>JARHVA010002648.1:0-1200000 GCA_037957365.1 Torreya grandis
GCTAAGACATTTGGGTATCTAATAGGTTTATATGTTGATACTAAAGACATAACTAGGTTATTGAATGCTAGGTTTTATGTTAATGCTTTCATGAATCAATATTTTCCTTCTTGTGTGATTATGCATTCCTTTTGGGGTGAATGGGTTTAGAAGATTGAATATGAAAATAAAAATTCAATTTGTTAGGGTTGTAATTAGGTGGGGCATTCTTCTAGGAACTACCATTTGTCTATCAAGAAAAGGGTCCTCTTTTTCATTTACGATTGATAATCTTGTTTGGAAAAAGAAGGGCTTTAAATTTGGGATGGAGGAGGTTAACTACAATGATTGTTGAAGATGAACATTTAGGGTTCAAAGGAGGTTTTTAGTTGACACTATTGTGTAGGGTGGGTTTATTTTTAAGGTTTTAGAAAAGGCAATAGTTGTGATAATTTATTTGGGTTTGATTTAGATAGAGATTTAGAGGTTTGTTTTGATCTATTTAAGGGTAACAAGGTCCAAGAATTTGACTCTAAATTTTAATGATTTTCATGCTTGAAAGATTGTTAATGTTCAAATTAAAAGGTCTTTTGAATAAAATGTAAAATGTTTGGATAGTCAAGTTGGTAGGCTTATCATGTCTTAGTCTTATTTGAATAATAATTAGTTTTAGTGCCTTCAAGTTTTGGATAATGAAGCCATTGAGGAGGTCATTTCATGTTCTTTGACATTAGATGATTCTTCTACTAAAAAAAAGTTATTTCATGTGGTTGTTTTGGTGGGTAAGGTTGAAGTTCAGGGGAAGGATAAAGATGTATGTCAAGATAAAGTGATTTTAGATTAATTTCAAAGGATTTTAGAAATTATGCATTATCCATATTGAAGTACTAAGAAGCTTGGGAAGGATTTAGATGTTACACCTAGTAAGTAGAAAGAAGTGCAATAGTCACCAGATGTGGGTTCTTTTTTCAAGTTAGGGAAACCATCTTAGAGGAAAACTCATAGAAGAAAGATATAAAGGGAGATAACATATGGAATTCAATCTACGATTCAAGTGAGATTTGATAAGAGTCTTTTACAAATTTATCCATGAAATTTATAAGTTAAAACATTAGGGGGATGAATCAAATTGGTAAGCATAGGATTTTAAGGGATACTATTATAAATTTTAAGCCTTGTATTTTAGATATTCAAGAAACCAAAATGGATGAAGGTCTAATGGCTGAAATTTTAAAAAAAAATGGAAAGAAGTTACGTTAATTAGTGTGAGTTCCTAAGGGGCATCTAGAGATATTACCATTTTTTAGGTTGATAAAGTTCTTGAGGAAGAGGTTTTTATTATGAATAATCATCTTGTGTCTATTTTTTTAATGATCATGCTCACAATTCTAGTTAGATAATTTCAAATGTTAATGCTCTGAATTCTCATATTGCTTATTAAAGACTATGGAAGAAAATAAGTATTTTTAGAACTAATTGTGATCAGATTACTTAGATGTTGGTGAGGGATTTGAATACTCTATTTAATCTTAAGAAAAAAGGTGGGGTTCAATATTTTATAGATAATATGGATGACCTTTTTGATTTTATTTTTGATAATGGGTTGATAGATGTGGAGTTACAAGGTTCCCCTTATACCTAGTTGAATAGAAGGTTGGGGGAGAATCTTATTCAATCTCAACTTGATAGGATTATTAAATATGTTGCCTAGCTAATTTATAAGGATCTTTGTTTTTCTTCTTTTCCTCATATTAGCTTAGATCATGATACTCTTACTCTTAGTGTGAAGGATATAATTAATAAGTATCATACCCCATTTAGATTTGAACACATGTGGTTTCTCACCCTCAACTAGTGGATAGGATTAAATAATGATGGGATGTTGATTGTATAGGTTATGCCATGTTTAGATTGGCAAGGAAGCTTAAAAATGTGAAAATGAATGATAGAATTTGGAATAGAGTGGGTTTTTGGTGATATTTTTCAATAGAAAATGGAAATTAAATCTACACTTTCTAATCTTTAGGAGATTATATATGTAAATAGTTTGAGTGAAAAAAACCTTATTGAAGAGAATTTTTTTTTTTTGTAATTATCATTCCATCGTAGGCCATGAAGAGTCTTTTTGGAGACAAAAATATAGGGATATTTGGTTGAAGGAAGGTGATCGTACTATGAATTTTTTTCATATGTCAACTTTTAAACATAGAAGGTAGGGTGTCATAATATAATTTCAAGAGTTTTGAAAGTTGATGGTTCATTATGTTCTAATCTTATGCATATTAAAGAAGAAGAAATTAATCACTTTTAGAAGTTTTTTGGTGTTAATATCAAATGTGAAGATGTAAAATCTAGTTAGTTTATTTCTCATGTTCCTTCTTTGATTTCTAATCTTGACAATGCTAGTTTGTTGAAAGTTCTTACTATTGAATAAGTTAAGGGGGCAGTGTTCTTGTTAATCAAAGGCTCTAGGACCTGATGGGTTTTCTATGTATTTTTTCCAATTTTGTTGGGATATTGTTGAGGATGATGTGTTTTCTATTATAGATGAGTTTTTTTAGGGAAATTAGTAAAAAAAATTATTGCATTAATACCTAAGAAAAGTGGGGTTTGTGCTTTCTACAATTTTTAACCCATAAGTCTTTGTAATTATGTTTAAAATAAATTTACTAAAATTACTTCATTAAGAATGCAAACATTGTTTGGGAATATTATTTATAATAATCAGTTGGGTTTTTTCTTAGTAGGCAAATTCAGGATGGAGTTATTGTAGTGCACAAAACTATTCATTCGATGGATAAGAGTAAATAGTCTAGTATGATCTTAAATTGGATATGAGTAAAGCATATGATAGAGTGGATTGGGATTTTTTGGATAAGGTTTTATCTAAATTTGGGTTTCATTCCCATATTTGACTCATTATTATTATTATGTGTCCTCTATTATGTTTTTTATCCTTATTAATGGATCTTTGGCTAGTTTTTTGGAAGTAAGAGGGGAATTCATTAGGGGGATCCTTTATTACCATTCTTGTTTTTTATCATGGATGAATCTTTGAGTAGGTGTTTTTTGGCTGAAATTAGTGAAGGAAAGTTGAAAGGTTTCAAGGTAGCTAATGAGGTGGATTGTAATCTTCATCGATAGTTTGTGGATGATACATAGGTCTTGTTATAATATCAGTTCAAGAATCTAAGGAGCTAAATAATATTTTAGTCTCTTATGAAGAGTTTTTGAATCAGCTAGTTAACTTTGAAAAAGTTTTTTTATAACACCCCCTTGGTTAGAAAAGATAAAATTTCTTATATTCTTGATTGTCAAATTAAATCCTTGCCTTCAAAGTATCTTGGTATGCCTTTGTTTGTTGTCTCAATGCAAACTTAGATATGAGAATTTTTTATTAAAATATTTCAATAGAAATTAGTTGGATGGAAAGGATCGATTCTTTCTTAAGATGACAAAGTTTTGTTAATAAAATATGTCTTTCAAAATATTCTTGTGTATTTTATGTCTCTATTCAAAGTTCTTAATGATCCAAGAGGATATTTTTTAAGGAACACTAATCTATTATTCTCAAATTTTAGTGTGATTAATTTATCTGCATAGAGCTCATCAATATCATTCTAACAATATGGAAAACTCAAACAATAGAAGATGTATGAAGTAATTATTTCATGCTAAAGTTTTATTCTAATAGGTAAAAAACATATAGTACAGGCATAATCAAACCTAACACATAGACCAATGGGTGCATGCCATGTGGAAGAGAGGAAATATAAAATGTTTGGGTTGTTTACCTCTAGTCTTTGATGGTCATTTGGTTAATTAAGATTTATCATGGTGACATCCACATGGTGAGGTCACTATCCATTCAAGTTATTCACTCATCATTCCAATTATCAAACCAAGTATAACAGGACCATTCACATAAATCATATAGTTTAATAGCCAAGCTATTTTATGGTTTATAAGGATGGTCCATCAACCAATGAGAATGAGAAGGATGGTACATAAATAGATTTAGTGACCACAACTGCATCCATGTGGGATAGAAGTCCCAACATAGTACAAGGGATGTCGTGGGAGGTTAGTGGGGTTTGACCCACTAGACAACTGATTAATAAAATAAGGCTTCACCATTCAACCAAAGAGATAAACAAAGTCTAAAATACATGAATATATATTTTATCTAGGGGGAGATTGAGTATTCAAAGGATGATAGGAAGAATAATGCTTAATAGGATATTGTTTCTTAGATTTTAAACATTTTTTATGCTGGTAGAGGAGTTTTTAGACATCAAGGAAGATTAATTTAAAGTTATAAGACAATTTGAGTCATTTTTTCAATAATTTTATTAATAAACTAGTTTTTTAATATAATCAAATACATAGGCTTCAATCTGAACTCTGTTATCACTTGGTTATCTTGTTGATTCCTCTCTACTATTTCATCATACTAGTTTTACATAGTTTTAGTCTGATTTAAATTCTCAATTTTTATATTATGAAAAAGTATTAAATTATAATTATTTTTGTTTTATTTAAAATCATTTTAAATACAAAATTTTGTGAATTATTATTTAATTTTGCAAATGATTTTGGATCAAGTTGGTATCAGAGCTAGTTATTTCAACTAGTTTAACCATTATTTTGGATTGAAAGTGTTTGGTGTATGTTAAAAAGATCCCACTCCAAAAGTGGTGAAGTATAATTAGTAAAATTTGACCCAAAATTTGGTTCAAGGTGTGTAAATCATGAAACCATGTCAGAAGATCTAGAAGAAAAATTTCAAAGATCCTTCTTAGAAATGAAGAGAATGGTGGAAGAGCTATACTATGAATGAAGAGGATGAATTGAAAGTGAAGTTAAATAGGGGGAAAGAATAAAAATTATCCCCCTTTCTTGATGGTCAAAAAAATTTGAATCATTTCCCTCACTAAAATTGGATATTAAGTTTGAATTACCAATGCATAATAGAGAACTTAGTATAGAGAAACTTGATAACTTGATCAAGAAAATTGAAGTTTATTTCAAGGTTCAAAGAGTTGTTGATGATGAAGCAAAAATAAATTTGGATAATCTTAGAATGGGAGGTATAGCACTCATATGGTGGGAGAGAAAGATTTAGGAGGTGGTGGAAAACAAAGGTAAAGTGCCTACTTCTTGGAGTGATTTTATTTCTAAGGTAAGAAAAAAATTCTACCCTTTGGGTTATATGTAACATGCTATGATGGATTGGTAATCATTAATACAAACTACGGGGTAAAGATTATACATAGGAATTTAGAAAAAGGGCTTTGATTTTGAATATTATTCTTTATACACAAGAGACATTGATCAAATATATTGGTGGGTTACATAGTTGTTTGAGACATATGTTTCTCATGCTTAATCCTAATAATCTTGATTTAGTATGTGTGTAAGCTATGCATTTGGAAGCTAGGGGGAAACCATCTAAAGAGCCATTTTCTAATGGGAAAAATAATCAATCCGATGGTAAAATTCAAGGTTCAAAAGTTCAAAGTTTAGGAAAAAGTAAGAAAAAGACAATGTTTACATTTAGAAAATAAGTCTAGAAGCCTATTTACAATCATTGTAAAAAATCATGACAAATCTAAGTGTTGGAAATTACATCTGGAATTGAAACCTAAAAAATATATGAGTAATAAAGAAAAGGAAAAGAAGGAAAACATTATTGTGCAAGAGGATCTTGGATTAGATTCTGATGATGAGACAAAGATCATAGCCATGGGTTTACAAGCTTGTACTTCTTATTCCTCTTCTAATGCTAGGTCATATAATGTTGTTTCCTTATAAACCACAATCTATGCATGATGAGAAAAAGAGAAATGAGTTGTTCCACATTAGAGTTATTTGAAAACATTCGAAGATTTATACTCTTTTTGACAGTGTATCTTAGGCTAACTTGATTTTAGAGGAGGTTATGGAAAAATTGGGTCTCCAAACTAAACCACATCCTAGGCCTTATCTATTAGGTTGGGTATATGATGATGTAAAATTATAGGTAACAAAAACTTGTCAGTTAAGGTTTGCTTCATAGATAAGTTCATTGATGAGGTAGATTTGGATGTTGTTCCATTAGATATTTGTGGTATTGTTTCGGGAAGCCCTTATCTTTATGACATAAAAGCAATCTTCTATATGGAAGATAATAAATACCTGCTTGTAAAATATGTGGTTGAATATATTATTATATCTCATCATGTGAAAACAAGTCTTTTATTAGTATCTACAAGATCGATGAAAAGGCTTGTGAATTCAAACAAGACTTTTTTACTCATGGTTATTAAATCCAAGGAAAAAGATCATTCCAAGGCATATAATGATTATGATCCTAAACATAAAGCTGATTTGGTTAAGCTCGTATCTAATTATGATGATGTGTTTTAGGATTCACAAGATTTTCCTCCTAAATGAGGAGTTCAACATGAGATATAATTGATGTAGGATTCACCTCTCCCTAACATTGGAATGTATAGATTATCCATGGTTGAGAATGAAGAGATCAAGAAACAAGTGATGGAGTTAATGGAGAAATGAGTTATTCATCCAAGTTTGTCTCTTTGTGTTTTTCCTATCATTTTGGTGCCAAATAAAGATGGCATGTGGTGGATGTGTGTAGATTTTCAAGATTGAATAAGATCAAGGTTGAAAATAGCTAACCTCTTCCTTGCATTGATGATTTATTGGATCAGTTGAAAAATGTTGTTTACTTCACTGAGTTATATTTAAGAAGTAGTTATCACCATGTTAGGATTAGTGAATGTGATATTTGGAAAATTGATTTTAAAACAAAACAAGGTCTATTTAAATGGCTCATTATGCCTTTTGGATTGTGTAACATACTAACCATATTCGTGTGTGTGATGAATGATATTTTGAGGCCATTCGTGGATGATTTTGTGATAGTATACTTAGGTAATATTTTAATCTTCATTAAAACATGGGAATATAATATTATGCATATTCAAAAATTCTTGATGCATTACGAAAAGAGCAATTGTATTTGAAGATGTCTAAATGTGAATTTGGAAAGGCATCTTTAATTTATCTAGGTTATGTTGTAAGACATGGTAAATTAAAAATTGATCTTGCAAAAGTAGAGGTAATTATGAATTGGCCTAAACCCAATAATATAACTAATGTTAGGAAATTTCTTGGTACAATTTGGTATAGGAAAAAAATTATTGTTAACTTCTCATTTATTGCATCTCCTTTGCATTCTTTGACTAGAATTAAATAAATCTTTCAATGGAGAGGAAAACATCAAAAAGATTTTGAAATTTTGAAAGAGAAAATTGGTACTACTATTTTGGCACTTCCATATTTAGAATAGCCATTTGAGATTGATATGGATGCAAGTGATTATGCTATGGAGGTTGTTTTGAAGCAGAAAAGGACACCAGTTTTTTATCATTATGGAACTCTCACAAGTGCAGTAAGAAATTATCCAACTTATGATAAAGAGTTATATTCATTGGTGTAGAGTGTGAAAAATTAGAAACATTACCTGATGGGAAAAGAAATAATTATTCATATAGATCATCAACCCCTTTATTACCTCCAATCATAAATGAAGTTACAACTTTTTAGACATTTCCATTAGATGGGTTTCTTGCAATAGTTTGATATTGTGATCAGGTATAATTTAATGAAATTACTTAGATATTTGAATAGAATGATTCTATATTCTGTATAATAAGCAAATATGAGAGATCACATAATGATAATTGATAAAAGAATAGAATACTGGATAATATAGTAAAACCACTTCAAGGGGACAACCTCCACATCAATGCACTAATAGCATAATACTTAACATAGTGAATAAATACTAACCACTACCTCTTATACATAGTCTAATTATCCAAGGTTATTCCATAGGCTAACTTATCTAAGAACATAGAGTAAATTACCAAGTAAATAAAAGAGGTATGTAAACCACAAGTCAGCCACACATATCCCTAGACACACCAATGGTTAAGGGCATAACAAGCCCCTCCCCTTCAAAACAACATTGTCCTTAACATTGTAGTAACTCTAGATGATGTTTCATAAATAATTCATCCTTCCAAGTGGCATATTCACATGGTAGACTCTTCCATTTGATCAGGTATTCTATAATTTCTCTAGAATGTAACTACTTGGTGTGCCTTTGAAGGATTGCCTTAGGATCAAAAACAACTCTATCTTACTCATCTAATTATAGTAATTCTATTTAAATGGAAACTATGTGTCCAATGAATTTCTTCAAGCATGATACATGAAATAATAGATGTATGCAAGTGGATGAAGGAAACTCTAACTTGTAGGCCACACTACCAATTTTATGCAAGATCTGAGAAGGCCCATAATACTTAGGGGACAAATTATTATCATTTTTTTGTTGCTTGAATGACATATATTTGTATGGATGCAAGTGAAAAAATACCTAATCACCAACATATAAATACCTCTCACTTCTATGTTGATTTACCTATTGCTTCATGTGATTCTAGGCCATAGCTAATAATTCACGCAAACTTGCAAGGACTTCATATTGATGGTGAATATGTTATTCAACTTCATGAACATTAGGATGGAACTTAAAGGTTGAAGTGATGGATGGAGGGTGGTATCCATATAGTGCCACAAAAGGATAAATTTTGAAAGAACTATGAATTGAAGTATTAAACCACCATTTAGTAAGTGGTAGCCAATGAACCCATTTATCCTATTTATCATAAATAAAACATTAGAGATATCCTTCCAAACATTTGTTGAATACCTCAATTTTCCCATTATATTAAGGATGATAGGAATAACTATGAGCCAATTAGGTGCCCAAACATGTAAATAACTTAGTCCAAAAATTACTAGTAAAAATAGAATCTCTATCAATGACAATGATCTTAGGGGTCTCACGCAATTTTTGAACTATATTGAGAAAAGTAGTAACTACTATACTAGCAATAAATGGATAGGATAATAAACAAAATGAACATACTTACTAATATGATCTACAAAAACCATGATAACATTTTGACCATCAGATCTTGGTAACCCTATAATTAAATCCATAGATACCTCTTCCCAATGCTAGCTAGAGATGGATAAAGGCTATAAGATACTTGGGGTTTTGATAGTTTTGCCTTTGTTTTGTTGATAGATCATACATTTAACCACTTATTTTTGGACATCCCCTTTGATACCATCCCAAAAAAATCTTACTTGATTCTGTGATATGTTTTCAAAAATCTTGACTAACCCCCAATTAGAGTTGCATGAGATTATTGAAGGATTTTTTGTTTAAGAAGAGAATTATTACATAGGTACAATATGTATTTATGTCATAATGAATTACCTTTCCATGTGATTTTTTAAAATCCACCTAAACCTTGCTAAATATTTTGAATCAAATCATGGGCAGCACTATCATGTTCCCATTCTGATCATGCTTCATCTAGCCAATCTACCTATAAAATGGTTATGGTATATAGCAATGCCTCAATTAATTAATATTTTCTACATAGTGCATCTACCACCACATTGTCATTGCATTTTTTTTAGAATATTTCAAAATCATAACCTAATATCTTAGTTACCCATTTTTGTTGTTCTTTAGATGACAACCTTTATTCTAAACAATATTTGAGACTATCATGATCAATATTTACATAAAAGTGATGACTTATCAAATAAGGTCTCCATTGTTTGACTACATACAAAATGGCCATCATTTCCTTCTCATAGATGGTCTTGTGATATTTTTTACCCTTTAATTGATGAATTTCAACTGCAAGTGGTCTACCTTCTTTCAAGAGTATAACACCCATACCATACCCAGATACATCACATTCAACCACAAAAGTCTTAGAAAGATTAGGAGTGGCCAATATTGAATTAGTACACAACCAATTTTAATTATTCAAATACCCAAGTAGCTAAATTAGTCAAATAAAAAGAGTCTTTATTTAATAAAGAGGTGAGTGGGGATATAATACCATAATTTTTTACAAACCTATGATAGTAACCAATAACCTCAAAAATCCCCAAAGTTACCTGAGTGTCTTAAGAATTAGCTAGTCCACCATTGCTTATCTTTTTTTATGATCCACTTTCACTCCTTCATAAGACACTAGATGACCCAAATATTCAACCTCACCAACCCCAAAAGTATATTTAGAAGGTTTGGCATATAATTGATTTTGCTTCGAAATGCAAAGTACCTGTTTCACATGTTGCAAATGGTCTTCCTAATTTTTACTATAAATGAGGATACCATCAAAGAATACTATAACAAATTTCCTCAAAAATGGCTTAAAAATAGTATTCATCAAACTCTAAAAAGTAGATGGTGCATTTGTTAGACCAAAAATCATAACCAAAAACTCATAATGATCCTCATGAGTCCTAAAAGTAGTTTTGGGTATGTCTTCAACATGGATCTAGATTTTATGATATTGAGAACATAGATATAACTTGTTAAAATAAAGAGCACCATTTAATTCATCTAGAAAATCATCAGTGACAATAATTAGAAACTTATCTTTGATAGTGTTGGGTGAATATTTTTTCGTCAACTAACTGATGACAAAATGGGTATATCAACCACAGCATAGGGAGATTTACACCATGACAAGTGTGGGTTTACCAAATCTGGATGAGGTAAATCTCTCCTCTCATCAAGGGGAGGTTCCTTATTAATACTTATGTGCTGGATATATATAATTAAGTAGAAAATAACACATGGGGGTGGTATAACGACATCTACCTCTCTTCTTTCAGAGGTAATGTATAAAGAACAAAAGAGAGAAAATCCTAGTCCTTAAGCTAACAACACTCCTCTTCTTTCAAGAATGGCATCAAATGAAGAGCAAGAGATCACCTGGAGCAACAAAGTCCATAAGAATACTCACGCAAGCACAAAGTCTTCCATAGCTTCTTTCACTTATTCAGAACAAGTATAACCGTAGAGTAAAGTGAAGCACAAAGTCTTCACCTAAAACTACAAAAGATAACTAATCTCAAAGATAAAATCAGCACAAAGTCTATCTTCTACCTTTCAGAAATGCCCTCAGATAATACTAACACACCCACTTTGCTTATTAAATTAGATAAATAAGATATTATCAAGAAAAAGGACTTAAGAACTGTTTCCTAAACAACATAAACAATCTCAACTCAAAGTTTGAAATGAACCTGCTTCTCATTCATTTAATAAAATATGAGTTACAAAAATGAGCACAAAGTCTCAAAGATTGCTTCAATTTCAGCAGAGTGTTTGCTATTAATTTTTCCAAGATGTTTACAAATGAGGTCTCCACTATATATAGGGAGAAAATCCTCAAAAAGAGAAAAAATAAAATATACAAAATATCTCGGTCAAAGATGACTCATCTTTGACTTTTAGATATTTTTATAAAATATTTACATGTAATTACATTTTTCAAAATTGCATGCACTTTGCACAAAATAGAAGTGCATAAGGAGAGAAGAAGAAAGAAAAGAGAGAGAGAGAGAATCAGTTCTGGCCACCAAGTTTCTTTAGATGAGCATCGTACATGGCGATAGATGCCTAAATTCCTATGATGTCTAGTGCAACTGCATTCTTGGAGATGATTCTTGCTCTTATCAGTACGTCTTTCAATGCTGTGATGGCTTTAGCATGGCCAGTTACCTAGATTTTAGATTCTCCAAAGTTAACTGAGCATCTAGAATGTTGTCCACTCAAGACATTGAGAAGGATTTTTCTTCAAAATCTCTTCGAATCATTTCCTTGAAACTCTAAATCATCTCTTCTATTGGAAGGAACTGATTTTCCTTAGAGGTTAAGTCACATGGTTGCTCTTCTAATTTATTTAGTAGGCTCAAGTCACTCTTCTCACTAGCTTCCTTGAAAGCTTTAAGATCATCAATTAAGTCCTTGAGTACCTGGATTCTGAAGACCAGTGATTCCTTGATCTCAACATAGGAGTCCTTGTTGGAGATGACACCGATAGACATCAGGGTGATCTTCTTGAGATTTTCATTTCCTTCCATCTGCTGAGATCTTTCTCCAAGCTATCAATCTCTTGAGAAATGAGGGAGATGAAGTCATCTACCTGTGTTTTTACCTTCTTCATTTTTCCTATCTTTTCTGCTACTTCTGTAAGTAGAGAAACTCCCTGAGTATGCATCTTTTTGATACAGTCCTCTAGGACTTTCTCTTTTAAATAAGTCTTTTCTTCTTTTTGAATGACTGAGTCATCCACAGAGAAGGCTTCTGGAGTTGCTGCTTCAGAAGGAAGAGTGAACCTTTTTATTATTGTCATGAACTGCTCTACTTTGGCCTTGTAATAATCCTTCATCTCTTTTTCTCTGTCAAATTTCTAGACCATGATGTCCATAGCCGATTGAAGATCACTTTTTGCACCTTCTTGAGTAACTTTGCCAAGTTCAACACGAGAGATGGAATAGCTACTCATCTCGAAACCCTCAAGGGTTGCGTCTTATGGAGGCTTGGCAATTTCCAAAAAAAATTGTCCCTTTTTTTTAACTAATTTGGAGAGGATTCTTGGCCTCTTTGGAGCCTTTGCTTTCACTGGCACTATCTTGCCAAAGTCAAACTCATCTGGGGAGATGACCATCTTCTTTCTTTTTGGTGTGAAAACAGACATCCAAGGTAGGAGAGAAGTGCCTGTTGTGGCAATGGTTGTCTCTATTCATGCTACTATAGCAGCTTCCACACTGCTAGTGGTGACATTAGTTACAGTTGGAGTAACTGGCGAAACTACACCAACTACTAATTCTAGCTTAGGTGCAGGGCTTGCTGGCAAGTTGAAGGAAGGAGATGACAGACTTGGAATGGATTCAGAAGAGTGAGGGGAACCTCCAGAAGGACCTTGAGGATCACCAAATACAACTCTAGAAGGAAAAGTAGCTCCAGAGGAGGGAACAATGATAGGAGAGATGGGAGAAGAGGGAACCATAGGAGACTGAGGGGGAGAAGGAGATACGCTCTTGCTCAGCTGCGCTTGTTCCTATGAGAGTGGAGACCCAACACTTGGTTGCCCTAATGGCTGATTCTCTATTTCTATGGGCTGAGCTACTTGTGCCTGAGGGCTCTATTCTTTGGTTCCTTTTGTCACCGCTATAGGCTCTTCAGTGGCCTTAGGTTTCTTGGATACAAAGATGATCCTCAGCTTGTGAGGCCCAGAAGAAGAAGGGACATCACCTTTGTTTTTAGTCATGTTCTCTACTTTCCTCTTCAATTCTGCCTGGTATTCAGCCTCTGATCCTATAATAAATTCCTTCAGGGTGATCCCTTTGGCTGCTAACTAATCATTGGTGTTAGCCAATATTGGTTCAAATCTTTTTCTTAGAGAAGTCAGCTCCTTCTGAGACCACTGAATTAGAGGGAGAGGGGAACTAGCAACCTTTTCTGGTAGATACCTACCATTTATGATGTTTTCATCATTGATTAGACTAGAGGGGATCTCTACAAGCCCTAGATATTCAATCTGCTCTAGTGTCAGCCTGCAATAGTCCATTTTCCTAATTTCCTTAGCCATCCTTAGGTCTACCCAAATATCTTCAATCATTGGTTCATGGGACTGAGTTTTCCTTCTAATCTTCTCCTTGACTCCCCTATAGTCAAATTTTTCTCATCTTTTAAATGGCTTGATGGTAACTATCTGCATTTCAGTTTCCATGACCTTAGCTTTGGTCGATGTAGAAATTGAAAACCTGCCAATCTGGATTGAAAACTTGAAACCAGGTCTCTTAAGTTCCATCTATTTAGTATGCACGACAACTAGTTGTCAGCAAAGTTCCATTAGAACTAATTTATCTAAAGGGAACCTAGGGAGCATATAGGGGTAGCCTTGGTAAAAGCCAACCCAAAGATAATAGATTGTGGGGAATTGGAGGAACATGCAGCCATAATCATTAACCACTACCCAGGCCTTGTCTGGTATTCTCTTTTGCTTGAGCTGAGGATCAAAAAGACATAAAAACATGGCAAAGAAAGCATCATTTACTATTTTGAAATGATGTGTTGACCCTTGGAGCATCAACTAAGGATAATATGAGTAGATCGGGGTGGTCTTTTTATCTCCTGTTATAGTTAATCCTAGGAAAGACTACATGGCAGCAGCTATGTAAACCAGGTATGAAGTCATGTAAAACTTGAAGGAAGTCTATACCCTGGTTACTGTTCATGGAGAGCATTGCTAATTTTCTCTACCCAAAAGATGGTTTACTTACCCTGGAAGATGATCTTGATGAATGGATACATCCATTCATGGAATTGTGAAGAAGATGTTAGACCCCGTACTCTGCTGAGAAGGGTGATCAAGTCACCAACTTCCTTGACAAAATCACTCCTCAAAAATTTCTTTGGCCATCTGGAGAGGTTGGTCCTAGGGGTCTTCAGCCACTTATAGTTTATAACTTTCTTTGCCCTCTTAGGGTCTTTACATACTCCTTCTGTGCGTTCCCAAAGTCAATTTAGGTTACTTCGGTGGCTGGAGGGCACATAAAAACTTTGCCAATGAATTCAGGGTCCAACTAAATCACCGTGTTACCATTGGTGTCTGAGACTGTTCTAGTCTCTTTATTGTAAAAGTGTGCACATTGAAGGACAAACTCAGCATGATGCACTACTACCAAAAAGGTGACCACCAGGTGGATGTTGCTCTTAACGATCCTCTTTATCCCAGTGCTGGGATTTGTCACCTGCTACGAACTTGGCCATGTCCACATGGCTGATCTCGGTGTCTTGAATGTCGTCGACATTTGAAGAGACTGATGTGAGCGGGAAGATGCCCTGGTACTTATACTTCATGGTTTTTGCTTTCTTGGGAGACACTTTCATCATGGAGGATGATCTTGACCGAATGAGAGCAAAAGTGTAGGAGTGCACTGAAGGTGTTGCAGTCATGATCATAGATGAGAGGAGAGTGGGTGAAAGAGGGAAAGCATAATTTAAGTGATCTTGGTTACTGGAGGTCACTTAAAAAGGTTGGGTGGAAGAAGGAACAAAAAATGAGAAAGAAAGGGAAAGAAAAGGACAGGTCAAAAAATTCTCAAGAGTTAGGAAAATTTAGGAGAGAGACGCAGGGGCGGCAAAATTTGCCACCCCTACATGTAAAAATAAAAAGTGCAAGGGTAGCAAAATTTTTTGCCCATGTAGGAACGGGCTGCATAGGCGGCAAATTTCACCACCCTTGCAGGCTGGGGAAAAGAAAAAGGAAAGGGTAGCAAAAATTGTCGCCCTTGCAAAGAATGTCTACAAGGGTGGTGAATTTTTCTGCCCTTGCCAACGATGGAAAGAAAGGGGGTAAGGGTGGCAAAAATTACTGCCCCTGCAAGAAAAAACTAAAAGGATGCATTGGCGGCAAAAATTGCCGCCCGTGTGGGCTCTTAGAAGAAACCCATGGGTGAGGGAAAAGAAACACGCCCGGGGCAAGGTGAAAAGGGAGCACATGGGTTGGAGGAGAGAGGAATGAAAAATAAACAACATCTAACTAATTTTAAAGCAAAAAACAAGAAAAGAAAAGAAATAAAAGCCAAAAGCAAAACCAACCTGAGAAACCATGCGTCCCATTAGGTTGAATCCATGAATTCGTGCTTCGAATCATCAACTGAGTCACTTAGGTGCAAGAGGTAGGAGGAGAGGAGGAAGAAATGAGGATAAATGAGACTCAAACTGGTTTAAATGGGGTGAAAATCGACCCCAACCGCCTGTCGCGCATGGCAATAAATGCTGCACACAAAAATTGAGATGTGCAAGGGTGGCAAAATTTGCTGCCCTTGCATGTTTCAGTTTCTCGAGTGCAGGGGTGGAAAAATTTGCCGCCCTTGTAGGAAAAGTGCAGAGGTGGCAAAATTTGCTGCCCTTGCAGAGATAAAAAAAAGAGTGCATGGGCGGCAAATTTTATTGCCCTTGCACAAAAATGGAAGAAAAAGTAGACTAACTCTAGAAGGAGAGTCTGGGGAGGGAAAACTTGGCCAGAATGAGATTGTAACCACTTTCATGTTCTGAGGCCAAGACGAGAATGAATTTGAAATCCATCTCAAAAAATGAACTTAGAGAAATGAAAGATGAAACAGACAAGTTTCGTAGGGTGTTGTTCCCAAAAATAAGCTAAGCTAATTTTGGAAACAACGGCTGGCTCCTGTTGGGGAACTTCCACTGATAAAATTGATTAGTGGGAGTAGAAAATATTCTCTAAGTGCCTTCATCCAAGCCATTGGGCTATGGAGTCAGGCTAAAAATGAAAGAAAGAAATAGATAAAACATAAAAACTATACATATATACAAATAAACTCATCTGAGCTTCAAAGATTAAACAGCTTGAGATGATATCTACTGTGAGGTAGTGCAAATGGCATTCCATCTTGGTATTGCATCAACAAGCTAGCCTCACCATAGAGCTGTCGAATGGTAAACGGGCCTCTCCACAGAGAGTCAAATTTGCCATGCATCCCTTTTGGTTCTCGCTTCTTATCCCATAACAATACTTGATCTCCAACTTAGAATTCACGCACTCTAGCTCTCTTATCAAAAAGTGCCTTCACCCAATTTTGATGTTCCATAATTCGGTCTACTACCATAACTCGTTGTTCATTCAGCTTGGTTAGACACATGATTCATTTGTCAACTGAGCTTTCGAAGGTTGAGTCTTCGATTGCTTTGGTTAATCTGAGTGTTGGTAGTTTAAGGGTGATGGGAATTTCTGCATTCAATCCATACAAAATTTGGAAAGGTGACATACCTATAGTCCTTTTAGGTGTTATCCTGTTAGACCATCAAGCATCATACAAGGCTTTGTGCCATGTTCTCTGATTATCATCCACCAAATTCTTGATAATCATGACTAGGTTCTTGTTACTTGATTCTTCTTGGCCATTTCCTTGAGGAAAATAGTCTGAAGTGTGGGATAAGGTAATCCCATAACCAAGGCAAAATTGAGTAATTTCATATGAGGAAAAATAGGCTGCATTATCTGTTACAATTTTGAGTGGAACCTCGAACCTGGAGATGATATTTTCTTTGAGAAAGCTGCATACCACTTCAGACGTAGCATGCTTGGTTGGGATGGCCTCCACCCACTTGGTAAAGTAATCTATTGTAGTGAGGACATAATCATGTCTAGAACTTGAAGATGGGTTAACCACACTAATGAAATCAATACTCCACTACTGAAATGGTTCCTCGATCACAACCGACTTGAGGGGTAAAGTAGGCAGCTTAGGCTTTCCAATGAATTACTGACATAATTCACACCTATGCATCCATTTGTAGGCATCCTAAAAAAGTGTGGGCCAATAGTACCTTGCTCATAGAATTTTGTGTGCCATCACCAGTGCAGAGAAATGTCCTCCATAGGCCAAATTATGGAAAGATTCTAAGAGTCTTTCTTGTTGAGCTTTGTCAATGCAATGAAGAAATGCCCCATCTAGGTTTCTCTTGTAAAGACAATTATCTCACAGAACATAACCAACTACTTTCAATTTAACATTCTACTTCTCTTTAAAAGAAAGATGAGCGGGACACTCACCATATGTCAGAAAATGAGCAATGTCAGAATACCACTCATCAGTAGTGGTGACAAAGAGAACCATAGGCACGCCTTCGATCTCTACTTCTTCACTTTCTACTTCATCTAGAATGTTGTTAGTGATCAACTGGCAGAGACCCTTTCCTCGTACGAGCTTGGTGGGTTTGATGTCTAGATCAAACTCTTGAGTTTTGGCAATCCAATTATCTCTCTTTGTACCAAACTCTTGCTGAGTCAAAATGGATTTTACTATTGTATCCAGTACGAGAACTTTAGTGTGAGAATTCTAGATATAAAACCTGCAATGCTTGACAGTTTTGACCATGGCGTATGCATGCTTCTCCATAAGGGAATATTTTAGCTCATGATCCTTGAGTGGACAACTCATAAATGAGATAGGAGATTCTACCCCTTTTAGATTTTGCTAGACCAGAATAGCTGATAGTGCATGTTCAGAGGCATAACTCTATATTTTGAAACCTTTAATATAATCTAGATAGACCAAGACTAGTGCACGGGTGATTGCTTCCTTAATCTCTTTGAATGTTAACTTACCCTCAGCAGTCCACTTGAATGTAGCATTGCCCTTCACCATGTTCATAATATGACAGGTTTTCTCAGCAAACTCAGGAATAAACCTTCTGAGGAAATTCACCTTTCCAAAGAAAGAGTGAATTGCGGTCTTGCTAGTAGGTAGAGTAAGCTCCTGGATGGACTTGACTCTTTCTGAATCAATTCTAATACCTTCTCAGGACACGATGTGTCTGAGAAGTTTCCCTTCAGTTACTCAGAAGATAGATTTTTTTGGGTTTAAAGAGATACTATTTTGACGACAGCGTTCCAGTACTCTTTATAAATGGTGAACATGCTCAGAATGATGTTTTGAAAATACCATCAGATCATCCAGGTATTCTAAAATGAATTTTCCCATCTCATCTTTGAAATCAAGATCCATTGCCCTTTGAAAAGTGGAACTTGTGTTTATCAGACCAAAAGGCATCCTTCGATAAGCGAATGTGCCCCAAGGTGTCGTGAACATTGTCTTATGTTGATCTACTTTCCCAACTTTAACCTGATTATACCCCAAAAAATCGTCTAGCATTGATAACATTTCTGAACCTGTTACCATCTACAGAACTTGATCCATGATGGGGAGAGGGTAATTATCTTTTAAAGACAATTGATTTAAGTTCCTGAAATCCACACAGATTTAAATTTCACCATTTTTCTTTCTAACGGGTACTATATTGGCAATCCATGTTGAGTGATGGATTGGAAAAATTATCTGGGCATCCAGCATCTTTTGTATCTCAGCTAAAATAGTACCTAATATTTTTGGATTATATTGCCTAGATTTCTATTTGTAAGGTACAAAGTTGGCTTTCAAGAGAATGTCGTGATGGATGTCATTTAGCCTGAGTGATTTCAGATCATCATAGGAATAGGCCAATACATCTATATACTAGCAGAGTAGACTAGCAAGTGCAAACCTTTCCTCGAGAGTGTAACATTTTACAATGTTTACCATCTTAGGATCACGCTTAGTTCTCAAGTTGACTTGATCAAAATCTTGGGGAGAATTTGAATCAGTTCATTGTTGTTTGACAAACCTGTCATGGTTATCAAACAAATTCTCTAAGAAAACTAGACCTTTGGGAATCTTATTCCCCCTGAGCTGTAGGAAATCTTCTCTTGTGTTCACATGGGCCTCAGGGGCTGCCCCACACTCTCAGGGTTCACTACCTTCAAAACATAGTTGTTCGAAACTATCCTTTTACTCTAAGAAGGTGATGATTTGATCATCATTGTTAAACACTTGCCAGTGGTTGGCATTATCTGGTACACTTGGTCAAAAAACTAGATTGATAGTATACTTATCTCCTCTAAAGTTTGGGTGAGGAACTAGAAGGGTGGCAGAGATAGCCAATGCATCCGCTCGGTCATTAAATTCCCTTGGAATGGTAGAGATGTTGAAGGCATCAAAATTTTCAATCTAATCCTAGACTCGATTGCGATAGTGGCACAACCTCTTATTCTTGGTCTGATAGAGGTTTCTCACCTGACAGACTATCAATTCAGCATCTCCTTTAGCATGGAGTTCCCTAATGCCCTTTTCTCTGGTGGACTGTAGTCTGAGCAACAAAGATTTGTATTCAACCATGTTGTTGGTATTGTTAAACTGCAATTTGTAGGGAAAAGGAGTAATATCTTCTCACAGAGACACCAACACAACCTTGGCTCCTGAACCAGTAGAGGAGCAGCTGCCATCAAACTCTAAGGTCCATACCTCATTAGATGCCATTTTTTCCACAAAAGCTTTTTTGTTTCGAGGAAGGGGTTCTTCCACATGTTCATTTTGCTTTGGCACTTTACCCTTTGAGTCAGCTGAACTCAAATCTAAGTTATCACCCATAGGAGTTTTATCAGATGTCTCATGGATCCCATCTATAGACAAGAAATAGTTTCCCATGCCTAAAGACCCGAATAAAATTTGGGCTTTCAGTGCCGATGATCTAGTAACTACATACCTTGCTTCTTTTTTAGGAAGTAACTTCTTCATGACACCTTGAACTGGAATTCTTGCTTCTGATAGGTCCATACTTAGCTCACCTCTGACATCTTTATAGAAATTCTACCCAAGTAAGATGCCATAAGATGCGGGAACATCGACCACTAAAATTGTCATTTCTATTCGCTTCTCTGGAAAAGCTGTGAAGGCATATTGAGCGTCTTTTATTTGACCAAGGAGAGGAACTTGCTTATTTTCTATGGAAAAACACCTCCCAAAAGTTTTAGTCAAAGTTAGGCCAAGAGAATCTACCACTTTTGCGGGCATGACATTATCTGAAGCTCTAGAGTCTATAATACAATTACTCAGTTTATAACCATTTATAAGTAGGAAAACATAGAAAGGTTCTATTTTCCTAGGGAGCGACATGAGGAGTCACAACAAGATTGTTTTGGGTTGGTTTATCTTTAGGGGGATCAGGAACAACTTTTAAAGAGTCTTGTCCTACAGGGACGGCTTTGTTTTTCACATATTTTGCTAACCTATCAAATTGTCCTGGGTTAGCTCTTAAATATTCAACCTCTGTCATTTGAATTTTAGTCTTTCTAGTGCGATTAATTATATCAAATAATTGAAAAGAACTTGTAACAGAGGAAGAGAGTCCATCATCAGGGACTTTAACAGGTGCGGCATTGGTCTGAGTAGTAGAAGTGAAAGATATCGGGTGATTGAGAGTACTCACTTTTTTATAGGTTACCTGATCTTTTGATTGTGGAGGCAATAGAGTCCCACGTTTAGCAATGGAAACCATTGGTCAGGGATCTTCATTTGCCTTTCTTTTGTCAGTCTATGAAGTCTGATTGATTCTAAGATCTAGATGAAAATAGCGTAAGCTCCATCCAAATCCTCCCCTTTACTTCCAGCTTCATCTTGGTAATCCAAGAAATTGATATTGGAGTCACCAGATAATTCCTCTTCCTGCTCATCAAAGAGATTAGTATTTTTTTGTTGATCTAACTGTGGTTAAAAAGAGTTATCGTGCTCGGCTTCCAGGTAGCTGACTGTTGAATTAGTAGGTGCTGCTTTAATGGCTAATCTCCCTGGATGGGGAGGTAGATGATTGGATTGCCCTTGGTTCTGGGCAGCATTACCCTAATATTGACTGATTCTAGAATGTTCTCTTTGGTGCATCTCGATAGGTAAGAGCAGACGTACCTTGAGCTATTTTCCTCTTCAAAGCTATCAATTCGTTCATTAATTTTTGCACCATAGGATCTGTAGTACCTGAAGAACTTTTGACAGATGAAGGGAGTTTATTTTTACTAGAGTCTTTTCTGATCTTACCTGCTAGGATAAGATCATCTTCAATCTCAGTGTCCAAACTTTGAGCCAAGGTTAGATCCATAGGCCTAGCTCGCCTTAATAGGAAACTTACTTTTAGAAGCTATAAATTGATGAAAAAACACTTGAGATTTTTGGCGTGGGCTGAGCCATAGCCAAAATTTAGTTCCTCAACTTATTGAATTTAGCTATGAAATCCCTCATGGGTTCCTAGGATTCTTTCTTCAACTGTGTCAGCTGAGCCAACAAAGCGTGTGCATCCTCAGCAGGTTTAAACCTAGCTTTGAATTTGGACTTGAGCGTATCCTAGTCCGTTACTGACCCAGCTTGCAGGTGATAGAACCAATCCACAGTAGCACCTTGCAAAGTTTCTATAAAAAGTCTTACTACCACATCCTCAAATTCTACCCCAATTACACCACATGCTATGGAGAAAGTAGCAATATGCTCATCGGGATGAACCTTCCCATCACCAAAAAACTTAGGAAAATTTTTCCTAGAACTACGAGGTAGTTCAGGCAAAGGTGGAGTCAAGTTAAGAGGACCAAAGGAATTACCCCATGGGCCTTGAGCCATTATGTTAGAAGGATTAAATGGCGGGATAACAAACCTTGGTGGAGTGTTTATAGGCAGGCAGTGATTAATAGTAGGAAAAGAAGTTCTACCTTGCATTGGTGACCTGACAAAGATAGAAGGAAAACTCCTAGACTATTGAAGAGAAGCTAATGGAGGAAACAGATCAAAATTACTCTGTTGTGCCAACTCAAACATAGGGTTAACAACACCCTTAGATCTCTGACTTCTTATGTAGCATGGAGTTGCCAAATTTAAAATGAAAACAAGATTGAAACTATTTCAAGTTGAAGCTTGGGACTTTAAAATGTACGTTGGTATTCCAACAGTTCTAGTTTTGTAGACCAGATAATATAACGGAGGTAAATGGTAAGGCTATAATAATAATGGGTAAGACATGGAATGGAGTCACTAGACTAAGCAATGGATAAGTGTAGGGACTGCTTCAATCTAAAACTTGAGGTTTCAGACTGCACATTTGAGTCCCCAACATAGTCGCTAAAAAGCTGTTGGGTGAATATTTTGTCATCAACTAACTGATGACAAAATGGGTATATCAACCACAGCATAAGGAGATTTACATCACGACAAGTGTGGATTTACCAGATCTAGATGAGGTAAATCTCTCCTCTCATCAAGGGGAGGTTCCCTATTAATACTTGCATGCTGGATATATATAATTAAGTAGAAAATAACACATGGGGGTGGTATAACAACATCTACCTCTCTTCTTTCAGAGGTAATGTATAAAGAACAAAAGAGAGAAAATCCTAGTCTTTAAGCTAACAACACTCCTCTTCTTTCAGGAATGGCATCAAATGAAGAGCAAGAGATCACCTGGAGTAACAAAGTCCACAAGAATTCTCATGCAAGCACAAAGTCTTCCGTAGCTTCTTTCACCGATTCAGAACAAGTATAATCATAGAGTAAAGTAAAGCACAAAGTCTTCACCTAAAACTACAAAAGATAACTAATCTCAAAGATAAAAGTAGCACAAAGTCTATCTTCTACCTTTCATAAATGCCCTCAGATAATACTAACACACCCACTTTGCTTATTAAATTAGATAAACAAGATATTATCAGGAAAAAGGACTTAAGAACTGTTTCTTAAACAACACAAACAATCTCAACACAAAGTTTGAAATGAACCTGCTTCTCATTCATTTAATAAAATATGAGTTACAAAAATGAGCACAAAGTCTCGAAGGTTGCTTTAATTTCAGCAGAGTGTTTGCTATTAATTTTTCCAAGATGTTTACAAATGAGGTCTCCCCTATATATAGGGAGAAAATCCTCAAAAAGAGAAAATAATAAAATATACAAAATATCTCGGTCAAAGATGACTCATCTTTGAATTTTAGATATTTTTCTAAAATATTTACATGTAATTACATTTTTCAAAATTGCATGCACTTTGCACAAAACAAAAGTGCATAAAGAGAGAAGAAGAAAGAAAAGAGAGAGAGAGAGAATCAGTTCTGGCCACCAGGTTTCTTTAGATGAGCATCATACGTGGTGATAGATGCCTAAATTCCTATGATGTCTGGCACAACTGCATTCTTGGAGATGATTCTTGCTCTGATCAGTGTATCCTTTAATGCTATGACAGCTTTAACGTGGCCAGTTAACTTGGATTTTAGAGTCTCCAAAGTTAACTGAGCATCTAGAATGCTATCCATTCAAGACATTGAGAAGGATTTTTCTTCAAAATCTCTCCGAATCATTTCCTTGAAACTCTAAATCATCTCTTCTACTAGAAGGAACTGATTATCCTTAGAGGTTAAGTCGCATGGAAGCTCTTCTAATGTATTTAGTAGGCTTAGGTCACTCTTTTCACTAGCTTCCTTGAAAGCTTTAAGATCATCAATTAAGTCCTTGAGTACCTAGATTCTAAAGACCAATGATTCCTTGATCTCAACATAGGAGTCCTTGTTGGAGATGACACCGATAGACATCAAGGTGTTCTTCTTGAGATTTTTCATTTCCTTCCATCTGCCGAGATCTTTCTCCAAGCTATCAATCTCTTGAGAAATGAGGGAGACAAAGTCATATACCTGTGTTTTTACCTTTTTTATTTTTCCTATCTTTTTTGCTACTTATATAAGTAGAGAAACTCCCTGAGTATGCATCTTTTTGATATAGTCCTCCAGGACATTCCCTTTTAAATAAGTCTTTTCTGCTTTTTGAATGACTGAGTCATCCACAGAGAAGGCTTCTAGAGTTGCTACATCAAAAGGAAGAGTGAACCTTTTTATTACTACCATTAGCTGCTCTGCTTTGGCCTTGTAATATTCCTTCATCTCCTTTTCTCTGTCAAATTTTTGGACCATGATGTCCATAGCCGACTGAAGATCACTTTTCACACCTTCATTAGTAACTTTGCCAAGTTCAATACGAGAGATTGAATAGCTACTCATCTCGAAACCCTCAAGGGTTACGTCCTGTGGAGGCTTGGCAGTTTCCAAAAAAAATTATCCCTTTTCTTCGACTAATTTGGAGAGGATTATTGGCCTCTTCGGAGCCTTTTCTTTCATCGGCACTATCTTGCCAAAGTCAAACTCATTTGGGGAGATGGCCATCTTCTTTTTTTTGGTGTGAAAGTAGACATCCAAGGTAGGAGAGAAGTGCCTATTATGGCAATAGTTGTCTCTACTCATGCTACTGTAGCAACTTCCACACTACTAGTGGTGACAATAGTTGCAATTGGAGTAACTGGCAAAACTACACCAACTACTAATTTTAGCTCGGGTGTAGGGCTTGTTGGCAAGTTGAAGTAAGGAGATGACAGACTTGGAATGGATCCAGAAGAGCGAGGGGAACCTCTAGAAGGACCTTGAGGATCACCAAATATAACTCTAGAAGGAGAAGCGGCTCCGAAGGAGGGAACACTGATAGGAGAGATAGGAGAAGAGGGAACCACAGGAGACTGAGGGGGAGAAGGAGATATGCTCTTGCTCAGTTGCGCTTGTTCTTGTGAGAGTGGAGACCCAACACTTAGTTGCCCTGACAGTTGATTCTCTATTTCTATGGGCTGATCTACCTGTGCCTGAGGGCTCTGTTCTTTGGTTCTTTTTGTCACCACTGTAGGCTCTTCAATGGGCTTAGGTTTCTTGGATATAAAGATGATCCTCGACTTGTGAGGCCCAGAAGAAGAAGGGACATCACCTTTGTTTTTAGTCCTGTTCTACGCTTTCCTCTTCAATTCTACCTGGTATTCAGCCTCTGATCTTATAATAAATTCTTTTAGGGTGATCTCTTTGGTTGTTAACCAATCATTGGTGTTAGCTAGTATTGGTTTAAATCTTTTCCTCAGAGAAGTCAGCTCCTTCTGAGACCACTAAATTAGAGGGAGAGGAGAACTAGCAACTTTTTATACCAGATACCTGCCATTTATGATGTTTCCATCATCGATTAGACCAGAGGGGATCTCTGCAAGCTTGAGATATTTAATCTACTCTAGTATCAGCCTGCAATAGTCCATTTTCCTAATTTCCTTAGCCATCCTTAGGTCTACCCAAATATCTTCAATCATTGGTTCATGGGACTAAGTTTTCCTTTTGATCTTCTCCTTGACTCCCCTATAGTCAAATTTTTCTCTTCTTTTAAATGGCTTGATGGTAACTATCTGCATTTTTATTTCCATGACCTTGGCTTTGGTTGATGTAGCAACTAAAAACCTACCAATCTGGATTGGAAACTTGAAACTAGGTCTCTTAAGTTCCATCTATTTAGTATGCATGTCAACCAGTTGTCGACAAAGTTCCATTAGAACTAATTTATCTGAAGGGAACTTGGGGAGCATATAGGGGTAGCCTTGGTAAAAGCCAACCTGAAGATAATAGAATGTGGGGAACTATAAGAACATGTAGCCATAATCATTGACCACTGCCCAAGCCTCATTTGATATTCTCTTCTACTTGAGCTGAGGATCGAAGAGACACAAAAACACAGTCAAGAAAGTGTCATTTACTCTTTTGAAATGACGTGTTGACCCTTGGAGCGTCAGCTGAGGATAATACGAGTAGATCGAGGTGGTCTTTCTATCTCCTGCTATAGTTAATCCTAGGAAAGACCGCATGGCAGTAGCTATGTAAACCAGGTATGAAGTCATGTAGAACTTGAAGAAAGTCTATACCCTAGTTAACTGTTCATGGAGAGCATTGCTGATTTGCTCTCCCCAAAAGATGGTTTTCTTGCCCTAGAGGATGATCTTGATGAATAGATACATCCATTCATGGAACTGTGAAGAAGACGGGAGACCCCATACTCTGCTAAGAAGGGTGATCAAGTCACCAACTTCCTCGACAAAATTGATCCTCGAAAAGTTCTTTGGCCATATGGAGAGGCTGGTCTTAGGGATCTTCAGCCACTTGTAGTTTATAATTTGTTTTTCCCTCTCAGGGTCTTTATCATACTCCTTCTGTGCATTCCCAAAGTCAATTTGGGTTACTTCGGTGGCTAGAGGGCACATAAAAACTTTGTCGATGAATTTGGGGTCCAACCAAATCACCGTGTTACCGTTAGCGTCTGAGACCATTCTGGTCTCTTTGTTGTAGAAGTGCACACATTGAAGGATGAACTCAGCATGATGCGCTACTACCAGAAAGGTGGCCACCAGGTGGATGTTGCTCTCAACAATCCTCTTTATCCCAGTGCTGGGATTTGTCACCTTTGTTCATGCCAGGAACTCGGCCATGTCCACATGGCTGATCTTGGTGTCTTGAATGTCATCGACATTCAAGGAGACTGATGTGAATGGGAAGACACCCTGGTACTTATACTTCATGGTTTTCACTTTCTTAGGAGATGCTTCTGTCATGGAGGATGATCTTGATCGGATGGGAACAAAAGTGCAGGAGTTTGCTGAAGGTGTTGCAGTCATGATCACAGATGAGAGGAGAGTGGGTGAAAGAGGGAAAGCACAATTTAAGTGATCTTGGTTACTGGAGGTCACTTAAAAAGGTTGGGTGGAAGAAGGAATGGAAAATGAGAAAGAAAAGGAAAGAAAAGGATAGGTCAAAAAATTTCTAGGAGTTAAGAAAATTTGGGAGAGAGACGCAGGGGCAGAAAAATTTGCTGCCCCTACATGTAAAAATAAAAAGTGCAAGGGCAGTGAAATTTGCCACCCATGTAGGAACGGGCTACATAGGTGATGAATTTCACCACCCTTGCAAGCTGGGGAAAAGAAAAAGGAAAGGGCAGCAAAAATCACCGCCCTTGCAAAGAATGTCTGTAGGGGTAGTGAATTTCACCACCCTTGCTGACGGTGGAAAGAAAGGGGGGTAAGGGTAGTGAAAATCACTGCCCCTAAAAGGAAAAATTGAAAGGACACATGGGCAGCTAAAATCACTGCCCATGTGGGCTCTTAGGAGAAACTCACAGGTGAGGGAAAAGAAACACGCCTGCAGCAAGGTGAAAAGGGAGCACACAGGCCAAAGGAGAGAGGGAGGAAAAATAAACAACATCTAACTAATTTTAAAGCAAAAAACAAGAAATGAAAAGAAATAAAAGCTAAAAGCAAAACCAACCTGAGAAACCATGCGTACCACAAGGTTGAATCTACAAATTCATGCTTTGAATCATCAACTGGGTTGCTCAGGTGCAAGAGGTAGGAGGAGAGGAGGAAGCAATGAGGAGAAATGAGGCTCAAACCAATTTAAATGGGGTGAAAATTGACCCCAACCACCCGTTATGCATGGCAATAAATGTCGCACATGGAAATCGAGACATGCAAGGGTGGAAAAAAATTTTGCCCTTGCACGTTTTGATTTCTTGAGTGTAGGGGCGACAAAATTTACTGCCCTTGTAGAGAGATAAAAAAGAGTGCAGTGGTGGCAAATTTTG
The DNA here is from genome assembly GCA_037957365.1 of Torreya grandis. NCBI lineage: Eukaryota > Viridiplantae > Streptophyta > Pinopsida > Cupressales > Taxaceae > Torreya > Torreya grandis. The sequence goes on from JARHVA010002648.1 coordinate 27,792, forward strand.
CTGCCCTTGCACAAAATAGAAGAAAAAGTAGACTAACTTTGGAAGGAGAGTTTGAGGGAGGGAAAACTTGGCTGGGATGAGATTGTAACCACTTTCACGTTTTGAGGCCAAGATGAGAATGAATTCAAAATTTGTCTCAAAAAATGAACTTAGAGAAACAAAAGATGAAACGGACAAGTTTCATAGGGTGTTGTTCCCAAAAATGAGTTAAGCTGATTTTGGAAATAGCAGATAGCATACTTGTTAAATTCTCTATAGTTAGGGCACATCCTCTAGGTGTCATCTTTATTTCTCACCATGAAAATTGGTGAAGAGTATTCACTTTTGCTATGGCAACTAATTCCTACATCCAACATCTCTCATACCATCTTTTCAATTTCACTTTTTTGGTAATAGGGATACTTGTATGGCCTAATTTTGGGTGGTGTGTTACCAAGAATAAGTGTGATAGCATGATCATACATGCAACTAGGTGGAAGTCCTTTTGGTATGTCTCTAGAAACAATAGAATGAGCATCAATTATTTATTGTAGATCAAGAGGTGGAGATAGCTGAGTTGGTTGTAATTATATATAAAAATAAGCAAGATTCAAATCCCTCAGCACCCTTATAGAGAATCTTGGTCATTTAATGAGAGCTAATAAGTTGTGGAGATTTAGCCTTTAATCCCCTTAGCTTAAATGTCCTTTCTTCAAAATGAAAATGCATGTATAATTCTTGAAAATTCATATCAATAGTACCCAAAGTGGTGAGCTAATGGACTCCTAGAACAATATCAACTCCACCCATATGAAAAGTAAACATAAGAGAATCCAATAAGTAGTCTCCCATGGCCAAATTAATACTATGACATTTTCTTGAATAGCTGACAGTACCACCATCTACAATCATAACCTAAAATTTTGGAGATGGATAAATGAAATAGTTCAAATGAGGAACCAACTTACTATGGATAAAGTTATATCTACTCCCAAAATCAATCAAGATAGTGACCTATTTTTTAAGAAAACCCATCTCCTTAAGAGTTTAGCGAGTATTAATACATGAAAGGGCATGACATGAAATAGTAGGTTGAGAGTCTTCAGATACTACTCAAGAACTTTTGCATCCTCATCATGTACTTCATCATCTTCATCATCATTAGCACCTTCAATGTAAAACAACTTATTTTTAGCACAATGATGGTCTTTGCTCTATTTTCTATCACAACCATAACAAAACCCTTTGGCTTATTTCTCCTCAATTTATCATTGTGTTAATCTGGTGGGTTATGGAAATGATAGTGATATAAATTTGTGATCATGACCAGTAGTGAAATTTTTCCTTTTGACCATCTCTTTTTCTTTTATCATGCATGCCTTAGGGATAACTTCTGATACAAATGTTGGGTTAAACATTCAAACCTTGAATTGGATGCTATCTTTGAGGTCACCCAAAAATAAATTAGTCAAATTTTCCTCAGTGATATCTTCCACTCATAAAGAGAGATTCTAAAATTGATGAATATAATCCTTCACAATTCTTATTTGCCATAACTTGGTTAATTGGATAAAATAGTTATCAAATACATTATTATAATAATGAGATGACAAATCCTTAGTGAAAATATTCTATATAATAGGAGCACCATTCTTTTTCATTTAAGCACATAACAAGTGATACTAAATGAATTACTCAGGTTCTAAATATAGGGATGCCACTATCACCCTTTGAGAACTAAGGGTTTGATGTAGCTCAAATAAATTCTCAATTTGGGTAATCTAAGTGAGATTATCTTTACCATATAGCTTATGTATGTCCACTTTTGACAACATTGGTTTCATACCAGCATGGGAGTTGTTGAGAGGAGGATTTGAATGTTGAAGTGGAGGGTTGTTGGGATGAAACTGAGATGTAAGGGTAGCCAATTATGTAGTGATATGTTGTAATTCATTATGAATCCCATTAATCTCTCCATGCATCCCTAAAACATTAGCTTGGACTACAATAAATTCATCATACCTCACCAATTTTTTTGTCTACTTGAAGCTGAGAAATTCCTAGATTTAAAGTTCTAGATTCCATTTCATCAGCAAAGGAGTCTTAAGAGTTTATTTCCCCCTTTTCTTCCTCAAGTACCTAGACATTCTATATACAAGCCCTAGGAGGGTTTTGACCCTAAAAGAAGTGTACTAAGAAATGGTACCATTATGATCACCTTATCAAGATGAATCTAATGACTACCTTTGTGAACAAGGGTAAAAATTTTTGTACCAAAAAAGTGTACCAATATAATATACCATTGAGATCATCTCATTGAGATGAATCCAAAAATTACAATTGTGTAAGAGGGAAAAAAAATCCCAATTTTTTTTGCTTTTTTTCTTTTTTTAAATATTTTTTTCAAAAAAGCACTTCGATAAATACCGTGCTGACGAAAAAAAATATTTTTTCTTGGATTGCAAGTTATGTTTTTTTGTTCTCACTACTCCCAGAAGCCATACCTCACCAGATCCCCAAAAAAATGTTTTAGTAAACTTTCCCAAATCAAATCTCTAATACCACTTGTAATGAAAATACTTAGATATTCACATAGAATTATTTTATATTGTGCATAATAAGCAAAGATGAGAGATCACATAGTGATATTTGATAGCAAAATAGAATACTAGATAATATAGCAAAGCCACTTCAAGGGGAAACCTCCATATCAATACACTAATAGCATAATACTTAACATAATGAATAAATACTAACTACTACCTCCTATATATAGTCTACTTAGCCAAGGTTATTCCATAGGCCGACCTATCTAAGAATATAGAGAAATGTAACAAGTAAATAAAAGAGGCATGTAAGCCACATGTCATCCACACATATCCCTAGACATACCAATGGTTAAGGGAATAAAATATAAGAAATATATACAAAATAAAGTTGCTAATATGTTATCTAGACCTTCTATTGTTGTTGCATCTATTCTCTTATAGCATAGTTCTTTAGTTCATGAAAGTTATAAAGAATAATATGATAATGATGATGACTTTGAGGATGTGTATGAAGATTTTTTGAGTGATAAAAATTTGGATGAATTGTACTATCATGTGCATAATGGACTCTTGTATCACTTGGGTAAACTTTGTATTCCACAAGGTGAAAGAGTGCATATGATTAGGGAAGCTCACACTTCTCTTATTACTAGTAATTTTAGTGTAGGTAAAATTATTGCACATTTACAAATATATTGTTATTAGACTTATATATAGGAGATTATTGCCACATATATTAAGGGATGTGTTCTTTGTGCCATGAGAAATCCTAGTAACAAGAAGTTTGGTATTTACACTCCTCTTCTTATCCCTACTCATCCTTGGGAAAGTATATCCATGGACTTCATAGGAGGTTTGCCTATGTCACAAAGGAAACATGATTATTTATATGTGGTTATGGATAAATTTATAAAAATATGTGTGTTAAATCCTTGTACTAAATTGATTATAGGTGAAGATATTATGCACTTGTTCTTACAATACATATAGGTTTATTTTGGATTACCCACATCTATAATTTCTAATGGGGCTTGACAAACACTAAGCTTCAAAAGAGAACTAAATTTCATCCATAGATTGATGTTTAAGCTGAGGTCATAAAATTCATAGTGGTTAATTTGCTTCAAGGATATTGTAATAAACATCCTAAGTTATGGGATGAACATTTATGTTATGTGCAACATTCTTATAACCATGCATTTTATTCTTCTACTATGAAGTCTCCTTTTGAGACTCATTATGGATATCTATCTAAATATCATATATAATATTATTTTGGATAGTAATTAGTTATGGATGGATGTAGTGATGCTGATAAATTAAAAAAATTCATAAAAAAAATATAGTTGATTCATCAAGTTGTCTAGGAAGAGTTGGAGAAAAATCAAGCTAAATACAATGTTAGGCATGATAAAAATTATATTGATCACCTATTATAGGATGGTGATATTGTTTGGATTCACATTAGCAAGGAATGGTTGATATGTGAAGCTAAAAAAATTAAACTTATATGGTATGTTCCTTTTCAAATTCTAGAGAAAGTTGGTAATAATGCTTTTCAGTTAGAATTACCTCCATATATGCATATTTATTCATAGTGAATGTTGAGAATCTCAAATTGTGTGAAATACCAATGATTTTTTATCATGATGATAGTGTATGTAATACTTATATTAATTATTTTTCTCTTGAGTATCTAAATGAGTTATCAGAAGATACAGTACTAGATAGGAAGGTGCGAACTTCAAAAAAGGGAGATGTTGAATATCTCCATGTGGGTCTAAAATGGATCCACTCAAGTAAGGAAAAATGGATGAAAACCAAAAAGGTGAGGGATAAATACCCTCACCTAATTACCAATTTAAATCCTTTTAGAGTTCTAAAATTTTCTCAATAGGGAGGTGCGATCCAAGAGGGTTTCCACTAAGGAACATCGATATATTCTTCACAAATTTTGGTGTAATTTATTTCTCTACATAGATTTCATTGAGAGATTTCTAAAAATATGTAAAACTCATAAAATAGAAACCATATGTAAAAATTATTTCACACTAAAGTTTTATTCCAACAAGTAAAAAACATATAGTACAGGCCCAATCAGAACCTGACACATGGACCAATGGGTGCATGACACATGGAAGAGAAGAAATATAAAATGTTTGGGTTGTTTAATTTTAGTATTAGATGGTCATTTGGTTAATGAGGATTTATCATGATGAGATCCACATGGTGAGGTCACTATATGTTCAAGTTATTCACTCAAAATTCCAACAATTAAAACAAGTATCATGAGACCATTCACGTAAATCATACAATCTAACAACCAAGTTATTCGATGGTTTAGAAGGGTGGTCCATCAACCAATGAGAGTGAGTGGTGGGATTGTACATAAATATCTCTATTGACCATATCCACATCCATGTGAGATAAAATTCCCAACATAGTAAAAGGGATGTTATGGGAGGTTAGTGGGGTTTGACCCCCTAAACAACTGATTACTAAAATAAGGCTTCACCATTTAACCAAAGAGCTAAATGAAGTCTAAAATACATGAATATATATTTGATCTAGAGGAGATTGAGTATTGAAAGGATTATGGAAATCATAATTCTTATAAGGACATTGTTGCTCAGGTTTTAGGTAATTTTTATGCTGACAGGGGAGGTTACAGGCATCAGGGAAGATTCATTTAAAGTTGTAAGACCTTTTGAGTCATTTTTGAAATGATTTTATTAATAGATTGATCTATTAATAGCCCTGTAAATGTAAGATTCAATCCAAACTCCATTATCACTTGGTTGTCATGTTAATTCCTCTCTATTATTTCATCATAATGGTTTTACATAGTTTCAATCAGATTTAAATGCTTAATTTTTATATTATGAAAAAGTATTAAAATTATAACTATTTATATTTTATTTTAAATTATTTTAAATTTAAATTTTTTTGAATTGTTATATTTAATTTTGAAAATTATTATGGATCACCTAAGGTTATTCAAGAAAAAGTAGAAATGATTTAGAAAATATATTTGTGTTTAAGGACAGAGGATAAGAGAAGATTATCTTTATTAGCATGGGATAAGGTTTATTTGCCTAAACAAGATATAGGTCTTCAAAGATTGATATGGATGAGTAGGGTGATGGTAGCTAAGCTTTGTTGGATATTTATCAAGGAGTCAAATTTTTGGATTAATATCTTCTCAACTAAGTATATATATAATGGTAATATTGATACTTTTCTAAACGAGGATTTAATTATGTGTGGTTTTTATATATGGAATTTATTTATTAAAAATAATGAGGTTATCAAATTAGGTTGTAAATGGAAACTTGGGAATGGGTTGAAGATAAGTTTTATGGAGGATTCTTGGCTATTGGACCATTTTTTGATTTAAATGGAACCATGACATCATGTTTATGGTCACATCAAAGGGATTTTTGGTATCAAGGTGGCTAATTATATTCAAGTTCACAATGGTAGGAAGTAGCAAAAACTTATTTTTATTTAAATTCGTAATGAGGAGGTGATAAATATTATTATATATCTTAATATTTTGTTATTAAGTATTCATATTACTAATTTGGTTAAATAAGATGAATTAGTTTGGAGGTATGATGCAATTAATTAGTATAGGGTCAGATTAGGGTAATCTTTGTTAACTCCTATTAATGTTGAAGTTTTTCCTTGTTTGAGAGTTTGGGATAAGGACCTTGTTCCTAAAATTAAATTTTTCATATAGTTATTCATACTTAATAATATCTTTATAGTGGATAATTTATGTAAAGAGGAATTATTTTGGTGAACCATTGTTATCTCTATGAATCTAATTTAGAATGTGTGTAGAATATAATGATGGATTATCCTTTTATATTTAGGATCTAAGATATTATTTTTAATAATTTTGAGTTGTCTTGGGCTTAGAATAGTTCATTGAAAATTTCTTAGATATCTTGGAGTTCTCCTTTTTTAAATCAAGTGTTAAAGAAACTTTGGTTCTTAGTTGTCCCTCATATTTTATGGGGTGTATGGAAGGAATACAATAATAGATTTTTTAGGGATTTGAGATTAGTTCCTTGTCAAGTGGTTATTAAAATCATTATTTTTATTGTTTATAATTGTAAATTTGTTAAGTGGGTTAAAAAAAAGTAGTGAATGTTCATGATGAGTTTTTAGTGAAGCAGTGAAATATTAATGTGCTTAATGACTTACAAGTACATCCAAAAATTGAGCTTAGAATGTAAGTTAACTGACTATGTCCTCAGTCATGTTATGTCAAATTTAATTTTGATAGATATTCTAAGGGTAATTTAGGGTTATCTAGTGGGGGTGGTATTATTAAGGATAGTTTGGCCAGATTTTAGGTACTTATGAAGGGAGTATGGGGTTTTAAACTAATCATTTGGTAGAGGCTCTTACAACATTATGGGAGATTTAATTGGCTAAAGATTTTGTATGCGTAAATTTTATTTTGGATGGATATTCATTAAAAATTGTTGATTGCCTTAGTGGGAGTCTTAAGCTTGGTTAAACTATATGTCATATCATAGAAGAAAGCTTATTTTTGGTTCAGTGTTTGAATTCAATTCAATCATATATGTAGGTAAGGTAATAGTTGGTTGACTATTTTGCTAATAGGGGTGTTTTATCATTGGATCTTAAATGATGCTTCAAATATGATCTCTTTCCTATGGATATTGTGGAAATTATGCAAAAGGATATATCATAATTTCATCTAATGTGTAATAATGGTTGATGTATTTCATTTATTGAGATATGGGTCATTAGCACATTTAATCATCATTTTTAAGAGGTGTATTGATAGGAATATTGATTATAATAATTTGTGTGAAAGGATTTTGGTTAGTGGTTCATGATTTCTTACAATCCATGAAGAGATTGCTTTTATGAAGAACTCATATCTCTCATTACACAAAGTGGTGGTGGGTTTGTTTGAGACATTCATTGGTGAGAGTTACTCTGTTAGGTGCTCTATGTAGGGTTTTATTTACTAAGAGTTGAATGGTTGGAGTATTACTTCATGTGGAGCCCATACCATCCTAAAAGATAAAATAGAATTATAGGTGTGACAAATTATATAGATAGGTGGTTTGGAAAATTTTATGGAAATAATTGATGTGCATGACTAATATTTATCCAAATAGTTCATATAAAGTAAGAATGATATAAATGTGGAGATTGACAATATTACTATCAAGATTTTAGAATATCTTATTGCCAAAGTTATGGGCCTCTCAATTGAATATTACAAGTATATTAAATATATAAAGGAGTATCAAGAGGAGATGAAAAAAATTGGAGTGAGGGAGAGCTATTGACTAAATACCAGGGGGGTTTCTTAAGATAAGGTTTTCCACTACCTTTCAATATTGTGGCTAAGTAGGTGATGAGGTATGTAACACTAGAAGGAAGATACATGGTTTTGAATTTACATCAATTCCCTATTTTGAATTTTTTTAGGCATGGAATTATTATTAGCCTCACATTATATATTTTACACTCTTTATAAAGTTTGATTGGTGATTTCAAGACTGGTAAGAAAAAGGGTCCTTTGCATTAGGTAGTAATTTTCCTAATTTTTTAGTGTTTCAAAGGGATCAATCCTAATATTCCTCACCCTAAGACAAATAATTCTTATAAGTTATTTTAGGTCTTGTTAAAATAATGTTTTGTAAGGGGAGTAGATTAATAGTCCTATAGATTTGGAAAAAAAAGGATTTTGTGTTTAAGGTGGATGATAATGTGGGTGATGGATGGGACAAGATACATGATTTAAATGATCAGGTTAAAATTACCTTTAGATGGTAATGATGGATATGTTATTAACATTTTAGATTAAAAATGATGTAAGAATTCATTCAAGGTTTATAAATGTTGAAAGAATCAAAGGTGGGTGAGGTTTTGAATATTTGTTTGCCTAAGAAGTTGATTGTTAAAGAAAAATTGGATAAGGAGTTTAACATTGTATTTAAGGATCAAAATACACATAGTAAATTGGATTATTTGGGTGATGAGATGGAATTTCATAAATAATTTATGAGATTATTCATGAGGGATCATGCATGTTTAAAATAATCAATGAATAAAATGAATTTGATTGAAGGCATTTTCTACACAAAGGTGGATTTGATTGAAGTGCATGAACATATGGCAAGTATGAGAGAGGAAATGTTAAGGATTTAAAATTACAATGAGACTCTAAAATATAATTTGAGGATGAACTTGGATTTTAGCGTTGTATCTATGCAGAATTGTATTCATAATATTGAAGGTTTAAATGTGATTTTTAAAAGAAAACTAGAAATTGTTGAGTAGAGCAGAAGTAGTAATAATCAAAAAGGAATTGAAGATATATAACTATAAATCCTTCAAAATATAGATTCCATGTTTAGTAACATGAAGAAAAAATGGAGTGAAGTGTTACAAGGGTGTACTTGTACACATTCTTAGGTCTATTATTTTACTATGTTCCTACTATTTTATTATTATTTTATTTTTGTAGGCATTCTTATATCTATGTTTTATTCTAATAATAGGATTTTTTAATACTTATTTGGGTTTAAAACTAGGCCTATTTGTTTTTTATAATGGGGTGAGACCCCTTTAACAACCCACTTTTACCTTTTATAAAAATAATATAACAAAAGAGTTGAATCAGAATATAACATGAAATCTTAATATAGCATGCAAGTGTGAGAGGATGGTGGCGTAGGTTCTTATTTGAGTGCACAAGTCATATATGGTGAATATGTATTAAACTTATCATTTTCAATTACTAAATGCCAAAAAACTTATCATCTATGTATACATATAGTAAAGGAGTATAATTTCACAATCACACTAGGTGGGAGAATTATGTGTGGCTTGATTTACATATGCTCAATCATTAGATAAGGTGATTGGGGTCATCTCATCCCATTATAATTTTCTAGTTTTTATAGGGTTTTATCTCTCACAAGCACACTTATAATTTCAAGGTGAAGGTGGTTGATTTATGGAGTTATATGTGTTATAAGGGTTCAATTCCACACAAAAAAACTTAAATATATAGATAAAGGTTACCATATGGTCACATTCCCTCAATGCCAGAAATACTAGTATTTACCAGCATAGGTTAGTATCGATAGTCGGTACTAACCCAGATTGATAGAATTGACTAGGTGTAAATAGAAGTATAGTTCTTGAACCAAATAAATCACATGCATGATTTAGTAATTTCACCTTATATAATTCATTAAAAATCATACATTTGTCTAAAAAATATAAATACTCATTCATTTTTTGTACTTACTATATTTAGCACATGTCACTTTTCAAAACATTACAGTTAATTTTAATATTTTATAGTTAGATGTATGCTTGATTACTATATATTAGATACTATTATTATATTATTTTCTATCATGTTAGGGTTAAAAAACCAAATTAGATTAAAACATTTTGGTGAAACCATACACACATCAAACCATGCCAAAAAATTCTTAGGTTCCCTTAGCATTTCATCCTTCTATATTTTCATACTTTAACCTTAAGGTTTTATTTTCAGACTAATTTATGATTATTATCTAAAAGTACAAATCAATTATTTATTTAAAAAATAAACATTATTAGTTAACATAATTAATGAAGGCACTCTTTTCATATTTTTATACTTAGATAGTGTATCTTATTCAAATCAATTATGTAAGAAAATTGGTCAATAGGATCAAATCTTATAAAACTAATAAGGCTAGAATTAACAATGAACAATCCCAATAATTCCTCTACTATTATTATTATAATATCCAATATGAGTTTAATTTTGTTACTAATATATGTAAAATGGCATGCATGAATCTTTTTATCCTTCCTCCCCATAGACCTCAAGGTTGTATTAGCTACCATCCCACTCCTACTATTCACCCATAATTTATTTTAATATTTTTAGCCTATGTCATCAACATTAGATGAATTAAGGTACCCCATAATGTGTATAAAATTAATATAGTCAACAATTTCATGAGATAGCTTAATCTATATATGATGTGGGTGTCAGTGTATTGAGAAGACTTTTCATTAGTATGAGAGGACTGAGAAAGACTTACCTCTGGTTTACTAGTTATCACACCCATGGTAGACATGGGTATCCAAGTATGGATTAGATAATTTTTTAACACCTCTAAGTAATAATCCCACCTCAATATTAGTGTTCTCTATAAGGTCACATTGAGTTAAGCCATTTATAAGATGATAGGTATCAAGTGGAAGTGTAATGATGTATGAAGTTGAGGTTGTTCCTCCTTAACCCCCTCCACATCTCATAAATAAATATAATCAATAAAAATGGTATGAAATCATCAATAAACTAAATAAAAACCATGTTATAATTTATATCTTAGAGTTAATCAAGAGAATCAATAGTCTACAAAAGACATTTTATAAGTTATTGTAAGAAAGAAATCTCTAAATTTATACATATATTGAATCATTTATCTCTATTATAATAAATTAAATGATTAAAAAAACTTCACCACCTTCAAAAAATAATACTTACCTACACAACACACAATAGAGAAAAAAAATTCCATTATTAAATTAAGTTCAAGTGAAAACAACTTGGTCAAATGTGTGTTGCTAAACAATGGTTTTAGACTAAATATCTATAATAATACCTTTCTTCAAAACATAAATAATATTAAAAAAAAATCAAATAATAAAAGGGTTCAATAAAACTCCATGTCAAATACTTGGAACCATACCATTGGATGTGAGACTAGGTCCCAAAATGGTACCTACTAATTTTCATGTTATGCCTAATTAGTTACATTATAACTTAATTTTGGTGTGACCATGGATACATGATATGGAATAAATACCATAAAAATTACACGTATGTATTAAATACATGCATGGAGGCTATTCTTATTCATAACCAAGAGATGTGACCCTTTCAAATATCGAAAGATGATCTAATAAACTAATTAGGACCAATCACAATCATAGTTGGAATATCATACTATGATTTATCCATTTCAACCCATTCCAATATATCAAATGCATACATATGAGGTGGGTGAATCAAGTACATAAAATTACAAGGAACCAATTGTAGCATATAAAATTGATCTACAATATGAGCCATAAGTTAATACAAAATAGTTGAAACCTATTCTTGTTCTTCCTTTATTGGTGAATTCATAATATTAAGATAGATTAGTCACATACAATTATGATATCTATGAAAAATATACCAACATGATATATATGATATATGATCAATTACAAAATTTAAAATTCAATACGTTAGAGGAATACTTAACTCACAACCTATTCACACCTATTGGATTTGAATAATATCAAGATGATTCATATACAACCGAAGGGGAAAATAATAAATTATTATTTAGGCATAATATTATAGGTAAATTTAATGATAATAATTATATATCATGAATTAAATTTAAATTAAAATAATATTTTTAAAACTATCTCACACCATACACAAGAAACACTAAAATCAAACATGATTTGGACAAAGAGGAAATCATGCATTTCAGTAAACAATGTGGAAATGGTAGACACCAAGGATTCAACACCATTTCAAGTAACAAGTATTCAATATAAACCAAGATCAATTTCAACTATTACTTTATCATAATATCATCACATTACCATCTATTCAGCATCAATTCATGGTACATCTTACACATTAAGAAGGTAAGTCATATTGAGGTTATCATAGAATCACAAGACATAACACATCATTATTAGTCATTTAAAAATTATATTTAAAAAAATAATAATGAATCCATTATCAAGGTAATAAAACATTAATAAAAATCACTTGCATCAAACTATGCAAAGACACCATCCACAACTACAACAAGCAAAAAATAGCCTCAACAAGAGGTTTTATCCATTACAACATATATATAAGGTATTATTGACAACACATTTAAATTTATGAAGACCAAATACAAAATGTATGTATTGTTTAATTCTTATAACACTTTGGGATAAAAATTAAATACCTAAATAATCCACATCATGGTACATTCTTTAGACATATTACCATATCAATTTCTTATGGTATAAAGCTTGTTGATACATCTATATGGGTAATACCTGCTACCACCTATTTAACACTCAAATTAGGATTGGAATAGTTTTATATAATGGAAGCTATAATGAATAAAATATAAAAATATATCCCCTTCCCACATGAAGAAAACAAAATCATTATTAAATATAATGATAATAGTACTCACCAAAAGGAAAGGCATTCAAAGATGATGACAGGAACAAAGTATGAACAATTAGAGATAGTTGAATAAAAGGTAATGTAACTACATAGTTTCATGTAAAAGTTATGATATATTTATTTAAATCCTAAAAATGATTATTTATTCTCTAATTCATGATCATTGACCTCAAATATTCTAAAATAAGAAAAACAAATAATCAAGAAAATACAAAAATATTAAAGAATAAAAATTAGGACCTGAGCATGACATGACTACTAGATTACATATGTTACTTATCACATATTTGGTATATGGAATATTTTTTCATACACATAAATTTCACAATGTATGAGTGTGATGCAACACATTAATGTTACACATGGGCATGTATATGTTGTACTTTCCTATACCTAGTGGCTATGCTAATACTAAGGGCATCTTATTCCATAGGTTATATCTTTATATGACCTTTGTTGAGATACCTATATTTCTTAAAAATATATTGTTATTTACTCATATCTTACATAGTGTTACATGGATATGACATTATACTATGATGTTACATTGATATATATAAATGGTGTATAATATTTCCCTTGTTCTATTTTTCATTCATGTTGTTACTCTTTTACATGATATGATAATATCTTTTTCTTATTTTATGTTTCACATTTGACCATGATTTAAAATTATCTATGTCCCATATGTGTGGCCCTTGGTATTTTTTGAATTGACATCTTTGATGTCCCTTGTTTTAAATAATTTTATGACCCCTTCTATGTGGATTTTTATTTATTTAAAATGATATCTTCTCTAGATTATATGTGGCCCTTTGCCTTATGTGTGACACTAAAACTTGTGATTTTTTAGCTTTCTATCATTAATTTGTTCCATGATATATATCATGTACTTATACTGTGTAATCTTATTCAATGATCATAGTAATTTATGATTCATTGATACATACATACATACATATATATATGTATATATATATATATATATATATATATACATGACACTTATATGCCCTACATTACTATATATATATATATATATATATATATATATATACATGACACTTATATTCCCTACATTACATATCTTACATACATGCACTGAATGACACATACATTACTATGTTGATATATTCTCAACATGTTCACATGATGTTATATTTATACATGACATAATATATTTAAATATTATTTTTAGATAAGTGAATTATGGGACACATCCCTAATTTCAAAATGGGGTATTATAGTGTTATTTTCATATATACATTTTCCTCCTATTGAGAAGTGTTGTCATTTATGTCAAGGTTGATGTCATTGATGTCAATATTTATCTAGTGAAGATGCATGGTGAGTGTTCTTCAAGGTATGAGATTGTGTGTTAGATCCCATATAACAAGCAAGAATTTAAATTCAAGAGAGAATTTGAAGGTAACCTATTGTCTCTTCTATTGGTTGATGTCAATGTTAATATCATGGTTTAGGTCAGCTTGATGGTGTTAGTGTTGTCAAAAAGAGGTTTGATGGTCAAGTGAACATTAAATAATGGTTATGAGGCTCTAAGTATGCATGAGATATTGAGATCATGTTGATAAAAAATAGATTATTTCATTGATGTGAGAGTGTTTTTTGAATATTTATATTGTTTTATATCATTTATTTAATCATGTTTGAGTACTATTTATTGAGTATAAGGTGTCTTGAGAAGCATAGTCATATCATGAGCATGTACATGGTGATCAAGAAGATGTATGTATAGAGGTATGTGCACAAGTATTAAATTGTTTAAAGATCATGTAAGGCATGTGAGAAATGTGTATAAGAATTAAGGAGAGTTTCAAGGTGAGCCTACAAGGGTAGGACCTATAGATCAAGGCTATAACTATACCATTAATAGACTCTAACTAGCCTAGTGAGGAATCATGATATATTTTCAAGGCCTATGAAGGATGTGTATCAGTGTTTAAGATTGAGAGAGGTTTCTTGAGTATGTGAGTTAGGTGTAGAGTGCATGTAAAGAGGCATGAAGATCAGTTTTAAAGCTTAATGTGGTTTGCAAGTCAAGGTCTAAAAGAGTAAAGAGATAAAGAGAGTAGGGCCTAATGGGGTATAAGGTTATATTTCCAAGGAAATTATGGATATTTAATATTTTTTATAAGTTTTTCATGTTTTTTCAAGTATTTTTACCAAGATTGTGGTCATGGTTTGCAAAAAATCCATGAAAAGTTGTTTTTAGGTCTCTCAAGTACATAAAATGAAGGGTTCTCAACCTGAGAAGGATTTTATTATGCTCATTAAATAATAAAAATTATTCATAGGAACCTAATATATTAATTTTATATTATGAAGTATCCTAGATAAAAATTCCAAGCATTTGTTTTTGTAATGAGGAGCTATGTTTTATGAACAATTGTTAAGAATGAAAACAAGTTTAAACCCTCTTAGAAACCTAATAAGGACCCGATGTTGAAGATATGATTAAAAATTACTTATTATGGTTTTAATTCTTAGATAATTGTTTTTATATTATATTTAAATCTCCTATGTACCTCTATGTGGTGGTGGTTAGAGAGAGGAGAGAGAAAATTTGAAGATATAAGCTTGTTTAAGAAGAATTTGTTGTAGTTGTAAAAAATTGTATTAGACAAAGTTTGAAACTAATTGGATAGATAAGGTTTATTATTTTATTTTATATCAATTTTTATTTATATACATGTTTTGGCCCTTATATGTGTTAAACCAGTCATCCAAGATAGCTAGTCACTAACAAGCCTAATGGTGGGAACAGTGAAAAACCCAGAAAAAAGTGAGAAGGTGATTAAAGAATGTGTTGTCATGATATAGTGATGAATAAAAGTGCATGGATATTTTTTTAATTAATTTTAATAAATTTTAAATTTTTTTGTAACTTTTGGATGTCATTGGTTACAATTAAAAAATTACTCACAAGTTGACCTGTTTGTTTTAGATGAGACAGTGAGATATAAGGTCATGAGATTGGTCTACAAGACCAATATTTCCATTTAACCCTATTATATTTATATATAATAATTTTATAATAATAAAATATTATCATCCACATGCATCATTATTCTTTCAAATTAGTCATACAAATGTTGAAGGCCAATGTCATCATGATTGTGCTTTAAGGTAAAGTGGGAGTTCTGGGTTAAGTTGTAGTGATGATTTTGAGTATCTATTCCCTAATTTGATGTATATAATGAATATGGTTTTGTTTTTTTATGAATTAAAAATATTTATAATGATTTTTAAAATCTTATAATTTAGTATAAGAGGTTGAAATGTTGAATCCAAAATGGCTTGTCTAGTTCTAGTTTGATTGTGTGTAGTGAGGTCAAAATATTGGTTTGCAAGACCAATATTTGCAATTAGACATTATTATTTTTGTATTTTAGAATGGTATATAGATGTAAAATTATATTTTTAAAGTATCATTTTCATTTTAATTTATATTTAAAGTGTTTAAGATCAATTTAATTATGACTAAGTTTTGGAGTGTTATAACAATTATGAGTGGGTTAATTATAAAGACATGTTTGAGTCCTTTTTCCCTAATTTTAAGTTTTTAAATAATATGGTGATGACCATAAGGTATTTTAGTTTCTAAATATTTTAATTTTTTCCATTTTTGGTTTTTAATCTTTAGTAGTTCAAGATAATCTTTATGGGTATATAAAGACCTAATTATGAATAGTACAAAAGGTGTGCTTCAAGTGGTGGTTGGATCTAAAAAGTATCATGGACATAATATGAGATAATTGGGGGTATATTTGAGAATTATATGAATTTTTACTACCATTTATGGAGTTTTAAATTTTTCTAAGAAGATCAAATGGCAATGTGTCCTAAATAAGGCCTAATAGAATTAGGTCTCTATGAGACCTAAAGAATGATTTGTTCTAATTGAGTTATATATGACCTAATGTAATTATTTATTAATGTTTTCAGCATGTACTAAGGCCTATTGTGTGAAAAATATTAGTGTAAAATTGTGTATGGCCTACCAAGAGGCGTATAATCAAGAGCCTAGTATAAGAACAAGGCTAATTAGGCCTATTTAAGAGACTTAAAGTTGTGAAGAATATATGCAAATGAAATAGCACATTTTTGAGTAGAAGGAGGTCTTATATACCATAATAGGAGTATATAAGATTTTTCATGAAATTTTAAAGTGTATATTCACATCAATATCAAGGTCATATGACTTAATTTGTCTTGAAAGAGACTTAATTGAGTGAAGAGGTCTAGAAGGTAGTTTGAGAGGGATAAGAGTGTGAAGATATGAAGATGTGGTAATCACAAATTGATTGAGAAATAATGTGTTATTAATATTATCAAATAAATAAATTTGAATTTTTTATGATGAGTCATCTAGGGGTTGGTGCCTCCTTGAAATTTGGTGATTGTTAAATCCTAGCTAGGTTGGTGCTTAGCTAGTTGGGATTAGTGTTCCATGTGGAGTTGGTTCTTCACTAAATTGTGATATTTTTACTTATAATACTATAGTTGATTTTTAAGGATTAGCGGGTTTTATTCCCCTTGAGGGTTTCTCACATATATGATGTGTTGTCTTGTGTAATCTTATTTTATGCTTGTATGGGTGATTGCTTATATATTGCTTGATCTATATATTGATGTGATGGCTCATGAATGTTAATGAGGAATTAAAATAAATTTTTAAGACACTAAATTACCCTACCCCCCATCTTAGTGACTATGCTTTGAATGATTTTATGAACATAAAATTAGATTTCAAAGATTTATAGTGGTTTAGATATCATATGGTTCAATTACATGAAATATATTCACACATAAGTATATATTATTAGGGCATATGTCATGAATATGCACTAAATTTATAGAGACTTAAGTATAGATTCATACATACTTTGGTGTAAATACATGGTCATATGTACAAAAATTATAAGAACAAGAATTAAAAATTTTAACATACACATAAATTTGAGATACATATAATCAAATTCAACATACAGATACATATCATTATATATCAATTCATACATATTCATGGGACATAATATTAGTTCATACACATCTATACACACTTTCAAATTTAGAACACATGATATTAGTTCATGCATAAATACACCTGCATAATTTATAGTTGAATGGAAAAAAGTTGTCATTCCACTTCACACTTATCATATTTTTGGACATGATGGAGGTATTAACATTTTTTATTCTCTTTAGATCATGAATTTTATTATAAATCTAGCAAAAAAATTGAAACTATAAAATCAAACCTATATTCTTGATGGGTGCATGAACATTGTCCATTCCTTTTTAATCATGATTTTTGTTTTCAATGGATTAAAATTATGTGGTTCCCTCTTTAATTTCTTAGTTACATGGGTGAATAAATTGTGTACTTATCCCAATATTCATAAGGGTTGGGACATGTTTTCTTCGTAATCTAATATCCTACATAGTTAAACAAAATTTGGGTTCAATCACCCTAAGTTGGAATGTTCTTCAACAAAGAAGCACAAGTGTCTCCAATGCTTCAAAAAGGAATCATCATCTCAAAAAATTTGTGAGGGAAACATGGCTTTAATAAACACAAAGGTTTACTCTTACCTTTTATTTTCAAATTTTCTTAAATTTAATTTTAGATTATAATTTCAAATTTATAAACATTGACTACACATGATTTCAAGTTTTTTTACTAAGTAACCTACAAAATTAGAGCTTCATACTAGATAAATCTTATCTTTTACACACAAAAATACATTTTATCCTTTTATTCTATCAATTCTATTTCTAGAATAAAAATAGAGAATTTATAGATACTAAAATATTCTATGAAGTACTTTAAAATTACAAGCTTGACACATGTTTATCATGCATGACTTGAGCACACAAAAAAAGTCCTTATCTACCATTATCTTGCATTAACATATTGTATTTTGATTTTGACCCTTCCATTTTTTTGTTACACATATAATAACCTCATTGTCTATTCCAAACATACTAATTATCAGTTTAATGTTCTTTTGATTTAACAATGGAATGCCAAAAATAAATAAATATTTGAAAAATAGTTTATATATACAAAATACACATAAATTAAATGTAAAATACAAAAATTTAAATAAATAAAAATGAGATATAATAAGTAAATTGATTAAAAAAAATAACAAACCTAACTTGGATTTGACTTATGCTAGCTATACAGGAAAAATATTGATCAATAATAGACTGAGAAAATCTATGAGTTATGTTGTAGTTAAAATAAGAACTTCAAACTATGCTGGGGCAATGTTTCACTAGGAAGACAAGACTATGTTGTGATATTTTTTATTAACTATGGCCACATCTTGAGTGACTGTGCAATTTATTTTTTGATATATGTGTGTGTGCCTAACTATAATGACTTATTATTTGATTATATGTCCTAATTTATCATATAAAAGACCTAAAAAATTAAAACCATGTATCTTTCATAATAAATAAAATGGAGATCAAATTAAAAGGGAAGAATCAGGAAATTGGAATAGTTGATTTATGCTTAGGAATCCATACATATTATGAGGGCTACCTACATATCCCAAAAGGGCCTCATGTTGTTTTAGTTCTCCCTCCTAGAATGAGTGTGTGAAACCTTATATTTTCTATATGAATTCAACTAGATATACTACCTTGAATTATTTAAAATGAGTGCCCTTGACCTAAAATTAAAAAAGTGAATCTTGGACTATGATTTTTAAATAAATTAGAATTGAATTTGAAATGATTAATGATCCTTTACTCAATGTATAATAGAATTTACAATTGACTTCTAGATGTGTTTATGGAGGCCTTGATGTGCTCATATAGATAAAAATTTGGAATTTTTATGTTAACCAACATCTCTAAAATTATATGAGGGCTAATATGAAATATATTTAATTTTATAAGTTACTACTAGGGCATGGGAAACAAGGTCACACTAGTAGACAAGGCCACAGTGCATCCATATCCACCTAGTGTGATCCTATCCTAGAAGGACATAGTGTTGGAAGTAAGATGACTAAGAAGGGGTATGAATAATTTTAATTTATTAAATTTTAATTTCACTCAGTATCAAACCTTTAATAATTCATCAATAAAAATCATCATATAAGCAATATCAACTAGTATAATAACATAGTACTGAGAATATACACATATCAAGAATGAACACATCATGTAGGTGGGAAACACTCATAGGGAATAAAATCAATAACCATGGCTTGGAAAAATATTCCTATAAATAAATAAATAAAATTTATTTTAGTACCCACTTAACTTGGAGCACCAACCCCAGTCTATCAGGCACCAACTTGATAGAGTCTTTAGAAAGTACACACTTGCAAGGAAACACCAACCCCCTTAGTGACTCATCACTAAATAAACCACCTCTTAACCAAGGAAACACTCATAAAATTATAATTATTCCTTCCATATTTATCATTATTTCAATCTTCAATAGATGATGGTCCTCTTCTTCAACTCTTCACACACTTCTATTACTCTCAAACTGGGCTCTATCCTTCTTCATTCAACTAGCCCTCTTCTTGACTTGATTAGGTCATATGACCTTGATCTTCATATTTATAAATTATATTATATGTTCATGAAACCCATATGATGGTCCACATGACCTACTCCTCCTATTTTTTCTCTTGTATTCTCTTGCACACTCACTTGTCTTACATACTCAAATAGCCCTAATTAATCTTATTTTTATACAAGTCACTTTCTCTCACACATGTTAGTAATGCACAATTACATACTTGTATTACAATTATAATAGGTCTTATAACATGTTACAAACATTAATAAAATAATACTATATATTTTTTATAACATATAAGACCAAACCTCTTTTAGGCCTTAAGGGGACCTAATTTCATTAGGCTTTCATTAGAGCACATTACACTTTACCTTTATTGAAACACTTAAAAACTCAAAAAATAGTATAAAAACTTCATATTAAACTCAAATATACCTTATAAAACTTCACTTTATGTCCAAAACACATTCTAGGTCTAACCACCACTCGAACCCCTTCTCAAAACATTGTTCATAATAGGTCTGTGTATACATAGAAATCCTATCTTGAAAAAATGAAGCATAAACACAATTTTGATTAACAACAATGGAAAAAAATAACATATATATAAACTCTATGACCTCAGGGTCATAAAAAATTCATTATATGCTTCAAATCAAGGTATATAGGGTCAAACACTTTTTTGCAAGATGCTTACTCTAAACTACTAACTGGCTTCAAAACATAGTCATGAAACCTTGAAATTTTAACACATGAAGAGACACACTAAAGGAATTAAAATGAATGAATTTAGGTTTTTAAAATACTTATAAAAAAATCCAACAAATATATCACAATACCTAATCGCAACTACTGGTCTTGCAAACTATTTTTTTGACCTTCTCTCTCACGGTCCTTACTCAACCACACAAGCCATTTTGGCTTTATTTTTCTATCCTATTATATTGAATTCAAATATTATGAAAAGAATTTATAGTTAATTAAATTTAAAAACAATAATATAATGTTCACTATATATATATATATATATATATATATATATATATATATAATCATGGAATAGAGTCTTAAACTCATCTCTATAACTTGCATACCTAGATCTATCAGTTTCCCTTAAAGACCAATCATGATGACTTTAAATTACAACACCTATGTAGACACATTTAAAGAATTATAATGCATTAATAATATAATTATATATCTTCATAACCTATCCAAACACAAAAACACTAAAGTCTAATGGCAAATATTAGACATATAGACCAATCTCTAGACCTCTCTCCTTATAGGCACATCAGAACCAAATAAGTCAACTTTTGAGAAACATTTTATCATTTAAAATTATCTATAAATAGTATATACAATACTAAAATTTATTACATGTGTTATAAAACATATTTATGAAATTGGATTCATACCTAATCCATGATATCACATCCTTAATCAACTTTTCACTTCTACCTGGTTTTCTCAATGTCTGCACCATTAAGCCTTTTAATAATAAGTCAACTTATATGACTATTTTATCACACCTAAAACTTATATAATTATAAAAAACCATCATGGACATCAAATACAATTATTAATCTTTGTCTTCCATCCATTTAACAACTTTTTCTTGGTCAACATTTTCTGCTACAATATTTTTTTAAGAAATAAGGCCTTTCTTATAGGGTCCACTCACTCACCTAACAAACCAATCACACTTGAAGGTGCTTGTAATATTTTAATTCAACCTAAAATAATTTAACGATCCATTCCAATGCATTCAGAGCACTTTAGAACAAGATCTTTCATATTAGGTCACTATTAGGGTTCTTTGAGGGTTTAAACCATCTTCCAGTCTTAATGATCATTCATAAAGCTTAGCCCTTCATTTCATAAACAAATGCTTGGAAATTTGATATATGAAACTTCCCCATATAATATTAATATATTATGTCCTCATGTATATGTTTCACATGCTAATGAACACTTGAAAAACCTTCTCGACTAGACAACTCTTCATTATGTGCAGTTGAGATACCTTAAAACATGTTTACAAGCCTTTTATTGTAAAATTTGACCTCAAAATTAGTTAAAACACATATAAAACCTATCACACCACTAAAAATTCTCATATTTTTATTCTTATCTTTAAATCTAGATCTCATACCGTAATTTTCTACCATCTCTCTTTTTGCTTTCTAGGGCTTTGACCTACAAGTTACATTAGGCCTTGAAATTGACCTTCTAGAAACTATCCAAGCTATCAATACCTAATATACATGTCATAAAAACTCTTACCATTTTCAACCACTATCATACATTATTCATATGTCGTTACAATACCTCACGACACCTCATTAGCGCATGTGGGTTATAGAATTAGTCTAGATGCATGCTAGGTCTATACCTCCTACCAATATAGGATCACTATAAGAATTTCATAAGTGATTAAATACCTCATATTCATTATAAATCAACCCTATATATATTATTATTCATATGTGTATCCATCTTACCAAGTTACCAAGCCCATACCTTCTCAAAAGGTCTCTACATACCATGACTAGTCTTAGGCTACTTAAGCATTTGACCTTCATGAATCTTTTCATGTTCTTAACACCTCACTATAATGATAATAATCTAAATCTAATGTCATAAAATCATTGTCATTATTAAACATTTTTAAACATCCTTATACAACCTTATCTCATCATGCAACCAAGTTTATGCCTTTACATAAGGACTCTTCATATCATAACTAAACTTCATAAGCCACTTTATCCTCAAAGATACTTGATATCAAAATTATAAAACCTTTACAATCCTATGAAAATACAAATAACTATGCCACCATGCCTCTTTATTCACAATACTAAGCATCCTATGCTCATGCCTTCTCAATACACCATAAGGCTCAAGCAATTGACAACTTGCCTTGATTATCCTTCACTAGAAAAACACCATCTTGATGCATGCCTTCCAATAAAAAGTAAATATTGATCAAAAACCTTTACCATTGATCATATTTTAAAACCTTATGTTGATGCTTTAATTATCCTTTCTTACATGGACATCAACCTTCACACATTCATACCTCAAAGACCACTCACCATGTATCTTTACCAGATGCATCTAGACATCAATGAAAACATACTTTGAAATTAATGACATCATATTGACATAAATTAAAAAACTATTCCAATAAATTCACCCTTTTTAATTGATGTAAAAACATTCTATAATTTAATCACTAATCACTCACATCTTCCCCAAACTAGTTGACCTTCCTTCTTTAACATTCTCCTCCTTTGACATTATTGACAAAGGGTCTTCCAAAAACTACCATATGGAACCATTCCTTAAACATAGGTTATGAAGCATCATAGGAACATGATACCCATTATTTCATGCATACTTCCTCTAAATTACCATAGATTACAATACCATATATCTTGTCATTGACATGACTGATATGACTCAAACCACTAGGTTATCTCATTTGTTCTTATCTAACAATTATCTTATTTGAATGGTCTTAGGTATAAAATAATACTTACCATAATTTATGTATCTTTATGCCATAGAGATGAATGATACCCAATTTTTTTTAGTCTTCATAAACATCCAACTTGTCTTCATGATTTTACATACCTTCTCTGTACTACACACCTATTCTTGAAGCACATGAATTATCTGATTAGCTCCCCCTGAGCTGATACTATCTCTTATTAGAATTTATTTTATTCTTCATTGGACCTTCAATATTTTTTAACACCATAAAAATTCATGAATCATCCTCTTATCTCCTTACACCATATCTGATCCATCTATAATAATACAACTCTTTTGTACTAGTTCATTGCTTATTAGGCATATAAAATACCTAGTTTATTGTCTACCAAACTTCTATCTTTGTTGATCACCTTCACTTCACATAACCAGGGAATATTAAGCATATAAAATTTTTATACATAAGTCAAAGGTTATTTTAAAATTCTTATATCAATCACGCTTAATGCTTATAAGCATAAAACATCTCTAAAATTAATGCTTCTCCGCCATGACTATTAGGTCTATCTACAATCAAAGATATTGTTTCAATGGAACAATCTAGTCCATAATGATAGAGAAAAGATTACTAATTTTATGCCCATATGGTATCTCATATGTTATTATTTCATCAATATTTCTCCTTCATGTTCCTCAAGACACCATGGTAGAGAACTCATCATGACAACTCTTTCATGTACCTAATATCTACCAATTGTACTTCGTAAATTATCCCTATTCACCTTTGATATCCATCTTAATCTATATGCATATTCATAATATTCTTCTTGATATCATTTTTTTATTAACAATTGATATTTATTACAATTATAACTAATCTAACTTTGAGTATATCACTCATATCACTGCTCTCATACTTATGCCATGCCATGACAAGACTCAAGCCTCTAATGCACCTGAACATCTTTAATATCTTGATATGTGCCTACTATTCTTGTACCACTAATGAAAATTATTATCATTGCAATAATTTTATGAACATAATTTATGGCCCACTTAAATAACCTTCTCACCTAGACACTAGTCTCAAAATAACTAATTGACAAAGAAAGATCATATAGAACTACACAACCATGCTCTAACATAAATCAAGCACTTTGGTACCAATACCTTACCTTAACATATATCAAGCTCAAATAAAACTAGATAAAAGTAAATTATCTCTAAACTTGTGAAAATAACACACCTCCAGCTCATACTCAACAATGTTCAACATGCCTTCATACCTTCTTGACATACAACACCTATCAAATGAGTGTCTCCATGAAGCCTAATGAATTCACCCCTTCCATATGGAACTATATCAATGAAAATTTAGGATATTACTAGATCTCCATACTTTCACAAGACTAAAAATTCCTCAATGTCCTTCTAGACTTGGCTATCAACTCAGGCTTGACTTTTGACTGGGATTTTATATAATCTTTTTGAGTTGGCAAAGAATACTCTTGACATTATTTCTAATTTGACTCATGTTCTATAGTAATAAATAACCCACTTTGGTTTATGATTTTATCATGACTTACATTATCTTCCTTCTTATTCTCAGTCAATTCTAATAATACCATCATTATTTGGTAAACCATCATTACTATCATGATAAACATTTTCATCATCACAATCCAAGCTTGTGATTCTTAGGATCACCTTTAGGTTGTTAGGCCTATCTAAAAATACCATGATATGATACAATTATTATAGGAAATATTAATGAGATGGGGGGGTGTGAATTAGTATTATTAACTTATACATTCACTTAGTACCAAACCTTCTAATCATTCATCAAGCAAAATCATCATATGAACAATATCAACTAGTCTAGTAACATAGTATTGAGAATATACACATAATAAGAATGAAGACATCATGTAAGTGGGAAACCCTCATGGGAAATAAAACCCACTAAGAATATCTTATACAAATAGTCATATAAATTAATTAGTCAAATTCATTTGATCACCCACTCAGCTTAGAACACCAACAAAAGTCTATCAATCACCAACTTGATAGAGTCTTTAATAAGCACCCACTTATAAGGAAGCACTAGCTACCTTAGTGACTCAGCACCAACTCAGCCACCAATTAACCAATCACCGACTTATCAAACTATAATTTTTAATTGCATATTTTTAATTTTTGTAATATTTAATATATTATGGTCCTCTTCTTCAGCTCTTCACACACTTCTATTCATCTCAAACTGACCTATAGCCTTCTTCGCTTAACTATTCCAATTCTTAACTTGATTAAGTCATATAAACTTGATCCTAATATTAAAAAATTATGTTATATATTCATTAAACCCATATGATGGTCCACATTACCTCCTCATACTTATATTTGTTCTCTTTTATTCACTTCCACACTCACTTGTCTTACATACTCAAATAAGCCTAATTAGTCTTACTTTTATACAAGTCACTTTCTAAAAATGAAAACTTGAATCCTTGGATTAACCTTAAAATAGGTCTTATAACATTTTTTAAACATGAATCAAACAATACTATAGGTTATCCTTAACATATAGTACCAAAACCTCTTTTAGGCCTTAAGGAGACCTAATCCCATCAGGTCTTCATTAAAGCATGTTACAATTTGTATTTATTGAAATGATTATAAAATTTACATAAAGTATTAAAAATTAATATTAAACTCAAATATACCCTATAAAACTTCACTTTATGTCTAGAACATCTTTTAGGTCCAAACACCACTTGAACCCCTTCTTAAAACATTGTTCACAATAAGCTTATATATACACAGAAAATCTATCTTAAAAAACTAAAGCATAATCAAAATTTTGATGAAAAACCATAGAAAAAATCAAATGTATAGAAATATAATTACCTAAATTTCATCACAAATTTCATGATATGCTTTAAATCAAGTTATACATGCTCAGACTCTTTTCTGCAAGATGTGTACTTTGAACTGCCAACTGGCTCCAAAACATAATCATGGAACCTTTAACTATTGACACATAAATAGATACACTAAAGGAAATTAAATTAATTAAAATATTATTAAAACATATTTATAATAATTTACAAATAAAAATATCACAATATCTAATGGCAAATATTGGTCTTGCAGACCAATTTGTTGACATTTTCTCTCACAGTCCTTACTCAGCCATACAAGCCAGTCTGGATTTAATGTTCCAAAATTTTAAAATAAATTAAAAGATTATTAAAATAATGGATATTTAAATAAATTAACAAACTAAAATATCATGTGCACTATATATATTAACTCATGTCATAGAGTCTTAAATTCATCTCTATAACTTGCATATCTAGATTTATCAGTTTCCCTTAAAGACCAAGCATGATGACTTTGAATTTTAAACCTATATAGACACATTAAAATAATTAAAATGCATGAATAATATACTTATATATATTTATAAAATCTCAAAACATAAAAACACTAAAGTCTAATGGCAAATATTAGACATATAGACCAATCTCTGGACCTCTCTCCTTATAGGCACATCAGAACCAAATAAGTCAACTTTTGAGAAACATTTTATGATTCAAAATTATCTATAAATAGTATATACAATATTAAACTTTATTACATGTGTTATAAAACATATTTATGAAATTGGATTCATACCTAATCCATGATATCACATCCTTAATCAACTTTTCACTTCTACCTGGTTTTCTCACTGTCCGCACCATTAAGCCTTTTAACAATAAGTCAACTTATATGACTAGTTTATCACACCTAAAACTTATAAAACTAAAAAAACCACCATGGACATCAAATACAAGTATTAATCTTTGTCTTCCATCCATTTAACAACTTTTTCTTGGTCAACATTTTTTGTTACAATATTTTTTAAGAAATAAGGCCTTTCTTATAGGGTCCACTCACTCACCTGACAAACCAATCACACTTGGAGGTGATTGGAAGATTTTAATACAATGTAAAATAACTTAACTATCCATTCCAATCCATTCAGAGCACTTTAGAACAAGATCTTTCATATTAGGTCACTATTAGGGTTCTTTGAGGGTTTAAACTATCTTCCAGTCTTAATGATCATTCATAAAGCTTAGCCCTTCATTTCATAAACCAATGCTTGGAAATTTGATAGATTTTAATTCCTCATATAATATTAATATATTAGGTCCTCATGTATATGTTTCACATGATAATGAACACTTGAAAAACCTTCTCGACTAGACAACTCTTCATTATGTGTAGTTGAGAGACCTTAAAACATGGTTTCAAGCCTTTTCTTGTAAAATTTGACCTGAAAATTAGTAAAAACACATATAAAACCTATCAAACCACTAAAAATTCTCATATTTTTATTCTTATCTTTAAATCTAGATCTCATACCTTAATTTTCTACCATCTCTCTCTTTGCTTTCTAGGCCTTTGACCTACAAGTTACATTAGGCCTTAAAATTAACCTTCTAAAAACTATCCAAGTTATCAAAACCTCATATACATGTCATAAAAACTCTTACCATTTTCAACCACTATCTTACATTATTCATATGTCATTACAATACCTCACAATGCCTCATTAGCGCAGGTGGGTTATAGAATTATTCTAGTTGCATGCTAGGTCTATAGGTCCTACCAATATAGGATCACTCTAAGAATTTCATAAGTGATTAAATACCTCATATTAATGATAAATCAACCCTATATATATATTATTATGCATATTTGTATCCATCTTACCAAGTTACCAAGCTCATACCTTCTCAAAAGGTCTCTACTTACCATGACTAGTCTTAGGCTACTTAAGCATTTGACCTTCATGAATCTTTCCATGTTCTTAACACCTCACTATAATGATAATCATCTAAATCTAATGTCATAAAATCACTGTCATTACTAAACATTGTTAAACATCCTTATACAACCTTATCTCATCATGCAACCAAGTTTATGCCTTTACACAAGGACTCTTCATACCATAACTAAGATTCATAAGCCACTTTATCCTCAAAGATACTTGATATCAAACTTATATAACCTTTACAGTCCTGAGACCATCCAAATAAGTATGCCACCATGCCTCTTTATGCACAATACTAGGCATCCTATGCTCGTGCCTTCTCAATACACCATAAGGCTCAAGCAATTGACAACTTACCTTGATTATCCTTCACTAGAGAAACTCCAATCTTGATGAATGCCTTCCAATAAAAATTAAAATATTGATAAAAAACCTTTAACATTGATCATCTTTGAAAACCTGATGTTTATGTTTTAATTATCCTTTCTTACATGGACATCAACCTTCACAGATTCATACCTCAAAGACCACTCACCATGTATCTTTACTAGATGCATCTAGACATCAATGAAAACATAATTTGAAATTAATGACATCATATTGATATAAATTAAAAAACTATTCCAATAAACTCACCCTTTATCATTGATGTAAAAAGATTCTATAATTTTATCACTAATCACTCACATCTTCCCCAAACTAGTTTACCTTCCTTCTTTAACATTCTCCTCCTTTGACATTATTGACAAAGGGTCTTCCAAAAACTACCATATGGAACCATAACTTACTTAAACATAGGTTATCAAGCATCACAGGGACATGGTAACCATCATTTCATGCATACTTCCTCCAGATTAACTTAGATTACAATACCATATATCTTGTCATTGACATGACTGATATGACTCAAACCACTAGGTTATCTCATTTGTTCTTATCTAACAATTATCTTATTTGAATGGTCTTAGGTATAAAATAATACTTACCATAATTTATGTATCTTTATGCCATAGAGATGAACGATACCCAATTTTTTTTAGTCTTCATAAACATCCAACTTGTCTTCATGATTTTACATACCTTCTCTGTACTACACACCTATTCTTGAAGCACATGAATTATCTGATTAGCTCCCCCTGAGCTGATACTATCTCTTATTAGAATTTATTTTATTCTTCATTGGACCTTCAATATTTTTTAACACCATAAAAACTCATGAATCATCCTCTTATCTCCTTACACCATATCTGATCCATCTATAATAATACAACTCTTTTGTACTAGTTCATTGCTTATTAGGCATATAAAATACCTAGTTTATTGTCTACCAAACTTCTATCTTTGTTGATCACCTTCACTTCACATAACCAGGGAATATTAAGCATATAAAAATTTTATACATAAGTCAAAGGTTATTTTAAAATTCTTATATCAATCACGCTTAATGCTTATAAGCATAAAACATCTCTAAAATTAATGCTTCTCCGCCATGACTATTAGGTCTATCTACAATCAAAGATATTGTTTCAATGGAACAATCTAGTCCATAATGATAGAGAAAAGATTACTAATTTTATGCCCATATGGTATCTCATATGTTATTATTTCATCAATATTTCTCCTTCATGTTCCTCAAGACACCATGGTAGAGAACTCATCATGACAACTCTTTCATGTACCTAATATCTACCAATTGTACTCCATAAATTATCCCTATTCACCTTTGATATCCACCTTAATCTATATGCATATTCATAATATTCTTCTTGATATCAATTTTTTATTACCAATTGATATTTAATATAATTATAACTAATCTAGCTTTGAGTATATCACTCATATCACTGCTCTCATACTTATGCCATGCCATGACAAGACTCAAGCCTCTAATGCACCTGAACATCTTTAATATCTTGATATGTGCCTACCATTCCTGTACCACTAATAAAAATTATTATCAATGCAATTCTTTTATATGCATAATTTATGTCCCACTTAAATAACCTTCTCACCTAGACACTAGTCTCAAAATATCTAATTGACAAAGAAAGATCATATATAACTACACAACCATGCTCTAACATAGATCAAGCACTTTGGTACCAATACCTTACATTAACATATATCAAGCTCAAATAAAACTAGACATAAGTAAATTATCTCTAAACTTGTGAAAATAACACACCTCCAACTCATACTCAACAATGTTCAACATGCCTTCATACCTTCTTGACATACAACACCTATCAAATCTCAATAATCATCCACCATGCTTCCACTTACTAATGAGTGTCTCCATGAAGCTTAATTAATTCACGCCTTCCATATGTAACAATATCAATGAAAATTTAGGATATTACTAGATCTCCATACTTTCACAAGACTAGAAATTCCTCAATGTCCTTCTAGACTTGACTATCAACTTAGGCTTGACTTTTGACTTGGATTTTATATAATCCTTTTAAGCTGGCAAAGAATACTCTTGACATTATTTCAAATTTGACTCATGTTCTATAGTAATAAATAACCCACCTTGGTTTATGATTTTATCATGACTTACATTATCTTCCTTCTTATTCTCAATCAATTTTGCTAATACCATCATTATTTGGTAGACCATCATTACTATCATGATGAACATTTTCATCATCACAATCCAAGCTTGTGATTCTTAGGATCACCTTTAGGTTGTTAGGCCTTTCTCAAAAGACCATGATATGATACAATTATTATAAGAAAGATGAATGAGATGGGGGGGTGTGAATTAGTATTATTAGCTTATACTTTCACTTAGTACCAAACCTTCTAATCATTCATCAAGCAAAATCATCATATGAACAATATTAACTAGTCTGGTAACATAGTACTTAGAATATACACATAGTAAGAATGAACACATCATGTAAGTGGGAAACCCTCATGGGAAATAAAACCCACTAAGAATATCTTATACAAATAGTCATATAAATTAATTAATAAAATTCATTTGATCACCCACTCAGTTTAGAACACCAAAAAAAGTCTATCAATCACCAACTTGATAGAGTCTTTAATAAGCACCCACTTACAAGGAAGCACTAACTACCTTAGTGACTCAGCACCAACTCAACCACCTATTAACCAATCACCGACTTATCAAAGTATAATTTTTAATTGCATATTTTTAATTTTTTTTAATATTTAATATATTATGGTCCTCTTCTTTAGCTCTTCACACACTTTTATTCATCTCAAACTGACCTATAGCCTTCTTCACTTAACTATCCCTCTTCTTAACTTGATTATGTCATATAAACTTGATCCTAATATTAAAAATTTATGTTATATATTCATTAAACCCATATTATGGTCCACATTACCTCCTCACACTTATATTTTTTCTCTTTTATTCACTTCCACATTCACCTGTCTTACATACTCAAATAAGCCTAATTAGTCTTACTTTTATACAAGTCACTTTCTCTCACACACCTTGGCTGGAAATGAAAACTTGAATCCTTGGATTAACCTTAAAACAGGTCTTATAACATTTTTTAAACATTAATCAAACAATAATATAGGTTATCCTTAACATATAGTACCAAAACCTCTTTTAGGCCTTAAGGA
This sequence comes from Torreya grandis, assembly GCA_037957365.1. Lineage (NCBI taxonomy): Eukaryota > Viridiplantae > Streptophyta > Pinopsida > Cupressales > Taxaceae > Torreya > Torreya grandis. The sequence goes on from JARHVA010002648.1 coordinate 60,083, forward strand.
GACCTAATCCCATCAGGTCTTCATTAAAGCATGTTACAATTTGTATTTATTGAAATGATTATAAAGTTTACATAAAGTATTAAAAATTAATATTAAACTCAAATATACCCTATAAAACTTCACTTTATGTCCAGAACATCTTTTAGGTCCAAACACCACTTGAACCCCTTCTTAAAACATTGTTCACAATAGGCTTATATATACACAGAAAATCTATCTTAAAAAACTAAAGCAAAATCAAAATTTTGATGAAAAACCATAGAAAAAATCACATGTATAGAAATATAATTACCTAAATTTCATCACTAATTTCATTATATGTTTTAAATCAAGTTATACATGCTCAAACTCTTTTCTGCAAGATGTGTACTTTGAACTGCCAACTGGCTTCAAAACATAATCATGAAACCTTTAAATATTGACACATAAATAGACACACTAAAGGAAATTAAATTAATTAAAATATTACTAAAACATATTTATAATAATTTACAAATAAAAATATTGCAATATCTAATGGCAAATATTGGTCTTGCAAACCAATTTGTTGACATTTTCTCTCACAATCCTTACTCAGCCATACAAGCCAGTTTTGATTTAATGTTCCAAAATTTTAAAATAACTTACAATATTATTAATATAATGGATATTTAAATAAAGTAACAAACTAAAATATCATGTGAACTATATATATTAACTCATGTCATAGAGTCTTAAATTCATCTCTATTACTTGCATATCTAGATCTATCAGTTTCCCTTAAATACCAACCATGATGACTTTGAATTTTAAACCTATATAGACACATTAAAATAATTAAAATGCATGAATAATATACTTATATATATTTATAAAATCTCAAAAATAAAAACACTAAAGTCTAATGGAAAATATTAGACATATAGACCAATCTTTGGACCTCTCTCCTCATAGGCACATCAAAACCAGATAAGTCGACTTTTGAGTAACATTTTGTAATATAAAATGTTCTCTAAATATTAAATCCAATTTTAACATGTATTTTATGTCTTTTAAAACCTATTTATGAAATTTTATTCATCCCTAATCCATGATATCACATCCCTAATCAACTTCTCAATTCTACCTAGTTTTCTCACTATTTGCACCATTAATCCTTTTAGTAATAGCTCAACTTATATGACATGTTTAACAAAAATAAAATATAAAACATGATAACAAACCACCATGTAAATAAAATAAAATTCTTAATATTTTTCATCTATCCATTTAGAATCTTTGACTTGGTCAACTCTATTTAATACATCATTTTTTTTAGAAATAAGGCCTTTCCTATATGGTCAACTCACTCACCTAACAAAAAAATCACATCTATAAGTGATTTTGATAGTTTAATACAACATAAAATCACTTAAATATCTATTCTAATCCATTTTGATGAGTTTATAACAAGATATTTTATATTCGGTCACTATTAGGGTTCTTTGAGGGTTTAAACCATCTTTCAAGCTTAAAGATCATTCATAAATCTTAGCCATTGATTAAAGAAACAAATTCATGTAAATTTGAGATATTAACCTTTCATATCTACCATGAATATCTTATGTTCTCATCCAAATACTTCACATTCCAATGAACACTTGTAAAACCTTCTCGGGTAGACAACTCTTCATTTTATGCACTCAAGAGACCTTAAAACACTTTTTTAAGCCTTTTATTGAAAACTTTTACCTTGTAATTCATAAAAAAAACCTAGGAAAACCCATCAAATGACTACAAATTCTCATATTCTCATTCTTATCTTTAAATCTAGATCGCATACCTCACTTGGCCACCATCTCTCTCTTTGCTTTCTAGGCCTTTGACCTGTAAATCACATTAGGCCTTGAAACTAATATTATATAAATTTTACAAGCTATTAAAACTTCATATACATGTCATAAAACCTATTACCATGATCAACCACTATCATACATTCTTCATATGGCACCTCATTAGGTCAGGTAGGGTCAAAAACTATTCTAGTTACATGCTAGGTCTGTAGGTCATACCCATGTGGGATCACTCTAAGACTCTCTTGAGTGATTAAAAACATTATATAAATAGTAAATAAACCCTATATATCCTATTATTCATATATTCATCCATCTCACCAAGTTACCAAGATCATACCTTCTCACAAGGTCTTTACATACCATGACGAGTCTTAAGCTACTTAAATATTTGATCTTCATGCCTCTTTTCATGTTATAAACACATAAATATCATGGTAATCATCTCAATATCATGTCATAAAATCACTCTCATGTTTTAAAATTATCAAACATCCTTCTACAACCTTATCTCATCATACAACATTTTTTATGCCTTTACACAAGGACTCTTCATACCTTAACTAAGATTCACAAGCCACCTTGTCCTCAAAGATACTTGATATAAAAATTATATATCCGTTATAGGCCTAATAAAATATAACTCACTTTTCCACCATGCCTCTTTATGCACAATACTAGCCATCCTATGCTCATACCTTCTCAATACACTACAAGGTTCAAGCACTTGACAACTTACCTTGTAACTTACCAAATTATCCTTTACTAGAACAACACAAATATTGACTCAAGTATTCCAATAAAAAATATAATAATTATTTAAAACCTTTACCATTCTTCATTTTTGACAACCTCATGTGGATTATTTAACTATCCTTGCTTACTTGGACATCAACCTTCACACATGCATACCTCAAAGACCACTCACTATGTATCTTTACCAAATGCATCTAGGCATCAATAATAACATAGTTTGACATTAATGGAATCATATTAAAATCAATTACAACACTATTCCAACACATATACTATTAAAATTTTATTGACATGAAAGTATAAGTAAAATAGGATGATTAAATGATGTTTATAGTGATTGTAAGACAATAAAAGTAATATGTATGATCTTTTAGATATTTCAAGTTAAAAAAATGGAAAATGGGCCAATAAAGGTAAGGATGTCAATATTATACATTATTAAAAAATTAATGATTAAATTTGAGTGTCTAAAATATCTTTCAAAAACATATATAGACCTTTAGTTTATTCTACCTATACACAAGTTAGTTCCATCAATTTTGATCAGCATTGTTAGACAACATTAGCCTAATTTGGTTAGAACCAACCCTCTCCCATCAAGGATCACTTTTTAATATCAAACCTCTCTTTTGGGTCATTCCATTTTCCTATCATATTAGATGCATGATAAATTACCCAATTGGAATCATATATCAGAAAATCAAAGTCCTATCTATACACTATTGCAGATTGATAAAATAAGTCCTATTCTTCCAAAATTATGAATCTATCACTAGAATTAGTCACAAGCCAATTTTTAAATTATACTAAATCAAAGACAAATAAATAATTTTGAAGAATCAAATAAAAATCATTAATTAAATACATATAGCAAAGGATCATATTTACACAATCGCATTGGGTGGGAGACCTACATGTGGATTTATTTCCCTCCTTCGAGTATCAGATAGTTACATAGTGGTTAGTCATTAGGAAGTGGTGATTTTTTTTAGCTCACCAAATTACACTTTACCATTTTTCTAATATTTATATCCCTCACAATCACACCTTGGGTTTTAAGGGAAGGAGGTTGATTTCTAAATTTTCCTACATCATCAAGTTTTGATATCACACATACATAGTTTACATAGAAAGGTGAAGGTGAACATATGGTCACAATCCTTCATTTTCATGTAACTCAATATTTACCACCATAGTTTAGTATCAAAAATTAATACTAACCCAAATCAATGGAACTAACCTTGCATATGCATAAGTACAATTAATGAACCAAATGAATCACAATCCATCTTTAGTCTTATTTCCACTTCTAGATAAAAATCACAGTTAGATAGTCAACAAGAAAAACTAGTTATTGATCCCTTTTTTGTAATTATTATATTTAATGTATGCCACTTTTCAAATCACTAGATGTATATTTTAATGCCATATTTTGTGTCTAAATTATTATACTAATTCTTATCCTATTAGGGTTAAAAAACTAAATAAAGGTAAAATAATAAGATGTTTTATCAGGGATAGAATGCTTCTCTCTTTACATTAGTTAATTAGTATTAATCTCATCTCATTCCATAATTGATGTTGATTCCAATCCTCAAAACTAATTTGAACCCTTCCCTTTGGGGGATATTAAGACTATATATAGGGCTACATTAGGATTTATGACATTAAAAATAGCATAGATATATGTCACCTCTATAATGTGGTCTATAGGATCCATGAAACCATTTCTAGTGAAGCTTGGGAATGATTTTAAAGTTTGTTTAAGAATCCCATTCTATTTTTGAAAGTTTAATTACCCTCTAAAGTCCTAAGAAATAAAAGGTTGAAATATTTTTATGCCATCATATTTTGATTTCAATATGGAAATATTAAATATTGAATATAATATCCTATTTGATGAGATAAATAACTAAATTATTCCTTTTTATGATAATGTAAGGTTTCCTCATCCTTTGATTATGAATCTGCCACAACAAAGTCTTTAATGCTTCAAAAACTAAACATTTTAACAAAAGGTAATATCTTTTGAAATAAATATTTTATTATTTACATCCATTATAGTCACTATATGAATGATGGGGTGATACAAAGAGATGATTCTAAAGATTTTCCACCAAAATCATAAAATACACAATGACGTGGTAGTGGATATTATTCAAAGTAATAAACATGTATAGCCCTAATTTTCAAAACTAATAGATATAAAAATTATAAACTTTCTAGGTACTTTTAGTTTTACTCAATATGAACTAAACTTTTCAATATTCCACCACAAATAATGAAAATATAAAATAAAATTCTAAGTGGAAATTTCAAAATAAAAATCCATAGCTTTCAATTTTTTCCCACCAAGTATGTAAAAAAATCTTGATGGTTGGATTTATAAATATCATGCATGTGACCATAATATTTTTAGAGGATTCATTTTATAGTACTTATCATTGAATCAGCCTATAATTTATAGATAATGTCTTTGCCTTCTCTATCACTATCTTAAACTAGTTGGATGGTGAAAATGGAAAAGAGATAAAATTAAAATAGAAAAATACAAATAAAGGTTATGTGTGATAATAGTGTATCCATATCCAATATTCATACAAATGAAATCATACACAAAATAATGGTTTAAAATCTAAATAGGACATCCTAAAATTAATATGCAAGAGGAAAACACAAAACACACAAATAAGATTGAGATAAAAAAACAAAAGCCACATAATCTATATTAATGTCTAATAAAAATATATAACTACATGTAATATATTGAAATGAATAAAAAACAATATTACAATAAATTGCTAAGGAAAAATATAATAGTGGAGTTCTTAAAATAGGTTGAAAACATTCCTTGGAGTGATAACATGAAAAATAGATATACTCTCCCTATTTATATGAAAAATAAAAGGATATTAAGAGTGAATGAGATTGGATATTATGAATTTTCTAATTATAAACATTTCACCCAAATCAATGAAAAATGTTTCCCACATTTATCTATGTTTGATTTATTCACTCGTAAATCCAAAAATCTAAGCACAACTTTTAAGTTACACCATTTTCAGTAGAATGCCCACCCTATATTTAAATATTTAAATGTTAATTATTCCCCCAAAATATCATCATTTATTTAGCATTCCAATCCTATGCTTTTTTTTTAAATCTCTAAAAGTATAAATATCTTCTTAGCAAGGCGGCCTCCTTCATTCAAATAAATCAAGAATGCCTTAGCCATTTTATGAATGGACCTATATGGTATGTTATCTATTTATAAATTGATTTAAAATATTGTAAATAAAACTTTTATTTTTTATATTTCATTTGTGGCCATTACATATTTTATATTACAATTTTTATCTATGGTGGATATTACTAATCAAAAGGAATTTATTCTTATAGAATCTCAATTGGAATACAATTATAAAACAAATTACATGGTGGATAACTTAGACTTGGTATAAAATATTATAGATATCTTTGGAAGGATAAATTTACAACATTCTTAATCACACCAAGCATATATAAAACACATAATACAATAAATTTACATCAATCACATAGTAAGAATAGAATACCTTTAAGTTACATCAAGGACATAGAATACACATAAAGCAATGAAAACACATCAATAATTTCCTACACACATAAAACATATTTAAGACACACCAATTATTATGTAAACACACCAAATGTACTAAATAAACACCATGCACTATCTAATCACATAAAACATGCCAAAGACATAACAAGCATTGGGAAAGCACATCAGATACACTAAATACACACCAAAAGTGATATAAAAAAGCCAATTATGTGACTAAACATAGACTAAACACTTGAATCATGAAGGAAAGATCATAAATATAAATGTTGGCTATTCTAGCCACCTTTGGTCTTTTGACACCTGATTTGCGTAGGGACTAATCATTTTCTACCAAACCTAGCTGAATAACATCCTTAGAAGTTCTTTCATGATGATGTGTCCTCCTAAGAATAGGTATGGATAGACCATTGAGGTTAATTATATATTTTAACTTCATTAAACTATCCCTAGTAGTCATTTTCTAAGGTCATGAGCTTGTGTTAGTCCTATAAGAGGCCTATTATGTTAGTTTCTAGTGTAAAAATGTGTCTTAGAGTCTTGTTACTTTAAGGTATTGTTAGCCTTGTTAAGCCTCATTACATTTGTAAATAATTTAAGTGGATCTTGAATACAAGATCTTGTTGGAAGTCCTAATATATCATTCTTAAAGTCATGATGACCTAACAAAGGCATATTTGATAGTTGGAGATATGAAATGTTTTTCAAGGGTAAATGCCTCAAAAATAGTCTAAGTTATTTGATAGTGCCATGATAGCCTTGTATAGGCCTATTAAAGTGTTCCTAATGTGAAATAAATCAAAAGTATTAACAAGGTATTTATGAGTGCATAAAAGAGAAAAATAGTTTATAAAGCATTCATAAGGTCATGAAATACAAAACAAAATTCCTAACAAAGCATTCATGAGTGCATAAAAGGGGGGAAATGTCTTAAGAACACTCCTAAGGTCATAAACACATCAAAATATACCATTATATGTCATTATATTCATTTAATAGAGGGTTAATCAATCTTAAAGTTTCATATAGTCATTTTAATGTTTGAAAGCTTTTCACCAACCTTCTAATCCATATAAATGGTCAAAGATGCATTGAATTAAATTGTTTCCCTCCATTTTATTCCTTAGTGGCATTCAATTCCCTCAATGTGAGGAGAGTGTACCTAACCATCAATAAACTATTATTCATCCTCAAGCATGTCAATTTTCATTTTTACATAAATATTTTGCAAGTCTGCTAAATAAATCCTCAAAACCAAATCACCAAAGTCAAGGCTTCCTCATGATTTCAAACCTCTTCAAGGCCAAAAGCTTGAAGATGAAAAGTTGAAGTCATATTTTGTAGGTTTCCCTAAGCCACAATGGATAAGACACCATGGTTTTGAGGAGGTTATGATCTCAAAATCTGGACTAGATTCCTCAATTAAGAATATGTTCATTCATGAAGGAAACATGTTTCAAGTAAGATTACAAGGAAATAAACCATGAATGAGTTTGTAGGTCTAGAAAATTGTAGGTTTTAGGAATGTATGCACAAGTTGTAGTAGGTTTATACATTTAATACATGGGATAAAGATACAAAACCCTTCCTTGAATCACCTAAAATATATACCAATCCTTCTTGATGTCTTTATAGGTAACACAAAACATGAAAGCCCTCAAACATGGAGGATGATAAGAAGTTACAAGTTTTTAATAAGTCTTCTTTTGAGTTGAATTTCCTATCATTGGTCTTAAATCATAAAATATATTCAACTGGAGTCCCTTAATCATCTTCAAACCTTTACATGCCTTAAAATAAGGAAGCAATGCTCACCATCCTCCAAATAGGGCAAAATTGATTCAAAATCCTACTCGTAAGCACCTTTAAGAAAATTTCATGGACATGCTATATGTATCCATTTATTTCATGGTATGATGAAAACATTGGATTAAATTAAGGGGGGTGTGTTGAAGATACATATACAAGTATATAGAGGTAGTGAGAGGAAAAAAAGGCTATGAACAATCCTTAAGAAGCCCTAAAATTATATGTAAATCACCCTATAAAGCATGATTAAGGGCTTGTATACACTCCTCCTTTTACATGGATTGAAATAAGAAATAGGGAAGGATAAGAGGTTTTTTATGAACTACCATTATGCATAAAACTAGATTAAGAATCTTAGAATCATGTCAGATGGTTAAGAAGATTACATGTCATCTTAGACCCTGCCAAAACCCTATAATCTTGTGAATACATTTATGATATTTTAGAGCTTTCCTAAGTGGGAGATATGATTTTTAAAGTCCTTCATGATGTCAAAATTCTTTAGGATCATCAAAAAAAAATTCATGTCCATGGGATCCATTGTTAGGGTTTTCATGAGGTTTCAAGCTTGAAAAAGAACTTTATAGGTTTGTAAATAAAGAATGAAGTTTTGAAACATGTTTTAATATGTTTATATCCTAATGGAAGGTCCAATAATGATCCCAAGGATATATCCCTTGCATAAAAATACTTGGCCAAGAAAGTTGCAAGTAGATTGGTGAGATTTCAATGTTACAAGATTATATGCAGACTTATGGTTTCCAATAAGGTCTCTTAAGGATTCAAAAGAGAATAAGTTATTTTAAACTCAAGGGAAATCATCAAAAAGACTATAGGCTTGTCAAAATAGGATTTCATAATGTTGAAGAGAATATAAAGTTTCATTTTTAGTTTCCTTAATGTATTATAGAAGTTTCTTGATTGAAAAAGATAGATACATGATTCCTAGAGCCTTTAAGAAGCATGTAGGTTAGGATTTAGAAGTTCAAACCTAAGTAGACCTGTATAATGTCCCCAAGTGAAGGAGGGAGATCCCATGAAGTGTTAAACATGTTTCCAATAATTTAAGTAGGATTCAAGAGTCTCTTGATAATTTTAATGCACCTATAGATCATAAACAATAAGGTGGAAAGGTTTTATGGCTTCAAGATCCTTCGGAAAAGATTAAAAGTCAATAAGCCATGAGTTCTACCCATGAAGGTCATGTCAAGCCTAGAAATTTATGGAACTAATTTGAAAAGGTAAATACCACTTCATGAATTATAATAATGTTCAACCATGTCCCAATATTTTTCAAGGTCTATAACATCAAGCCAAGATTTTATCAAACAAAAGTTAAGGTTTTCATAGAAGTTATAAGATCATGAAAGAGTTGGTATTCATGAGGGATCAAACATGGTTAAGTTATATAGATATTAAAGATGAAAGTTTTAAAAGAGGAGAGGATTAATGAAATAAAGATGATGAGAAAATTTTATGTATAAAGGACCAAAACATTGTAAATTATCAACACTTTATATGCAGATTTGCTAGGTCATAAGGATTTAAGCTATAAATAGAGGCATCAATATGGTGGTTATAGGTTTAAGAGGGATATCAACATCTACATAGGAAGGATCATGAGTTTTCATGGTGTATAAATCAATATTAATTTCTTTACATATCCTCAAGACTCTTTTAATATCTAAAAACATGTCTATAGGCTATCAACATAGAATTATAGACTCCTTCAAAAGAATTAGGCATGTATGATGCCTTCTAATAGTAAAGTTGGATTCTACAAAGGTTCAATATAATTCCAAAGAGTCTTTATAATTTTAAGTGTCATTATTATAGGCTATAAATACATTCAATCATGAACATACCCTAATGACCCCTTAAATCATAACAAAACCCTAATATGGCTCTCTAAAAATAACCAAGACTACTAAAACATGATTGCAAGTCTATGACAAGTTACAAGTAGGTTCTATAAGACTTACTAATCAGTTATATAGTCAAGAGGATTTATGAAATTATATAGGCCTCTCAAAATCAGATAAAATCATGTCATAATAAGAGTTCAAGCACCTCAAAGAAGTTACAGGTGGTTTTTCAAGTCAAACATCTCAAAATTGTAGGCCCACATAATGTCTTAAGGGATAAAATGAGGTCTTATTAAGCCCTACAACGTGTTTCCAATATTTTAAAATGTTGAAAGAGTTTATATGTATAATATTTATGAAATTCAAACATTTTTTATGGCCTCAATACTTTTATGATGAGATAGTAGACTTATAGACTATGTATTCTACTCTACATGAGCTTGCCAAACATGGTGATTGATTAGATGGGGTTGAAGAAGGTGAGGACTATTTTATTGAATTTTGGGAACACCCAATTCCACCCTAAACATTTCTCATAAAAACTCAAATAGGATTAAATTTTTTTTAATATGAATCCAAGTCATGTGTGTAGGCTTATGAATAATGATTGTTCAAACAAGATACTAAACAAGCCTAAAATAAGAATCAATGTTTTAGAGTTGGGAAAGAGGATCTTGTTTATCAAGAATGAAATACTACAGCAAAGAATAGTTGTCCTAAAAACCAAACCTACATGTCTATAAATTTATTCTAAGATTATAGATCATCCTAAAAAATATGTTGCAGGTTAGCTAGGTAAGGATGAGTAAAGCTTCTAAAGGGTGAAAATTTTAGGAGAAATTTCCTAATCTTCGAGGGATAAACATGATCTTAGATCCCATACTAAAGTAAAACAATCCTAAAATTCTATTCCATGATCTTCATAAGTGGTAGGAAGTGAATGCACGGTAGATGATGAGTTAATATAAGACTTCAAGCATGAAACATCAATCCCTTAACCTATCTAAGAGGCCTTCACATAAGTTCCAAGGATGATTTCAAGTATTTCAATTCCATCATATCTCAAGCATGTCAATCACATTGGATAGGTCTCTTAACCATACCTTAAATAGTATGAATGGTGTAAGTGGTCATTAAGAGCATGATGGGGTATGAAGGCATTTGAAAATGGATCCTATAGATGTGTAACTCCCTCCATAGGGTGAGATTCAAGACCAAGTCAACCATAACTCCAAATAGGCATATGCCATTCATTCCTAGGTTAAAAATTCAACATGAATGAGAGATGGAGATGGGAAAGTTAAGGCCATTAGCATAAGGAGAGTCATGTTTATAAGAGTCTATCATCCAATTAACCAAACCATAAATGTTCAATCACTCCAAAGGAAAAAAATAGTAAGAATGAAGCCTTCTCCTCCACTTCAATGCCAACATGCAAATAATATCATCATGATGGTAGGCATAATACATTTGGGAGAGCTTAGAATTCCTATTTTCCATGTTTATTCACTTGTATAAGCTGTATTGATGGTGTAATATTAGTATTTATGCATTATCCTTACTATTCTCTTCTCTTATTTCATCTCATATTTCTTATATTTAGAGCTAAAAATGCCTTATTATATATCCCTCTACTAGGTATGACAAAACTTTACTTCTTTGGATTCTTATAATGCTAGATTAAGGCCTTTGGACTAATAAAATACTAGTTTTACCTTCTATATGCTCATACTTTATGTGAATTCTTTAGTTTTATTGATTTACACTTGTGGTAAAATCTATTTTCCCTTTTGTCTAATTCCCCTCACCTTTTTGCAAGAAGGCATGATTTTGTAGGTTGTATATTATGTTACAATTGGTTTATGTAAGTGTTAGTTGTGTAAATTCCCCAATTGTATTTGTGCAATGTCATTGGGTCATCCCTACTAGTTTTTTCATAAGCTAACACCTTCATACAAAACATTTATACAAGGGATGTCAAATATAGAGATCATGTAGGATAAATTTATTATTTAATAGGTTCTATTGTGTTTTTTTATGAAGGTGGAATAGATCCTAGACTTGGTGCATTGCCTATTTTCAAGTTTTAGTTTTTTCCCTCCCTTTTCATGATAAGGGACCTAGTTGCATCATAGATCGACCCTTTTCAGATAGGTTTTATGTCTACAATTTAATCCTAAATCAAGTGAATTATAGTTTATGAATGGAACCAACCCTCTCTAGAGATTCACTCCTAATATAGGTTACCCACACCTAGGAGTGTTTCCAATGTGTCTATTGAAATACATCTTAGGACTTAACATGGTGAATTTTAATGTGACAATAGTTTCTAGCACACTTGGTGGGATCATTTACATTGAATTAGAATAATTCAATTGAGGACTTAGTGTTTTTCTTATCAAGTTATGAAACTAAAGACACTTGACAAAGACTTGGTGACTCCATCCATTTCGAGTTGCAGATTAGATCTTCACTTTCATGCCAAATTAGATAAGAGCTTCAACAAGAGGTACCAATTATTAGTCTATTTAGTTATCATTTACCCTTATAATAAAAAGAAGAACTTTGTCAAGGTATCCTAAAATAACAAGTAGAAGTTCTATGTAGACTTCTCCAAGATCTTAATCAGCACCCCCTTTTGGTAGATTTCCTAGACTAAGAGGGAGATTCAATATAGTATTTTATATGGTTTTTCAAAGGAATCATTTATTTTTATATTTAAATTGAGGTATCCCATTAGCTCTTAAATAATATTATGATATCCTAGTTTCAAATCTTAAGAGCATTCCCTCTTTCAATGGTGAGGATGCTAGTACTCCTATAAAACATATCCAAGGCATTGTTAACATTTATGTAATCCATAACATCACTTAAGATAATGTGGTAATGAGAATCCTTGGTACTTTTTTGAAAGGAAGGGATATTCAATGATATATAATGTTATAACCTAGTCTAGTCCATAACTAGGATGAGTTAGGAGAGAGATTGCCAATAGTTTGAAGATAAGAGTGACGATCTCTCTCTCATGGAATAACATACAACCATCAAGAGAGATCATCATGAGTACAAAGTGGAATTCAACTTTATATTATAAAAGATGTGGGATTCTATCCACCCTTATGAAACCCACTCCAAATACATCCTTATTGTACTACTTGAGATACTTGAATAATGATATTATTATCATGATATAGTCCATAGGATGTATAATGCTACTGGCTACATATGACATTTCTATAAGGTTTGAAAATAGTCTAATTTAAATAGGGAATATTACCCCTAGGCCTCATATGTCTTTATTCCATGAACCTCCATGAACACAACCCTCTTTGGCACTCATTCAAGTGGTAACCAATCAATAATCTCAGCCTACTTCCCCTCCTAATAAGCTACATGAAGTGAAGACATTGATACAAAACTTTGGCAATGATTTAGTAGCCTTAAATAATAAAGCTCAGCATATCACACTAAACTAGTAGTATAATTAGCCTTATCAGCCTCTTAGGTAGCCTTACCAAGGCAATCCATAATTTCAAGGTCAAATCACACATACTAGGCCCTATCATAGTCAAAATTACAATTATACTAATACTTTAATAGCTAATGTACCCATGAAAATAACTTGGTTCAAGACTATGAGTGGTGATATCCTTATAGCCAACCTCATAATTAGACTACATGTCCAAATAAAGTGCTTAGCCAAGCCTTAATTATCCAAAGTATGCCACTTTATCAAGGATCATCAAGTGAATCAAATTCACAAAGAGGAGAAGTACATGAACTAGCTCAAGTGCATGGTGAGTCAACTCTTTTGAATTAGCAACAGGGTGAATTTTGTGCCATAAATCAAAATGAGGTTTCAAAATAATAATCATCCCATTATCCCACAATACAAGGTTCAAAAGAAGCAAACTTCTTCAAGTTGTCAAGTTTATACTTTCTCATGAGATTGCTAAGGATAAAATAGTTTTTGATCCACCTAAATCACAAATAAATTATGATTTTCAAAGGGAAACTCATCCTCACATTAGTCAACATCATATAGAGGAAGGTGTTGTTCCTAAATTTTAGTCCAAAGGAGGTCAAATTCCCTTTAATACTATTGATCAAATGAAGAGAATGAATCTTAATGTCACCATGTAGGAGGATCTCTCCATTCTTGCCCATAGATAATTATTAAAGGAAGCTTTAACTCATCTTGGTTAAGTAAGAAAACGAAGTAAAACAAATTATCCTACTCACTTATGTCAACCAAGGGAAGAAGATATTGATAATATTAACAAACCACCCCATTTTACATCTCCTTGATTATTGGTAAGTACCTAGTACACAATTGCATGATTGATTTTAGTATAAGTAACTTAGTCATGCCTAAGAAGTTAGATGGTGTGCTAGGTTTAGAGTATACTCCATTATCAAAAGTAATTATCTAGTTAGATGGTGCATTTTTCAAAACCATTAGAATCATTAATAACTTGGACCTTCCCCTACATGATTGCCTAAGTCTCTCCATTTCCCAATATGTTTCAATCATAGACCTTCCTCCTTACTTTGTTATATGTCTTTATAGGGACTTCACTTTAAATATGGGTGGGTATCTATCCTCCAATTCATAACACATGTTACTTAGGACTAGGTATGGTACCTGTTGGAGGTTCTAAGTTACACCATAGCTGAGAAAAATATTATTCAGGTCCTCTTCCTAGACTTAGTCCAACATGGGAATGACCCTAGGCTATGGTTATCTAATCTCGGATCAAACCTCTAGGGTTTTTAATAAGGCTATCTTATCTAATGCATCATTTAGCTCATTTACACTAAAACCTATTAATTCTAAGGGTGAAGAGGGAGAGAGAGAGAGAGATAACTGAAAGGGGAATCTAAGCTAAAGTTGGTGATGTACCTAAATGACTATTTATTCACTCTTACTTGAGAATCTAAAAATACTAATGAGACAAGCAAAATATTGAATCTATGACTCCAAAGTTTGTTATGCATCAATATTTCATCAAGAGGTTCACCAAGTTATCAAAACCTAAGGGAGGTGATGGAGAGGCTTGATTCAAGGCACTAATGTATCCATGTACTAGCTTTAATCAAATGGCATTAAACACTAAACATAACCTATATAACAAGATGAACTAGTAGCTAGGTGAGTTCAAGACTTGACAAGGGAGAAATATCTACCACATATTCAAATAAATTGACATAAACACACTAGATAAGCATAATGAAATATAAAAATAGTCATCTATTTATCTCAAAAGGTTACAAAGCTCAATCTTGGCAGAGTCTAGTCATGCCCAAGAGAGGGATCCATTTTAAGGCTTAGAAGCCTCATATATAACAAAAAGGGATGAGAGAGATAGGGAACATGAATGGGAGAGTGGAAAAGGGGGTCTCACCAATTAAGATCATGTTGCTTCATCAATCTCCTTAATGCATTAATGACACTATAATTATCTAGTCATGAAGCACAAAATTTTTATTGCATGTAGTCATGAATGCCCACCTGAATCTTCCTCAAGCTCCTTTGCATTAATGCTCTTTATTGTAAGGATAAAATCCTCATATTCATGTACATGACAAAGCCATGTGTGTGTGTGTGTGTGTGTGTGTGTGTGTGTGTGTGTGTGTGTGTGTGTGCGTGTGTGTGTGTGTGTGTATTATAGGCAGTTGCATGTTCTTACTAAATTATGGATTATTTGACTATCATATTTATACCTTGGCATGCTCTTTACTAAAAATCTTGAATATGGATCTATTATAGATTGAAAACCAATTCATTTATTGGTTTTCAAATAGTCAATACATCTACTTGGACATATATATCATTTAAATATCTAGTATCCTACGTTGATCTCTATTAGGCTTTAAAATACCTATTCTATCCCTATGCATCATGGAAACCAAGAACTCATTGTATACATGGATCTCCTTTGAAGAATGGTGAACACAGTCATAAAACGAGACTATAACCTCAAAAAATTAGGGTTATAGATTTTTTTAAAATTAAAAATAAGATCTTAACTAATCTTTGATGGTATTCTTGAGCTCAAAATATTCGTTTGGCTCCACTTGGATCATATTTGATCTTGATTCCTTGTATCTACTTGTCTTGGTCAATAAATACTTCCTTAACTTCCATTAGAAGTCCCCTAGGCTTGCCTTCACTCATTGGTTTTTGACTATCTAACTTGGACCCATTGACCTTTAAAATCCTCTCACACTATTGATCTTGATTTGTACAATCAAACACGGTTCATCGATCTACTTGGACCCACTGACACCATCCTTGCTCTTACTTTGTTAGATCTTGAATTACAATGGAATGTTAATCATTAATCTTTGGATTATTTGAATCTAAATGGATATCTATTATGGCTTAAATTTGACATTTGCATTCTTGTTATTTGATGTTCACATGGATGTCATTGAAATATACATAATCATCAATCTTTAAACCTAATAGATAATTTTCAAGATTTATTTTGACATGTTCATGACCATCAATTACATCTATGTGACTGTTAATGATTTTTGTGTGACCATCACACTTTGAAAACCAAATGGTTAAATTTTAAGCTTTACTTTGATGTCCACGTGACCATCAATGGCATTTGCATGACCATCAATGACATTTGTGTGACCATCATACTAATTTTTCAACTTTAAAGATTTGCATCTTGAGATGGAAAAAGCATGAAGGCACCAAATTTGTAATAAATGTTTATGGCATCCAAAATATTGATTCTATGTGATCCTTTAACCATGAGACACTTTCTAGGCAAACTTATAAAATACATAATTAAATTGACCAATCCATTTCTTTATGACATCTTGATGATGGTTTGGTTCATTTAGACTTGTGTTATGAGCTTTTGATTGATCCTTGAAAGATCCAATGATTTTTTAAGGCCCATGTGAACTCATTCCATGATCCTACCTGCATTGATCACCATGAGAACCTACCTCCTCAAAATTTGAAAAACTACACTTTAAGTTTACTTAAAGTGTTTCAAAAGTTTTGTATGCTACATGTGATATTTGGACCACTCATTCCATCTAGAACTCTATTCAACTCATCCATTTCAAATAATAACTTTTCTCATCTGTTTAATCTAAGAAAAAGATTAGTATGTGGGCCAAAATTAGCCAACATTTTTAGTGACTCACATGGAAGCATGACTACTGTGCTTGAGAACCCAAAAACTTACATGACTTGTAAACTTATAAGAAATGATAAAAGTGAACCTTGATTGCTATCAACCTCTTGAAAAAGACAACACCTATCAAAGTAAGAAAGGAAAAAACACAAACAAGAAAACTAACCTAAATAAAGCAAGAGAAAATAATCTAATATGTCAAGACAACACTTGGAAGAAAACAAAAAGATCTAATCTTATATGTACAATTGAAACTCACATATGATTTCTTCCTAGATCAAAAGGAAAGTTGGATGGTCCATCTTATAACTTTGAAACATGTTTACCATATCTTGATGGCCTCTTTTTATAGACTGGAGCAATTGGATGTTCATGACCTCTTTATGAGGTAGATGGGCCTCCATATTCCATTCTAAGTTATATGGATTGAATATGTGGATCTAATACCCAATCATCCTACTCCCAAATTATTTCATTTTTTAAGAATTTTTCTAATTTTTCTTCATTCATTATCTACCAATGATATGATGTATCTCCCATTGTGCCTTCATTCTACTCCTCATGAATAGGTAACTTGTCAAGGTTTTCATTATTGACCTCTTGTATCTCTTTAGGCATGATAGATTATAATACTTCTTCATTTTATTTGTGTTTAGGAATAATTATATGAGGCATTATATTATGAAACACTTATTAATTCTTCTCATCTTCATGTACTTGCTCCCCTTGTGAGTCAGTTTCAATAATTAATTGGTCTTTAATATATTCAATAGGAAGTGTACAAATTTGAATAGCTTGATATTATTTGAAAATATCCATATATTAATTACATAAATCCTTATAATTACATTGATGCTTATCTTATTTGGTTGGGTTATACTCATCAATGGTCAATTCTACAAGTTCTTGAAAAGCATTTTGATGTGAGACAACTGGTATGTGATCAAGAGGATCTTGAAAAACAACCTTTTATGGCACATCTAAAACTTCTTCTTCATCTATCTCCCCTTCTAATTGCACTTTTTCTTATAACTCATCCTATTTGACACTATGGAAGAATGAATCATGGTTTTTCTTGCCAAGTGGTGTTTTAATAATGATTTCTTCTTCTTGATCACTAAAGTCATTATTATTTTCTATCTATTTAGCTACATCTTCTTGATTTTCCTCATAAAGTAGAGGTTCTTTCTTTAGGATAGGCATAGTAGATCCTTGAAAGTATTCAATTAGATGAGAAAGGTCAATAGAAGTAACCATGGATACCTAATTTTTCTTATGAATCTGCCCTTCATGGATCACATTCACCTCCTCTTCTCATTAAAATGCTTCTTGGATGTCTTTCCATGAAGTAAATGACTTGGATTCCTAAGGAGAGGAAAGTTAAGGTTGAATGGTCTCTTATTTGACTTCAATAATCACCACTTCCTCCTTCTTCTATATATTGTTTTGGATGGATTTATAAGAGGGAAAGGGATTAGATTCTTAGAGGAGGGAGGGGTGGGGATTGTGTAATTTGTGGTTTGCTTGACTAGATGACTTGACTCCAAGATGGAAATTTTGGGCTAATGGTTCCCTTGCATAGTGTACATTATGGTTTGAGGAATGAGAGGAAGTATGTGTAGTTCAAATTATATTGCCTTTATAACTACCAATTTCTAGTACAAAATTTTATTTTTAGATTCAATTTTACTAGTAAGGGAGGCTTCAAAATTAGACCTTGATTACTCATAATGGCTAGTTCTTTCAACACAACTTTGCCTTTCATCTTGGACTCTACTTTGGACAAATTTCCATGAGGGGAAGGTTGAGAGAAGTTGGGGGGAACTATGATGACTTTGAAAATAATTTGGTGAGGGCTTATGTGTGATGATGGGAATATTGGTATAAGGTTGACATCGAGTGAATAAGGGAAGACAAGATGGGTGATGAAGTGTTTGGTGTTCTTCATGGGCTGCCAACTTCTCCTCAATCTTGGAGATGAGTCCATCTATGTCAAGCATGTCACTACTATTTATAGAATAAACTCTCTTAATGAAATATATCCACTCCTCCTTTACCTATTTCACTGATGTCTTAACCTCTCTAATGACATGTTTTGTAATTTCTTTCCCATACCCTTTCAACATATCAATATTTATCATATTATTCTAGTTTAGTCAAGATTTTTAAAGTCTATATATAGAATGGATTGGGGTATGAGTAGGTTATTCAATATTTTCATGTAGCTACCATGACTAATTAGGAGGGTAAATAAGATATATAGGGGGTAGATGAGACTCATAGAAGGATTGATGATATTGGTAATAAGGGGACTCATCATAGGACTAGACTAGTTACTTATAGGGAGGATCAGGGTAATACTCCTACATGTATGACTGATATAGGTCCTCATACTATTAGTGAGGATCATATTAATATATATATATATATATATATATATCATTTTGAAGCTACTAATGAGGGGGGGAAGATAACATTCTTGTCTATAGGATGCCATAGCCTAGAAAACATAAAAATAATTTAAATAATGAACAAGAATATGCTTCATACCTTGAGATAAGGACCAAGGAATAATTGAAACTACTTTTGAAGAAGAATGTGTTATAGGCTTGATTTAATAGATGAAACTATGTCCCACTAGGTGTGCCAAAAACTGTTAGAGGTTTTAGGTTACACCCTGATTGAGCAAAGGATTGTTCAAGTCCTCTACCCAAACCTATTCCAACATGGGAATGACCATAGGCTATGGGTTACCTAATCTTGGGTTATACCTCTAGGGTTTTTAATGAGGATAGCTCCTCTGATGCATCACTTAGCTCATTTACACTAAAACCTACTAATTATTGGGGTGAAAAGGGAGAGAGAGACAACTAAAATGGAAATATAAGATAAAGTTGGTGATACACTTAAATGATTATTCATCCACTCTTACTTGAGCTTCTAAAAACACTAATGAGATAAGAAAAAGACTAGATCTATGAATCTAAAGTCTATTATACATCAATATTTCTTGTAGAGGTTCACCAAGTGATCAAAACTTGAGGAAGGTGATAGAGAGGCCTGATTCAAGACACTAACTAGTCAATGTATCCACATGCTATATTGAATCAAATGACATTTAACACTAAACAAGACTTTTATAACAAGATGAACTAGTATCTAGGTTAGATAAGGACTTGAAAAGGGAGAAAGCTATACCACATATGCAAATCAAATGACATAAACACACTATATAAACATAATGAAAATTGAAAATAGTCTTCTATTTATTTCAAGAGGTTACAAAGCTTAATCTTGGCAGAGTCTAGTCATGCCCAAGACAGGGATCCATTTTAAGTCTTAGAAGCCTCTATATATAGTAAAAATGGATGAGATATATAGGTAACATGTATTGGAGAGTGGATAAGGGGGTCCCACTAAGTAAGATCATGTAGCTTATTTGAGTTAATGCATTAATGCTACTATAATTATCTGATCATGAAGCTTTAGATTTCTACTACACATAGTCATGAATGTCTGCCTGAATCATCCATGAGATCCTTTACATTAATTCTCTTTATTTTAAGGATAAAATCCTTATATTCATGGACCTAACTGATCCATGTCTATATCTATTGTAGGTGGCTACATGTTCCTACTAAATTATGGATGATTTGACTATCATATTTATACCTTGGTGTGCTCTTTACTGCAAATCTTGAACATGGATCTATTATAGATTAAAAACCAATTCATTTATTGGTTTTCAAATAATTAGTACATCCACCTCAATGTATCTCTATCATTTTAATATCTATTAGCCAACCTTGGTCTATATTAGGCTTTAATAGACCTATTTTGTCCCTATGCATCATGGAAACCAAGAACTTGTTGGATATGTAGCTCTCCTTTGAAGAATGGTGAACATAGTCATGAAAAAAACTACAACCTTAGAAAATTGGGTCTATACACTAAAAAAAACCTAAAACTAAGAGCTTGATTTAGCTTTGATGGTGGCCTTGGGCTCTAAATATTCTTTTGGCTCCACCTAGATCATATTTGATCTTGATTCTATGTATTTACTTACCTTGGTCAAAAATTGCTTCATCGACATCCATTAGAAGTCCCCTCACCTTTGCTCATTATCTATTGACTATCTAACTTGGGCCCATTGACCTTTTGACTCCTATTGCACTATTAATCTTGATTTGTATGATCAAATTTGGTTCATCAATCTACTTGGACCCAATAACACCATCCTTGCTCTCACTTCATTAGATCTTGTAGTATGATGGAATGATGACCATTAATCTTTAGATTATTTGAATCCAAATGGCTAGCTACCATGGATTAAATTTGACATCTACATAGTTGTGATTTGACATCTACATGACCATCAATATTTGAACCCTAATGGATAATTACCAAGATTTATTTTGACATCCATGTGATTGTTAATGGCATCTATGTGACTGTTAATGACATTTGCATGATCATGACACTTTAAACACCAAATGATTAATTTTTTATCTTCGATTTGATGTATACATGATCATCAATGATGTTTGTATGATTGTAACACTACTTTTTCAAATTTAAAGTCTTGCATCTTGAGATAGAAAAATCATGAAGGTACCAAATTTATAAGAGATGTTCATGACATCCATAATATTTATTCTATGTGATCCTTAATCCATGACATGCTTTCTAGGTAAAATTATAAAATGCATAAGTAAATTGGCCAATCCATTTCTACATGATGTCTTGATGATGGTTTGGTCAATTTAAACTTGTGAAATGAGCTTTTACTTGATACTTGAAAGATCCAATGATTTTTTGAGGCCCATTTGAACTCATTCCATGATCATGCCTTCATTTATCACCATGAGAACCTACCACCTCAAAATTTGACAAACTATACTTTAAATTTACATAAAGTGTTTCAAAATCTTTACAAGCTACATGTGATCTTTAGAACACTCATTTCATCCAAAAATTTGTTTAGCTCATCCATTTCAAATAGGAAAACTTATCATCTATTAAATCCAAGCAAAATATTGGTATGTGGACCAAAATTAGCAAATATTACCAAAGTGACAATCAAAGTTGAGCTTATTTCTAGAGATAACATTGAACCATATTCTCCAAATCTAACCCCCATTAATTACACCATGTTTCATTAGTAAAGGGTTATACATCATGAAATTACTATACATATGGAGGAGGTTCCTAATATCTTAATTGATGAGTGGAAAAAAGAACACTATGGATTTTATCCTTATGATCATGTGGAAGAGACTGGATTAGGTACTTAATGTATACTTGAGCAAGACACAATTCTACCAAATCTTGTCAAGTCTCAAGTTGATCATGGACATGTGTGGAATTTTTTATTTGATATTTTTAGGATCAAAAATGGTGTTGGTGTAGGTATTTTATTGATCTCACCTCAAAAGTAAAAATACTTATTTTCTTATAGACTATAATTTGGATGCACTAATAATGTTTTAAAGTATGAGGCATTAATCAAAGGCCCCTAATTAGCACAAAAAATAGAGATAATAATGTTTCAAATGTTTAGTGATAGTGAGATATTTATAAATTAGGTTAGGTGCCAAAATTTAGTCAAGAAAAACCTATTAAAGGCCTACAAGCATAGTGTATGGGATCTAATTGAAGGATCTAATGCCTTCAACATTCAATTTATACCAAGGGCATAAAATTTTAATTATTATAGGTGTTATCATTTAAAATATACACTTGTGGATGGTCCTTCTATGCAAAAGGATTTGTGTTTGGGATTAGAGAATGAGCAATTGGTATAGGGTAAAAAAAATTAGCATGGGGCACAAAAGCATTCAACTCACCTACACACATGTACATCTATTGTCATATCTCAATGATGTAAATGTCCCCACAGTGTGTGACCCTTTCTCTCCTTTGGATGAACATCTAGAGTAGTCTAGCTTCATTATAATCTAAGTTCACCTAGTTAAAGACTAAACCTATAAAGAATAGAAAGTAAATCTACCATTAGTTATAAACCTAAGATATTGAGTTAAAAGGGAGGGAAAACGTAAGAGGTTTTATTGGAAGGGAAATTCAATGATGCACCAAGAGTAGTTTGAGCATCTCACCGACTTGAAACATAATAAAACTAAGGGGACTAAAACACACAACCTTCAAATTAGGTATCCACTACATATGTGTTTTGCACAGAGGTAATGGAACATAACACAACATTGAGAGGGATGACAAATGGTCCACATATAATACCTATGTAGACTTTTGTATACATAAAATATGACCTATCAACGATTTAGATTCGATGTAGGAGTCTAAATGTAGGACAATAATGAGAAGGATGAATATCCACAAAAAATATCAACAACCTTAAATACACACAAAACATAGAATATGAAAGAAGATAGTCCAATTCACATTAATTTCAAGGCCTAAGTCAATATTACAAACTTGAATGGGTAGATCTTTATTATATTAAGGAGAGGGATCCTTATATAATAAAAATTTGGTATTTTATAGGGAAATTTAAGATCTTATGCAATAAATTCACCACTTGAAGTGGTAAATAGAGTTTTGAATTTAGAGGTTAGTGCTCAGGGCTCTAGGTCAATCAACAAGACCAACTTTCCATGTAAAAGTCATTAAGAGACATGTTTCTTAAATTATTTATAACAATTTAAATATGAAATTGGTTAAAAGGATTCTCATGGATCAACATGTGCATCTAGGAATGGACACTTAGGTAGCTATGGGAGGCTTGTGTCCATGCTCTACCATCTGATAGCCAATTTTAAATTTAAACCCATGCTCACTTGGCCTCATTCACTTCTAATTAAACTCAACTACCACCATTCCTTTCCTTCTACCTACACATTCTTCTAGGTTCACTTGGTTTAGAAGCTATGAAAGATTTTTTTAGATCTCACCATGTTGTCTCTATGTACATGGTTAGAATCTACTCCGTATGCCATTAGTAATTATTTGTACACTAGATAATGCAAAATTGGGACTTGCCTAAGTTTTGCACAAGTGGTAGATTACACATGGAGAGATTGCATGAGAAGAGGGTAAGAGATTCTATTTTGTCTCCATATATTGATTGATCTCTACACTCCTGAATTCATTAATTTAAGTGTGCACTTAGTTTTCACCTTGACCTACATATGCTTTAATAATTGGTTACATCCTATGCAAATATTGTACATTAAAGGCTATATAATAAGACAAACATTTGTCTATGTAGAGGAAGATGCATAACCTATGATTATGGGATCATAGATACCAATTTTTGTGATTAATATTGTGTCCTTAAAATTTTGGTGTAAGTGAATTTTTGAGAAAAAGAGTGTGTAAGAGGAATGAAGATTTTGGGTGCATTCTTATAATTTGAATATACTCTCTATGCACCTTACCTATGAATTATTTAATAATTGAGATGTTATATGCAAAGGTTCATGTGGGATATTATTATGGAAGGGTGGGTTTTAAATAATTGTATTGTAGAGATGTTTAAGAGTTGTGAACCTGCTAGAGGAGTGATGTGGAGTCTAGAGTGTAGTATATAAATAATGGGGGTGTAGATGTAAATTTCTATGTTCGAAAGTGGGACTTTATCTCCTAGACTTAAGAAGTCTCTTGAGGAAGAGTGTAAAATATAAATGGAGATATCATGTACATGCACATAATTAGATCCTATATGGATCAAACTACCCTACTTATCACTACCCAAAGTTTGAGACATTTATGTACATGACCTGCATTCACCTTCAATTCTCCTTTTAGCATAAGGCCAAATAAATATTTATGTAAAGAATAAAAAAATTATATATTAATAGGTGTGGTTAGACACTTAGATGAGGTGAATATCTATGTTAAATTAAATTATCAAGAACTTACAAGAAACATTTGTGTGCAAGCCCATTTTTTATGGACTCATCACTACATAAATATGAAATCCTTCTACGTAACATCTTATGAACTCTACATAGTTAGGGGTGACTTGGAGGTTCAACACTTTTAGTGGCCTTTATGGGTCACTTACCAAATAATTAAACCTAATGGCCTTAGAATAAATCCATTGGGCACAAAGTCATTTAAGCTTGAGAGATGTAACTTCTCTGATCTTGTAATTCTTACACATTAAAGAGCTCTACTTCAGCTTTGCATGCATGATAATCATGTCTCACCCTTAGATTACACAATCCTACATTATCTCTTACTAAATTCTTGTCTTGAGACTGAGAAACTAAATAACTAATACTCTTCTCACATTAAAACAAGAAAAATAAGGAATAATGAATGTTTGAATGCACTTAGGGGAAATAAAAAAACAAGCTAACCTACCACTATACACATGTACACATAGGTTTTTAGGTAAATAAAGTTATGAAACAATCTAATATAATATATATAGTCTACAAACATGGGCATAAAACCACCCAAATTAAAAAAAATCCTTTAAAGTCACCCTTACTATGTACAATTTTGTTGCCAAGTGGAAGACACATATGGGTAAAGACTTACTTCACAAGATGGTAGTAACTCCTAAGAGGAGAAGCTCAAATATGGACACTAGATTAGGTCTTTCCTCCTCAATAAGTGAGCTCTTTTGCTTGTTTCATGGTTGGTTCTCTGAGTCAAACATGTTTTCTAGAAATTCCTCTATCATATACCTAAAAGGGTGGAAATGAAATCCACCTTATGATATAATTTCCCCCACATCCTTGTGATTCTTTCTCAACTTAGTTAGCCTAATAAGAACTTCAAATTACCTGATGGCTAGGAGTATTATTGCCTTTAGTTCTCTTAATATTACTCATTTGGATTTACAAGGTTAGGCATGACAACATCATCTTGGTGTATATAACTAAATGGTAAATTATTTATTGCATTTGAGCCTATGCTCTCATGAGTTCCCTCATTAAGGGATGTTAGTTTAGAATCAAGGCCTAAACAAAAGTCATCTAGTTCATCCTAAAAAAGGGCCTCTTCTATCTACTCTTCACTCATTGGTATGAGAAAACTAGTCTCAACTTTATTTGTGCTTTTGTCTCCACAAGTTAGTAACTCATTAAGTTTTTTATCCTATACCTCTTGTTACTTAAAGTCTTTCATTGAGGTAAAAAATGATGCATTCCCCTCATCTTCATCCATGAAGCAAGGTAGATGGTCAAACAAGGGGATCAATTTAATTCCTTCATCTCCACCCACTTGTTAAATTTCATATTACTTCAATTGAGCATAATTATCCTCTTTTTGTAGTAGGGTTTATTCATATGGTTTAATTGTGAAAAGGGGAATACCAATGATCATTTCTTCCTCATCCCTAATTGAGGTATTATCCTCTTCATTAAAATTATATTCATCCACTCTCCATATAATGGGTCCTCCTTTAAAAAGGGAGATGGTGGGAGGGAAAGAGGGTTCAACTAATGGATTAGGAGTGGCTTTAACAAGGTTGGGCATCTTAAAATAAGGATTCTTAATTTAATAAGGCTATCATGTTTGATTTTGAGGATCTTGAGGATGAATGGCCATTTTGGTTTACACAGGCACAAGCTTTATTTTAGAAGGGGAACCTCTAAAATTAGGTATTTTGAAAGAAGAGGAATTTCTCAAAATCTTAGAGGGATTACCTTACTTTAATCTAGTGATCTTGAAAATATAAGCTTCCTACCTCATGGGTAAGTCTATGATCATAGAAGAATCTTTTTTAAAACTTGGGATGAAAGGGATTACTTGGGGCTTAATTCTTTGTGTTTACGTGAGCATTTATTGTATTTTATTTTCCTTGGCTATGATTTTCCTAGCCAAATATTCTTCTTCATACCTTTTCTACTCCCTCATTTATTGCTAATTGATGTGAGTCTACTAAGCAATCTTCTCTTATTGCCTATTATACTCTAGTTCCTTATCAACCTCCCTTATCTATTGGTTAAAATTCAATAATATATCTTTGATGCTTTGTTATGGTTAGGTATAAGCATGAGTATGATACCAAAAGGGTTGAGCTAGGGTGGGAAGGAGGAAACAATTATGTGGAGGTTGGTATCTTACTAGTCCAAGCAAAGTTTGGGTGAAATTGATAGCACTCTCAACCTGATATGGATGAAAAGAGGGAATAAAAATAGCATATTCATATAATGGGGAATGAAAATACATAATTTTGGGATCTTAGGCTACATAAACTAGTAGATTGCACATATGATTCATCAAGTTCTCTATAGAGTGTCTTCACACTAAATTAATGAGAGTAATACCAATCTCTCAGTTAACTTTTGAACTTAGTCTCACAATGCATGCCATAAACTATTATCATTCAAAACATGCACTCATATATAGTCCCACTACATAGGAATATTTGTGGTCAAGAACATAGTATGAGAACTTGGCATAGGGTACAAAAGTGTTTGATGTAGGGTGAAAAAGCATTTAACTCACCTACATGAATAGAACATTAGTTATCTCATCACAATGATTGGAATGTCCCCAAGCTGTGGGACCCTTGTTCTCTTTGGAATGAACTTTTGAAGTAGGATGGCTTACTTCTAATCTAACTACACCTAGTTTAGAATGAGTGCATAGACCTAAAAAAATAAAAAGGAAATCTATTGCTAGTTATAAACTTGAGATATTTTAAGGGATAATGGAGGGATAAGGTAAGATATATTTATATAAGGGAAATGTGGTGATTCACTAATAGTAGAGTGATCATCTCACCCATTTTTAGAAAAATAAAACTAAAGGGACTGAAACACACAACCTTCAAATCAAGTATCCACTGGATAAGTGTTTTTTCCCAAAGGTAAGGGAATGCAAAGTAATATTGAGAGGGATGAAAAATAGTCCATAAAAAAACTTATACAGACTTGTGTATACATAGAGTGTAACTTGAAAAGGATTTTGATTCTATGTGGAGGTGTGAAGGGAGGATAGTAACAAGAGGGATGAACATCCATAGACAAATATTGAAAACCTTAAATGCACATAAAACATAGAGTATGGAAGAATATAATCAATTTCATATTAATTTCAAGGCCTAAACTAATATTAAAAACTTGAATGGGTAGAGCTTTGTTATACTAATGAGAAGACTCCTTATGCAATAACAATCTTGACTTTTATAGGGCTAAGTAAGTTATTATGCAATAAATTCACCACTTGGGGTGATAAATAGAA
The DNA here is from genome assembly GCA_037957365.1 of Torreya grandis. NCBI lineage: Eukaryota > Viridiplantae > Streptophyta > Pinopsida > Cupressales > Taxaceae > Torreya > Torreya grandis. The sequence continues at coordinate 88,272 of JARHVA010002648.1, forward strand.
TTTTAAATTTAGAGGTTAGTGTTTGGGGATCTAGGTTTATTAGGAATAACAACTCACCACACAAATGTCACTAATAGACATGTTTCTTAATTTTTTTCTAATAATTTGAATTTGGAAGTGGTTGAAATTATTCTCATGGATCCATGTGTGTATCTAGGAATGAAGGATGCTTAGGAAGTTAGGTTAGGTATGTGCCCATGCTCTACCATTTGGAAGCCACTTTTGCATTTAACCTCATTTTGACTCAACCTCATTCACATCCAATCAAACTCAGCTACCACCATTACTTTCCTACCACCTATATATTATTCTAGGTTCATTTGGCATTGAATCTGCACAAGCTTTACTTGGATCTTTCCATATAATCTTTACATGCATGGTGTAAATATGTGCCTTATGCTCTTAGGAAATATCTATACACTAAACAGTGCACACTTGGGACCTTGGTAGGTTATACATAGGTGATACACTTGCTTGTGGAGATATTAAATGGGAAGAGGGTATATAACTATGTTTATCTTTGTATCCTGATTGATCTCCACACTCTTTAATTCATTATTTTAAGTTCAATCTCACTTCAAACCTTGACTTTTGCATGCTTTAATATTTGGTTATACCCTACATAAAGAGTGCACACTGAAGGGTGCATAGTAGGATGAGTGATGATATACATAAAGGAAGGTGTGAAGCCTATGGATGATGGGATCATAGATGCTAACTATAATTATCAAGCTTAGTTCCTTAAAATTTCAACATGGGGGAATTTTTTATAAAAGGAGTGTGCAAGAGGAATGAATATTTTAGGTGCATTCTTACAATTTGAATCTATGCTCTACATACCTTACCTAAACACATTTTAATGCTTTATATGTTCTACACAAAAATTTAAGTGGGACATTATTGTGTAAGGTTGGATGTTGAAGTATGTTATTTTAGAGATGTTTGAGAGTTATAAACCTGCACAGGGAGTAATGTGTAGTCTAGAGTGCAATCTATGAATAATGGGGGTGTAGATGTAAATTCCTACATTTGATCATGGGACCTTATCTCCTAGACTTAATAAGTATCTTGAGGAAGAGTGTGCATGATAAATGGAGATATCACATGCATACACACAATTGGAGCCTCCATTATGCACACTTACCTACTTATCATCACCCAATGTTTGAGATATTTACACACACATCCTACATTTGCCTTTAGTTTATGTTTATTATAAGGGCATGGAAATATTTATGTGAGGCCCACAATAAGTTTCTACTCATATGTGTGTAGACACTTAGTTGAGGTGTATATCTATGTTGACTACCAATCCTAGGAACTTATGGGGAACATCATTATGCAAGCCTATTTTTGAGGGACCTGTCATTCTGTAATCATGAAAACCTTCTACATAGCATCTTATGAAATCTGCATAAGATGGGGTGACTTTGAGGGTCAAAAATAAGCTTGTTATCATGGACACTCAATATAACATTCCTCATGATGTTATGAATTATTAAAAATATATTTTTAAACTAATGGTTAGACCTAAAATTTTAGATAACAATTTTAGTTGGAAAGTGTTTAAAATGAAGAATAAATCAACTTTCTACAAGAGGAAGTAGAATTATAATTTAAAAATCAACATATGCTTCAAGAGTAATATGATTATTAGATTATTTAGTTAAAAGGTAATAAGTTTCTTAAAGGTTTGGTGACTTTATAAATCATGTTCAATTCATATAACCAACTAAAAGGTAAGAAAAAGAATATGACAATCAAGGGTGAAAACTATGACTAAGTTGTTATATCCAATGGTAATCTTTTAAAGGCTAGTAAGGTGTGTAAAAAATCTAAGAAGGAGGATTTTATTAGTCTTTATAAAATATATGATGACATATTTTCTTGGAGTTACCAAGACTTGAGAGGTTTTTATCCTAACTTGGTCTAACACACCACTAAGCATGACCCCAATGTAAAACTAGTTATGCAAAAACAAAGACCCATAAACCCTAATCTTGAACCTTGATTATAAAAGAGCTAAATAAGATTATAAAATCCAATATCATATTCTCTATTAAGAATTCCTCATGGGTGGCCAACCTAATCCCAATTAGAAATAAAAATGGGGAGATCAAGTTATGTGTGGACTTTAGTGAATTTAAAAGAGCTTCCCTTAACGATCATTACCCTTTTCCACCTGTGGACTAGATCTTTGAAATTGTATCATGGGCTAAGAGGTTTTCACTCCTTTATGGTTATTTTATATATAACTAGATACTTTTCCAATAATTTGGTCAATATAAGACAACCATTACCACAAAATGGGGTACTTTTAATTATATAAAAATACATTTTGAGTTGATCAATGATAGTGAAACATTCCAAAGGGACATGGATATGGAATTTAATAGACTAATAAATGATATGTTTTGGTATATTTAGATGACATTACCATTGTATCTAGGCATGTATTTGATCACTTAGATCACTAGAGAAAATTATTTAATAGGTGTAGAGAGTTTGGGGTGTCCTTCAACCCAAACAAATGTGTATTTGTTGTCCATGAAGTCAAGTTTTTGGGGCATGTGGTTTCTAAAGAGGGTCTTGAAATTGATCCATAAAGGGTGGAATAAATCTTTGATATTTCACTTCCAAGTCACAAGAAGGGTATTCAAAGCTTCTTAGGAAGATCAAATTTATTATGAGGTTCATTTATAACTTTTCTACTTTGGTCAAACCTCTAACTACTATGTTAAATAAAAATTATACCTTCATCTAGACAATATAAGGTAATGAAAACTTTGGGTCAATCAAAAGATAAATTTATCAATCACCGACACTCATAAATCCATACTATGATAAAGATTTCATTTTGTATGCTTTTGGGGGAAATGAGAGTATATCAATCATACTAGTACAAGAAAATAGTGATCTAATGGGGAAACCCATTGTAATCTTCAACCAAACTCTTAAGGATTATGATATAAGGTATGGTTTTGTGGAAAAATGTGTCCTTCATATCATATGATCTCTAGAAATATTCTTACATATATTCTCTAACAATAAAATACAGCTGATGATTTCACACTCAAGTGTGAAATAATTCTTGTTGAACAAGGACAAAGGTGAAAAAGAGAGTTTATTAGATAACAAAATAATGGAATAGAATATTAGTGCGAAGGTTATTGACCTTTTGAGAGGGAAAGGACTATGTGAGAAGTTGGTAATGGACATAGAGGTTGATAATAGGGAAATCCTATTACTAGAATATGATCATGAGGTTCTTAAAAAATAGACTAAAGATACGGATAGTTTATTTCAAATTGGTGAGTATCCACATAGCCTCAATAAGGCTCAAAGAAGGTATTTTAGACTTAAATCAATTACACATATGATTATTGATGGTGTATTATTTATAAAATACATAAATTGAGTTATTTTGAGATGTAAAGAGTCTAACCAAGTGGATAAAGTGTTAGAAGAGTTTCATGATGGCCCATTAGGAGGCCATTTCTCTCCAAAGACTACTAATTTCAAGATTATGAGGATTCGGTACTATTAGACCAACCTATTTAGAGATGCACATACTTGGGTAAGAAGCTACAATAAGTTTGCCTTCTTTATAGGTAAACAAAGGCTATTAATTAACCCTCCCCCTTCAACCCATCTAGGTAGATCATTAATTCATGTAATTTGGTTTGGACTTCATTGGGATGATTAACCCCCTTCAAGTGCTAGTCATAAGTGGGTCTTAAATTCTATAGATTAATTTACAAGGTGGAAAGAAGAAATGACACTTAGAAATGCAAATGAGACTTCTATGTTATATTTATATAAAAGTATTTTCCCTATATTTGGTGTTACGTATACTATCATATCTAATAATGCTATGGATTTTGTTAAAACCAAGATTAGTGAATGGGAAGTCAAGTATGACATCTATTTGAGAACCTCTTCCAATTATTACCCCCAAGGTAATGGCTTAGTAGAATCTAAAAATAAGAACCTAATCAATACTATCAAGAGGATGATGGAGGGGAACCAAAGAACTTGGCATACTAAGTTGAAAATAACATCATGGGATGATAGGATAACACCTAATAAGGTTATTCTTAATTCCCCTTTCATGTTAGTCTATGTAAGAGAAGAAAGTCTATTTTTATCACTTGAATTACTAATTTTAGAACTCACTCAACAACTATAATTAATAGATAATGATGTTTTAGATTAGAGGTAAAAGCAGGTTTTGAAGGGGCCCCGAAACCCTATACAACCAACAGAAAGATAACCTTAAAGCCCATAGAAGTTCGAAACACCAAAATAGGTACAAACTAAACCAGGTAACACAGGAACCTGAAGACAGCAGAAAAGACCAGTAGTTTTTGCTGACACTACATGGATCACACCGTCAAAAACCAAAAACAACATCCTTCAACCTTCAAAAAATAAATAATTACCTTTTACACGAATGAAGGTTCATATCTAGAGGGGGGACCATAGGCTTAGACTTCTTCCTCTTCACAGTGGTCCATCCATCCTCTACCTTAGCTACCTCTATCATCCATGCCTCAGGAAACAGTGGTTCATTAAGCCCAATGGATACAGAAGACACATCAAAATCCTTATGAACACCAACCAAAGTCTGGCACCTAGGTTGATCCTCCAATATAGATGGAGAAGCCAAAGCCTCCACAACCACTGGCTTTAAAAGATCATTAATCATAGTCACCACAGGACCATCTAAGGAGTCTTTTACCTACGGCTCCTCCTCAATCATCAGCTCAGAGTGAATGTTTTCTTCATTTTCAGTGACAGTCGGGTCTTCCGTAGGTTGGTTAGCTATATAGTGTTCTAAGGAAGTGTTGGCCCACCAAGAATGTGGTCTTCTGGACTTTGTAGTCCTTGTCAAACAATGAGCGACCAAATGACCCGTCTGGTGACATCTTCTGCACTGAAAAGGTACACCCTCAAAATCCAACACTTGGGACCAAGTTCCCCTTGGGGAATCTAGGCTAATCACCTCTGTTAGACCTTTTGAAACATCCATTTCAACCATAAATCGAGCACAGGTCGAATGGTACCCTAGCAGAGTATTTTTATCCATAAACAAGTAGTCTCCTAATGCATTCCCAATAGTTTCAAAGACCGGTTCATGCCAAAGATGTATTGGTAGATTTGGTAACCGAACCCATATCGGAATCTTATTAAAGGATTCCGTTAGTGGATTAAAATCCTTATGCCACTACTTGGCCATGAGAGGATATTTACCTTGCCAAAGAAAATCACTGTTACTCAATATTATTCTCCTGTCCTCAGGGCTTTGGAATACAGCAATAAAGAATCCTTTTGCACAAGGAAAGATTTCAACACTGTCATCAATAAGTGGCACCTAGTTCTTGGATATCCATCCATGTAGATCAACCAGTGAGGGCCAAAAACCTTGAAAATGAAAAATTACAGCTTGAGATGAAAAGACTTCTATCCTTTCAAGGATTCCTTTAACTGTTTCCAGGTCTAAATTTACCTTAATGGGGTTTAGAGCACTTACTGGAAATGCAGAGGGCGGCCCAGATAATGCACGAGGTACAACATCATGTAGATTCACTTTGAATGCAGCCACGTCTGTGAAAGATGTTCCCCCTACTTCATACCCTGGTTCAGATGCATTGGCAGAGCATCCAGCCGAATGCCTTTCTTCACTCGCCAGAATAATCTCTTTAGGGTATGAAACCTTCTCCTTGCATGTAGATTCAGGACCCGTTACAAATTTGGGGACCGTTGCCGCTTCGGCCTCTTGGCAGTCATTTCCCACTTTCAAATTCTGAATATGCGCGCGCATTGGGAGCGGCATAACTCAAACGTTTATGTTACTTGAGGAGATAGGAGTTTTTTCATTACCAAATAATAGATAATGATGTTATGGCATTGCTATTAGAAGAATTAATAGAGTTGGAGGAAACTAGAGACTATGAAATGGATATCATGGAGTTCCATCAAGCTAAAATGAAGATAACATTTGATAGGAAAGTTACTGATAACTGTTTCAAAGAAAGATATCTAATATTTAATAAGGATGAGGATAAATAAAATGATAAGAACACATAAAATTTGATGTTATATGGAGTAGACCTTACATCATAACCAACTATAATAAATTTAATGCTTTTTATCTCTCAAATTTGAATGGAGAGGAGTTGCTTGTCCTAGTCAATGGGATCCACCTTAAGCATTGTTCTTGAGGTCATGTTTAGACCTTTTACATAGTAGGTTAGTTTTTTTCCTTTTTCTAAGTGTTTTTTTGCATTGTTTTTTAGGTAGTATAGTGTTTTTTCATTCCTCTAAGTACTTTAACATTATTGTTATTATTATTTTCTCCTTTGTTGTGTGTTTATGAGGCCATTTTCAATTCTTTAAAGGCTGGTCCAACATGTTACATTGATGTTTGTAACAAAAATGTGAGTTATAGATAATCTTATATTACTTCATGCCTAATGGATGCTTAAGGTAATTGGTATAGGTTTTTAGGTAGGTAAAGACACATCAAAAATCACCATAATGTTGGCTATTTTATCCACCTTGGGTCTCTTGACAACTTATTTTCATAGGGATGAGTCATTTTTTACCAAAACTAATTGAGTACAATCCTTAAAATGGCCTTCATGATGATGTGTCTACCCAAGAATAGATATGATTAATTCATTGAGGTTACTTGCAACTTTTATCTTTCTTGAACTAGACCTAACAGTCATTTTTTGAGGTCATGAGCTGGTGTTAGTCTTATAAGAGGCCTATTGTGTTGGTTTTTAGTGAAAAAATATGTCTTAGAGTCTTATTAAAGTCTTAGTAGCCTCATTAGGTCAGATTCCATGTCTAAAGCATTCAAGACGATCCCTAATGTAAGATCTTGTTGGAAGTCTTAATAGATAAATCCTAAAGTCATGATGACCTAATAAAGGCCTATTTGATAGTTACAAATATGAGATGATTTTAAAGGGTTAATAACTCCAAATAGTCTATCATTTGATAGTGCCATGATAGCATTATATAGGCCTATTCAAGTGTTCCTAATGTGAAATAAAGTAAAAGTCCTAACAAGGTATTTATGAGTGTATAAAAGAGTAAAAGAGTCTTAAAATCACTCATAAGGTCATAAACTAAAGAAAAAAATCCTAACAAAGCAATCATGAGTGTATAAAATGTGAAAAATATATTAATAACACTCCTAAGTTCATAAACACATCAAAAGGTCCCATTGGAGGTAATTAGAGTCATTTTAGAGAGAATTAAGCACTCTTAAAATTTTATAAATTCATACTAATGTTTGAAATATTTTCACCAACCTTCCAATCCATATAAATGGTCAAATATGTGTTGAATTAAGTTGTTTCCCTCCATTTTTTTCCTTAGTGGCATTTAATTCCCTTGTTCATCCTCAAGCATGCTCATGGTATTTTAATTATTTCATAAGTGTTTTTCAAGTCTAATAAATAAATCCTCAACTCCAAGTCACCAAATTCAAGGCTTACTCATGATTTAAAACCTATTCAAGGCCTAAAGCTTCAAGATGAAAAGTTTTAGTCATGTTTTATCATTTCCCAAAACCATAATGGAGAAGATAGTATGGTTTTGAGGAGGTTATGATCTTAAAATAATATTTAGGTTCCTCAATTAAGAAAATGTTCATTAATTTAATAAATAATAAGATTCAAGTAAGATTACATGGAAACAAGCCATGAATGAGGTTGAAAGTCTAGAGAGTTATAGATTTTTGGCTTGTATGCATAGTTATTATAGGTGTATAAGTTTCATGCATGAGATGAAGATCCAAAACCATTCCTTCAAGAACCTATGACATGTACCAAGACTTATTGATGTCTTTTTATGTAATACAAAACATGAAATCCCTCAAACATAGAGGATGAAAAGAAGTTACATGTTTTTAAGAAGTCTTCCTTTGAGTTAAAAATCCTATCATTGGTATTCAAGAACACAATAGAGTCAAATAGATTACCCTCATCATATTTATACCTTTGCATGACTTTAAGGAAGGAATAAGTGTTTTTTATCCTATAAATAGATAAAAATCATTTCAAAACCCTATTCATAAGCACCTTCAAGTGAATTTCAGAGATGAGTTATATTTGTCCACTTGTTGCATGGTCTGATAAAAACATTTGAGGAAATAGGGGAGGTCTTGAAGATACATATATAGGTTTTTAAGGGAAGTGAGATGAAAATAATTCTATGAACAATACTTAAGAATCCCTAAAACTGCTTGCAAGTCACTTGATAGAGGCATAGGCAAGGGCTTGTATGCATTCATCATTTTGCATGGATTAAACTAGGTAATATGAAAGGTTAAGAGGTTTTTAATGCACTAAATTGAAGTATAAAAAAATATTAATAATATTATAATCATGTTAGATGGTCAAGATCATATGTATTCTTAAACCCTACCAAAAACCTATAATCTCGTGAATATATTTTGTGATGTTTTGGAGCTTACTAAGTGGGAGATATGATGTTTCCAAGTCCTTCATGATCATAGTATTCTATAGGATCATATAAATAAAAAATTTAGGCCAATGGGATCCATTTTCATGGTTTTCATGAGGTTTAAAGATTTAAAAAGACCTTTATATGTTTGTAGACAAAGAATGAGGTATTTAAACATGTTTTAAGATGTTTTATCTCCTAATGGAAGGTCCAAAAATAAGCTTGAGGAGATCTCCATTGCATCCAAATACCCTACCAATAAATTTATAGATAGATTGGTGAGATTGTAGTGTTTTAGGCTTATATGTATACTTGTGGTTTCCAAGAAGGTATCTCAAGGATTCAATAGAGAATAAGTTCTTTTAAACTCAAGGACAATCATCAGGCATGTAGACTTGTCAAAAGGTGATTTCATGATGTTGAAGAGAATAAAATTCCTCATTTCTAGTTTCCCTCATGTTCCATATAATTTTATTGATTGATAAAGATAGATACATGGTTCCTAGAGCCTTCAATAATCCTGCAAGTCATGACTTAGAGGTTCAAGCCAAAGTAGATATGTATAATGTACCCAACTGAAGGAGGGATATTCCATGAAGGATTAAACATGTTTCCAAGAATTTTAATAAGATTCAATATTATTTTTATAGTTTGAATATAACTATAGATCATAAAAATAAGGTGGAAAGGTTTCATGGCTTCAATATCCTTAAGAGAAGATTATAAGTCTGTAAGCCATTAGTTCTACCCAGTAAGGTCATGTCAAGCCTAAAAAGTTTTGAAACTAATTTGAAAAGGTAAAGAACATTTCATGAACTTTAAGAATTTTAAACCTTGTCCCAATAATTTAAAATGTTCATAACATCAATACAAGATTTTACAAACCATAATTCAAGGTTTTTATAGAAGTTACATGATTGTGAGAGAGTTGGTCTTTGTGAGGGTTCAAACATGGTAAGTTGACTAGATCTACAAGATGAAATTTGTCAAAGATTAAAGGATGAATGAAAGATTATATAATGAGAAAATTTTATGTATTATAAATAACTAAAAGGTTTTAAATTATCAACAAGTTATATGTAAAGTTTTTAGGTCACAAGGTTATAGGCTATGAATAGAGGCATTAATATGGTGGTTAGAGGTCTAGGAATGATATCAACGTCTCTATAGGTATGATCATGATTTTTAATGGTGAAGATATAAATGTGAATGCCTTTCAATATCCTCATGACTCTTTTAGGATCTAAAAAACATGTCTGTAAACCATCAACATAGAATTATAGGATCCTTCAAAATAATTAGGCCTGTATGATGCCTTCAAGTAGGAAAGTTGGATTCTTAAAAGGTTCAATATGTTTCCAAAGAGTATTTATGGTTTTAAGTGTCATGGTTTCATGTTATAAATACATTAAATCATGAACATACCCTAATGACCCCTCAAATCCTAATAAAACCCTGATATGGCTCTCCAAGAATAACTAACACTACATCAATGAAAAATTTCAATCATAAAGATCAGGTAACAAGAGTTTTAAGGTTGGATAAGGTTTAAAAGGTATAGAAAGAGTATAGAGAAATAAATAAAAGAAATAAATGGTGTAGGAAGACCATTCAAACATAGATTTATAAGGCCTTCTTGGAAATACAAGGACATAATTAGTGGGCAGTAGAGATCATGAATGTTTTCAAGGTTTTATGGGTTATAGAATGTGATCTAAGCATATCTTCATATTGTTATAGGTATATAAACATGATTTAAATAGTTTTCATGGATTAAATAGTTTTTCATAAGTTTCATTAGTATCTTTCAATCAAAATACCTACCTACAAGTCTACATATTTGTGTACAATATTTAATACATTTGAAGATAGTTTCCCATAAATATTCTAGGCATGTTTATGATAATTATAAGTCATAGGCATGTCCAAATATATTCTTAAATAAGGTCACATGTATATAATCATAATATATAACTTTAAATCATATGTTTAAAAGAGATATTTACAATCTTGTATATGAGTTGTGGGGTTCCAACATGATGTAATATTTTAAAACATGTTAAAAGATGGTTGTGGTATGTGACAAGTTGAAGGCAAGTTATATAATACTTAATGATTAATTATATGATCAAGAGTATTCATGAAAGTTTTTATGCCTCTCAAACTTACTTGTAAACATGTCAAAATAAGATTTTAAACACCTCAATAAGTTGCAGGTGGTTAATCAAGTCAAACATCTCAGTATTGTAGTCATGCACACAATGTCTTAAAGGCTAAAATGAGGTCTTATTAAGTATTAAAACATGTATCAAATATTTTTTAAAGGTTATGAGAGTCTATAGGCTCATAAGGACATTAAAACATGTTTCATGGCTGCAAGACTTTTGTGATGATCTTGCAAGACTACATACTTGAATTCTGCTCTACAAGAGCTTTTAAAACATAGTTATTGATTAGATGGAGTTAAAGAAGGTGAATACTAGTTTCATGAAGTTGAGGAACACTCAAGCCTACCTTAAATATTCTCATAAAAAATCCAATAGGCCTAAAATATTGTTAATGGGAACCCAAGTCTTGAGTGCATGCTAATGAATAATAATTTTTCAAGCAAGAGACTAAATAAGCCTAAAATAAGAATGAAAGTCTTGAAGTTAGTAAAGAGTGTCTTGTTTCTTAAGAATTAAAATATAAATCTAGGAGTTATTTACCTAGAATCCCAACCTACAGGCTTGTAACTTTATTTTAAGATTATAGGTCATCCTAACAAATTTGTTATAGGTCATCTATGCAAGGGTGAGTAAAGATTCTAAAGGGTGCAAATTTTATGGGGAATTTCTTGATATTCAAGGTTATAGGTCATCCTAACAAATTTGTTATAGGTCATCTAGGCAAGGGTGAGTAAAGATTCTAAAGGGTGCAAATTTTATGGGGAATTTCTTGATATTGGAACCCCTAATAAACTAAAACAATCTTTCAATTCTATTCCATAAGCTTTATAGGTGAAAAGAATTGAATTTAAGGTAGATTATGAGGTAAGATAAGGCTTCAATCATGAAATATCAATCCCTAAACCTCTCCAATAGTCTTTCATATAAGCTCCACAATTGATTTCAAGTATTTAAATTCCTTCATATCTCACAAATGATGAGCACATTGGATAGGTCTCTTGACCATCCCTTCAATACTATGAATGGTGTAGGTGGTCATTAAGAGAATGATGGGGTATGAAGGCATTTGAAAATAGATCTTAGAGATGTGTAACTCCATCCATGGAGTGGGAGTCAATCCCAAGTCAACTATAACTCCAAATAGGCATATGAGATTCCTCCCTAGTCAAACATTCAACATCCATGAGAGATAGATATGGGTAAGTGTAGAGTAAAAAATATACTCTATGTTTCATTCTAATTTTTAGTTACACACTACAAAATTTTGTTCCTGCATACTTTGGTTCGTGATGGCAAAGTTTTGAAATAGATTGCGGGCTTGATTTCCTTTTGATTCATTTTTGTCTAAGTGTCAAAATCAAGCAGAAGCTGCCAAGTGTCATCAGCCGAGGCACCTTTCATAATTTTTATAAGTTGGTCAGCATGTGCCATGTATCTCATAACAACTTAGTAGAATGTGACAAGTGTTGGCATCCACATTTCATATCTGCACATGCATTTTAAATCTCTTTTCAGTAGAAGGGTTAAACAAGCTAAGTATTAGGATCAGGTGAAAAGTGCCAAGTGGCAACTGTGGAAGGTTTCAATTTGCTTTTCTAAAAGCAATGAAAGACACCATGTATCCCAGCTAAAGAGAGTGGAAGCCACCACATGTCGAGATCTGAATTATCTTCATTTTGCTTCACCAATATAGCAATCATGTAAATATGAAATGAGGCCCAATTGTTTCTATAATATAAATAGAGTAAAGTGGAGACCAGCATGTGTCACCTTCCACAAGTTTCTCAAAAGGTAGCTAAAAATAGTGGAGATCACCACATATTCCTAGTTAAGTAAAGTAGAGATTGCCATGTGTCCTTTGTTGAGGCAAGAAAAAATTGCCACCTATCCCTATACCTTTTTTTTAAGTTGCTCAGGTGAGAAATTATATGGGTCTTATTTTTTGTTAAATTTTTAAAGTTTCAAAGAATCAGATTGTGATAGGTGTCAAAGGTGGCACACTCCTAAGAAAAGACACAAAAGAATTATAATTTACATATAAAGTTTTGCATGTCTCGGTAAGTGTTGCAGAACACACCAAGTGTCATTCTCTAGTGTCTCCTAAGTAATAAGAAGGTTTTCAAATAATTGGCCAAGTGTCCTCTTCCATTTAATATAAGGGAGTGTCCTGCAATCTATTTTAGCCAATGAACTACCTAAAGATAGAGCATTTTATAATCTAAGAAATATCTTCTATTAGACACTTCAAGTTCGGTTAGATTTTAGTTGGGCCATTAGATTGGGAACACGCAGACAATCTAGAGTGAATCCAAGGCTATAAATAGGGGTGCAGAGATCACCAGGGATCAGAATCAGATACCAGAGAGAATTTTAAGAGAGAATTATTTTCAAGAGTTTAGACTTTCTAGAGCTATGATTAGGAATATCATTTTCCTTTGTTCTATTTTCTTAAGTTGGAAAGTTTATGTAACTGTGCATGTTTATGTGCCTCTTATGTGACTGGAGAATTAATGAGAAGATTGAATCTTGTGCCTTTGTTGATATTTTATGTGTCATTACAAAAGTAGTCTAAGCTGTGTTGTCAAGAGTTTTAGACTTTCTAGAGCTATGATTAGGAATGTCATTTGCCTTTGTTCTATTTTCTTGAGTTGGAAAGTTTATGTAATCGTGCGTGTTTCTGTGCCTCTTATGTGACTAGAGAATTCAAATAAGAAGATTGAACCCTATGCTCTTATTGATATTTTTTGTATCACTACAAAAGAAGTCTATGATTTGATCCTCTCTATTGTTTCCATCTTTTACATTGATCATGCCTTATTTTCTCTTAAATGTAATTAAATCTTACATATAGTCTCATTGTGCTTAGGATTAAGGTCAAATTACATTCAAGTGCATCGCCATAGTTAGATTTTCTTTCTTGCATTTGTGTCTATATTAAAATTCCTATCCTTTTTCCCAGTATACACTTGATATAAAGAAGAGACCAGCTTCTTAAAAATTTGGAGGTTGTTTCAAGTTGCAAGTCCCACATCTTGAAACTTCCCATTGTCGGTGTTAGAAACAAGTGCAATTTTAACCATCAATAGTTTTTAGCACACCTATTGGGACACTATATTGAAGTTTCTTTCAATTTTGTATGAACCAGAGAGCTATCAGGAGTTAGAGTTGTGGACCAATAACCATATCACAATCTGCTGTAAATCTAGGTATTCTTTTACCACCTTTGGTAACTAGTCCTAGAAGAAGAGTCAACCAGTTTATACCAATACCAAGAGCAAATATGGGAGCCCATATAGCCCCAAGAAATTATGCAAGTTGGAACATTGGTAGTCCATTTATTCTCCCAATACCACCAGCCACTTGGGACCCTATCCCAATGAATGCCTTGAAAGCTCTACCCAAATTCAGTGGGCAAGATTTTAAAACACCTGAAGAACATCTGCATAATGTATCAGATGTTTGTGCTATACATGTTGTCACATAGAAAAATGTGGCCATAAGATTATTAACAACTTCTTTTAAAGGGAAATCTCTAGAATGGTACCAGTCCTTGACCCCAAATACCATCTCTACATGGGATTAGCTAGGAGATCTTTTCTTTGAAAGATTTGAAGAGAAGGGTGATAAGTCTTCTTTATTATAGCAATTGATTACCATCCAAAGGGCACCACAAGAAGTAATGACTAACTTCAATTCTAGATTTCAAAAGACTTGGGAAAGAATCCCTACTACAGCTAGACCATTACCAGGTATGGCTATAGTGTTTTATCTTAAGGCTTTAAATTTAGACATATCTATTATGATTCAGTCACTTGGAGGCCAAACTCTGCTAGAGGCTTATGACTATGTAGTCAGAGCTAAAAATAATTTGATAGATGCTGGAAAGTTGTCTCCAAGGCCTCCCATGCCCATGTTTCCAAATATTTCCTTGCCATTACCTCAAGAAGCCCCTAAATATATGGCCCCACCTATGTCTATGTACACATATCCTTAACCACCTGCTAAAGAAATTGTCCCTGCTCAGTCATCTGAGCTGGATGATATCAAGAATATCTTGAGAGGACATTTTCTAATGAGCTAATTAATATAAAAAGATAGCAGAATTCTTATACTAAACCTCAATACCAAGGCTATCAAGGAAATATATTTTCATCTTAGCCAAACCAATACCAGGGTCCTCTAAGGCAAAATAACCCTTAGCCAGTAAACCAATTAGTTGCAGTCCCTACACCCTCATAGACTATTCCTCCTAATTCAAATAGGGAAATTATTCTAGGGAAAAATAATTATGTAGATGGTACTAATGCTTGGTGTTTCCCTTGCAATAATGCTCATATACCTAGAGATTGTCCCATGGGTAATCTACAACAAAAAGTGGCAGAGCAAAGAAGAATGGATGGATAGTTTGCAAGTTCCAATGACTAACAATCAAGCCTACCAGTCTTCTGGTATGTAAAATTCAGTCCTAGTGGCTCAGATGCAAGGGATGTCCTTGTAACAAGAGGAAGAAATAGCCCCAAAACATGTCTTGTTCTCATGGGTTGAAGATGAAGAATTAGTTTTCTTGAATGAAGCTTCCACTTCTAAGAAACCAGTGGTGCAATCTAATTATTATACTAGATCAAAGAGAAGGATGGTAAAACAGCTTGAACTTGTAAATAGTCAAGTCATGGAGAATCCTCCATTTCAAAGACAAAGAAACATAGCTGTCAGACAAGAAGTGCCTCAACCAATGCAGAATCAAGTGATTCCTATACAAATTCAAGAAAAAATGAGATATCCTTATTCTCAAAGAACTCAGACTCTGGGACCAATAAATGTGGTGGATCAATTGAAGAAGACTCCAGCACAAGTATCAATATGGGATATATTGGCTATTCTAGAATAAAAGACACTACTACAAGAAGATCTATAAGGTCAAGCAGTGCCCAAAGGTACTATTATCAAAGAAGGACCTGCTGAAAAGGAAAAGCTCAAAGACATAGTTCATCTGCAGACAATAGCCCTAGTGAATAATACACCAGAGGTAAGCAAATCTAAACCAGATCCCTTCTATTTAACTATAATAGTTGGCAAGAAACTACTGCATAATGCAATGATTAATTCAAGGGCTAGTACCATAGTAATGCCTAAGCAGATAGCTGATGCCTTAGAAATAAAGTATGAACCACTCACTAAAGGAGTCATGCAGCTAGATGGTAAAGTAGTACAAACAATAGGGAGAATTAAATAACTCCCATTACAATTATATACTTGTCCCAATATAATTGTAAATTAAGATGTAGTAGTGATAGATATACCTCCTATTTTTGGCTTATGTTTATCAAGAGACTTTACAGCCAAGATAGGAGGATATATGTCCCTTTATTGGTCTCACCTCATCTTAAGAACCAAATATGGTTCAAAGATGAAGATATTATCTGAGCCATTACATAAGGATCATATCACCAATGAACCAATTACAAAGTTAGAGGTAGCCCATGCTATGATGAATAAAGAAGAAAGGGTTTTTGTTGAGGAGTTAGTTGAATGGACTGAACATGATCAAGAAGAGGAAAATGATCATATATTAGCTATGATGCAAAGTGACCCATATGGAAATTATGACTCCATGGGTCTAGGCACTTATGTCATATTTGAGAAAGATCATAAAATCCCAAATGTTTTAAGGGAAGAAAAGTCAAAAGATACCTCTTCTATTAATCCTTAGGTCTCTCAACATGAATTCAATATTCTGAGTGAGAAGTCACAAGCGTATGCCTTAATCTCTGATGAAGAAGAGATAATTTTTGACTTTTTTCTTACTTTGTAAGATGATGTGGAGCATGGACATTTCCTTGATCATGTTTTGAATGATTCATTTGAAATCATTGGGTCAGGTTATACTATTTTTCAAGGAGGTTATGAGCTGGTTGTAGATGAATAAGACAACATTGAGACTCAATTACATATGCAAAATTATTGCAAACTTTTAGAATTATCCTTTTGAGAGATTGATAATTTTGAAGTCATTAAAGAGGATGATCATGCAATAGAACCTAAGTTTGAGGAAGAAGGAGATAAGTTAATAAATGATATATATCAAAGGGCTTTTGTTGATGAGCAAATAGTCATTAATTTCTTGATAAGACATACCAGTATCAAGAATCAACATTTGACAAGCTTTCAAAGATAAGAAGAGTTTATATATGTTGGAAGCATGTTTGACTTAGACTCACTCAAATATAGGCAAATCAATTTGGCATACAAATAAATCAAGTCACTAGATCTACATCTAATGCAACCACTTGTTCGGCAACATAAGTCATCTTGTCATCAAGAAAACTTTAAAAATTCTTCTTTTGATCCAGGAGGGAGATAAAGATACTTAATGTATATAGTTAGATAGTTTCCCCTTTCTGTATTGTTTTGTTTTCCCATTTTTGTTTTCCCACTTTTCTTTTAAATAAGTTTTCTTTGAACACGTAGTCAGTAGCTCAGAGAGTTTTTTCAAAATCTTCAAAATTTCTTAATGCATTGAATGTCTCCCAAATCTTTATAAATCCCCAAGGTACATTGCACTGCCACTTGCATAACATGTTTGCCTCACTATCCCATAAAGATTAAGTAAGATTTGATAATAGTTATCTGAGTTTAATGCCATTTTGAGACTTGATAGGTCAATAAATGCCTCTTAGCAAGAGTTAAAGCTTACAAGTTCTCAAACATTCTTGCATCTATGAGAAAATATCTTACTACTTGCATTTTTTAGTGCCTAGTAAACTTGCTTCAGTGAAAGTGTTTTTATTTTGAGAAAGTTCATACCAGTTATCACATAAAAGATATAGAGATGGAGGAAGCACAATATTCACAATAAGGAGTTGGGATGTATGAATCCCTTGATAAGTTTCTTGCGAGTAAGTCATATGCTTCAGCTCCCATGTAACCATTGAAGACTTATCCATGGACCAAAATCCCTAAAATTGGTCAAGCAAGTGACCCAGTGAAGATAAAAGATTCTGTAGATGGAGTCATGGACCCAATCCTTCAAAGAGCAAGTAGCAAAACTCTTAGAGAAGGGGCACATCAAAGGTGTCTATAGAGGGCTAGAGTAGGGTAATATGAGACATTTTCCATAAGGATATGGACTTCATAACTGGCACAATTCATTGTCCCAGTTGTACATCCATGCCCTGACTTGGTCGAATTATGCACAAACTTGTTCCTTGCACCCTCAATCACCATTCAATAGGGCCCATTAATAGTTCAAATCACACCATAGGCTATCAAAGATATGTTATCCCTATATCATGATAAGACAGCTACATTTCCCACTATTGCTAAAATGCAAAGAATGTGGGCAAACATCAATACCCAGTTGAGGTTCTTGAGATCTGAATTACAAATGGGGAATGATAACACTACTATGCCTACACTCCCTACAACAAGAGCCCAATTTTCACAAGATAGCCAAGATGCACTGTCTATGATGCCTTTCATCTTTGGCATGAAAGATGATATGGCAGTTTATGGAGAACAAATGGCTATCCTCTTTAGGCTGAAGACCATTGACAAAACTCAGGAGTATAGGCTTGACTTTTCTAAACAAATTGCTTTCTCAATGGTGGAACAACTGCCCTAGTTCAAATCAAAAGGGGTTTTCAAGTACTCTTCTTATTTGTTTCACCTCATGCTATTTTAGAATTTTGACCTCTTTGCCCAACATATGTATCTTGATATGTATGACCCAAGTTTTGATCTCCAAAGGATCATTCCTGTGTCTACATGGACACGTATTTTTTCAAAGACTAGTGACCCATATGAATTCTAAGAATTATTTGTTACCCCTACTTTTTGTCATCTCAGCCCTAAACTAGTTATGAATAGACTATTCCCAAGTGTTTCAAACCTTCTGGCCAGTTGCCCAATTCCTTGTGATTTCTATTTTAGATCTCATCATACAATTATAAGAGTCCATGGTTTTTATGGGGAACCAATGTTACTACCTAAGATTTTGAATATTAGGTTAGCATTCTTAGAGGTCACCAGGTAGGTATATACAGTAGATAATGAATATGGATCTGGGAAGAGGAAGAGAAAAATGTATGACCTTCCATGGATGACAACCAGCATGGTTTTGGAAACCAGAGATGCCAAAGTTGTGTTACTCAGAAAGCTAGCCTTTTTGGGTTTCCTGCTAGTCGAAGACAAATGGGTATATGACCCAAATGGTTTCATCACTTCTTGGATAAGGACTAATAGGGTTGCAACTAGAATTGCACATGAAGACCACCCCTTTTGGGAGAACATATAAAATCCTAGGGAAGACACTCCTGGATTTTATGTTGAATTAATAGACTTGCCCCTTCCACAAAATAGACCCTGGGAAAAATTCTATGTTAAATAGAGGGATTCTGATCCTAGAGTTAGAATGACTTTTGGCTTAAGGAGGACACTAAAGAATAAAGATTGGGATGCTGAGAAAATAGAAGCCTATTAGAAATATAGGAAAGAAATTTTTCAAACAACCTATTCTTTTGAGAACATGGACTCAGATGAGAGATGGGAAGAACTCTGGGATGAGTGCCATCTCTCCCCTATATGTAGCCTAGAGACAAGTAATTTGCCGACACCAAATGTAGAGTTGAAAGCCAGAGCAGGGTCAAGCCAAGAGTCACACACCTCAGGGCAAACTGTAGCTGTAGTAACTATATCAATTTGGCCCCAATCTCTCAGCATTATGGAAAAGTAAAAGAGTGTGGTGTCTTCACCACTAAAATCTTCCCCATCAATAGTAGTTATTGAAGTTCCCAGTTCTCCACAAGCATCACTGATGGTAGTAGTAGATGTGGAAGGAAAAAGAACACAGCTAGAAGAAGAGACACCTAAGAAGTGAAAGAGGGTGCAGTTTTAGTTTGATTCAGAGGAGGAACCAGAACCTTCAAAATGATAATTATAGAGTACTATAATTGCTCCTCAAGTAAGTATTATTTCTCCTTCTCCTTCTCAAACTCTTTCTTCTCCTATTGGCAAGATGATTCCATCTAGCCAAATGACATCCCCTGCCACCTCTACCATTCCCATTTCTCACTTTTCCCCATCCATTGCACCTCAAGCTTTAACATTACCTCATTTTTTCCCCTCTATTCCCAAAAAACTTTCCCCTTAGATTGCCCATAGCCAAAAATTGGCTATTCAATATGGTTTGCCACAGGGACATCCTTTTGTGGGTGGGCACATTGCCTCTCCTTATACCTTTCAGACCCAAGCAGATGCTAATAAGAAGGCAAGGGAAGCCCAAAGAGAGAAAAATAAGATCAAGGAAAATAAGGAATTTGCTACACCCCATTTGTGGTCACAATTTGACCCATTCAGCAGCAATTGACGGTGACTCATTTGTCACCAAATGTAATCAAGCCAACTAAGTAGATGCAGCTGGAGGAATACATGAGGAATGTAGTGGCCATCAACATGTCCCTCTTCAGGCCACAAGACAAAATTGAGCTACTAACTGAATCCACTTTTGTAGTTGTTGAAGACTACTTGAAGTCATCAAAGAGGCTACAAAAGATGGAGGCTGATTTAGCCAAGAAAAAGTCAAACTGTAACAATTTGACCACAAAAATCAATAAGAAAGTTAATGAAATAGAGAATCTGAATAAATAGTTGCAAGATACTATTTCTCTTTAGACTCACCAGGTAGTCTAGGCCCAAAATGATTCCTTAAAGGCAAGGCTAACACAAGTAAAGGATGTAGTAATGACCCTAAGGCAATAAAAAGTAGCATTGTAAGAAAAATGTGAGGAACACCTACTATAGGTTACCCAATTACAATAAAAGCTACTAAGTGAATAGAATAATACTGTGACCATACAAGCCTAATTTTAAGCAGAGCAATAGAGAGTAGCATAATTGACACTAGAGCTAGCCAATAAGCCAAGGAATGTCAGAGTGTTAAGTCTGGTGAAGGAGCTCTATGAATCCATGTGGAAAAGAATCTCCTCAAAGATTATTTAGCTCAAGCCTTCTCTCATCTTTCTACTAAATGCACAGAAATTGTGTGAAAAGGTGGAGAATTTAGTTGCAAACACTCTAGCTATAGTTTTTGGGAGAGTAATGGACTCTAAAACATTGATGCAAAAGATTTATGATGCAACAGATGCAACGTTGTCAGTAGTAGGAATTGAGAACATAAAGGTCACTGCTAAGGGAGTGAATGAGTTTCTCAATTGTAATTTCATAGCCATCAGTTGTAGAGAGCTCCTAAATGTCATGAAAGAAGGAATCAGTGAAATGAAATAGCATATTGAAGATCTAGTGCAATTAGGTCTTCCTTCTCCATTTCTTGATGACAACACAGTGCTAATGGTTGATGAAATTGAACCTTTGTTATTGGCCAAATAGAAAGATCAAACATTTTTTTAGGATTTAAGGGATGATTCATCAGTCCTTGAAGTAGAAGCTGTCTTGGTTCTTGTTTCCCAGCTTGAATTCAAATTAAAGGCTATAGTTCAGATTTTGTAGAATTTTTCACACAAGGATATTATTAACCTTGATTTAGCCTTCAATGAATTGTAGAATAAGTAGGGGTTATCCAAAGATGAGTGGTCCACCTACCAAATAGCATTGTTGAAGCTATAATTTTGAAATTTTGATCTAGCGGGAGTTGTGGTTTCTTTTTGAGTAGGCTCAAAAGTCCTTGGGGTCACCAATAACTGTAGAGTAAAAAATATACTCTACATTTCATTCTGATTTTTAGTTGCGCACTACAAAATTTTGTTCCTGCATACTTTAGTTCATGATGGTGAAGTTTTGAAATAGAGCACAGGCTTGATTTCCTTTTTATTCATTTTTGTCTAAGTGTCAAAATTGAGTAGAAGCTGCCAAGTGTCATCGGTTAAGGCACCTTTCATAATTTTTATAAGTTGGTCAAGATGTGCCATGTATCTCATAACAACTCAGTAGAATGCGACAAGTGTCAGCATCTATGTTTCATATCAGCATCTACGTTTCAAATCTCTTTTTAGCAGAAAGGTTAAACAAGCTAAGTATTAAGATCAAGTGGAAAATGCCAAGTGGAAAGTATGAAAGGTTTCAATTTGCTTTTCTAAAAGTGATAGAAGATGCCATGTATCCCAGCTAAAGAGAGCAAAAGCCACCATGTGTCGAGATTTGAATTATCTTCATTTTGCTTCACCGATATAGCAACCATGTAAATATGAAATGAGGCCCAATTATTTATATAATATAAATAGAGTAAAGTGAAGACCAACACGTGTCACCTTCTGTGGGTTTCTCAAAAGATAGCTAAAAGTAGTGGAGATCACCACATATTCCCAGTTAAGTAAAGTAGAGATTGCCACATGTCCTTTATTGAGGCAAGCAAAAATTGCCACCTGTCCCTATACCTTTTTGTTAAGTTGCTCAAGTGAGAAATGATGTGGGTCTTATTTTCTATTAAATTGTTAAAGTTTTAAAGAAGTAGATTGTGACAGCTGTCAAAGGCGGAACACTCCAAAGCAAAGACACAAAAGAAGTATAAGTTATGCAGAAAGTGCTGCATGTCTTCGGTAAGTGTTGTAAAACATGCCAAGTGTCATTCTCTGATGTCTCCTAAGTAATAAGAAGGTTTTCAAGGAATTGGCCAAGTGTCCTCTTCTATTTAATAGAAGGGAGCATCCTACGATCTATTTCATCCAATGAACTACCAAAAGACAGAGTGTTTCAGAATCTAAGAAATATCTTCTGTTAGACACTTCCAGTTTGATTAGATTTCAGTTGGGCCATTAGATTGGGAACACACAAACAATCCAGAGTGAATTTAAGGCTATAAATAGGGGTGCAAAGATTACTAGGGATCAGAATCAGATACCAGAGAGAAATTTAGGAGAGAATTATTGTCAAGAGTTTAGACTTTCTAGAGCTATGATTAGGAATATCATTTGCCTTTGTTTTATTTTATTAAGTTGGAAATTTTATGTAACAATGCATGTTTCTATGCTCTTATGTGACTGGAGAATTAATGAGAAGATTGAATCCTGTGCCTTTGTTGATATTTTATGTGTCATTGCAAAAGTAGTCTAAGTTGTGTTGTTAAGAGTTTTAGACTTTCTAGAGCTATGATTAGGAATTTCATTTGCCTTTGTTCTATTTTCTTGAGTTGGAAAGTTTATGTAATTGTGCATGTTTATGTGCCTCTTATGTGACTAGAGAATTCAAATAAGAAGATTGAACCCTGTGCCTTTGTTGATATTTTCTGTATCACTATAAAATAAGTCTATGATGTGATCCTCTCTATTGTTTCCATCTTTTACATTGATCATGCCTTATTTTCTCTTAAATGTAATTGAATCTTACATATAGTCTCATTGTGCTTAGGATTAAGGTCAAATTACATTCAAGTGCATCACCATAGTTAGATTTTCTTTCTTGCATTTGTGTTTCTATTAAAATTCCAATCCTTTTTCCCAATATACACTTGATATAAAGAAGAGACCAGCTTCTTAAAAATTTGGAGGTTGTTTCAAGTCGCAAGTCCCACATCTTGAAACTTCCCATTGTTGGTGTTAGAAATAAGTGTAATTTTAACCATCAATATTAAGTTAAGGTCATTATAATAAGGAGAGTTATGTTTCTAATAGTGGATTATCCACTTGACCAAACTATGCATGTTTAATCACTCCAAATGACAAAAATAGAAATAATGGAGCCTTCTCCTCCACTACTATGCCAACCACCATATAAGATCATCATGATGGTAGGCTTGATGCATAGGGGATATTTTAATGCTCTTATTTTACATGCTTATTCTCTTGTATAGATTACATTGATGGTGTAATAGTAGTATTTATGCATTCTTCTAGTGATCTCTTCTTTTATTTCATCTCATATTAATTATATATAGGGTTAGAAATACCTTATTTTATATCCCTCTACTAGGAATGACAAAACACTAGTTATTTAAAGTCTTGTAAATGCTAGATTAAGTCCTTTGGAATAATAAAAGACTTGTTTTACCTTATCTATGTATGTACTTTATGTGAAATCCTAAGTTTTATTGATCTACAATTGTGGTAAAATTTATTTTCCCTTTTTTTATGTCTAATCCCCTCACCTTTGTGTAAGAAAGAATACTTTTGTAGGTTGTATGTTGTGTTAAATCTAGTTTATGCAAGTGTTATATTTGTAAATTCCCTAATTGTACCTTGTGTAAGGTCATTGGGTCATCCCTAGTTCTCTCATAGGCTATCACTTTCATAAAAAACATTTATGCAAGAGATGTCAAATTTAAACATTATGTAAGATAAACTTCAATTTTTCATAGGTTTTATTATGTTTTCTTAGGTAGGTGGAGGAGATTTATAAACTTGTTGCATCACCTATTTGTAATTTTTAGTTTCATTCTTCCTCCCTTTTCATGATAGGATACCTAGTTGTAGCTTAGATAGGCCCTTTTAGAATAGGTTTTAGGTTCGCAACCTGATCCTATATTAGGTTCATCATAGTTTAGGAAGGGATACATACCTCTTTAGAGATTCAATCCTAATATAGGTCACCCATACCTAGGAGTGTTTACATTGTGTTAGTTGAAATAGGTCTTAGGACCTAATAGGGTGAAATTCAATGTGACAACAATAAACTCAACTATTATATATATTAGAGACATATGTACTCATATTAAATAATATAAATCATGTCAAGTGTAGGAAAGAACATAATGTAATTGATGACTCCCCAAGTGTGTCAAAATACATGAATGGTATGACTATACATGAGATCACCAAGCACAAAAAGACACATCTAACATATAATTCATAGGAAATAACACATATCATATACATAATGCATAAAATTGAATGAAGTCCCAAGAAGATAAAAATAACTATTTTAAATAATACCTAAATTTAGACCACAAGATGCCCCGTATTACCCCCAAAATTTCCCATGAATGAAAATATGATGTGCAAATTGCCTATTATAAATCCACAATCATAAACCTATAACATGTTAAAATAAAATAACTTCATTTATCTTTACTATTTCATTAGTAGCATGTAAGTAGACAACCTTTGAAATGAAACCTTTATCTATATGTATATAATCATGAATGTATAGTGTGCACTCTAGAATATTCATAATATACTAATAATTTTCAAATAATCACTTAACAAGATAAATGAAAATGAATTTTAGAATAAATTTAAGAAACATGGCCATAATAAACATGTCATTCATTAAATCAACTAACCAAAATCATATAAAAAAGGACTAAAATTAAATTACCCAAGAAAAAGGGGACCCCTAATCACCTAAAACTTATATCAAAGTTTGTTACATTAAAATATATGATTCCAAAAAAAATTCCATCATCATATTTAAATAAGGGTGGAATTAATAAAAAGGAGATCCCTACTCACCCACAACTTATATCAAAGTTTGTTACATTAAATACATGTTGCCAAAATAAATGTGCCATCATCATCTTAAAATAAGGGTGGTATTTTGGTACGTGAAAGTAACTCAAATTTGAGTAATAAACAATATGAACTAAGAAGAAGAGATAACTTCATAAAAATATGAATAAAGATCCAAATAGTCAAAAGAAAGGAATAAAAGTTAGAAAATGGAATTCAAAAGATAGTATGGAAAGATGGAAAGAATAAATAATGAAAAGGATGAATAATGCGAATAATGTGGAAGAGAACGAATCAAATAATGAAATTAGATAATAATAAGTGATTGTAAAACATAAATAGAATCTGAAGTAAAATCATGAATGATATAAACAAAATATGGGAGCCAACCAAGATTTATAACTATAAATCATAAATTAAAATAAAAAATCAATAGGGTGACCTAAAATAAAACAAATATAATTAGAAATAATATAGTCATAAAAACCAAGTGCACAAGTATAAAGATAAGGACATAGGTAGATAGAAATGGATGCAAGCATCACAATAAATTTAACAAAATGAAAATGAAATATGAAAAGTATATATTTTTTATTTAAAATATAAGTATTTTTATTAAAACATATATCCTATAATATATACATAATAAAGTGAATAATAATCATTATCAAAATATATGTAAGTTGTAACATGTGTATTCTCATGAATAAAATAAGGATCTTTGGGTATGCATGAGTCTTAAAAAGATAAGACATTATCACCCTCATTTTCATCACTTAAAATGTCTAATTTTTTAAACATGTAATCCTTCTAATTGTTTTTAACTTAAATAAATGAATCATTTTTATTATATTATTAAATTAGGGCCCAAAAGGAGACCAAATTACTAACCACACTTAACATGCTAAAGTGGTTATATTATAAGCATGTGTTGAATGACAAAGGTTGAAGAATATATCAAAGTGTAAAGGGAAAATGGAAAGATCCAAGAATATAATGGACACCAAATTATAATTATAACTAAAAGATAATATCATATAAATCTATGTACAAGATAAAAGAGGTATGTTGTGTGATGTCTATGTACTTCATAGTCTATGTTTGTGTCACTAAATTACAAAGAATAGAATAATTTATTAATATAAAAATGGGGAAGATGAAGCATTGGTTGGACCATTACATGAGTTGGTAACAAATTATTAATAATGAATAGTTATATTATCATCTTTTAATAATGTGATTATATCTTTTTATAGAGTATTATTGTATTTTTTTATTTATATGACATCATAGAATAAGTGTTAGTACTTCAAGGTATGCCCCCATGTGTTGGGGATGATGTTAAAACTATTATCAACTATTAATATTTTGGAATTAATTTTCACCCTTGGAGAGGGTTCTTCAGGCCTTTCCCCACTAATCCATAAAATTGGAGAAACCACAGGCTATGGGTATCCTTTAATGGGGTTGAACCTCCAAAGAAGGCCAACTACCTCTTGGTAGATCACCTAAACTAATTCTATTACTTGGAAAAGGGTTAAAGAGGGGTAATAGGGTTATTAAGAGAGATAAAAAGTTGATGCACAAAATATAAATGAGAACTCACATAAACATGAAATAAACATTGATGCAGCATAAGATAATCCTTACTCACACAATCTCACAAGCTATATAATTACATAAGTGTTTCAAAAACTCAGCTCACTACCAATGAATGAAGCAAAGAGGAATTCTAAGATTCACACCAAGCATCCATTAATGTTATAAATATCACAAATTCAAACCTTCAAATAACTTTGAAAACACTTAAGAATAGGCAAGAAAGAAGGACAATGGACATGGAAGACCTCCTTCATAATGCCATCATGCACATGCTTACTAAACACAACTCAAAGGCAAAATATGGGTAACAAATTATATTTATTACTTCAAGAGGTCTTTCATATCAATTTTGATAGGGTATTGCCTTATCAAATGAGATTCTCCATCTTTAAAAAATGGGGAAGAATAGGAGATATAGGAGAAAAGGGGGAGAGAGAAGAATCAAGAAAAATAGAAATCAATCAATGAGGCCCGACCACTTTTTGATCAATTAGCCTTAATATTACCTCTATAAATTAAATTTTATTAGCCCCAAATATCTTTCAATCCTTTTGATTGGATTATAAACACACTAGAAGATAATAACTTTTTGAGGATGATGAGTCATGATCTACTCAAAAGGGAAAAGTCTCCAAAGACTTTGGAACTTCATTGAATTCTCCACTTGCCTTTCTTAAACTCCAAAATCTCCATATTCTTAATGAGCTTATAACACCATGCTTCATCTTGATACATCCTTTACATTATCAGATAGTCCCTTTAAACTCACTCATCTAGTGTCCCTTCTATCATTCCTTTCATAATCACCATTCTACCTTTATTCCAAACCCTAAACATAGGTCCACTATAAATGAAAACCAATTCCTTTATTAGTTTTCATATTCATAATGAGGATCCATAGGCTAGGGTTTATTGATTATAAAAAAGATGTAAAACTTATTCCTTAGGGATTTTTAGAGGTTCATTTGATCTTTAATGGCATCCTTTGATCCTATAGGGTCTACTCTTGTAACCCAAATCATATTTGATCTCACATTTATATGTTTGTCTACCTAGGTGGAAAAATCCTTTTATCAATGTGTATGTCTATGTGGCATATCCTTGGGATGCTTATACCATTTTAAAACCTAACTATTTTCACCTTAGACATGTGTCTTCATCTTGTGCCTCCCTAGAACTTGTTCAAACTTGCTCTGTTGATATTTATAGGAGTCTCTTGGCTTTAACCTTCATCAATACCATTGATCTTTGATCTACCACCAATATTTTGCCACTTGGTAGCTATGCATTCATCCTTAGGATCCTTTATTATTCTTCATCTAGTTAAAATACTTATGACACATGGCAACCTTGCATGAAATTTGAGATCATTGAATTTTTGACTTGATTCACACCATTGATCTATTATTGCATGATTAAATGTAATTTGTTGATCTTTGATCTTGCCAAATCAAACATAGATAGTTGATATTAATTTGAAAAATATGATTGAATGTGGGCCATCGATCTACTTTAGAAGTCACTGTAATTGAGATATTTGGTACCATTACATTCATCCTCAAGATCCTTTGACTTTTTGACTTTGAGCTCACCATTGATATTCAATCACATGATTGAACATGTGTTGTAAATCTGCATTTGACTTATTGACCTTGTTGATCACTCACATTTCATTGATCTTCAATATTGGCTCTCAATATTATTCCACTTAGCATCCCTATGGATCAATTTTATTTGTAAAACTAAATAGCTATTTCCAGTGGCTTTATCTTGACATTTTTGGGCACATCCCACAATATTAGACCATTTTTTAAAGCTTATATCTTGAGATAAAAATTTTATCAAGATGCCAAATTTAAAAGGGATGACCTTGGCATAAAATACATCCTCTTTATGAAATTATTCAACCTTGGTTGGCTTCCAAAGTAAATTTATTAAATGGATAACCAAACTACCATATTCATTCTTGCATGACATGCCATGATGATATGGTTCCTTAAAATCACCAAATTCACACTTTAAGCTTGCTTAAAGTGTTTTAAAATATTCTAAGTGATATATGGTCTAGTCATGAGGTTTTTCCCTTTCTTCCATCATTGGATCATTCACTCAACTAGGGCTTTGCTCTGATTCTCACACCACACCTAGGCAAAAGTTTCTTATGTGGGCCAATTTTGGCCAACAAATATATGCTGAAAATAAATGATGTTGTATCATGATTTGATCAAATTATCAGATCCCCCTATATTATTCACCCTTAAATAAAAAAAATTCCCATTACATGGAGTTTCATTAAAAGATGTGGAAAGAGGTTGGAAGTCTATACTTTTATAAACCATCTTTTTAGGAAGGTACTCAAACTAATTTGATAATTTAAAAGAGAGGGATGTGTTATTGACATGTTTATCTAACCATGACATTAAATACTTGATTTTATTAATCTATTACATTGCATTAAATATTTATTTATTTATTTTTAATCATATTTACAACATATAAAGTGCCCCAAAAATGAGGAAAGAATGGTGTAATATTTTTTCATTAATACTAGACGAAAACCAATGTAGGAAGATATTATTATTATTATTATTATTATTATTATTATTATTATTATTATTATTGGATAATGATGGGTTTTTGAAGGGACCCAAACCTTTTTAAAAATAATTAAGGAAACAAGAAAAAGACAAGAAAGGACAAATAACTAAAAAAGGGAAAAAAAGGGAAAAAACTTACAAATAGCTATCAGGAGACCAAAAACCTATAGCCACCACAAAATTATAATACATATAAATAAGATCAACCTTGCGGGTAGGATATATCATTCAATATGACCATTGCTTCCCATTTTTATTTTAAATTCTGAAGTTGGTTTTCGATAAAGTATTATTTCATTCATTGTGCATCCATCTGCTTGGTCTTGATATAAATTCATTTCTTCTTGCTTTGACCCTCTTCCAAGGGTTTGTATTTTATTTTATTAATCAATTTTTATAACACTTTGATTCCTTCATCATAGTTCTCCATACCATTCATAGTAATATCAATGAATTTTTAAATATTATGTTTAATGAATCAAATTTCCTTTTCGACACATTCCATATTACGTTTTAGACTAGATGATTCCATTTTATTTGGAAAAAAATTTAAATTATTTTTAAATATTTTTTATCAAAATTATTTCAATATTGGGATTAGGGAATCCTCCCCTTAAGTGTTGATGAATAATGTCCAAACTAGTCTTCAATTTACAGTTCTTAGTATTTTACCATTTGAGGATATTAAAATGAAGTTTGGACTCATTTTCAATTTTAACTATTATTTTAATTAATTACTCAATCAAATCCATATCCTTATTATCCAAACTTGAATTATCATCTTCATCATAATATTGAATCTTGGAAATAATAGTGATGGCATTAACTTTGACACTTTGAATACTTTTAGTTGACTGAGTATGAGCCCCATATTTAGAAACATTAATGAAATACATAATATTATGATAATATTTTAAGTTTGAATTTCCTTTCTTACCTTTATCCTTCTCATCCTTTAGATTTTTTGTGTTGATAGAGTCCTTTCCAGGTTTCTCATGCTCAGGATCATAAATGGTTTCCTTATCTACCTCCTTAAGATAAGCATGTTCATCCTTCTCAATATTATTCTCTTCAACATTTTTAACAAGAAGAACTTTAATTATAATAGTTTTGGGATATTTGTTATTAAAATATCCTACATTTTCTTCATACCCACTTTTAGGGTATTTGAGACCTTCATTTTCCACAATAAATTTATTATTCTTAGCCCTAATAGGAGTCACTCTAACAAGGGATATAATGGGTTTGACATATCAAAATAATATGAAAATCAAGGATTGAAGGATATGGCATTGAAATTTATTTATTTATTGAAGACTCATTAATGTATTATGTCTAAAGTCATTTAGTAAGGTAAAATAGTAAGATAATACTCTCTTGTACCTACCTTTTAATGTAATGTATTTGACGATAATAAAAAAATAACCTCACTCAATAGACTTAGTAAATAAGTTATAAGGATGTCATCCTAAAACTCTTTAATTTTATCTTTTCCTTTAAGGAAAATTTTTATTCTTCATTATTTATTTTATCCTTGAATACATTTATACCAATAATTGACATACTTGTTACTCTCTCTATGAAATTTTATGTAACTTTAAATTTGACACCCCTAAAAATCACCACTCTATAACCCCATGCTTTAGACAAATACATTAATATTTGAGGGTCGTGTCCCTTGATTTTTTCAATGCAATTCACCAATCCCTAGTTCCTTATAATGTGTCATACCATGGATATTTTAGCCTCATCACAAGAATCAAGTTATATTATATCTCTTACCACACTCATTTTAGATGAAAGACACATTTGTTGTCAATTAAATAAAAGAGAAACAAGTGAAATAAAAAATAATTGGTATTGATAAGACCCACTTGAAATCACCTTTATCTTCAAAATCTTCTCCATGTACCTTGACATTAATTCCTCATTATTACAAGTGATCAAGTCATAATTTATTTAAATGTAAAATAAAGGATGTTTGATGTACTAAGGTAGGTTTATTAAGCCTAAAATTTTTATCTCTTATTTCCTTGGTTAATATGTGGGCCTCATACCTAAGTGTAAAAAACTTGTCATAAGGTCCTATCAATATTTTCTTTTGCAAATGAATCCATGTTTGATCACTAAAATAAAAGGTGTATGATGTTTAGTGTTGATCATGATGTTGTTTATACTTCATGTTAATTTTCTATATAATGGACTACGATCTATACTAAATGTGTTGAATTATTTTACTTATTTTATGATTAATGTTATCTAACTAGAGTAAAACTAAAAATATTTATATTATATAAAATAGGGAAATATTTGTAAAAATATGAATATAAAAGGGTAGATTTATATTTCACTTACATAATTGGAAATTGAAAAATTACTATGAAAGAGAGGTACTTGGCCTATTCTAGTATTTTTTTCTTGTTGTGTTGATCACTATTTAAAAAATATATCTATATCTTCTCAATAACTACTCAAATCAAGGAACAAAATCTCAAACCTTATGTGGATGTTACCAATGAAATAAAAACCCTTAATGTGATTGATATTACCCAAACCCTATCATTAGTGTCCTTATTTACAACTCATGTCTATAACACCTTATAATTCTATAGTTATACTTGTAGATGTCCTTTGAGTGTGTGATTGCCTTCAGTCTTATGAACTAATCTATGTTTTCCTTCTCCTTTATTTGCAACACTAATTGTCAGGGATGCGAAACACCGAAAGCATACAATTGATTAGCAAACTTCAAGCAACTTAATATGTGGAAATAACCAGATTCACCA
The DNA here is from genome assembly GCA_037957365.1 of Torreya grandis. Classification (NCBI taxonomy): domain Eukaryota; kingdom Viridiplantae; phylum Streptophyta; class Pinopsida; order Cupressales; family Taxaceae; genus Torreya; species Torreya grandis. The sequence continues at coordinate 120,299 of JARHVA010002648.1, forward strand.
AGTAACTAGAATTCAGAATAACACAGCATATGAGAGACAATACACCAATTGTATTAATACTTTATATAGAAAAGAATACAATAAAGAAGATGCCACTTCTTCTCCACCACCTCTTCAGAGGCTCGCTACACCTCAAGTGAACAGTAATTCTTCTCCCCAAAGCTCTCCCTCTCACAGGTCCCAACACCCAACTCAAATACAGAGTTGGTGTTCACCTCTCGTGCTCCACGCACAGCACAAGTGCTCCACGCACTCCACAAGCACTCCACGTGCTCCATAAGTACTCAAGGTACTTCAAGTAGATCTCCCATGAATCTGCAACAACCTGCAATTCAACAGACCATACTTATGGAAAGAACTCCCTTGCCTTCCTCTTTGCTCTATCCGAGTACACACCTGTACTCCAAGTAGATCCTGCCTGATACTACTCCCTGTTGTGTTGTTGTCTATATGATCTTGCACACCTGCAAATCAAACAATGGTTCTACTCACTTGTGAACCTTGACCTTGCACACACATACACCTACAGATCAATGATCTTACTTACCATGTAGATCTCCTATATAGGCCATGCAACTATGACCAAGATCCTACACTCCTGAAGAATCCAGTTGACTCTCCAGACCAGCACCAACACGCTTGGTACTGCTGTGGAACTAGGAGGAACACCCTTGCTCACCTCACACATAGAAGGAGCAAACTTTGCTCAACTCAAACTAGCCCACATTTCCACTACAACCATGTGTCTATTATATAGATCTCATCAAACAATAATTAGACATCTAATTACAATAATTAGATCTGCAGCTATGAGTCTAAAATTAGCTCTCTTCATGCAAACACTTGGTTCGTTAGCTAACTACCCATAATAAATGTAGTTCGAACCACACGGGCGACCGACGTCGGTCCCTATCCGCCTGGGGGTCACTGACGCTGGCCGATCTCTGACCGACGTCGGTTGCCTTCCTGCCCTATCCTACCATCGTCAGTTGGCCTGATCGATGCCGGTGTCTCTGACACTCAGCAACTCTCCTGCAACCTCCTCCATGTCTACATCAGTGAAGCTTTTAGCTCCATAACCTAACAATCTCCCACTTAGAGATAAACAGCTGCACTGTACCTGTACCTGTACTCTGTCTAATCTATTTCCTGGTTTGTATCCCTCTTCAAGCTCCCACCTGAAGACAACCCACCACACATCTCATGGTGTACCACCTGTCATCTGAGTACCCTGCCACATCTAAACCTACAACACCTGTAGTGAAGTCCTGACCCTGCATAGCAACACCTGCTACCGGTCCCTCTCAAAAAACCTGAGAACCCACTTCCCCGAATTGGCTCCTAACTCTGACAGCTCCCACTGCATGGGAATACTCAGGTCTATACCAGATCTCATGTGATTTTAGACACTGTACCTATCCAGCCCTTAGTGTGCTCCAGTTCTACATCTCGAACCTCGCCAACACTTGATTCACATCAGCTCCCACTCGAGAAAAAATCAACCTGTGATCTCCATGCCTCCCATGTCAAAGAATTTTGCTGCTCCAAACTCTTCATGACATGACACTAAACTAATCTTACCCTTAGCTCAGCAAAACCTTGTATGTACAAACCTGCTATAGCAAAACATACCATCCACATATAGTAACAGAATGATGTCATGACCATCATCCTCTTGGTAAGTCAAACCACAGTAGTTACCCTGACATCGACTGAAGCCATGCTTCGTCCTCCACCTGTCAAACCTGGTACCACTGTCCTACAGCTCCTCAAGACCATATGCCTGGTCTTCTGTCTCACGTATCCATTCTCTCTATTCTTCTACTAAGGAATCCATTCGTCTCTGTGTTTTCATCCAGCTGGCAAACCTACCAAAACTCTCGTCTGGTTTTGCATCATATCCCTGCCTAGCTCCCACCTATTTCCTGGATCCTTCCTACTCTATAGTTAGCAATAAGTATGAAGAAGAGGAACAATGAATTTGAGGGCCTACTTACGTCTTCGGTCCTCCATATGGGTGTTTGAGACTCCTTGACAGCATGCTGTCCACCCAAAATTCATTATAGTGATCGACCTCGACCACCCCACAGTCTGCATCCGACCGACATTAATTCCATGCGTCTGTCCCTGACTACCAACCTACCAATGCTGGTGTCCCTGCTGCCGACGTCGGTCCTCCTGACCGACATCGGTCTTACATACTGCTGACGTCAGTTCCATGACCGACGTCAGTCTTACCCTGCCTAACATCGCCAACTTCGGTCTGCACATGACCGACATCGACACCTGTCTATTTGACGCCGGTTCCTCCTGACCGACGCTGGTACCTGTGTTCGCCTGTGAGTGATAACTTTTTACCCGCAAGCTTCTTTGAATCAAAACCCATGTCCAAACTGCTCTGCTCAGAAGTATCCAGCACCATCCACTGGGTTCTGTCCACCATCTCCTCTAAGTACACCAAGGCTTTCCAGTTCTTAAGCCTGTCAAATATATCTATCTTCTGCTTAAGAACATGCATCTCCTTCCTGCTCATGTGACCAAGCCTACGAAGCCACGTCTCTACAATAGAAGAAGAATCAGTAATATAGACAAGTAGATAAAGAGTACCTGTCTTCTTACCACCAGCTAATTCAAGTGCTACCACTATGAGAGTTCTTGTGCATCTCTCATCACCCAATCTTTCTAAAGAAATTAGCCATATCTCCAAACCTGGGACCTGCATGACCTTCATCAACACCTGTGTGTTGGCCGCCTACAATTTCAGCTTCACTTCCCCTTTGCCAATCTTTTGGCAAGGCTCACCAGCTCCTCTACCTGGGGCTGCATGGAAAGAGGCAACCAAATCTTTTATCCAAGATTCAACTTTATCCAAGAAACTTGCAAACACATCCTGTGCAATAACACCTGCAACATCTGTATCTTCAGTTTCTTCATGCTGATCTGCTACCAGCCAACAATCTTCTTTTACCTACTCTTTCTTTTCATAGGACCGTGAGTGACCATCTGTGCTTTTCAACTCCTCCATTCTTAGCTTACTTTCATCTGCCATTGCTCTACTCCCACTCGATCAGAAATCCCTGAGAGTGACCTGTAACCAAACACAACCTTGCTTCCTGCAACCTTAGCTCTGATACCACTTGTCAGGGATGCAAAACACTGGAAGCATACAATTGATTACCAAACTTCAAGCAACTTAATATGCAGAAATAACCAGATTCACCAAGTAACTAGAATTCAGAATAACACAGCATATGAGAGACAATACACCAATTGTATTAATACTTTATACAGAAAAGAATATAATAAAGAAGATGCCACTTCTCCACCACCTCTTCAGAGGCTTGCTACACCTCAAGTGAACAGTAATTCTTCTCCCCAAAGCTCTCCCTCTCATAGGTCCCAACACCCAACTCAAATACAGAGTTGGTGTTCACCTCTCGTGCTCCATGCATAGCACAAGTGCTCCACGCACTCCATAAGCACTCCACGTGCTCCACAAGTACTCAAGGTACTTCAAGTAGATCTCCCATGAATCTGCAACAACCTACAATTCAATAGACCATACTTATGGAAGGAACTCCCTTGCCTTCCTCTTTGCTCTATCCGAGTACACACCTGTACTCCAAGTAGATCCTGCCTGATACTGCTCCCTGTTGTGTTGCTATCTATATGATCTTACACACCTGCAAATTAAACAACGGTTCGGCTCACCTGTGAACCTTGACCTTGCACACACATACACCTGTAGATCAACGATCTTACTTACCATGTAGATCTCCTATATAGGCCATGCAACTATGACCAAGATCCTACACTCCTAAAGAATCCAGTTGACTCTCCAGACCAGCACCAACATGCCTGGTACTGCTGTGGAACTAGGAGGAACACCCTTGCTCACCTCACACACAGAAGGAGCAAAATTTGCTCAACTCAAACTAGCCCACATTTCCAATACAACCATGAGTCTATTATATAGATCTCATCAAACAATAATTAGACATCTAATTACAATAATTAGATCCGCAGCTATGAGTCTAAAATTAGCTCTCTTCATGCAAACACTTGGTTCGTTAGCTAACTGCCTGTAATAAACGCAGTCTGAACCACACAGGCGACCGACATCAGTCCCTGTCTACCTGGGGGTCGCCGACGCCGGCCAATCTCTGACCGACGTCGGTTGCCTTCCTGCCCTATCCTGCCGACGTCGGTTGGCCTGACCGACGCCGGTGTCTCTGACACTCAGTAACTCTCCTGCAACCTCCTCCATGTCTGCATCAGTGAAGCTTTTAGCTCCACAACCTAACACTAATGTCAATTTTGACCACAATAGGACCCTTAAAAAACAAGTTATTATGTTGGGTTGGACAACCCCAACCACCCTTCACTGAGTGACTTAGTGTTTAATACATCCCAATAGTTTGAATAGGGCTCAAATTGGAAGGATTTATCCCACCTAGGTGTGTGTTTACCATCATTATTATTATATAATGTAATGTAATATTTTTCTTTGACACTTGATGCCATGAAAATTTGACCTATGTTTTTATTTAAACTTGGATATATGACTTTCATTTTGAGATATATAAAGATATGTAATCTTTTTTATAGTGTCTCAATAGAGTTATATTTTAATTCTAAATTTTCTTAGGACTTTCTAGGATGCATATAACCTTATCATTTATTTATATTTATAGTTGATCTTTAATATTTCATGTTATGAGTAGCCCATAAAACATATCTAGGTTGACCTAATGCAGATCCCCAATTTAAAAACTAGTCATTGAGTGTTTATAGACACTACCCATAGAGGAAGACACCTACAATGAACCATATTTGTTTAAATATTTTTTATAGTATCCTAGGATTTTAAATTAATAATCTAAGATATGGAAATAATATGTTTAGGATTACAAAAGGTTGTTATACATAGTAGGGTGATCATGAATATCTATATCCATAGTTCAAATGTGTAACAAATTTTAGGTATGTCAAAGTGTGCCAAAGTTAATTTTACTAAAAATTTTGAACCAAATTTAGGTGTTTATAAATTCCCCCCTCCATTATGGTATTAAAAAAATTAGATTAAAAGGATAAAAAAATAAATTTTGTACCTATGATTAACAAAACTTGGTGTTGATAGGTATTCCCAAATGCCCCATTTTCTCTATGAAAAAACTAAAAGTTAGCATGTATATATCAATACCCATTCATGATATAAATTATAAAATAATATATATAATTTAATTAATTGAAATTAAAAATTCAAGGAATGGTTACACCTGAGGTTATGTGAACAAATCTCTAAATTTTTAAACTCGTTTAGAGAATGCCATGGGGTATTATCACCCAAGAGTATGTGACTAATAAAACCTTGAGTTGATGAGTGTAAATGCCTTAAACCTCATTATAGAAGTATTTTTATAAGTTAAGTGTCATAAAAACCTCAACTACACTAGTTTAAATATCATATTAATTATTTTTTATATCCTTAAAATTAACATCATATGTAAAGGTTTAAAATTTTCTTATGTTAAAATGGAACCCTAAAGTAGGTTTGTATGTAAAGGTGGAACCTCAAAATATATTTTATGTCAAAATTTAACTTTGAAATAGGTTCCTATCTAAAGGATCAATCCATTAAAATGGAATATAGATATAAAGTTATTACATAGTACTTTCATTACCCATCAATCCATAATATATAAATTAAAAAAATATTTTCATGAAAAACATTCATGCACTAAATCTGATCCATTTACACCTCAATGTGATATATAATTACTCAATATGTCTAATATAATGTAATATAATGTTTTATAAATATTCTAAATATAAAAAATCTAATAAATGTGATCAATCTAACCCATATAATATATCATATAATGTTCTAATTTTTCCTCACAGTCATGTATAATGCCTTGCATATGCCTCACTCTATGAAATATGAATCACATGTATAGCCCAAAGTGTAAATTTTCTATCTTTCAGGCTTTAACTCTAATAAAATCCCACGGTATACCCCTTTTTATATGAGGGATGAAATTTTTGAATCATTCATCTTAGAAGAAAGAGTTATGTGCATTGTGTTTATATAGACAAATTTAATTGTGTAAATTATGTAAACAAACATTATAATTTATGTCATCATATAAATATTTAACCATTAAAGCACATATGAAACATGTAATCCAAGGCAATGGGCATATAAGTTCCATGTCACATAGATATATCAATTAGGCATGAAATAATAAAGAACACAATAGATATTTGATATAAATCATATAATCACACAAAATATAAGTATGTTTGTTATAAACAAAGGCACCAATCTCATCAATAGTCATATATATACTCATGCACATGCACACAATACCTTTTTTTTTGTGCCTATTGAATTTCATATATGTACCCATGCACATGCACATATTAACCAATAGTTAAACTTTTAGGAGTGTGGTTAATTTTTTTTAATGTAATAACATCCTTATCGACAAGGTATTCAATTTTTTTTATAGTGCCCAATATTTTTAATCTTTATTCCCATTTCTATGATGATAGCCTGAACATGATATTTCCCCCACTTGTGTTAAATCATGTACAAAGTGGTATATCTTAGAAGGAAATGTGATTAACTTACTATCAATTATCATATGTAAAATATAACTCGGATTATACTTGAGTCTTTGAAATTGTATGGTTTGATCAATAATAAAATGGGTAGTAATCATGAAATTTATATCTTTATTAATTTTCATATATATATATATATATATATATATATATATATATATATATATATATATATATATATCTTATATGGGGAATCACCTTTGATACTTGAATTTGTTAAAGTTTAGGAACTCTTAGTATCATACACATATGTTTTTTAATGTATAATATCACACTCATAAGTTAATATATCCATGTAAAGTTTCTCAAAATAGATATGGGTATGATAGAAGGATTTTTCTCTAAGTGGAGGTAAAATACTTTTACTAAACAAGAACCACTTATCAAAATCAGTTTATTAATATATTAAGAAATTTAGTGTACATTTTAACCATAAAATATAATATTATATTAGTTCATCATGACCTTTTTGAATGTTTTGAATATGCACTAAGGTTAATCTAGGACCACTATTCTTATTGAAATGGGATAACAAAGCCTCTTCTAATTAAACAAAAAAATGCATAGACCTACCAAGTAACTCGTAGAACCAATATAAGTTTTTACCTTTTAAACTCTAGCATAATATTTCTCATAAAAATCTCCCATCACATTAATTTTATCCATTAAAATATATAAAGTGCACAATGTGGGTATGAGGATCTCCATATCCATCAAATACTTAAAATGTATACATAATAATCCCTTTAGATATGGATGTTTGATTATATTTCATACTATATATTATAATTAAATGACATTTTTTTTCAAATAAATAATGATATTGCTTAGTCTCTAATGACAAAAAAATAAATTATTTTTATAGTTCACCAATTACATGCATAATGGAAACTATATGGTTAGTAGGCATGTTTATATATTGGAAAGGTTCATGAATAGGTTTCATTTCACCATCTATCTATTTATCATAATGTTGCATATTTTATTCACATCAATTTCACCAAAATATTTACTTATTTTTTTATTAATATGATTTAAATTGATTAAAACTAGAAATATTTTTATTATGTAAAATTTGGATAATAATCAAACAAATATGATTGTAAAAGAATAGATTTATTTATCACTTAGATAGTTGTAAATTAAAAAAGAACTATGGAAGAGATATTATTTTTATTTTTTTCATCACTATTTTTAAAATGATCTATGTCTATTGTGTAACCACTTAAATTACCCTGTGCGAATGATGTTGGTAAAATTGAGACCTCTATTATGACTAATAATATAAAGAATTTATTATTAGTCTTCCTAAATATTTTACAAGTATTCAACACCTCACACTACTACATATTTTCCTTTATATGACTCTTGTGTGTGCACTCACCTTTATTCATGTGCACTAATATATCTTTTCATCATCCTTTCTTTGAAACCATAATTTCATTTTTTACCATAAGATGACCCTTGAAAAAAGGGTTGGTATGTTGGCTTAAATATCCCCAACCACTCTCCACTAGGTTAGACGCTATTTGTTTATGTTATAATACTCTATAGAGGGCTCAAACCTCACATATTTCTCCCACCTAGGTGTGTATGTACACCATCATGATCATTCTAGAATCCAATGCAATGTTTGGCTAACACTTGGTACCATGCAATTTTCAACTATTTTTATATTCAAAATTATCTTTAGGGATACTCTTTTGAGGGATATTTAGATATGTATTCCTTTGTGATATTGTATCAATATAGTGTTAATTGATTTCTAAAGTTTTTTAGGACTTTCTGAGATGGATATAACCTTAAAATTGATTTGTATTTATATTTGACTCTTTGATATTTTCCACTATGACTGACCCATGAAATTTATCTAGGTAAACCTAATAGAGATTCCTTAATTTTAAAAATATTTGTTGAGTGTTCCTAGACATTATCATATGAAGAAGACACCTATAGTGAACTGTAACTACCTGACTATTGTTGGTATTATTCAAGAAGTAAAAATTAAATATCTAAGATATGTTAACAATCTACTTATGATATTAGAAGGTTCTTACATAGTCTAGGGTGATCCTAAATTTGTTTATCTAGAAAATTGTGTTAATAAAGATAACAAGTGAGTAGATAAATAGGGAAAGTGTACACAAAAGTCACATGTGTATGCAAATTTTAAGCATATAAAAGTGTTTCAAAGTATATACTACTAGATTTTATAATACCAAATTTAGATGTCTACATGAATGTGCTTAATGAACATAATAACTCTGTTAAATTTATTTTTTTCTAAAATAGTATTTTTTATTTTTATTGGTGATATAGAATAAGCTACATCAATGGGTGGCATAGGTTTGAAACCAAAGTAGACATAAATAGGGTTATGCATGATAGATTTATACATAGCTTTATTGTATTTATGTTGAATTAAATTAATACTTTCATCCCATGTTTGTTACTTATTTAAATTGTACATTAGTATATACTCACAATCATTTTGTTTACTACTTTTATTTATCCATTGATTTGAATATGAAATGTGGCAAACTTGTTTAAATTTGTGTCCAACATAAACCAAGGTACTTTATATAAATTTCTCATGGATATCATATCCCATTCAAATATGAAAGCTTATTTGATTCCAAACTATATCCATAAATGCTAAAAATATAATTGAGTTGTTTATAGAGCTAAAATATCTTTATTCAAATGTCTGATAATTTTCATCTTTAAGAATATATCAACTAAAACACAAACACAATCATTAACATTATTTGTAGTGAGGTATCCTAAGATAAAGTACATGCAAATAGATTACATTAGTTTTTTTATAACTAACAAATGTGTTTACATATATTGTTTCTTATTGACCATCTTGGAAATTTCATGTGAAGTATAAGACCTAATGCATTTGGTAACATTTGACCTAAGGTTGGCCAAAATAAGTACTTGTGTAGCACTGAAAAGGAATTTTAAATCCAAAGTGTGTTACAACCTTTTTAAAATAATATTCCCATATTATTTTTTATCTCTTCACCTCTATTAGTACACATAAGTCTAACATGATATAATATTCCATTTTTTAATCATAAATTTGAAATCGACGTGTTTCAATGTAATTTATAATCACTTTCTAAAAATAATGTGTCAGATGAGTAAAATTTTGACCCAAATTTTGATTCATTTCCATGTGAACCAAATAAATTTAGAAATACATGAACTAGAGATCAGCCCAAGAAATCTTATATTGTATTATAAATTACATTTTTTTCTTTATTTTAAATGGAAATGCTAAAAGTAAAAACATCATTTTTAATTTCAATATTATTGTTGCAACTTTTTATATTTACAATAACTCAAGATAGTTGTGATGTGTGTGGACCAAAGTATCCTTTCATAATATATAATGTTTGTAATGTTTATATTACTATATAATGGAATAATTAGTATGTTCATGTATGGTAAGTGTTTTATGTGGAGGGAGAAAATGGTTTAAAAACAATACACCAATCACATAAAATTATTGAATCTAAATATAGTAAATAAATATCTAAATTTATGCAATAATAAGTGAAGATGAATGAAATTACCTTGAACATGAATTGACAATATAAATGAATAGATAAATTAATGTTTATGACTCACTTGGATTATGACAGAGGATGAAACTTTAGAGAAAGTGGTCCTAAAAAAATATAGAAGAAACTCTAGAAACAATAAAGTGACATTATTGTATTGCACAATAGAAAAAACCATAAACAAAATGTCTAAAAAGTGGTAGTCCTCCCAAAAGTAGTTGACCTATTCCAAAAATGGTGATGCCAATCCATGTAACCATGAATTTTCTAAAACCTTTATCAATATATAAAGTCCATAAGCCTCTCTTCAATAATAAAATGATTCAATCAAATGTATAAATCTTATCTCCTTCACTATGGATAAAATTCATGATTATAAGCACATAAAAAAATGATATTGTGGTTGTGAGATTTGTCTCAATCAACCCCTAACCCGTTTATAATAGACATATAGTTTTTCATTCAACACTCATTCATTTTAAAAATAAAACCATGTATCTAGTTCTAACCCTTATATTATGACACACAAGTTCATAAAATGAAATTATATGCTCTTTTAATTAAGCCTTCTTTTGTTATAGGTATGAGAAAAAGGAAATAAATAGAAGTGATATCTAGATATCATCCTTGATATAATTTTAATAATTATACAATGAATTTTTTTGATACTTATTAAATCTTAATCAAGGTGTTTATTTATATATATACTTATTAATCCAAATTAATACCTATTCACACACAATCCAACCATATTTAATTAATAAAACTTTTAATTGTGCATAGTGAAACATGATAAACATAAGAAAGAAGGGCCAATGGACCAACAACATACTTGACCAATTTTTACTATATGAAAATGTTTAATACCCATTTTAGAATGTTCTAAAAATTTTCAAGATGTAAAAACTCCAAATACAAAAACCTAAATAAACTATAGTATACTACTGAGCTATAAAAATGATAGATTGAGAAATGATCAAGAAGAAATATTAACATGAGAAAGTAATATGGGTTCCAACAAAGTAAATACACAATCAAGATTCTAATCTAAACTAATGATATGTATGCATGCATGCATGCATGTATGTATGTATGTATGTATGAAAACATAACTATAAAACTTGTACTTAAATTTTGTGTCTACATAATGCCCCACTTTAATGTGTGTATGTATGTGTATGTAGTTTAATTTAAAATAAGCATAGGCGGATATTATTTTTATTATAGTCACCTAACTACCTATAAGTTATGTTAAAATTTAGTTCCTTATATGAAAGTGAAATAAAATTTAAAATGATTAGATATAATACCTTTTATCAAATTCCATATCTAGTAATGTACACAATAAAAAAACCATGTCTCCTTGATCTTTGCATGAATGCTCTAATGTCAACATATCAAGTGTACCTACAAGAAAACATGATTTCATTAACATAGATAAATATATTGATAAATTAATAATAATATAACCAAATGAAATAATTTAAAAAATAAAATTAAAATTAAGAAATAATACATTTGGTGGTATGTGAACCACGTTTTCATCTCTCAAAAGTATGAAACTATCATTGGCCTCAATTTCCCCTACCAAGTGTAGACACCTAATTTTGGTTCAATCCTTGTTATTATAATTTTTTTAATACTTATTTGTGCATATGGGTAATCACCTTAGTTTAAATATTAATTTATTTTTTTAATGTATTTTCCTCTTTTTACAATACCAAGGTGTTCTCTATTATTATATTTGTCAAATATTCATTTCACCTTTTTGGGATCTTCTCTCCATATTTTCATATTTTAAATGTTTATAAAAAATAAACATTTTACCCTTTTTTAGTCATATTTTATATGCCAATTATTCCTTAATTCAAATCATGATAATACAATATATATAAATGGTAAATGAGAATTGTAATTTCATATCATTTATCACATTGAATATACTATGATTTATTTTCATTTCAATTCTAGGCACACCTAAGAAAGATTTATCTTTTCTCAAAAGGTTTTGCATTACATCAATGCACCTTTTATGAAGATAAGGACTAAGGAAAATATAGTTGAAAGTAGACTTATGGAGAGGAGGTGAAATCCCTACCTCAAACACATTACATTAAATTCAAGGGTTTTTATTCTATCATGTGGGATATGTATGCTTAAAATCCACTTCAATTATTTCTTAGTTCTCATTTTTTATCTTTAAAATTGACATATCATTATGTTAGATTAGGTCAAGAAGGAAAAAAATAAATTATACAAATATGTCTAGTGAAATAGTAAAAAAAACATATAATAAGTCACAATATATAACAATGAATTATCTGTAAAGAGCATAAGTATTAAATCCCAATTCAACATTGTGAATATTCCATAATTCAAACTCATAACATGTGTTGTGTCTACCCAGGAATATAAAAAAATTCACATAAGTAGAGTTCACTATACATATTCATAATTGTGAATAAACCAAAGAGATAATCAACATTGTGAATATTCCCAATTCAAACTCATAACATGTGTTGTGTCTACCCAGGAATATAATTTTTTTCGCATAAGTAGAATTCAATCTACATATTCACAACATAGTTTCACATTCTTAGAAATTAATCAAGGTGTGTTGATTCTAGCTCATTTAATCTTATTTACACTAGAGTATATCTAACTTATGTACTTTATTTCTAGATATATCTAGATATACTCATTAATTAAAAATGGTACCTTGAAATTTCTTAAAACCAAAATTAGGGTAGACATAAAACTAAATTTACCATCTATTAATATCATTGATCGAAGCCTTAATTTATACAAATCATGTGAGAATCAAGTAATTTTTAATTAAGAGGCTCATCATGTGTAATGGTTCAAGATTAAACATTATTAGTGAAAAATCCTTAGTGCCATAGTTTTTGGTCAAATATCCCTCATACCATCAGTTAGAATCAATAAAGTATTTGGAAATCAATCAAAAATCCCCTTGGGAATAATTTTACCACTTATAGATGTGGGACCCAAAGCTTTAGATATAAAATTTCAATAATATACAATGAATTTAACTACAACCTATTGAAGGTGGACCCTAGATACATGAAATGAAATCTATACCCTATTCATTAGATAGATGCTTTAATTTTGTACGCAATGGTTTCATTCACATGAGTTTAGTAGATAATGTGCCTTTCATATATTACAAAAAAGCATAACCTAAGGAGTTCATCAACCCACCTATAAGAATAATTATTCTTGAAAATTCTATTCTTACAAATTAAATGCATAACTATGATCTAGATGATTTTTTTTTTAAATGTAAAAGTCATGATAATTCAATATGATGATAAGCATAAATAAATGGAAATTTATTACATCAATCATACACTCATTGATTATGAAAATAAATACAATCCAATATAAAAATTATGCTAATCTATCATGTTTAAATCATGAAAACTTAGACATTACATGCTTAATACATAGACTCATGTTATTGCAAAGATTGTTCCTTTGAGGTGCATCATGTCCAAGCCTTACTTGTCTGAAAATATAGCTAATTGGGTCATGTTACTTTTGGAATTTTATCTTATGTTAATAACATAAAAATCAATGATACAATAATTTATTTGTAATCAACTTGACATTTATCCCTTAGTATATTATACTCCTATGAATAATGCCTTTTGAGATGAATTTTTCATTTGTACTAATAAAAACAAAAATTAGACCATATACTTTGGTGGGTCTAAATGCAATTTGGGGTTTTGGTACATCATTTTATTATTAACCCCTAATGTAAAACCATGAAATTAACATATTTATTATATTTTTAATCTACCAATAATATTCTATAATATGTGGCTTTGATTCTAGGATTATATACCACATGTACTTTAAAGATAAAATCAATAAAAGTTTACAATGATTCTCAGCTTGTTATAAATCAAGACACATGTACTTACCAAACTAAATAATCAAAAATATTTCCATGTTTGGATTTAGCCCACAATTTGATTACTTTTTTAAATGACTTTGAGATTTAAAAGTTTCCTAGAAAGAACACTAACCACAAGGATGTTATGACTAGTGTCGCTTTACTTGTTCCTAATGATATCATTAATGATCATGGTTTACATAATATTAAAAGAATACAAAAATTGAATGTTTCATTACCAGAATCAGATATATTGGGAGTATACAATACATACTCCATAATGATATACCAACATTTACAAATTTATAGTTGATAAACAATTCCAGATAATTTTACCAAAAAATAAAAAAATAAAGGTTGTGAAGGAATGCTACCCTCTATCATGATTTCAAACACTCTTTTTAAAATATCCTTAAAATTTAAATTACTTATATGCCTTGGATGCGAAGAATCCAAATTTACCTTATAATATGTGCACGATAGAGAATGTGGGGATTATTTTAGTGGCAAGGCATTGCCATATAATTTAATATGAATGGGATATTATTTGCCTTCCTTGGAACAATAATATTAACAATATGAAATAAATTATGAACAATTTATGACATATTAAATTAAAACATGCACCATCCCAATAATTTTAACCTACTATATCCCCTTTGGAATTTTCCTTTTAAATTTTCAATTTAGTTGGTAAAGTAAATATAACATCATCATAAGGACATAAATTCATCATTATTACTACTAAATATTTTACCAAGTGAGTTGGGGCCACCCATTTAAATTATACTAAAAGTGAGGACATATGTAGATTCCTTATGACACATCATATTAATTCTTGGCATTCCTTTCATGATTATCATTGATAATCATTCATCTTTAAAACTAAAATTATCAATAAATTTAATGCAAAATATAAAATTTTGTAAACATTTTTTACACCATATTACCCATAGGGAAATGGCTAATTAGAATCCATAAATAATAATATTATTAATATATTAAGTAAAATAGTTTATAAACATAATTAGATTGTATATGCCTTGTGGGCTTTTCATACAAGCATTCAAACAACTATGGGGGAAATCCCTATTCATTAATTTAATGTGCAAATATAGTTCTCCTACAATAAATAGAGATTACTTACCTATGGGTATCACTTAAAGGAAGCACCAATGATGAATAATATAGAAAAATGACTAAAAAAAATATAAATATTAAATTAAACACACATACATTCCTTTCAACATATTAGAGTTTATTAAAACCAATTAAAAAGAGCTTATAAAAATAAAATAAAAGATAAAGAGTTTCACATTGGTGATTTAGTACTAAAATAAAGATATAAGAATAAAAATGTTGATAAGGAATACAAAGGAAAATTTAAACCAAACTCATAGAGACCCTTGGTCATTATATAAAAAATGGTACAGGTGCCTACCACCTCTCCACACATGAAGGTAAACCATTAAATAATAAAATGAACATCATTTAGTAACGATAATTTTACACATTGGTCTAAATTTTTATTTAGGGTACTATAGACCCTAATGCCAAAGAGAGAATTTTTTGAATTCATTACAACAAAAAAAACACTCATAAAATATATAAAATAAATTATATATATCTTAGTCATATGATACATATTATGCTTATTTTTATTTACTAGGTTATTTATATATTTATGTTTCTACATGTCATTCTCACGATATACTTTGAGTTGGTGGGTTGAAACATATATGAGTTACATATTGTTATGGATATATTTTATAATTCACCTAAGATTTCATCATCATTACAAGGGGATATTACATGGTGACATAACTTATGGATTCTTCCATTTTATGTATAGATCCACTTTACATATATTACACATATCTTATTATTACTTAAATAGTATACTAATCTTGAATAATTACATTGATAATCATGCATGTTATTTTTTTATATTACTTGATTACATGGATTATTCCATGTTTCTTGACTAATATTTTATCATATTTTGTTATTAAACCATCCATACTACTATGAGTGTTTCTATCAATTTTTTTTCTAGTGTTGAAAAGAAAGAAACTAGTAAAGTTGTGTGTAGAAGAATACTTGTTGAATGTGCACTCATTGAAATCCAGAATTTATGGGAACTATTCTTTGGCTAGGGAAGATGACCTAAAAATAAGAAAAAAATACCACAAAACTTTTATAAAAAACTACCATAAAACTTGCTTATTAGACAAGTAGTTGGGTGGATTGCGTAGTGTGAGCTAGATCCTAGAATCGTGAGCTTCCTAGGAGTTATCAATCCACCTAATTTAAACACTTAAATTTGTAAATAAAAAATAAATAAAATTTAATTAATTAATAAAAAAATTAAATTAAATACAAAAATATAATATAAAATAACTTAAATTAACATGAGAAAGTTAAATGCTTTGCTTAAACAAATGACAGATAAATCAACTAATGCTGAAAATTTGTTAAAGAAAGGTTGTGGTTTTGGTTTGGTGATTTGAAAATGGTAAAAAGGATAGTTGAGTTCAGTTTTTTAGATGATTAGGATAATAAAAGGTAAAGGGATAAATTTTGAGATGATAATAATGTCAAGGATTAGAAATGGGTGAATGGGTAAGATACTAAATATGGCAAAGGGGAAATGGGTAAATGGTGAAGGGGATAAAAACGGAAAAGGGATAAAAGGGAAGATGGTAAAGGAAAGGTAAATGGGTTATATTCAATAAATAAGATGATAAATTATGAGGTTTAGAATTTAAGAAATCAGAGTCCGTGGGGAATAGAAAGGAAGAAATTGAAATTGTAAAATAACACAAATCACCTAAAGATAGAAGATGGTTGTTGATGTTGATGTTATTAAAGAAACCTTGAAAAAAAATTAGTAGATTTTTTTTTCTTTAAAATTTTCTCCTCCAAGATTAATTACCTCTAAACCTACAATATGAACATTTCCACTAAAGACCCATTTGACCATGGGTGATGGATAATGGGGTACTTATAGCATTTATTGTCAAGAAACATGCCAAAGAAGTGGAATAGTGAAGTATGGTGCCATTTTTCAAGTGGGATCATAAATTAAAAATGGGATAAGGGTGGTGGGATTCCCACCTTGTTGGTTTGTCTTTTACCTTACACATTAGTCTAATTTTTAGTGTAAATCAAGCACATGGACCCAAATGAGGCCAAAGGACTTTCCACCAAGCTAATTTATCTTAGGGCTAAGTGCCCCATGAATTTTGGTACCATTATCCATGTGAGTGCATAATTGAATCAAATTATAAGGGTGGTAGGATTCCCACTTTTTTGTTTTGTCTCCCTCCTTGCACATGAGTCCAATTTTGAGTGAAAATCATACACATAGACCCAAATGAGGCCAAAGGACTTTCCACCAAGCTAATTTGTCTTTTGGATAATTTCCCCATGAATTTTGGTACCATTCTCCATGTGCGTTCATGGGTGAATAAAATGATAAGGGTGGTGGGATTCCCATTTTGTTGTTTTATATCCCTCCTAACACATGAGTCTAATTTTGAATGGAAATCATGCACATGGACCTAAATGAGGCCAAAGGACTTTCTACCAAGTTAAGTTATCATTTGGCTAAGTGACCCATGAATTTTAGCACCATTATTTGGGCATGAGGACAAAAACACATGTTTAATGATGTCCCCATAGGGAAAAATGCACCATACTTCAAAGGAGGGGCCCTTTGGTACTTAATGATGTCATTAGGTAATTTGGCAGAGGGTCCTAGGTGGCGTATGATTTCCCACTTCAAGATACCTCAATTCCAAGCCATTTCACTTACCATATCACCTTCCATGTCACTCTCCATGTTACTTGCCATGTCACCTACCCTATCATTATGAATAGTGAAAGTGGGTCCCACAGTGAATAATGATAGTGAATAACACTTTTGAATAGTAATTTTAAATAGTATTATGTGAATAGCTATAGGTAATACTGATTTGGTTAGGTTAAGAGGGGTTGGTTAAGGGTTAATAAGTTTTAAGGGGTTTTTAGGGGGTCTCAAGGCATTCAGACATTAAAAACTGCAAGTGGCAGTTTTTTTAGTGTCTATATTTTTCCCTTTTTTATTATGTTGCTTTGAATTAATAAGATAAAAGTGAAAATGGATCACATTAAAGGTTAGGATGCCTTGATTATGGGAGGAGGTGTTCCCACTCAAACTGGGAGTTGATGAGGGAAAGAAAAATTGGGTGTAGGTTTGATAAGAGGTTGGTGTAAAAAAAGGGTTACACATTTGAAACATAAATGGGCACATAAAATTTGGATAAGTGTGATAGCCAAGATCAAACATAAATAAAAATTGCCGATGTTGGTAAAATAATGGTCAAATTCTAAGAGACAAGTGACCAATGTACCACATGACTGTAACTATGATTGGACACACTTGTTAGTCTCTTATACAAGGTCGATGTTTTCACAATTATCTAAATGTGAAAGTACTCCTTTGAAAAACATAGATGGTCTAGTTGTGCACTATGTGGTATAAATTCAAATGTTCAACATGTAAATATTGGTTGGTGTGGTGAAAAAGACCAAGGCAAGGTCACAAAAATATGCAACAATTTAGGTCAAAATGGCCAACATCAAAGTGGAGAAAAGATAATGGGTGGGGATGGGTTAGTAGGGGGTTGTTGAGCTGACTTTAAATGAACTTGGCCAAATGGATGTTGCCTACATATTTATATGGACAAAATATCTAAAAGAACTTTAGGCTCAATGTAGTTCCCTAGTGGAGTTCAGATGGGTTGCCCCAATGTGATGTACCACATGGTTAGGTTTGGGTAGATAGTTTAGTAACAGTGAAGTGTCATGGTGTATATTGGTGAATAGTCACCATAATAATCCCACATGCATTAGGAGGAGAAAATATAGATGGGCAAGGTAGGATAAATAAGTGGGTAACAAAAGGCTAAGTACCACAAATGTCCTATGAAAGAGATAAGCCAAAGAAGAGGTGCCTTCATGAGGAGGTTGCACCTTATAAAATTGTGTGAGGGTATAATCATAGTGATAGTATCTATCACTACAAGATAATTTTTATGAGATTTTCTTCTATCTAGATTTGTATAGTCTATTTAGTAAAAGGCCATTTTTGCTATGAGTTGAGTTTTATGGGTAGTAGTGAAGTGACTATTTGTAAAGAATTTATTTGATGGCTAAGTAGATTTTATGAGGTAGAAAATTGGTAGTGTGTTGAATGATAGAGGATGTTCCTTACCTTACTCAAGAGCTACATGGGTGGGCTAAATAGAATGTGTCTATGTTTGCATCCTCTATCCCAATACCTCAAAACCAATGACTTTGGGTTCTACTTAGAAGAGGCAATACCATCAGATAGCTACATGGTTTAGGATCTTGGTTATCTAATCAGATAATATGGTCATTCACTTATGATCGATAATTTTTTAGGTGGCATAAAATAGAAGACTATCATGTTCAAAAATCATATGTTTGGGACATGGAATAATGGGATTATAGTGGTAAGTGCTTGGAGGCTATCACCACCAGCAATAATAGTAGTTTTGAAGGGATGACCATTATAGTGGCCTATGGTTGGAAGACAATTTACATCAACCAGGGCAAAGGTGATAATGATGTAAATGAACACCATGCCCATAAGGGCCACAAGATGACAAAGCAAGCAAAGACATTAAATGTGGATCAGATGATAAGGCCAACAAAAAGACATCATGATAGTGTATAATGCCTTTATCAAGATGACCAATTGGATTGGGGGCTATGTGTCCACACAAAAAGGTAAGTAGACATGACTACTTCAAGTGGGAAGACTATTCAAAGGAATCAATGACATCATAAGACCCTTCCCATCGATGTAATGGATAATCATATTGGTGAGGAAGAATGGTTAGGTATTCTATTTAAAGAATTATGCTAAGGATGAATGTCTATCATGAAGTCATTTGGTTTTTTAGGTTGTAGGTAGTGTAGATAACTACACAAGGTTAAAGATGGTGAATAATGGGAATGATGGTGGAGACAATTAGTAACCCCCATGACCCAAAATAATTAATATGATGAATGTGCATATCTACCAAATACTACAACATGTAATGGAAATAATGGAAGTAATGTTAAACTAATAATAGTAGGAAAGGCACTCATGACTTGAGCTTGATCCTAAATTCTTACCTCCTCAATAGTGAAGAAGGTGAGAATTTCATTGTGTAATATGTAGGGCTGGGTAACATGACCATCAGTCTATCTATGGAGGGAACCCTCATTATCAAGGGGGATTATATTGAGGAAAGAAGAAGTTACACCTATGCAAGTAGAATAACCAAATCAAAGGGATGTAATGGTTGTGATGGTTAAGTAGGGTGAAATACCTAGATTAGAATATGATTCTCACCCTATGCAGATGAATGTGAAAGAGGAGAATAGAGTATGCCCTTTAGTGGTTATTAATATAAGGAATGATATGGATGTTAGTTTAGGTAGTAATCAAGTAGAAAGATGGATAAACACAACTACAGAGTCACCAGATAATCAACCTGATTCTTAGGTAATAAAATAATGTATGTAGATGCCTTAGGTGAGGTGTGTATAGTCTAATAACTTTGTATGTGCCATACAACTCCTCACACCCTAAATAAAACATTGCATACTTTGTTGTAAACATGTAAAAAATGTGATGGATGTCATTTTTTGAATGTTATTATACTTAGGGTTATGTGGGTACTTGTTTTCATCAAATTGTGCACTTTAAGACACTCTATATTTAGCTCCTACAATTTGAGGCAATGTTGAATCATCTTTCAAGTTGTGGGGAACTTATAAAAGAGATGAATCTCTAGTTTATAAGGGATAGCTCCCTATATTATTCTTTGAATGCCTATCACCTAATATAATGATTATTCATGGGAAAGAGTTAGAAGTTTGCATATAATGGAAACTACACTAAAGAGGTGATCCACCAAGACATATCCCATAGACTATCAGACTTATACTAAGAAACAATGCTTTCCAAGACCAATTATATGCATTAAAGGATCCTAACATAGTGTTTCAATGTGAAGGTAGAATAATTGGGACAATCAACAAGATAACTAACCTAGGGGTAGATTACACACCATAGAGACAATTGTATATTTGAAGAAGAGCCTTTTACATTTAGCACACTTCACATGACCTAGTAAAATTAAAACTCTTGTTTAAACATGAAGGATAAAGGGAGTAAGGATGATACTATCACTTAGCTCCACTATAAATCACTCACACACTTAGATAAAACGTTCACAACTCAGAATCAAATTTATATTCAATGTTCAAAGACAAAGTGTAATGTCATATTAGTAGGGCTTCGCCATACCAACTGTGAACTTTTTTACAGTAGCCAAAATGGGTCACATTCATAGAACTTGGAAGAAGAGAGAGAAGAGAGAAGTTGAAGAGGCACAAGCATAAGTGTCCAAAGTTGATAACTAGTTATAGTACATGTGGATGTAGTGTAAAATGAGTCATGAAACTAATTTACACATCATCTCATCCCAAATCAGACTATTCTCCAAGTTTGGCATAGTAAATCTTCTCAATAATTCTCTCTTGCAAACTTCATCATAATATTCCTTTTGAGCATTCCAAAGCAAGTTAGGACAAGTTTATCATTTGTGATAAGGAGAGGGAGATACAAATAAGCCTTCACCTAAATTGGGAGTTTTATTGATCATGGCATTCTCTTACACAAGCTCAATCATCACCTATCATCAAGATAACTTTCCAATAGGCATTTCTTGACACTTTTAACTAGAATAATTGCATCTTTCCTAACTAATTCATATTATGGGTCTTGTGACACATGTTGGGACACCTCATATGCTTGGCTTCATCAGAAACACCTTAAAAAGCCTCCAAATTGAGTTTTCACTATGTTTAATATGTCATTTTAGATGCCACTTTATACTAGCTAAAGTGAGAGGCTTATCAAGTACATTTGTGAGCATTCCCAAGATTTTAAAATGGCATGGAGATTTGATTCAAGTCCCAAGCTATTCCCCCAAGTGATTGGCATCCATTGATCATCTTTAGAACCTATAAAAAATAATAAAATGTCAAAAAAACCTATTTCTTACATCCCTTACATGAATTTAATACAATATAATTCCATAAATTTGATCATTATGGAGTTTTCAACTTCTCTTCAGGACTCATGGTCAAATTCATCCATTTAGGTTCACTTTTGGCTTGATTTCCACCATCAACCCCTAAAATAGGGTTGGCAAGGGTTTTGAGGTCATTAGCCCTCTTAGCCTTTGTTCATAAATAATAAAAATTATAAGTCCCTCCAAATTCCACTAAGGGATACTCAAGAACCTTCTCTATCTTCCCCAAATGCCTAGAGATCCCATGCATAAGCTCATGAAAATTTTGAGCTTTTCAACTTGACCATTTGAGCCATTTTGTGCATTCTATGAGGGTTTGGGAGATTTTAAGCCAATAATTTGATTTTTATTGGATTTTATTACAAACCACTGGTTTAAAAACTTGGGTATACATATCAAAAACATGCCTCAATTTTTGTAATGGCTTCTCAATAGCTATAAATGAAGATGACCCATGTTTAACAACTAGGCCTAGACTTTGTCTACACCCTTGGCAAAAATTGAGGATCCAATATCATTATTTTCCTCTCAGAATGATTTAAAAATTATAAAATAATCCCCTAAGAATTATCAAATCACTTATGAATCTTAACTAAGGTCGAAATTGAAAATGATCATCCTTACCAAACCCTTTACTTATCATTCCTTGCCATGATGACTGTAACCTTTGTAGTATAGGGTACCTTGTTTATTCCAAGACTCCTATAAAGTATTTTTTATCTCTAAAATTGTTTTTTATATCTTATTCAACCATAATCCATGGTTATCTTGACCTTTGGCTCATAATTTTCACCATTTTCCCCAAAACTATCATCTTCATGCATGAGAAAATTGCCCTTGCTCTGAGACAAAATTTTCCCCTATTTTAATTGGAAAATTGATCATTTTATAATATTTTTTAACCAAAAATGGTACTTTTTAACAAATTTTATCTTTCAACTCCAAGGATAGACCACCAAACTCTTGACATTTGTTAGGTAGACTTTATGAGTAGGCAAACTATGAGGGTAGGCAGCGCATAGGTTATATTTGGAGAAAAAAGGAGGTTACTTTGAGATTTTTCATGGAATGTAGAGATAATTATTACCTTTAATATCCTATTCAATCCATTTAATATCTTATTTTACCCTCAAACACCTTTCATGCTTTTGAAAACCTAGACTAGGTCTTATGATTGCCTAGAAGGGGAATCATTGTTTTAGGCTTAACTATAGGTTATTTTGAGCTTGGTTGATGTTTTAAGAGAATAATTAAAAAAAATTATTTTCACAAGTTAATTTGAGCTATTATTCACCATTTTTATATTTAATCTCCATCCTTTGCACCAATCTATCTTTCATTCTCAAGATTAGGCCCCTGCTTGTTAAGGACTGAGACACTCTTAAGATCCTACCTATAGGTGGTTATCTAAGATTTATTTTTATGTTTGTTGACCTTAATTTCATGATAATTAGGTAATAATACCCTATTAATTATTTAATTTCCTTATAATCCTTCAAATCATACACCAATTCATACTTAGATCCTCAACTAGGATGCCCCTTGCCTTGACTAGACTGAGACCATTTGTCATGTCTGTAGGTTAATTTAACTTTTTCCACACTTGTATTAGGTGTATTTAGGTTTAATATGAGCTCCCACTAATTCATATAATCCAAATCCACAAATAAAAACTCATTTGGTACAAGTAAAACCCTACCTTTAACTCTCTATTTACCTCAACTGTATGTTGTAATGCACATGCATGCAGGTTATTTTAGGCCATTTTAAACTTGTTCAAGGTGTGGTAAGGTCCCTTAAAATTTCCTTTAGACTCAAATTAACTTATTTTAACCAAAATTTCCACCTTCAAACCTTAAAAACACCATGTGTAAGTCAAATTATATCACTGTCTAATATGTTGGTTGTAGATGTTTATTCTAGGCTTGTTGTATGGATAGGGGGTTGCTTAGGAGGTCTCAAAACATCAAGATCTACCTTGTATTTTTCATATTAACTCAGTATTAATATTTTAACTATGTTGGATTGATATCCCTTGATGGAATAGCTTACGATCATCAAATTGAAGTGCAAATTCACTTTTTCATTAACACCCTATAGGTGTTCACTACCCCTTTGTAGTGTTTTTTTGACAACTTTGAGGATCTCAATGACCATCTTCCTCTTACTATATGGCCATAAAAATTGGAATGAGAATTTTATTTTAATATGGATACTATAAAAAATAATCAAGGACATTGGAAAGTCCTATTTTCATGTCATATATTATTCCAAAAATGTTATAGGATCTCTGTTTGGACAATTTAGGGATTGAGAGACCAATATAGTCCAATCATTATTTTGAAGGAAAATTATACTTGGTATGGCATATTTACCTCCATGAAATTAAATATATGATATTTTTGGTATGATAGAGTCTCAAACATGAATTCCACCATGTATTCACCATTAATACCTCTATACAACCTCTTGCAGCTCAAGTAAGATGACTGTGAACTGACTAGGTAGTGAATAAGAAAATTAGGCAATTTGCCTTAAAGGGGTGATAATTTGATACCTCATAGTGGAATCCAATTAAGGTATCTTTATAACATGAATCCAATCATGTTGAACATCCCATGGAACTATCTTCCACATTGAAACAACACATGTTACCCATCCATGGCTATAAACTTGAGAAATAAGCACAAATGGGAAATCCCTTTCAAATACATTAAGAGAGGAAGTGTTGGAAGATTATAAAACCATACAGAGGGAATTATTACAACCTTAAAACACCTCATCAAGATCACATAACTTCATAAATTCTTGAAAACAAGAAATAGATGCACAACCATACCCCTCTTGAAAGCAATTTCATAAAAGGTTGCCTAGAGTGTAAGTTATTATTCATGAAGGAGGAGACACCAATATGAGACTTATTTTTATGTATGTTAATTTTAATTAGAATAATATCCACTTATAAAAGCATTCTCTGTAACTCCACTTGTACGGTCTTTAGCAAGTGTTTAAAACTACTCTTCTTTAGCTTGCCAAGTGAAAATGAAGGAAAAGAAGTTAGAAATGAACCTTTTGACATTATTTATGCAAACCAAATATGTAAATTTCATATAGTGATGTTAACTATCACACCGCCATGTTTTTAGCTACAAGTGAACTTAAAAAGTCCATATAAGTGTTATAAATAGTTTATTTTTTAGGAAAGACTACCATTTAACTTATGAAACTAACTTGTAACTACAAACTAATTGAATATGAAATTATTTGACCTTATCCACATTCTCATCCACCTTAGTGACAATTATTTTAACTTAGAAGTCACTAGAAGTCATTTAATTGAGCTAAAAAGGTGGCCAAATGACCCTTTTTTGTACATGAGACCTAGCAGGTGGCCAATTTATGACTTGTAAACACATTGAAACCTATAAAATACCACTTTAGGACATTTCCAAAATAAATTTATCATTTTACTAAGTTTTACCATGGTTTACCAACATTGACTTTGGTTGATTAGGTCATTACAAGGGAGGTGAGCTTGAATGGGGACTAGGGAAAGGGTAAGTGGACATATAGGATAATAGGAGACCCCATAGGACATATGAAACCTTAATCAAAAGTTTAAAATAGTATGGTTTGACCCAAATTTGACTTGGGGTCAAATTTGGTTAGTAGTACTCATAAATGTTATGGTTATGGTTATGATTATTATGGTTATTGTAATCTTGCCTAAGGTAAAGTAGATGAGGTAAGGTAATGAACAAAACTAAAATGGTAAAGTGAATAATATAATCAAGATAAAATTTTCATAATGAAAATATCAACCAAGCACATTAGAATAAGAAGAGCGAATGATGTTTCTTCTTTGATAAGGATGAAAAAATTACCCAAAGTGGGATTGGCTTGATGAACATAAGCCCTAAAAATATGTCTCATGAGCATGCTTTGAAGGATAAAAAGGGTGTGTTGAGCACACTCTATCAAGTACACTCAAAAAATTTATAGGGTTTAAAGGGGAAAGAGATGATGGATAGGGTTAAGGGAGTAATTGGAGAGGTACAAAAGGAGGACCCATGTGTAGCAAACAAATACATTGAAAGAAGAAATGGATGCCCTAAAACAATGATCCTGATAATATTTCATGTATTAAATCAAGATAGCATAGGACACAAGGAATCAAACACGTATATTCACATATAATCAATATGACTGGTGATTACACTCTAATGAGTGAGAAGCTGGAGTGTTAATGGGAGAAAATAAAGGAGATCCAATAAGGAATGAAGTGAAGGTGGAACAAGAGATGGATGAAGAGATAGGTAGAGAATATAATGAGGTCATAAATAAAGACAAAGTTGGATAAGGATGGAAGAATCCAAACATGGATATGGAGGAGGAAAAAAGAAAGGTCAGGAAGAACAAGGAATGTCATCAAGGGAGATGAGAAAAATGAAATGAAATGAAATGGAGGAAAGAGAATAAAAATAAAAGGTAGAAGAAGGGATTTTGAGGAATGTACTAAAAATGATAGATTAGACAATTAAAAATTATGGGGAGATAACTGTAATAATCATGAAGGGTAAGGGGAGGATGAGAAATATGGTAGTCCATGAAAGAATTAAAAAGAGGCCTAAAAAAGACCAAAGAGAAAATAGTTTGGTGATGAGATTGAAAAACAAGGAAACACATGGAAGAAAAGTAAACATGAGGTAAAAGGAGTGAAATTAGGACACAACAAGGATGATAGGAGAGTGAATAAACAAGTGATGATGTGACCAAGTAAGCATGGATGATCATAGGCAAGGAGAAGAAAAACAAAGCAAATTAGATGGTGGTGTTGGAGATGAAAATGGGATGGAAAGTGGGAAAGGGGCTGATAAAAATGAGGGGAAGGAAAGGATGGATGGATAAGAAGCTAAAGAAATAAGGTATGTGTTAAGAAACTTGTTAGAAGAGATTGACAAGTTGAATGGGTGATTGATAAGCTGAAAAGTGGTGAGGTGGTAAATAAATATGGGAACACAATGAAAGGGAATGAGATGAAAATAAGGGATGAATATTAAGGATGATAAGAATAAAAAGGAAGAATTAAAGTAGGGATATAAGGCATGAACACTAACATAGATGCAAAAGATAAGTGAGTGCTGAGATGGAAAGAGGAAAAGGGGAATGCAAAGTACAAAAGGTGAGAATAGATAAGAAGAAAAGGGTAATTATGGAAGGATTCTAAAAGGATAAAGACCTAATTAGAAGCTAGTTTTGGAGGAAAAAAAAGCAAAAAGTGGGAAGAATGGAAATTTGATATAGAGTGGTGGCACACATAAGGAAAAAAGGGATGCTAGAAGAAAAAAAGAAAGAAAATGAATGCCATATTAAAAATATGGGAAAGAGGAAAAAAAGAACTGAGAATTAGAATGAAGGTGGTTTAGAAGTAGTAGAAGATAAGTAATAAGGTGGTAGTAAAGAAGATGAGGTAAAAGTGTCCTTTGATGTGCAAGGGAATAGGAAAATGTGGAATTGGTGAGGAAAAAAGAGTGAGGAAGAGGGTATGATAGGTTGCCAATGGCAAGGGGAAAGGATAAGGATGGTGGAAGAAGATAAAATGGATAAAGGGCAAGGTTGGTAGTAAGTGGAGAGAGGGACAAAAAACATCAAAATTAGGTGGGGGAGCGAGCCGCAAAGCATGCACAAAAAAAGGTGATGGAGAGGTCAACAAAGCAAATTAGATGGTGGAATTATGGGATATAAGAGGGTCTAATGAGGAAGGATGTTAATCCTTGTGTTAAAAGAGATTTACAAACTATAAAAGTGGTTAATATAGATGTACAAGCTAAAGGGAGATATGTGGTGAAGAGAAAGGTAGAGAATTGGAGGAAAAGATATTAGGTGAGAAGGGAAAATAAAATAAAGGATGTGGTCAAGCTAACCTTAGTAACTAATCACTACCTACATAGTCTAAAAATACCTTAAGCCAATGTAGTTCTCCCAGTAGTGGGGGAAAAATAAAGAGGAATTATTAGATGATGTAAAAATACAAGGATCAAGTAAGAACCCAAAACTTCCCTCAAATAGGATGCCTTAAGCAAGAGGGCACTGTTAGTAATGGAAATTAATGAGAAGAAAAAGGGGATGGTGATTAACTCTTAGTGGTTAAGCTACCCTTAAGTCAATCAGTACCTACATAGTTTGTGGACATCAAGATAATGTAGTTCAACAAGGGTTGGGTGAGTGGCATTCAAACTAGTTTTCCCAATTTGATAGATCACATGGTTCAATTTGGTTGAAGGTTTGCAAAAAAATTGTGTGAATTCAAGGAAAGTTGAGGTTGCAAAGAAAGATATCCTAAGAATGTGGGTTGATTAATGTTAATGTTATTCTAATTTTATTTATGGTTTGGGTGGATGATATTGGTGGCACATAAGTAGGTTAGATGACCATACTAGATGTGGAAAAAGACATGGAAATTCATGAGACATAGGTACAATAAAATACATGACTCATCGAGGAGAGAATAAGAAATGAGGTGTAATGTTTTTTTGTTGGCAAGGACAAAGTAAAACAAAATGCAAAGTTATATTGACTTAAGGAACATAAACCTTTTGAATGCTTGTATTAGCATGTGTTAGTTGATAAAACAAGTTTCTTAATCATAGTATACCAAGTAAGCTCAAAATCCCTTGATTTATAAATAGTATAAAGGGAAGATGGGTGATAGGTGGTGTGAAGGATAAAGGTTAATATGTATACTAACCTTATGTGGGTTAAATTTCCCTTTCTATAGGTGATCTAAGAATGATAATAGATAAGTCAATGTCATATGTTAGATGTAGACTGATCAATATGGGGAGTCTACATATGAAATTTGATTGTGGCTTCCACTTATTATGTTTATTGAGATCCGATTGTGGCTTTAAATTATTTTGACTATGGTCGTGGGTCTTCTACTTTATTTATATATATGGGAAGTTGATCGATTTGGAAAGCTTCCAAGAAATTGATCTAATAACTTAGCCATCCTTTAAGGGAGTGGTCTAAGTTTATTAGCTTTGTTTAATTATCTTTGATACTTGTCCTTCAAGGGATCATTATACCTTATTTTTGGCAACTTTTATTTTATTTTTGGGCAGCTAGCTTCAAGGGAGAAATTTGCAATGCTTAAGATATTGACCCAAGTGATATTTTGGTATCTAATTGTTTTTGGATGTGATTTTTTTAGACATGGACAAGTCTAATTAGGTTCATAGGTTTACCATTATGAGGAAAAAACTTTAACACAAGAAGGTTAATGATATGTGAAGAGGTGGGGTTTTGAGAGATAATGACCATAGGATTCCATCTTGTTAGAGATGAAAAGTATCCATGAGAACCATGCTATGGGTAGAGCTATGGTTCCCATATTTAGGATTAGGCTATGACTATGGTGGTTAACCACATGGTTATATGTTTTAATTAGTCATCCTCAAAAGGAGAGGAGGAAGATGGGTGAAGGTTAAAATTTCATAATCAAGGGATGAGCTTAAGTTAAACAAAATGAGTGAGCTTGATCCTTATTTAATATAAAAATGGATGTAGATGCAAAGCATTGAGAGGCTTAGGTTCTAGTTTTCCTTCGAGAGAGGATAAAAAATAAGCTCCTAATCCATACTTATGGGTAATAATGTAAGGTCTAAGCCAATTAAAAGCAAACTTGACTCATTTACCTTTCTCCACATTGGTTTTATTTTAGGATGAGGTCTCTGATATTGAATTTTCAAAATTTGAGGTGTTTTTTATAGGCATGCCTGATTCACTATTGGTATATATGGAGGTGGGTGAAGGTTGATAATTAATGCTCATTAAGTATTTCAAGCTAAGCTAAACAGTGTTGATGATAATCTTCTATAGAAATAAGATATTGAAAAGATATGAAAAGAAAGGGAATTTGAACTTCAATAGGCAAGACTACCTCTACTCTAAGGACTAAAGAGAAAGGGGTAGTGTTGTAGAGGTTCGAATGCTAGTGTGATAGGACCATAAAGTGAATGGGATGTGTAATTATCAATCCTGACCTTAAGCACTGATAATTTTTATTATCATTTTGTTAAGTATTTTGTTAGAGGCTTCCACCTATCCATTTTATTATGGATGATAAGGTGAGGAAAATCTTAACTTGATTCCAAATGCATCACATATACCTTAGAATTTCTTATTTTAAAAAGATTTACCATTATCGGTGGTGATCTTATGAGGAATATCGAAGTGATAGATGATATGATGGTTGATAAAGTTGATAATCTTCTCTTATTTGGTCAAGATAAGAGGAATAGCTTCCACTCACTTGGAAAAATATTTAGTGGCTATGATGATGGAGCTAAGCCACTATGAAGAATGTGGGTTGATTTCCTTAATGAGATCGAGCCCTCATTATGAGAAAGGCCAAAATTCCTTAGATACTTGGAGGCCATTAGTTAGCATGTGATGTAAATTAGTGTGTTGTTGACATTTAACACATTTTTTTACATAATCACAATACTTTTGGTTGAGGGTGGGCCAATATTAGCCAAGGTGAAGGATACGTTTAGTGACTTATAGAACATTAAATTTCCCCCCATAGATCCCATCATACATTTCCCTAATGGTATGGGAATCTTCATGATTTCATAATAAATTGAGAAGGAGGTCATCAAAACCATGTTTGTAAAAGATTTCCCTCAGTATGGTGTAATGAGAGGTACTATGAACAAAGGATCTTTAGGCATTCTTAGATAGGTTGGGAGTAATGATGTTAAGGTTGAGGTAATTAAAAGCTTGGTCATAACAAATATTAGATGGGGATTTATCCACACTAAAAATGGTAGGGAGGTCAGATTGGTTATAAGAGAGTGTGGTAAAATGATGAATGATGACAAAGATTTTAGAATTGGAAGGCTAAGAAGGGATCTGGGAAGCAAGGCAAGCCAATTTATCTATGAATTTATTGGTAGATCAGGGAATAGATTGGATTAGGTAACATTCAAATGATGTTAAGATTTTATGAACTAAAAGTTTATATTTTTGTAATACATCATTCTTACATTGATAAGAGCCATTGACCTAGTTGATCATGAGATGGGAATCACCAAAGACATTGATTGTCTTAATTCCTAAGGCTAGAGCAATTTTGAGACCTATGATTAGGGATTTATACTTAGCCATATTGTTGGTACATTAAAAATCAAGTTTGAATGATAGAGGAAGGGGTTCACCATCAAAGGGTATAAGGATGATACTAGCTCCCCCATCATGTTGACACTTTGGCCCATCAAAGAACATAGTCATTTGGTAGGTTATGTCCTCTTGGGAAAGAGTAACAATGGATTCATCTAGAAATTCAAGAAGAGTTTGGTGATCTGTTAAAGTTGCTTTAGCCAATTATTTGGAAATTACTTTCCCTTTAATTGATTTTTTCTAAGTAACTCAAGATCAAACTCTATTAAGAGCATAAGCCACTGGGCCATACGATGGTTTTGGTATGGCTTGGAATGCATGTATTTGAGTGGGTTGGTCTTAGTTATGACATAATTTTTATGGTTATGAAGGTAGTGATAGAGTTTGGTGGTCATAAAATTTAAGGCTAAATAGAGTTTCTCGATATGGTTATATCAAGTCTCGTATTCTATAAGTGTGTGACTAATATAGTATATAGCTTTATCTATGTTGTTCATCTTGGTGAGACAACATTGCCCCTAAAGAATGGTCAATGGTAGAGATATTAGGTAAAAGGGGTGGTCATCCTTAGGATGGGTGAGGATAGGTGGTGACAAAAGGTACTATTTGAGTGATTCAAAGACTTTTTGAGAATTGCTATTCCATTTAAAAGAGACATCCTTCTTCAGAAGGCGATAAAAAGGTTGGCACTAGTTTGAAATCTATGAAATGAAATGGAGAATGGATTGAAGCTTTCCCTATAGGATACAAAGTTACTTAAGGTTATTAGGAGGAGGTATCTCTAATATTTATTTGACCTTGGTAGGGTCTACCTCAATTCATCAAAGGGAGATGATAAAACCAAGAAGCTTTCCTAAAAGGACCCCAAAAACACATTTCTTGGGGTTAAGTCTGACATGGAAATGGATTAGTCATTCAAAGATAATGTTAATAACTTTTAGATGATCTTTGTGAGATTTGGATTTTTCTAAGAAATCATCAACATAGTCATTTATGATGGTGTGGATGAGGTCATGGAAGATGTAGGTCATGACTTGCTAGTAGGTTACATCAACATTGTTTAACTTGAAACGCATGAATATATAGCAAAAATTTATCTAAGGGGTGGTAAATGTGGTTTTATGTTGATATTATATAGTAATCAAGATCTGCTTGTAACCTAAAAAACCATGTATGAGAGATAACATCTCATGGGTGGTTGTAAGATCAATAAGTTGGTTAATACTAGGTAATGGAAAGTCATCCTTGGGGCAAGTTAGATTAAGGTCATGAAAGTCCACACAAATGTGTAGACCCCCAGTGGATTTGGTGATAGGTATGAATATTCAAGACCCATTAGGGTTAGTTGATGGGTTGAACAAAGTTTAAAAATAGGAGAGACTGAAGATCTTCTTTGATGAGAAGGGCTATACGAGGATGCATGCATCAAAGTTTTTTCCTAATAGGTTTGGTGTCATGATGAATGACTATATTATGGGTAGTGATGATGGGGCTAATCTTAGGCATATCATTGTAAGACCAAGTGAATGTTATGCTATAGTCTTAGAGGAAAGAGGATAAGTATTGAAGCTCTTTAGCATTTAGTGATTGGCCCAATTTAACAATGTGGGGGTTATCTAGAGTGCCCAAGTTGATATCCCTGGTGGATTCATTCAACATGGTCAAGGTTTTAAGAGGATGGGATTTATGGATTAAATAATTTAGGGCACCAAGGTAGGTGACAATAAAATCATCATCTTAATGTTGGATGGTGATGATGGTAGGAGAATCATTTTCTACCATTTTGGGAAGAATGAGAGGAAGAGTTTTAGTTTGGCCATCCTTTTGATAGGTTAGAGGGCCCAAACTAACAATATTGACTAGAAAACTTTAGGGGGGATGATGTCAAAATCCTCAAACTTCAAAAGAGGTTGGGCTAGTAGGGAGGGGGTATCTTCCTCAATGGTGTCAATAGGTTTGGGTGAATTGGTGGGTTCTTCAAGTGGTACAAACCCAAGGCCAAATAACTCATGACATTTTTTGGTTTTGATCAAAGGTAACTCATGAGGTCCTTATTCATACAGCCAAGGCTAAATCACTTCCAGGCACACCTATGAAGGTATAATTTATAAAATGTTGGTTTGTCAAGGTAGGAAAAGTTAGAGGTGAATGGTTAGATGGAAGAGGTAGTGGTGGGAGTAAGAAGTGGTCAATCAAGTCCCCCATACATGAAGTTCATTTAATGGTTGGGGTTCTATGTTAGGGTCATAGGAAAGGTCATGTTTGAGATTCTTATATTTTTTAGGAGTTAGGAAAGAATCTAATGTTAGATGGTGATACTCCTCTAATAAGAATCATTAGAACATATATCCTAAAGGATCCTCTATGGGGATCTATGAATAAGGGATGGATAATCTAGTTGGCATTTCATTGATGGTTGGAAGTTAGGGTGTAACTACCAAAGGTGCATTAGATGGGTGTATGAGGACATCATTAGGGTGATAGGTCATGTTACATGTTGAGAAAGGATTTGGGTCCACTTGGATATTGATGACCTAGCCCTCATGCTCAAACTTAATACATTTATGGAGGGTAGAGGGAACACATTCCATGGAGTGAATCCAAGGTCATCCCAATAAGATGTATTAAAATTCTCCTTCCACAACATAGAATAGTATAGGGAGTATGTAGGGTCCTACATGGATATGAAGGATGATTGTTCCCAAGGTAGTGTCCATGTTATCATTAAAGGATAAGAGGACCACTATGGATTTTGACATTATAGTCTCTGGTAAGTTTAGCTAGTTGTAAGCATAAGAGGATATGATGTAAGTTATAGTTCCCCCATAAATCATCATTATTTTGACATGGTTTTGGCTAATGTAAGTGGTAATAAAGAGTGGGATATATAGGTCCTTGAGGTGGATGGAAGGTATTTCTAAATTATTAATGGTGACAAGTTTGTAAGTTTGAAGGGTACCAACAAAGGAAGCTAGATGTTGAGGATCATTGGGATGAACCTCAATGGATTGTAAGGCCTTTATGAGTGCTTAGTGGTGATGGGGAGAAGTATAAATCAACTCATAAAATCTCATTTTTGTTGGGATCTAGTTAAGTTTCTTAAGGATAGCTTTCTGGATAGATATTGCATATGGGTTGGATTGTGGAGGGTTACATTGGGGGGAACCTAAGATAGACACCTTGGGTTTTCTTGAAGATGGAGATGGTTAGGTGTGGTTTTATTAGTAGTTTGAATAGGGGTAAGTCAAATAAATGGATGCCTTATCCTTCCCTTTATCCCTATATTGAGATCTAGTGACCACATTGATAGTATGGATAGAAGGAAAGGGTATAGTAATAGAGTGGTTAGATTCATCATCATTCTTAGGTGAGAGAGGATGAGTGGGTAATCATTGGGTAGGTATGGTTATTTTTTTGGTTGGTATGGGTGACATAGGAGGTTTGTCTATCAATAGATCATCCTCATTGTAAATATGATGGATGAGAGTTTGGAGAGCTTTGTAATTCTACGTATCATGGCCAAATGTCCTATGGTTTAAAAAAATCAAATTGTTATTAAACCATGATGGTTTGGGACATGAAGGGTCAAAGGGTTTGATGGGTGGTAAGATCAAGGAAGAGGTTTGAAATAACCATTGGATAATGGTTAGGTAAGACTTAGTTAAAGGTGGTAAATGTTTAGTAGTTTTTGTTTTGGGTGTTGGGGTAGAAGGTTTTTTGGAAGTAGGTTTAGTGATAAGTGTCTTAGGAAAGGTGATACACTTGGTTGATAGTTTTGGTTTATGAAATATGGTTGATGAACTAGAGGTGTAGGAAGGTAAGGTATGTAACTTAGGTATTGCCAATGTAGTAAAAAGAGGTACATCAGGAAGCAAGTGTGAAGCTATAACCAATAGAGGTGGTGGGGTTATGGTAAAAATAATGGACTTCATGATCAAGGTAGAGAGATGAGGACCCAAAAAGGAGGGCAAGGTTGAGGGAGGTAAAATTTAAGGCTTTGGGACTTTGGGTAGTTTTACCTCTATGGTTGTTTTGGTTGTTTGTTTTAAAGGAGGTTTGGTTACTTAGGTTTTGATTGGCTTAGGTGGTTGAGGTTTGGTTAGTTTGGTGGAGGTTTTGGGTGGTTAGGTGGAGGTTTTCGTTGGTTGGTTATTAGAAGTGCTATGTTGTTCTACTAAAGAAAGGGTTGTAGCTTTTGGTTTGGTAACATAAGGGAGATCTAATTTCTACCAAAAGGAAATTTGATCCACGTCAAGGTTGGGGATAAATTCTAATTTTTACACTAGCTTCTAGAAAGGTTTGATTCCCTGAATGGTGGATCTAAAGGATGATCTACTAGGTGGAGACCTAGGGATGGTAACCTTGTCCTCTTCCTCAATTAAAGGATGTAAGGTTGGGATAGATGGCTCTTTTATAGGAGGAGTAGCTAGGGGCATTTCCTTAATAATTATTTATATTGGAGGTGAGAGTTTCATGGTAATTAGTGAGGAATGTAAGATGGCTATGTGGTCTAGTGTGTTTATCAAAGGGGAAGTTAGTAATTATACTACCTTAAAGAATGAGGAAGGAGGAAGAGTTAATTCTTTGGTTTGGGTTTCTAAAAGGGCAGAAGGTAACTCTTCTACTTCAATAAGAAGAGAGGGATTGGAATATTAGTGAGTGAGTTCTTTATTATTAAGTATGTCAAGAACCATGTTAACAGTATGGGTATCAGGAGGGCATTAGATGTTGTTACTCTCATTTTTGGTAGGAGCATGGTTTGAAAAAGGTTGCCTAAATATGTCAAGGGCTTGTTTAGGTGGTGCATTAGCGTTTCCCAATCTAATTTTCCCCTTGTCAATGAGGGATTGGACAAGGTATTTTAAGGTATTTCACCTATTAATATCATGTCCTATGACTCAATGAAAGACACAATGGTCATTCTAGTTATACCAACCTAACAATGGGTGAGAAGAATAAAACTATTGGGGTGTTTTAATTGGTGGAATTTGGATGATATTATCTTTTAATAATTTTTCCAAGATACAAGTATAGGGTTCCTCAAGTGGAGTTAATTTCTTCTAGTTTTTCCTTCAATTTTGGAGAGGAATTGGAGGTTTGGTTCCTCAGGTTTTGTTGGTTGGTAGATGGTGGAATTACAGCTTTAAGGACAATAGAATTTATGGTTCCTTTGTTCTTGGTGTTGGTATTGGGTTAGTTTCTTGACTTGGAGTAAGGGGCCTCATTAGTCTTATAGGTTGAGTTATTATTTTTGAGTTTAAGCTTTCCTCCATCAATGGCTTGGTTCTCTAGTTTACAAGCCATAGTAAAAGCTTCATCAAAGCTCTATAAGCTTTAGACATGTAATTTGGATGAGATATGTTTGACACATGTCTAAAAAAAGAGATCTATATGTTCATGTTGAGGCAATGAAAATGAAATTTGGTTAATTAGGCTTCTCCAACAAGCCACAAAATTGGAAATAGATTCATCCTTAAATTGCTAGATTGAGTAAAGGCGGTGATAGAAACATTCTTACATATATTGATCGAAAAGTGATCCAACAAGTTTTGGGCTAGTTGGGTGAAGGATAAAATTGCATGTTTGGGTAAGGCACTATACCAATCTAAGGTCAGGTCAGCTAGAGACATCAAGAAAGTACAAAAGAGAAGGGAATAATCATAGGTGATGAGATAACAAGTGTACCTAAATTCCTTAAGGTGTTGTTGGGGATCCTCCTTGCTTTAAAACTTAGATAACTTGGGAAGTTCCCATTGGGGAGGATATGGATTAATGGGTATGGATGGATGGATGGGATCATTAAAAATTTGGTCATAGGATAAGATATTGTGAGCACCCAAGATGGATGACTCTAGGGTGGTCATCTTGTCCATGATCATATTTATGAAGTCTACTTAGGGTTGAGCACCTAGAAGGTTGCAAGATGCATATTGTGGTGGTGGTTGAGAAACATGTTGATAGTGAGTAGAAGGTTAAGAGGTTGTCAGATATTGGTATGTGGATACCAATGGCTAGGTAGAAGATAAATATTGGTATGTGGATGCC
Organism: Torreya grandis; assembly: GCA_037957365.1. Lineage (NCBI taxonomy): Eukaryota > Viridiplantae > Streptophyta > Pinopsida > Cupressales > Taxaceae > Torreya > Torreya grandis. Next base: position 157,810 of record JARHVA010002648.1, read on the forward strand.
AATGATTGGGCAAAAGATACATGTTGGTATGTGGATTTCAATGGTTGGGTAGTGATAGGTGGTTGGGTAGTAGGCATATGCCCTTCTGGTTTATGGAGATAACTAAATATTTCTTATTGGGTGGGAGTGGTAGTTGGGTTGGTGGCCAATAGAAAGGTGGTGACCCTTTTACTAATCAGTGGTAACATAGAGGGTATGGACACCACAAGGATTTGAATTAAAGTAGTGTTTGATAGATTAGAGGTAACTAGAGGGAGATGGGTAGCACTAGCAGTAGGCACTCCTATTGTGAAGGAGTGATTAGTAATAGGTATAAGTGTAGTGGTAGTTTGGGTTGGTTAGTTTTTAATGGTAGTTTTAATGGGGTTATTGGTTGATGGTAAGGCTTGGGTAACTAAAGGTTGAGTAGTACCCATGGTAGTGGAAGTACTCCCCATGAGGTGGAGAAGCATGCCATAAGGGAGATCTATAGGTGGGGTCGAAACCAATATTGGTAAGATGTATTTCTAAGGTAATGTTGTAATGCTACATTATTATTAATTAGGAAAGTGGAAAAATATACATCTCTTGTGACCACCTGAGTCAAAATTCCTAGAGAGTGAGGGGAGTTTGTGGGTTTTGAAAATTGTTCCATGGATGATGAGGTGGAAGATGTTGGTTGACTTTGTGGTGAGTTTTGTTCCTCAAGGTCCCTTTAATGTTGGTAAGTAAGAACCATATGCAAAAATAGGAAAGGAACAATACATTCTCACACCTCAAAACAAAGAACAATCAAATAAGATTTAAGGCAAATAATACATTAAATAAGAGGGCATTAATTCCTAGGATTCCTTTTAATATCTCTCTTGTATTATGCCTTAGAAAAGTGTGAAGAGGAAATTAGCTTGAATAGGTCCTAAAAATCAATCTATATTTCATTTTAGGTTGCGTTTAGGTGCTTAAAAAGAAGTTTATATTGGATCAAGTACATAGATTAGTACTTAGGGTTTGATCCCCTCACATCCCAATCCCATATCTAGTGTGGGTGCTTGGCCAATATACTGATTATCAAATCTTATACTCAGCCAGAGAACTAAGTTGGTTATCCCCTCAGTGATTAAATCCAAGAAATATAACTAAGAAAGGGTAAATATAACTGAGAAAGGGTAAGGCAATCCAATAGGTGATGAAATCCTAATTGGGCCTTGTCTCAAGAATGTTTTATGTTTTTATTTTGTAAGTGGTTTGGTTTATTTAACATTAATTATTCTAAAATTAATTTTCTTTTCTTTAATTAATCTAGGTGAACCAAATCAAGCAAGCAAAAAATGTGTGCAGTTAATTTTAACCCAAAAAGAAAATTTTCATAATTTTCAATAAAATAAAAAAAACAACTAAAATCTACCTAAATTCAACATGAAAATTCAATCCTAATCCTAGGATGAGTGCTCTTTTTTATTTTAAAAATGCAAGAACAAAAAATAATGAAATTTTTCTTTTTTATTTTCTGATTTTTAGAAAGAAAAATAAACTAAAATTTGCATTTTTGAAAGCAAGAAAATAATGTTTAAATTTCAGAAATGAAATGTGAAACTAAATTAAATTTTACTAATGCAACTAAATTTCCTAAAAAATATATGAACCTAAGAAACCTCAAGGGTCCCACTGGGTGTGCCAAAATGTTTCTATCTATTTTTTTCTAGTGTTGAAAAGAAAGAAAATAGTAAAGTGGTGTGTAGAAGAATACATGCTTAATGTGCACTCATTGAAATCCAAAATTTGTGGTAACTCTTATTTTTTATAGGGAATATGACCTGAAAATAAGAAAAAACTACCACAAAACTTGTTTTTTAGACAAGTAGTTGAGTGGATTGCCTAGTGTGAGCTAGATCCTAGAAGCGTGAGCTTCCTAGGAGGTTGTCAATCCCCTTGCTTTAAACACTTAAGTTTGTAAATAAAAAAGAAATGAAATTGAATTAATTAACATAAAAATAAAATTAAGTACAAGAAGATAATATCAAATAAATAAAATTAATATGAGAAACTTAAATTCTTTGATTAAAAAGATGACTGAGATAAATCAACTAATGCTGAAAATTCATTAAAGCAAGGTTGTGGTTTTGGTTTGGTGATTTGACAAGGGTCAAAATTATAGTTTAATTGAGGTTGGTATATGCTTATTATATTAAAATGTAAAGGGATAGAGTTTGAGATGATAATAAGGCAAAGGAGTATAAAGGGGTGAATGGGTAAGATACTAATTATGGCAAAAGGGAAATGGATAAAGGGTGAAGGGGATAAAAATGGCAAAAGGCTAAAAGGGAAGATGGTAAAGAAAAGGTAAATGGGTTATATTAAAGAAATAAGAGGTTAAAGGATGAGTTTTATAAGTCAATAAATAAGAGTCCAAGGGGGATATAAAGGAAGAAATTGAAATTGTAAAACAACACAAATTACCTTAAGATGGATGATGGTTGTTGATGTTGATGTTGTTGAAAAATCCTTGAAACAATTTTGGTAGAGTTCTATTGTTTTGATCTTCTCTCTTCCAAGATGAATGACCTCCAAAACTTTAAAATTAATGCTTCTACCAAAGACCCACTTTACCATGGGTGAAGGAAAAGGGGGTACTTATAGCATTTGTTGTCAAGAAACATGCCAAAGAAGTGGAATAGTGAAGTATGGCACCATTTTTCAAGTCAGACCATAAATGACAAAGGGGATAATGGTGGTGGGATTCCCACCTTACACATGAGTTTTATTTTGAGTTTAAATCATACACATGGACCTAAATGAGGCCAAAGGAATTTCCACCAAGCCAATTTGTCTTTTGGCTAAGTTCCCCATGAATTTTGGCACCATTCTCTATGTGGGTGCATGGGTGAATCAAATTATAAGGGTGTTTGGATTCCCACTTTGTTGTTTTATCTCCCTCATTTCACATGAGTCTAATTTTGAGTGTAAATCATGTACAAGGACCCAAATGAGGCCAAAGAACTTTCCACCAAGCTAATTTGTCTTGTGGCTAAGACCCCCATGAATTTTGGCACCATTATCCATGTGGGTGCATAGGTGAATCAAATGATAAGGGTGGTGGGTTTCCACTTTGTTGGTTTTCTCCCTCATTTCACATGAGTCCAATTTTGAGTGGAAATCATGTGCATGGACCCAAATGAAGCCAAATGACTTTCCACTAAGCTAATTTGTATTTTAGCAAAATTCCCCATGAATTTTGGCACCATTATTTAAGCATGAGGACAAAAACACATGTTTAATGATGGCCCCATAGGTACCATAATTCAAAGGAGGGTCCCTTTGGTGCTTAATTATTTCATTAGGTACCTTTTTTATGATGTCCCACTTCAAGCCACCTCACTTCCAAGCCATGTCACTTACCATATCACCTTCCATGTCACTTTATATGTCACCTACCCAGTCATCATGAATAGTGATAGTGGGTCCTATAGTGAATAGTAATTTTGAATAGTACTATGTGAATAGTGATAGGAGAATATTTATTTGGTTAGTTTAAGAGGTTTTGGTTAAGGTTTAAGAAGGTTTAAGGGGTCCTAAGGCATTTAGACATTGAAAATTACAAGTGTGTAGTTTTCTTGTGTCTACAATGAGTATGATTTAGAAATTAATACTATAGCTAACCTATATAAGACATCTTTTTTTCATCTTAACTTGTTAGATAGGGAAATATTTTAAAACATATCTCCTAAAGATTATGATATACATATTATGCATTATGAGCTTATATTGGGTAACTCTATTTGACCTGACACACTTTGAGCATGTTATATATACCATTCCATTTAAGTGGAAACATTAGATTATTACATTTGACACTACATTGAGATTGAGTATCACTTGATTGTACATCATATATATATATATATATATATATATATATATATATATATATATACATCTTATACACCCAAAAGTGGTATATTGTATCATATTGCATATCTATTTCTTTGTTATCATTGAGATATTTTATTTTTACAAATCCATATTACACATACATGCTTTAATTTATTACATTGATAGAGTTCTTATTACGTAATCATCATTTACATCTTATCATACCTTGGTTGTTATACTTATTAGTCATATGTTTATATATTACACATCAATGTACATGAAATATACATTACCAACAAGGTTTTTAAAATTATTTTGGATTTAGTGATCTAAACAATCTAAAATTATGATAATTCAAATTGCATAAGATATGGCATAATTTACGTATAATTAGATGTAAAAATAAAATTGATATTGAGCTTATTATTTATATAAATGAAAAGAGTATAGTGTATGTATCTTGTTTCTATTATATTTTGATAATTATATGTGTTAAGTCACCTAATATAGTTTTAAATTCATATGTGATTACTTGGCTTAGGAAATAGAATATTAAAATGAGAAGTGTTAGTAGTTGATAATATGCCTCAACACTCATTGTATAATGAGAAGTGTTATTAGTTTAGAATCATATAACATCAACTACACTACTCAAAATATCGTCACAATTATCTTAGTGGAACCTCATACCAAGATTGTATGTAAAAGGTGGAACCATACATCAAGTTTTTATGTAAATTTTAAATATTTAAATCAAAAAATATAGATGTATTTTATATTAAAATTTATTACCTATTACCATAGTTGGCATGATAGAAATATAAAAATGTATGCATGAACAATATCCATTCCATAAAATCTAATCCATCTATAACTCAATTTAATATACAATTCCATAAATTTATATGGCACACAATTTAGTATTATAACTATGATAACCTACTTAATCTAACCGATGTAACCTAATAAAAAAATTCAATATGATTAATGTAATATGTCTCATCATGTCATATAATATATCACCTAGTCATCATGGTCCTATAAAATTCCCCTTATATGCATTTTATATGTGTTGAACTATCAATATATCCCAATTTTAATCATAATATGTCCCAATTTTAATCATAATATGTCCCAATATTACTCATATTAATCATGTATTTGATGTAATAACAAGAGAGGGGGTCCACTAATGACTGCCTTTACATCCGTAATGCATGGATAGAACACCTAAACTCTCCCATGGACACAATTGAGCATACAACTAAACTTGAAATAATTCAACACAATATCTTTATCAAACTCAACAAAATCTTCCAAATAATTGATTTACACTCTCTCACACTTTCACACATGCCTCTATAGGCTTATTTAGACATAAAAATAAAGAACTTGGGTACACAATATCCCATGGACTAGTTCACCTTCAGCTCCATTTTTTCTTCCTTAGAGTTTTCTCTTCTTTATTTTTCTCTTCAAAACTTACTCCTCTTCTCCAAATTCAAAAAAATTATCACCTTTATCTACCTTCTCTCATGCCTATTCACCTTCTTTATCCCCTTATAAGTGTTCCAAATCTATTCATTCATTTTCATGGACCATTACTTTTGTTTTAACTTCATTCATGATAGAACCACCCTTATTTATAGTCTAGAACCACCATTGGTTAAAAAACTACCTCGTAATGGTTTCATAAATTCCACTGACAATTTTGTAACTTTCACCATATGCATACCATGGTTTTGTTACTAATAAAAACTACTTACTTTTGGAGGCCATAATTTCATATTGAGATGATTTATTTTTTGAAATCGCACTAATATGTGAAAGGAATCTAACTATGCAATAAAAATTTTGTGTAGGGAATATATTTATGCCCTTTTATCATTTTCCACATAGCCTATCAATTTTATCCATTCAACATAAGTAATGGCATCCTAGATTATATGGATGGTTAATAAACTCAATTGACTTACTTAAAACCATGTAGATATCTAAAATAGGCCCTTATATCATGTGATTAATGATACTAAAGTGTAGGACTAATGATATTCACTTGAAACATATTCATCATGCCAATAATGACAAATGCAAAAAAAAGACAACATGAAAACACATCACTATATTTTTGGTTGATGAAAGATTGCATGAACCTTGGATGCTCTTGAATCAGTAGTCTAACCCAAAATATAAATTGTTTGTCTATAAATAATGAAAACTCTATAAAATCCCACTAGTATATTACCCTCTTAAAGTGAGGGATGTAGCTTTCAAATTACTCAACTCAAAATAGAGGAGTTATATGCATCATGTTATATAAAATAGATGTAAGTATGTAAAATATGCTAACATGTTTAGATTATGTCATCATATAAATATTTTATCACTAATGCATATATGAAATTTTTAACCCAAGGAATACTAATTTGATCTCAAGTAGATATATATTAAGTATGCAATAATAGTCATGATAGTAATGATCATTGTAGATATAATCAATCACTTAGTAGTAAACCAAGTAGTACATGCTTTATATAAATCATGGAATTACACATAATTATAAAAATGTATGATATGAATCATGGCCCAAAAATATCATAAACCATAAACCATGAAATTGTGCACACACATATGCACACAACATCATTATCATGGTGTACACAAGCACTAAAGACATGATATGACTTTGACCTGACATAGACAACATGAGCATGAAATAGACTAGAGGATACTCAACATAATTTATTCATGAGGTGATAACACTTGATCATAGCACTCTTAAAAAATGATAAATAATAGTTAATGTTCCACACATCAATGGTCACATATTGTAATAGTCATCAATAGTCACTAATGAAGGTGCATAATGTAACACACAATGGTCACACATAACATTAAATTTTTTTCACAAGAACCATAAAAAAAATTCATGCACAATCGATGATCACACCATGTAATAATCATCAACATCAAACTTGTAAATAATAAGAAACGTTAGTTGACATAAGTAATTTATGTCATCATTAAGTATAGAAAAATAAATTACATATAATATATCACCATAAAGGTAAATTTGAAGATAAAATCATGTATAATCAATATAAGTAGCTCAATAGTATTAATGAAATGGTCATATAAATATTGAACCTATAAATATGCACCAAGATGCCCCCAATGTATAAAGGTAGACCGTAGGTTTAATAATGTCCCACATCGATATGTATATGTATCATATATAACCTATGTGTCTTATATCCCACTCATTTATAATTTGAAAAGTATGTACACATAAAATGGATTCATAATCTACCATGTATATGATAAATAACATCAATCAATCATGTGACTAGCAAAACATGTCATGCATAGGTCCTAATTTTTTATTTTTATAATAATTTTTTTTAATATTTTAATTTTATTGATTATATTTTCATGCTAAACAATGATCTCATAAAAATTTTAAAAATAGATTAATATTGAATCATTTGACCAACCACATGGATACAATAATTTTGTATTGTATTGATACCCATGAATAATTGAATATATATTCTTTATCATATTTCATGCTTACTAATTATCTCATCATAATCATGAGAATTTATTAGGATAGAATCACCTGACCAACCACTTGGATACATCAATTTTGCATTATAATGATCCCCATGAGTAATCTAATCTTGTTGACGTACACTAAAATCTAAACTATTAGGAAAACTTACACTTAAATTTACATTATATACTTTGTTAAACATGATTGAGATTATATATTTAGTGTTATATGTCCCATGATTATAGTTTTATATTCGTTCTTAATTTGAAATAGTTGAATTGTATCATTAATTTGATCTTATTATTCTTTACTCTCACCATCAAAGATATATCACTAGCATGCCAATTAACATCATCATAATCATAATTATATTCATTTAAATCATTCATATAATCATGATCATCATGCTCATAGACATTGTCATTGGCCACAAAAGTAGGAATATCTACAACCATATTTTCCCACTCATTGGTATAAGTATAAGGCACCATAGTATATTTAAAATTGATTTATTTGACCTCTTTTAATATTTAATAGTATATTTATTATTATTATTATTATTATTATTATTATTATGCACCTTATTTGTGGTCATGGAATAATTAAATATCATTTCTTGTGCACAAGTCAAATTAATAATTTCTACTTTATTTTCTTGCTCTACAGATGTTCCATCCCTTGAAATGAAAATAGTCATGAGTCATATACATTTTCACACCCATTTCTCTTATCCTTGATCTCCCTATCAAAACATTATATTAATTCATGATAAGGTCAATGTGTAATATATCATAACATGTTTTGAGACTAAGAGTTTTATAAAATTCAATGGGTCTAATACATAACTCAAATGATGTAGTCTTATTCAAATGTTCTACATTATATCCAAGAGACTTGAAAAATGTCATGCTACACAATTTAATTTTATAAATGTTATCGATATTTACATAGGTGCATTAATTTCCATAAATGTGAGGGTTAACAATAAAAGTCTCTAGAAATGAGGAAATCCTTGTAGTTTCCTCCTTGGAAACCATGCTTATAAAATTAGTATTCTTAGATACATATTTCTTTTGAGATAATTTCTTAAGGACCTATTTCTTGGTAATTTTTTTTTTTATGTACCTCATTTTTAGTCAACCCTTATTTATTTAACTCTTCTTTATGTAACTTGATCTTGAGAGATGGAACCACAACTGTAGTAGGTTACTCAACCTTAGAAAGTATGTTTGAATCTAGTTGTGATTTAATATATGTATTTAATATAAGGTCACCACTATTAATAAGTCATTGTATTTTATTTTTCAAATCCCAACACTTGTCTATATGATGTCCATTAATTCTATGATAAGCACAATAGTATTTGGATCTCTTTATAGGATGTATAGGAGGTAAAGTGATGAACTTGTTTAGAATCATGTTTCTTAGTGTTTCAAATGGAGTATTATTAGCCTTATGTGAGCTTCTTGATCCATTAATTGTATTATTTTCCTTATAGATGCATACTTGAGATGAAATATTTTTAGATGTGTAGTTTTTGATGTTGAACAAGATATGCAATTTATATTAGCCTTGTTAGGATTATTTAAAAATGAAAAAATGTTATAATTAAGTTATTTGAGCATTAGATATAAACTTTTTATTTATTTTTTTAATTTTTCATATTAATCATTTAATAATAGATAGCCACACTAAGTGCTTTATTAATATAGGTTGGGAATATGTAGATTTACTATCATAACCCATAGGCATTTAGATTTGGTTTTCATAAAAAAAATTTATAGGAAGATGCACTATATAGGGATGGACCTCCATATCCATTATAATAATTGCTAAAATAATAGGTTATATATGGTGGCTATCACTACCTTGATGAGTAATAGAAAGATTCACATATGAGAGCATTTATAATTCTACATTCATATAATATGTATTACAAAGGAAATATAATATTTCATCATTATTAATTTTAACCTTAGTTTTATTTTACATAAATTTGACCAATTACATTACATGGTTGTGAAATATATTCCATATTTTATGAAATAAACATGTAATTACAACAATCATAGCTTGAATTGGAAAATATATACTATGTATATCCATTATAGACATGATATATTTATGTGATTACGGGGGAAATATTAAACATATCTAAAAATTTAATGTAGAAATATCAAACCTTAAGAAAGATAGAAGAAACCCAAATGGATTCCTAGGGTTTTTCATGCTCAATACTAATATGAGGTTCACCTATTATGTTAATGTGTTTTGTATTTAGTGGTCTAAACAAGATAAAATTATGTTAATTTAGATTGTATTATATGTGGCATGAAATACATAGATTTGAATGTAAAAATAATATTAATATAAAGTTTATTAATTACATAAATTAAAAGAGGATGGCTTACTTATGTTTAAACCTTATGATTTGGAAAGATAAGGGTTAATGGGTTAGAGTAGTCTAATCAAATGTATATCTAAAACTTTTTTAAATCATGCCAATTAAATTAAATTAGATAACATAATATATTGAATCTAGAAAATACCCAAATATAAAAATTATAACTCCAATTTATATTCTTATAATTACAACATAAAAAAAGATAATACTTATCTTGCTTGTATATGTGCACATGGGTCTGAGATGTATAGGTGTAAGAACATTTATAGTGATGCTCATGATCCTATTGTTAGATTAAATAATTATTAATTTTTAAGGCCTAGACACTACCATTGACTTTGGACACTAACATCAACACTTATGTCTAGTAAAAAATATTCATTGTATTAAAAATTACCCACCTTGGCTTGTTAGCATTTTATATCATCTTTTTGTTTATATTTCTAGATCATGTGAATAGGCTTTGTATGAATGTATATAGTTCAAACCCCTAGTTATTCACCTTAGGCCACGTCACCTTAAAAAAAATGGGTTAATGGGCTCATGAAGTCAAGATAAACTCAAGGACCCCTTTATCAATGAATGTTTCCTACATATCCACTACTCTGAAGAGGGCCTCACACATATGTAGTTATCTATTGAGTGTGGGTTTATATGCATAAGTGTGCAATATGTTATTTAAAATGGCATGTAATGATATAGATTTTAATATGACAAATATTACTCATGGGTTATTATTTAATTTTTTTAGGCCCATTATATGATTTATCCTATGACTGACATAAAAATAGGAAAGACTAGGGTAGTATAACTTAGTTGTGAAATTGATTGAATGAGCTTTAGTAGGTGTTTTCTTTCTATTTTATAGATGGACAATAAGTAGTATTTGATTTATATTTATACCAAACCTTTTTAAAATATCTCACATAAGGGTTAGACAAGATAAATAGTCTAACCCATATATTTCAAAAGATTTTCTATTTGGATTAATTTTGAGGTATAGACACTAGATAAAGAATTTAGACACTAGCATCAAAGCTAGTGTCCTTATATGTATTGCAGTGTCTGACATGATATAAAACTATTGAAATTATATAATTGATAGTTAAGGATGTATATAATATTTTAATAATGTTTTAGTGTATAAATTATCTAGGTCATTAGAATGATAGGGTTGGTCCATAAGATAAATAATTATGTCTGGTGAGATGGTAAATTCAAGCCTTTTGGTAGCATGAAGGTTTAAAATTAAAGGATACATCCTAGATTGGTATTTTTCAAGTGTATAATACTGATATAATATGTAATCATATTTTTTTATCTACATCCCCCATTAATATAGTAATTCATAAGGATGAAATTAGGTTAAAGGAAATAAATTTGTACCTGGGTGTGTACAACACAACTTGCCTTTGTTTGAGCCCTGGTGAATTTGTTTTTGGTGTATGACCTATAACCAAGATAATATTAGAGTATAAATTAGTGGATGCAATATGAAATTAAATAATTTAAATGCTTGAAATTTTAAGAGAGTAAATAAGGAGTACACTATTATACTCAACACACCCCACTCTCAATTTTTTTCAAATAGGGGTCCATCATTATTTGAGAGCCTAATTTTTTTTTTTAAATATTTTTCATTGGTAATCATATGGGTACATAGAAATATTTTAGGTTTTAAATTTATTAATTCCCATGTTGATGGTTCTTGTTAAGTTAGTTATTTTATGTCAATGATATTTTTATTCTCCCCATATCAAGGTATTTCCACTTGTATGATTTATTTGGACCAACCTATTAATGGATTTTGGATTTATTACATGTATGTAGTTTTATTAAAATTATTAAAATGATTATAGTTTAAAAATCCTAAGTATTTTAGTCTTCACATGTTTTGGCCTTCATGTATTATGTATTTTGCATGTTTTGGTCATTGAAATTTTTGGTCTTCTCTAATTTTGGTTTTTGTGGATGTAGGTCTTCATGAATTTTGGTCATCATAATTTTTTCACATCACATATTTTGGCATTTCACAACTTTTGTACTTTTTAAATTTTGAGTTCTCACTATTTTGGCCTTCACAGATTTCAATGTCACTTAAAGTAGTTTTCACATCTTTTCATATTTTTATATTCACTAATTGTTTCGTCACACATTCATGAAAAATGGAAAAGGAGTATTTTGGAAAAACTTATAACATGTGAAATCCATGATTCTTCATGTTTCATGCATCCAAATTATCATGTGATTTGGATAAATGTAAATTGATAAAAGTTGTGACTCCTGACATCTAAGATCATGTCACATGGCATAACTATGATAAAAGTTGTGACACCTGACATCCAATATCATGTCACATGGGATAAATACATTAATACAAAATTAAAAAATAAGTGACACTTGTTTATGGATGACTACATGGCATCTTCCAAACACATTGATGTAGGAGCATCAAGCCATGCAAACACCATTTTCGAGTTTTGCCAATTTGGAGACCAAACATAGTAAAAGAAAGTGTCAAAGTGTGTTATATTCTTTATTATTTAAACTATGGTCATTAATTTCCATTTTAAGTCATTAGGATGAGTTATAAAAGCTATAGGAGTTTTCCCTCCAAAAGCAAGAATTTGAAATTTTAAATAATGCAATAGAGACTAAGAGGGTCACCTTGTATGTTTGAAGTATTTTTGTGATACCAGTTGGTTTAGGAGTCTAAACAAGACATGAGACAAAATATTGAAATACAAAACATTTCTACATCTTATGAAAAGTCATGTAAATAAAGTTAAAAAGATCCCTTTGTACATTGAAGTAGTTATGCCTTGTAACTAGTGAGGTAACGAACTCCAAGTCCATATTGAAAGGAGAAAGAGAAGTAATTTTTTAGAGAGATGATATGGCATATAGGAGAGGTATGAGGTCTCAAAGAAGAGAGGAGGGTCTAAAAAGACATTTTTTAATGAAACTCCTAAAAGATGATGATAGCAATCTGTATTAGATAAATTATGTCATGATTTTAATATTCCTTTAAATGAGAAAGTATAGAATTCAGTGTGTATAAATTATTGAACAAATGTGGGATGAGTTTTAAAGTCAATTTTTACATATTAATTTCCTAATACACCCCATTTTAAATATATCTTTTATGGTTTCATATGTGATTCTTTGTGAATGTCTATAGGGTGGACATAAGTTGCATGTCACAATCAAAGGAATGGGAATTTGAAAAAATTTACATAAAGTTGAAGAAACTAGTTTTAAAGACACTATAAATGGAATAAATTTTATTCCTATATGCACCTTCAGGTTCTTGAACAAAAGACATAAAGTGGAGGTGTACATAAATTGTGATAATTTTGTTATATACCCTATTTCTTGCTTTTGGCCCTCTCGAACGAGGTCAGGTGTTACTAATGTAGTGGTTTCGGTTTAGGGATTGTAAGTTGGGATTTAAATTTCTATAACCTGATTGGAATAAATTTTAAAACTTTTTAAATATTCATAATATTGAGGAAACCCTGAGTAAGGATACTAAACCCTGCCCAGACTATGGAAATACACTCAATCATCTGAGATCTAGTTTTTGTTAGCATGAAATGGTAAAAACAAGGGTTTTAGATAGATTGATAAGTTTAATTAATTTAAAATTTACATAATAAAATTTATTATATACTTTTTAAGTATCTAAAATGAACATAGTTCATTAGATAGACCATTCTACCATGCACAGTCTATGATATGCACACAATTTACTATATTTCATGATGTTTTGCATATTTAAGACATTGAGAAGGACTAAATAAATGTATAAAAAGGTGAATAAGGTAAATAAATAACTTTAAAAGTTTATTTTAACCTTTGGAGTTACTCATAACTCAATATTTTGAATTAACAAGCTATTGGCCTGGGTGTAGGATTTGGAAACCCTAGATTGAGGGTTTTGCCTCTATAATGAGATTTAACCATCAGAATCATCTAAAAAATTGTATTATTGCATAATTTATTGTTCTTTAACTTATCCAAGTTTATTTAAGCTTAAAATAGTATGGATGGTATATTTTTGAGCTCAAGGGTTTTTTAATAGACCTAATTAGGCCTAAAGGAATGTTGCTTAGTAAGGGATGTGATAGACAGGGGTTGAACCAAAATAAGAAAATTTTCATACATGTAACATGTAAAAAATAAGTATTAATATGGGATTAAAAGTGATAAAAATATCCTATATTTTTTTATCAAAAGGTAAAGAGGTAAAATAGGGCTACTAGCCTAGTATAGTCATAAGAGGAAAGGTGTGGAAATAATGAAGGGTGAATGGATTGATAAAATAGGTATATATAGTAATTGTGAGAAAATTTTAAGACTATACAAAATTTTGGATTTGAATATTCAATATTTGGGGTTTAGAACTTAAAATTATGCTTAGACAAACTAGTGAAGGAGTAAGAGTTTATTTGTCAAAAGAAGGATAGTAATGAGGGATGGACTAAGTTTTGTATTATATGACAAGATTAATAGAATAAATATTTCCTTAGTTATTCAAACCAATTTTAATATACCAAGTAAACCAAATTCATAGGGAAATAAAAGAGGAATATATTGTGAAGCAAGGACAAACTTGAACATGTGTCAATGACCTATTGAATTGAGAATCAAGAGTTGATAGATTTGATGAATTCTCAAATAATGTTATTCATCACACATGAGAAGTATATGTGGATACCCACCAAATTAAGTTACCAAATTTGAATTAAATGAGTAAAATAAGCCTAGAGTTGTTGGACATTAACAGTGCATGAACTAGAATTAAAGTAGACATCGTTGATATATATATATATATATATATATATATATATATATACAATTTAATTATGAAGAAACATCTCCCTTATTAATTATCAAACATCCTAAGTTAATTTTCATTATGTGAAGAGATAAAATCCTTAGTTTTATATTTTTGCTTGAAAATTACTTCTATCAATATATCAGTTGAATTATCATGCTAATTGCATAGATAATCCATAAATAATAAATGGATTCATCATCTAGTGTATACATAGTATCTCTACCATTTTTAAATTTTTTTCATAAAATATTTAAATGAGTTTACCGATAAATCTTTGATTTGACTATGTTAAATGGTAACTATGCAAATTACACAACTCTATGGATGTTGTGAAGAATGTGGATGCCCACTCATGTGAGGGAGACTTAATAGATAAATAAACTAAATTATTGGTGGACTTTTTATCCCTAAAACTTCAATAATTTCATTTTTTAGAAACAAATCCCAAAGTGATGCCTTGTATCAACCTACTTCAAGACTTATTTTTTGTAGGCAACGTATTTAATGGCTTCTTGCATCATGAAAATAAGAGGATGGTCATGGATTTTATTTTGAAAGATGATTTTCATAGATACCTATATATTCCCCTCATAGACACCACATATGATAAGATGAGGATCACATTATGTAGGAAGAGCAACATAATTAAATGTGTTGAGAAGGTGGATAATACTAGGAGAAAATGTAAGACTTAAAGTTGATTCTCTAGTCCCAATCACCTAGTTTAGAATGGAATTTCGCATTGGGATGGTGTTGTTGAAAATATTATATGGGTGTACTAGCATCTATTATCTTTTACTTGAATGGTGTTGCTACTGGACCTATTACTAACATTGAAAATGACTTTTCCCTAGTTGATATCATTAGTTTTAAACTCTAGGAGCATATGTTTAAAAAGGATAAAAGGTCAATTGGTAGTTACTTCAAAATTTCCTACTTGTGGTATATTATCATGGATATGATATATGTACACAATATATCATTCTAGATCCCAATCCTAGATTATATAAATAATAGAGTATGTGATTTTTATTTTTTCTTTCACATTTATTCTTACATGTGAAATATATTTCAAATTACTGAGAATGTCTATCCCCATGTCTAGAGGGCCATCCATGAAGAACCAATGGCTTGAGTCTCAGATAATATCACGAATAAACTATGGACAAGTGGAGACTAATAGCTATGTATAGATTATAAAATGATAATGATTGACATAACCAAGGTATGACCTTTGTATTTTCCCAAGTACATTCCATACAATCTTGCAGAACATGTGATGACATATCAGCTCTAGTGGAGCATAAATGAAGATATGAAAAATATGCATAAAGGCTTTTTCTATTGATCTTCTTTGATTTTAGACTAAATTAATTATACCAATAGGAAATACTTTGGTTTTGTTAGAGGCATAAGGTAAGTCTATTCATTGGTATCTTTGCCACTCTGAGATTGAGACCCAAGAGATAGAATCAAGAATCATGTCATTGGCTTGGGAATCCCATAAAATCATGTACCATACTAGCATGACTTCATGTTATTGAATTCCAAGGATGATGTTAAGGTTTTTACCAAAATTAATATAGTTTGTTATAAAGATAACTATTTAAGGGTAATTAAAAAATATCTATCACTCATAATTATAAAGACTCAAACTCAAGTTCCACCTCCATGTGGATGGGATTTAGCTAATTATTATTCTACATAGCCATCTCATTGGTTTAAATAGAACGGGAGCCTTCCCAATCTAAATCCAAAGATATAAGGGAAAATTTGAAGCAAGAACAAGATGTGAAGAAGGCTCCTACTATAATAAGTTCTCTTGGAGGAGTAGAGGATCCAAATAATATTAATTACTTCGACTCTTCACACTCTAACCCTCCTAATATAATTATAGTGATAATAAAATTAGAGGTAAATATTTAAATATACTACTACTCCATAGGCCACTCCTTCAATTGATAAGACAATAATTAAGGTTTTTATGAGGTAAATAACTCCCAAGAACTCTCCTTAACTAGATGAGACACCTGTGAGTTCAACTATTGAGATAGTGTCATAAGAGAGGCTTTTGGGTGAAGGAGAAGCACCAAAATAAAATTAATAAGAAGAGATCACAAAGGCAAATGTCATAATACTCCAAGGAATAAAATGTAAGACACCAATATAAATGTAAAAATTAGAACATGTCCCTAGTCTAGTGGTTGTTTCTAGTTTACCTTCTATAGTGCCTATTTCCCCCTTTTTAAATTATTTTTATCAATATTTAGATGGTATTGCTGCCTTGTATCCAAAAACTACTAGAATAACTATTTCAATCTCTATTTCCATTGCTTCTAAAATTTTGAGAAGATCTACTAGGGTTAAGAAAGTTCATTCCATGAAAACTACATGAGTTCCTATTTTTGATTAGGGTGCACAACCATCTATATAATCCACCCAACTAGGTTTGTCTATGCCCCAAAACAGAACAACTCATCCAACTTCTATTATATTATATATAAGAGATAATATCCATACAACCCAAATTGTACACCCTATTCCCCAAATTGATAACTTAGATTATTAAAATATCATCTTCCCATCTCTATCAGGCCCACTCCAAGTAAGTGCATTAATTCTCTCCTTAGAAGATATTATGTCAAGGGACACTAGCCAGGTCACTCAGCTAATTAACACATGAGAATTAACAATTCCATAATAGGTAAATGACTTAAGGGCCTAGGCTATTCAAAGGCCCAACCTATTGATTTTAGAGTTTCCTATAGTTAGCTCCATTTTTGAAAAATCTCTAAGGATCGTTCATAGAGTTAGGAAGATAAAGATTTAAGATGATTCTAGCAAAGGCTTAATCCTTGAAGAGAGACAAGATGTATTTTTCTTGTCCAAAAATAAGAATCAAATAATTAGGGAATCTCCATACAATGAATATTTTGTATCTTATTTAGAGACAAATATAGTTGCCTTAATGGAACTCCATAGAGGCATTGATTAAGCTAGGTAAAAGCTTCAGCAAGAATTAGATCAAATGTTAGATCAACATAAAATTATGCATATCCCCAAAGAAATAGATAATGATGTACAGAATATAACCCTTAGGTCATATAACATTATCAACACTATTATTACAATAAAAATTGAAATGTCTCCCCATTTGATTGAGAATGTTAAATTGTTTATTTCTTTTAAGGAAGATAATAATAAATTAAACTTCCTCATAACTTTCACTACAAATAAGGTCATTGGACATTTAGATCTGATGACTACTCTCGAAGTACCACATCCTCAATTTGGTATTTATTAGAACATAAGAGGCTCATGAATGTGTATCTTATGCATAGGCCTTAATTCCAAAATTAGATGAGAACAAGAGGTAATATATACAAATTTTGTGAGAATTTAAACTATTGCAAGTAAGGGAAACTTCAAGGAAATTGATTGATAGAGCCAATTTTGATAAGCTACTTTAGATGGTTGTTGAAAATTTTAAATAAAGTATACAAAGATGCACAAGGGAGGAGATTGAACAAGAGATTAGGTTTTTGAAGAATAAGGTAATGGAGGTCCAAATCATCAAAGTTGAGTTTAGAACTTTTAATTAAGAGCATGGACGTTTACTCACTAGAGTCTCTAGGGTGCATAATTATCCCTTCTCAAACTACACATAATCAAATATCATTATGATTGAGTGTATAGTTGTTATCTAAACTTGAAGGCAAAGAAACAAGATACAATATGAACTTTTAGTTCAATTCACCCTGCCACTCTTGCTCCATCAGCCACTTCAAGTTTTTCTCCCTCAGGTATGTAATCTCCAACATCAAGTAAATCTTAGTGGCATAAGATAATATTATATGTATTTATTTTATGAGAGTTAACACATGTAAACTAAATCTTGATTATATTTTATACTCATGATACATATATGAATTAGCTTTGTAATCTTGTAAACATGCACATGTTGCATGATTTTGTAATATGTGTCTTATTTAGAGATATAATTTAATCCATTTCAAATTGTACATGAAAAGTTTGCTTTAAATAGAACTATTGTTCTAATAATTAACATGCAATTCCTATTTTATATGGATTTGGAGGATGAGGTAATCTCTCCCTAAATTTATATATACTTGTAACTCTCTCATTTCAAAGGGAGTTATAATTTTAATCGATACACGAAGAAATCTTTGGATTGTCATGCAACTATGTTAATGAGTTTCTTCTCCAAATCTATGTAATTGATTATGCTTTATTCCATGTTGTTGATTCAATATTTTGAGATGTGAAAATGTTACATAGAATGATTTATTTTTATTATTGATATATGCTAATATATGATGTTTAACAACATTTTGAAGATTGGCTAATATCATTAACTATAATCGATAAGGTTGATTGATTCATTTTTTTAAGTGTGTATAAGTCTTTCATGATATAGCCTTCTAAAGTGAGTAACATATTCTTTAGATACCTCCTT
Source organism: Torreya grandis (assembly GCA_037957365.1). Taxonomy (NCBI): domain Eukaryota; kingdom Viridiplantae; phylum Streptophyta; class Pinopsida; order Cupressales; family Taxaceae; genus Torreya; species Torreya grandis. Next base: position 176,936 of record JARHVA010002648.1, read on the forward strand.
GATCCAGTTCATATCCTTTTTTATAAGGGTGTGTAATAGTTTCTCTAAATAGGAGAAACCTATGGCTGAGATCTTAGAGTTTATTAAATACTTTACCTTTGATTTCCATCATTGTGTTTGTGTGCATGTAAGTAATAAATAATAGCTAAGAGCATTAGTTTCAAAGAAATTTGTCCATGTATGAGACCAACCTAGAATTAATCCCTCTCTTGATTACATAACTTTCTTTTCTAATCTATTTTACCTCCTTTTGAGTTTGTTTTGAGATCTACCCACCATAGCTTAGACTATCACCCATATAACTCAAATAGGATGTTGGCTTATTATAGATTTCATTCACCCATGCAAATTTGGTTAATAATGTGCACAATCAAATGACTATTCCACCACATGGTTATTTTAACCCATACCTATAAATCATGATTTATAGTGGAGTTTACCTCTGTAGAAATCTTGAAATGTTAGAGGCTACTTCATTCATGATTTGGTGTGCATAAAAATTGCAATAATATTTTTTTCTAGTATTATAATCAAGGGCCACACTTTGTGTAGAATTATACTAGAGATACCCAAAAGAATAACTAGGTCTAGGATCCAAGCCAATCTTTTAGTTTCACCCTTATCAACCTATTGAAGGCCTAGATCCACATCAAGTGTTCCCATAGTACCTTGAGCCAAAACACTTTATCTAGTAAGAATCACTCAACCCAATAAGCAACCTATGTCTCACCCTTGGTTAACTAGGTCTGTTATTATTGTTCTAGGAGATGTGCATAATTTTATAAGGAATCTTGAGAAGTACCTAATTTATTTCTCCCCTTCAAGAGGAATAATAGTTAAATATCATATCAAGTCTTTCAAGGCTTCCTTAAGTTTAACTAATGTTATAGATGAAAATGTTGCATGCAGAATTTTCTTATTGACACTACAAAATGCCATTTATAGTTAAATTCTCAAATTTATAGAGAATTAAATTACTTCATGGAAATCATGTCCAGTCACCTTTCTTTCTCAATTAAATCAGGTTACTAGCCCAATTCTTGTGTATCAAAACTTCACTAATATAAAGAAATAGCTTAATGAGCTAATTTGTGCTTTCAACATGAAGTTCCAAAATATGTATACTTGGGTGAATGTTACATATAAACTAGGAGATAATTTAGTACTAGAAATGGATAATAACACCTTATATATGATCACAATATTATTTTTGTAAAGAGTTACTATTTCTCCTACTCTAGCTTTGGCTTATGAAGAAGCAATCAACATTGACAAACAACTAAATCCTTAGATGCCAAGAGTTCTCATCCTTAATGTCAATTTACTAACTTTAAACATAGTGTGTCATGTGAATTATAATATTTGTGCATAAAATTATAATTAATTATATGCATTTCCTCCTATAATGTAGATAACATCAAATCAAATTCAAGGGTTCATGAACAATTATACATAGATAAGTAATCACCAACAAAATTAGCACTCAATCCTAGTCAACAAAGTAGTCACTCAAAGTGTAGATTATACCAAGGGAGAATTGGATTTTATATAAAGGATGGTTCAAAATTTAAGTAATGACTTTTTGAACATGTAAAATAAGATGAGTAATGTTGTAAGATAGAGTAATAATTAGAATTTTAGGTTTTTAAGATATAACAGGCCTTTTAAAAAGTCTATAAATAATGTATAACAACACCAAGCTAATTTTTTTATTGAGATAATCATGATATAGATAGCTTTCTGAATTATTTTATATTTCACAACATATCACAACATGGTATATTAATTGTGTTGAGTTTTGTGAATCATTTGAAATCTTCTATAGAGAAATCAAAAGATAATAAATAATGAATAATCCACCTGAACTAGCCCATGTTCCTAGTTCCTCAAACACAACTATGGTCTTTAAAACTCATGAATTTCTATTCCTAATAAAAAATGACAATGAACCATATGATAGTTTGATAAGGTCCATGATTTTTATCAATTATAAATAAATAATTAAAACTCTAAGAACAAGTAGTTTTTAACCATGTCTACTCCTCCAAACAACACAACTATCCCTCTAAATCTCATTGATGATAACAATACACCTTCCCCAAAAGGGAATGATCATACTTTTAATATGGAAGTACAAAGAAAAGGAGGATATAAAATTGTTGAGTGCATGAAGAAAATAAAATTTAACATAACTCTTCATAAGTTGGCATTGATTACATAATAAAAGGAGATCTTGTGGAGGTCTATTACCAAGAAATTTACTAAAACAAAGCCAAAATATGCTCATGAAAATGTCATATACAAAATTAAGTGATAATTTCCTCCCTTCTCTTGACCATCGAATCATTTGGTAATAATATACAAAACTACTTAGTTGATTCAGGAGTTTCAAATACTATAATGCCAACGTCTATTTATCAAAAAAAATGATTGAATAAAAGCTAGTCCAAGAGGAAAATTTTACAATTAGACAAGACAATAGTGCCCATAGTTGAAGAATTGAAAAATGTGCATATTTATGTTACATCTGAGCCACACATACAAATGAATATAGACATACTCATGGTAGATATCCAAGAGGGATATGGATTACTACTAACAAGGATTGGTCAAAAACAGTAAATGGATATGTGGAAATAGACTTTTCCTACATATGACTACCATGGATAAGAATTGTAAATCAAATTAAAATCTATCAAAAGCCTAGGATGAAGCATTTACTCATAAAATATAACACCAATAATAAATATGTTAGTTTTAAATATCTCAATCTTGAGATATACACCGTCAAAATGAACTATGAAATGTAGAAGCAAAAATTTCATAGACCTTCCTAATTATGGACTTTTCATTTTGATGGTGTGATATCTAAATAGGGATCAAGTGTTGGTGTCAAATAGATTGACCCATAGGGTAAAAATTACATATTAATGTACAAGTTATAATTCCCTTACACAAATAATAGAGAAAAGTATGAAGCACTTATTTTAGGACTATAATTCACCTTCAAGAATAATGTCAATAGTTAATTATATGTAGAAATTTAGAGTTTGTGATCAATTAGGTCATGAAAAAATACCAATGTGAGTTTTCATATATTAAAAGGTACAAACATGACTCTTTGGATCTAATTGAATAATTTTAAGCATTTAATATAGTTGTTGTTCCTAAAGAACAAAACCAAGCAGTTAATTCATTAGTTGCTTCAACTACATATTTAGCACTATTAAAGTAATCTAAGGTGTTGAGATTTTATATAGAGATCATACCTTACCTGTAAATTCCTAATAATGTGGAGAATTTATATGTGTTTGAATATCATTAGTATATTATCTAGTTTTTGACTAGTTTAGGATAGTTTGAATCTCATATCATTGATGATAAATATTTGAAGTATTCATGTTAGGATGAACTGGGAGAAGAATAAGTTATTAAATAACTCAAGGAAAATAGACTACCTTTGGAAATGGTTTCTTTATAAATAGCATTTGACATAGATCCTCAATCTGAGGAATGAAGATAACCCAAAGTTAATGAATCCAAGTTCAATACAGAAAACTTAGGAATGAGATTCATCCACACTGTGTCAACATTGGTCTCAGCTACCTCAAGAAGAAAAACAAATGGTAAGATATTTGCTCATTTAATATAAGGATGTGTTTTCATGGACTTATGAAGACTTAAAGTCTTTTAACCCAAGAGTTATCCCTCTAAATTAGAACTATAATCCATTTAGACAAAGACAAAATTCAGTCAATCTAATCTTGGAACCCCTTATCTTGAAGAAGTAAAAATAATTGTTAAATGTTTAGATAGTGTTCCCCATTAGGCATTCAACTTGGGTTGCCAATTTGGTACTAGTTAAGAAAAATAATGGGTAAATTAAATTTTGTGTCAACTTTAGGAATCTAAACAAAGATTCTAAGAAATACAACTACCCTATACCTTTTCTAGATGAGTTAATCTAGGTAGTAAGTGGTTCTAGGATGATGTCTTTCTTAGATGGGTTCCTAGGTTATAACCAAGTAATAGGGGTATCTGAGGGTAGAATGAATATTTCATGTACTATAAAATAGGGTAAATATGTGTACAAAAATATGCATTTTGGCCTAATTAACATAGGATCTACCTTTTAGTGGGTTATGGATCATTTATTTCAAGTACTAATAGGTAAATGCATAATAATTTATATGGATGACCTTTTTATTTTCTCAAAGGATAGAACTAATCATTTAAGCCACTTATAGTCAATATTTTAAATATGTAGAAGGTTTGGCATTTAAATCAACCCTAAGAAGAGCATATTTGGTGTTACTAAAAGTAAATTATTGGGTCACATCATCACCAAGTATGGTATTACTATTGATCTAGATAGAATTTAGGGAATCTCAGGGATAAAATATTCCAAGTAGTAAGAAAGAGATCAAGTCCTTTGGTAAGATCAATTTTGTGAGGAAGTTTATCTCTAGTTTTTAAAAAATTATTAGGTCTCTAAATGTAATTCTCAAATAATATGCTAAGTTAGAATGGATGTTGTAAGTCTAAAAGTCTTTCCAAGACATCAAGGACACCATTACCCATGCCCCAATGTTGATCAGCCTAGACTTCAACAAAGATTTCTTCTTACATTTGTTTGCTTTAAAGTGCACAATTTATTTTTTTAGTTACCTAGAAAAGGGATGAAAGCAAACACCCTACTACATTTATGAGTATAAATCTAAAGTAAATGGAGATCAAATAATCTATGATAGATAAGTAGAATTATGCTCTCATCAAAGTAGTAAAGAAGTTTTGGCATAAAATTTTGAGAAATAAAACTATTGCTATCATGATGGATCCAATTAAGCTCACTTTGGGACAAAATAATTAGGAGACTGTAAAGTAAAATTGATCCAAAACTTAGAATTTTTGATTGACAGATATTTAAAGAACATGAAAAAAACATAGTAACAACGATTTCTCTAAGAAGAGATGTTTTATTACTCAAGATTGAAAATACAACCATATGCTTATCTATAGGAAGAGATGTTTGATTTCCATTTTGAGTTACATCTTCATTTATACACATTTTGAAGGTAGGAGGAAGATGTGGAAGGTCACCAATATTGAGTGAGATTAAGTGGTTCAACTTCCATGATTTATAATAATACAAAATTTGAGGAATTACTATTTTAAAAAACTTACTATTTTTAGATTACACTACTAAAATTGAAATTTGGGGCACTTCTATTGGGTTTTTAGGGGTCAAAACCCACCAATTATAGATCATGTCATCTCACCACATTTTTCTCATTCTTAGCTTTCCATCAGTTCAAATGAGGAGTCAATTAGAGACATGGTGCAAAAGTTATGGTTCCCATAAGTTCTATCATCAATTGGGGTAGAACTGTTGCCTAAATTATCACCTGAATTATTTCCTAGATCATTCCTCCCTCATTGAGAAGCAATGGTCTCCATTATGTCAATATTACTCATCAGGTGTGGTAGTTGTGTCTTAATTTGATTCTCTATGAGCCACTCACCTTGGTAGCTAAGTTGGCCCCTTTTAACCACTCGATAAAGTGGAATAGAGCATCCTCTTGTTGTCTTCATCCAAGTGTCCACAATTTGATCCTCCTCCACTAGAGCAAAACTCTTTGGATCAAGCTCATAAATGTCTAGTTTTTTTCTATGACTAAAGTGTCCAATAGAGATGGATGATATGGTTTGAGGAGCTCCACATTAAATATTAGATGCAGACCAAGGTAGGCTAGTAGGTTCAACTCAAAAGCATTTTATCTAACTTTTATGGTGATGGTGTAAGGACCATATCACAGAGGCTAATTTTTTTTGTGTGGGCCTACAAGTCATTCCTTTTAAAGACACAACTAAACATTTTCAGCCATAGCAAAATGGTGTGCAATCCTATGTTTGTCATGGTGTTGCTTATACTTCTAATTCATCTTCTCCAAGATGTCATGAACCTACTTTTGGATGTGTTACATTTGTTCAATGAACTTTGTTACTTTTGTGACCTTAGATCTCCTATGAGGTGTGTATTCCATGGTGGAGAATGGAATGGCTATATCAATTAGTGCCATGGGTTAGAACCCAAATCATACATGGAAGGGATTGTACTTGGTTGAGTTGTGCAGGGCCTAATTATATCCATGTTGTATGAAAATAATTCCCTCATCCCATGTGTGTGGATGTTTGGAGTGATACATATGAATCATGTGAATAATCAAGTGGTTCACCACTTTTGTATAACCATTAGTCTATGTATGGAAGATTGTGGACTTCATTAGCTTGGTATCCATCATCTTCCATAGAGTAGACCAGAAGATACTCAGGAACCTGCTATCTCTATATGAGACAATGGACATAGGGAGACCAAAATGGAGCCATACATGACTAAAATATAGTTGAGCAGTTTATTCAGTAGATATATTTTTATAAAAAGTAATAATGATAGCCATTTTTAAAAAATGATCAACTACAAAAAAAATATAGTCCTTTCCATGTTTTGAAGTGGGCAAACCTAAGATAAAATCTATTGAGATAGATTCCCAAGGCCCAGTTAGTTTTGGCAATGGCGTGTACAATCCTTGCTTCTTATTTGTTGGCTTGGATATCACACATGGGGTGAAATATTTGAGTTACCTTTCCACATCCTTCTACATATGGGGCTAGTATAAGTGTTTTTAAAGAGATTCTAATGTCTTCTCCACACCAAAGTGTCCAACTATCCTACTAAAATGTGCTTCCCATATCATCTTATGTTGCTCTATAGCTAGAACATAGATGTGCCCCATCTGATAGAGGACATAATCTTAAAAATATAAATTAGAAACATGTTTACAATCTTGAAGCACCTGATATGTATTAGTGAAGGCATTATCTACTTCATATAGAGCACCCCAAGTTGTAGTCTCATGTCCACATAGGTCAAGAACTATTGTGAGTACAATAATTGATGGGTGGCTCAGATAATCTATGACCATATTTAAGCTCCCTTTTTTGTATTTGATTATTAGATGGATTTACTATAGATATGTGGCCTAATTTTGGTGCCTCTCATTTCATAGTTTTCTCTACATCTAGATGAATTCTAATGGTATGTGGTCAGTGTGGATTACCATCTCTTTCCCTAAGATGTAGTGTTTAAATTATTTATAGGCTTGGATAATGGCATAGAGATCCTTGTCATATGTCAAGTATTTCCTATATATATCAGTGAAATTTTCACTATGATAAGCAATAGGATGGCCATGTTGCATTATGACAATTCCCATGGCATATTCAGACACATCTATCATCAACTTGAAAGGTTGATGCAAATCTGGCAAGGCAATAATAGGGGTTGAGCAAAGTATGTTCTTCAAATTATCAAATTCCCTTTATTGTATTTTTCCCCTCTAAAATTTATATTTATCTCCTCCTTTAGTCACTTGGGTTAGTGGCTAAGTGATATGTGAGAATCCAAGAACAAACCTATGATAGAAATTTGTAAGACCTAAGAAGCTGCAAAGTTCTATCAAGATCCTTGGTTTAGGCCATTCTTGAGTAACCAAAATCTTTTCTAAATCAACATGGACCCCTTTCTCATTCACAACATACCTTATTTATTTAACTTTTTTTATCTTAAATGTTTATTTATCAAGATTTGCATACAACTTGTGCTCCTAAAGAGTTTGAAGCACTTTATGAACATGTTGCAAATGTTCCTTCCATGTTCTATTATAGATGAGTATGTCATCCAAGTAGACAACCATGAATGATTTTTTTAAGGGTTATAGGATATAATCCATCATCCTCATGAAGGTTTCAAGTGTGTTAGTCAAGCCACAAGGCATAACCAACCATTTGAAGAGCCCCTCCTTAGATTTGAATGTAATATTCTAGACATTGATGGGATCAATGGGAATTTGGTGATAGTCATATTTGAGATCAATTTTGGTAAATAAATTTTCACCATGTATTTGGTCTAGTAGGTCATCAATCCTAGGGAGGGGGTAGTGATTCTTCATCGTGATTTTATTCAGGGCTCAATAGTCAATGCAAATATTCCATGTTCCATCTTTATTTGGTGCCAAGACAATCAGGCTACCACAAGGTGAAGAGCTTGGCCTAATGTGACCCTTTTGAATCAATTCCTAAATCTACCTTTTTATCTCATCATTCTCCAAAACTGATCTATAATACATAGGATTGTTAGGCAAAGGTGATCTTAGGATCAAATTGATAGAATTTTTTACCTAGAAATGAACTAGAACTCATGTGGGTGACTTGAGTAAGTCATCATATTCTCCCATGATTTTTTCCATCTACTTCTATTATTGTGTTGATTGTGTAGTCGAGACTGCAACATCAACCTTCTTAGATTTCTATGGTTTGACCACCATGAGAATGAATTTATTTATCTTCTCCACCAATCTCTTACATTGCTTGGCATTAATCAGGGAGATAGATGTGGGAGGTGGTACCTGTAATACCCTATAGTGATGCATTCCAAGAGTGAGGGTGATTCTTCAAGTTCATGATTCATAAATGATATGTTAATCATACATGAATGGAAAATTAAGGAGTACATCAAAAACATCTAGATTGAACACATCATACAAGACTTCATCTTGGAAAGGTTTTATTACATATGAAAGAAGACATTAATGGGTGACATGAAGGTCTCTCCCTAGGCTCAACCATCCAAAAATATATGGCTTTGGGTGAGGCTTCATGGATAGATTTATACTTTTCACAACTTTAGCAAATATTAAATTCTTTTAACTCTCACTATCAAGAATGAAATGTAGAGACTTACCTTTTACTCATAATTTGGAGTGAAACAACCTTTCCTTGTCATCTAGCCTTTCCTCATGGGTATGTGATGAAGTAATGATGGTATCATGCTCATCATCTACAATCTCTTCTTTGTCCTCTTTGACTGTAAGGTGTGTATGAGATAGAGCAATAGATGTTAAGTATTGTGACTCAAAAAGTAGTGACATGATAGCTCGACATTCTTCTTTGGAATGAGTTCTAGTTTTGTGGTAATCATACCATTTTCTAGTCTTCCCCTTCTAGGTTTTCTTATCTTGAAAATCCTTTTTCTTCCAATTTTGGCCTCATGTTTTACCTTCCTTATCAGTTTTCCATTTTGAAGTCTGACTCTTCGTATTCTTTCTTCCATGCTTCTTGTCAATCTTCATTGGGAACTTGTATGCCTCATCGAGGGTTTCCAAATTGAAGAGTTTCATTTCCCCCCATATGTACCATTATAGTCCACCATGATATTTGAGATTCTTATGTTTCTCACTTTCTTGGATTCCCAATCTCATAGATAGAGAATTAAAAATGTCAGTGTAATCTTGAATAGATTAGTCCTTACCTTGGTGAAGTTATTGCCACTGTATGTACAGATCATCATATGCTCCAATGGGATAGTATTATTCCTTTTACTACTTTGATGAAATCATCCCAAGTAGGTTCCACCTCAAGGCTAATGTCATCTATACTAAACCTCTTTTTGTACACATACCACCCATTTTTCATGGCAATGATGCTTTCAAAAGAGCAAAAGTGATCTTTTCTCCATCGGTAAATTTATTTACAAAAAAGTAGGAATATAATTGATCCAACTAATTTTCTATTACATCAACATTGATTTTGCCTTCAAATGTAGGGATATCAAAATTCACCTAAACCTTGAAGGGTTTTGGGGCACTGAAAGGATGTTCCATGGATAAGGAGCTAAGAAGTGCAAATGAGGAGCTAAAATTTTCCATCAAGATTTGTTAGAGAATTTGGGTGAATAATTGTAGAATCTATGATTTTTTCATTGAATGGATTCATTCACCATTTCCTTGAAGGGATCATTGTCTTGGGTCATCCTCTATTTGAGGTCATTGGGATTGAACAGGTTGATAGTTTGGAAGTTCTGTTGTTTTCCACCCAAGCTTCTTATAGCCTAACATCATCCTTGGGATCATACACTCTCAAGACAAACCACTCTAATACCACTAATCCAAAACTCAAAAGTTTTGATTAATAAATATTTCAAGAACATGAAAATAACATAGTAATAATGATTTATCTAAAAATAGATGTTTTACTACTTAATATTACAAATACAACCATATGTTTATCTCTGAGAAGAGATGTCCAATTTCCATTTCAGGTTACATCTTCATTTATACACATTTTGAAGGTAGGAGGAGGATGTGTAAGGTCACAAATATTGAGTGAGATTAAGTGGTTTGACTTGCATGATTTACAACAATATAGAATTTGGGGAATTACTATTTTTAGACTACACTACTAAAATTGAAATTTGGGGTACTTTCATTGGGTTTTAAGGGGTCAAAACCCAGTAATCAAAGTTTGTACCATCTCAGCACATTTTCATCATTCTTATATTTCCAATGGTTTAAATGGGGAGTCAATTAGATCTATGGTGTAAAAGTTATGGCTCCTGGAAGTTTTATCATTAATTGGGGTAGAATCATCGCCTAAATTGTCACCTAAATTATTGCCCAAATCAAAAATGGATGGCTAAGTTGTAGGAATTTGATATATAAATCAAGCCTACTAAAAATTTTATAGAATAAGGCATCATTAAACTTATGACTAAGCCTAATCCATTAATCACAATTGAGTAAGTCCTCTAAACCCACGTATCGACAGGAGACTAGTATGTTAATATCATTCAATAATTACTCATGGGTATTTTTCCTCCTAAGATAAATATAGAACAAAAAATATCTTTAAGGATTAAAGATACTCATTTCATGATTATAAAGGGGATTCTCTATAGAATAAATTATGAAGGTATCTATTTGAGATGTGTATCATAGTAAAAAGCTCATGAAATCATTATGAATATGCATTAAAATATAGGCAATGGTCATCTATCTAGAAACACCACAACACAAGATTCTAAGAATGGGTTATTATTGGCCAATAGTCTTTGATGATGCACACAACCATGTGAGAACATGTCATGAATGTCAAATATTTAAAAAAAGAGAAGTACAAATAGAAATTCCATTGTAACTAATAATTGAAGGGAGACCATTTTCTCATGGGAGCTTGGATTTTATTAGTGTCATCACTCTAATTTCCTTATCTAACAAAAAAATTGTGCTTATAGTTATGGAATACTACACCAGGTGGAGTGAAGTAATGGCAACAAGGAATTATAGAACACATGATGTAATTAGTTTTCTTGAAGAGAATATCACAAAAAGGTTTAGTAATCCCATATCTTTAGTTTGTGATAATGGTCTAATATTCTATTCAACTGAGTTTACTAAATGGGCCCATGAAAACAAGATTACCATTAGATCATCATCTAATCATTATCCATAGGGAAATATATTGGCTAAATATATAAATAATAATTTGATTGGTGTTATCAAGAAGTTAGTTTTAAATAAACCAAGAGAGTGGCATCATCTATTTAAGTATGCATTGTGGGTAGATCAAACAAGATAAAAATAAACCCTCAAGGCTTCACCATACATACTACTATATGGATGAGAACTAGTATTCTCAATCATGCTCAAATTACCAACATATCAGTTCATGCAAGAATATATGAAACCTAATGAGAATAGAGTCTTGATTGTTGGACATAATGGAGATGGAATATTCAAGGAAAGAAGTTTTGTATGATTTAAGTGAGAATCAACACCTAGTCAAAAGATTTTTCAATAAAATATCAAAACCTAAAGCATTCAAAATATTTGATCTAGTGATTTTATGAGACAAATCCCACAAGAAGAAAGGGCATAATGATAAGTTCACCCCTTTATGGATCAGGCCTTATCAAATATCAAAAATCTTTGGTAACAATGTTTTTCATATAAAATACCTCTAAGGTATTGAATTGACATATACATTCAATGGGTAGTTTAGAATCACTAATTCATGGTTATACCATTTAAAGATGTCCCTAAATGATAACTAATGTTGTAATAGAGGTAAGAGTAGATTAGGTTTCCTAATTTCATATTTAAGTTTCCAATTTATATCATTTTCTTTCATTAGATTAGTTTTCATGCTTTCTAAAATAGTTTTTCCTAATTTCAGAATTTTGTTTGCTTAAATTAGTTCCCTATTTACTAGAGTAGATGTATTTTTTTTTCATGGTAATTTGATCAACTTCTTATAATATAACCAAGATAATATCCAATTCATTATGCTTTTCATGCATGCTTAAGCTTGTATACTAGGTCTGTGAGGACATGTCTAAAGGGATACATGTGTAGGTAGAACATAGATGAAACACAACTAATTTATTTATATGTTTTACACCTTTGTGTTTGATATTTTTAAAATTAAGGTATGAAATAATAATTGAACTAGGTTTATATCATAATTTAATACTTTTATCATGCATGTAAAATTTCTTATCATAACTTTGTACAAATTTAGAAATCCTTTTCATTTCCTTGGATCAAACACACTTTTTACGATAATACTTGTTTGAGGTAATAACCATTGATGTAGATGTATTTGGCAAGGAAATTTTGGTAAATTGAGTTTTACCCATACACACACTAGCTCACAATGACTCCCATCCCCCTTTTTCCTTTTGTATTCTTAGAGACAGAGAAAACCAATGCATTCTAAAGAGTGATTATTAAATCTAAAGATGATAAAAGACTCACATAATGAACTAAGATTAATGTATCATGTTTCATGTAAAATTATGGAAGGAGAAAGGGGGAAATCAAAGGTATCTTTGTTAGGGCTATGGATGCCTGGATGGTAGTAGAGTAATGCTTGATTTCCCTTTATTGTAATATGTTTTAAAGAAACCATCATGAAACCTATAGTTTATTCCATTTTTTTTCTAAAACCTTCAAAGCAAGGGTAAAAAAACATAACTTCATCACACATGAATCTAAGGTATGAACAAGGATAGTATGTTGCATGAAGTTTTAGGAGCCTCTTTCATGATTCTAGTTAATTATTCCTTTATAATATGATTCATGTTTGATTTATGGCTTAAAAACCAAAGATTATAGGTTCTCAAATACTCAAGAGTATTTCCCTCGTAAGTGACTATTTGTTGTACTCAACACACCTCACTCTCATTTTTTTTTGAATAGGGGCTCATTATTATCTGAAATCCTAGTTTATGATTTGAAAATACTTTTAATTTATGATCATATGGGTACTTACTAAGATTTTAGTTTCAAATTTCTTAATTCCCATGTTGATGGTTCTTGTTAAGTGATCTATTCTATGTCAATGTGATTTTTATTTTCCCCATATCAAGGTTTTTTCCACTTTGTGTGATCTATTTAGACTAAATTATTAATTTATTTTAGAGATGTTACATGTATGTAGGTTTTATATTAATTTTGAAAATAATTACAGTCTAAAAATTCTAAATATTTTGGCCTTCTCATATTTTCGATTTTACATGTTTTAGTTGTTGTAACTTTCAGTCTTTACTACTGTTAGTTTTCATGAATTTGGGTCTTTGTAACTTTTGGTTATCATAACTTTTGTACACCATGGATTTTCGCATTTCACAACTTTTTTACTTTGTGAATTTCAACTTCCCACTATTTTAGTCTTCACAAAATTTCAACATCACTTAAATTGGTTTTCGCATCTTCACATGTTTTAGTCTTCACCACTTGTATCTTCATGTATTCACACAAAATGGAAAAGGGATATTTTGGAAAATATTCCAACATAAAAATATGTGATTATTTTCATTTCATGCATACAATGCATTATATGATTTGTCTAAGATCATGTCATGTGGCATAATTCCATCAACACAAAACTAACAATCAAGCGACACTTGTCTATGGATGATAATGTGGCATCTTCTAAAGACATGAGAAGTCTATGTGGAATACCCACTAAAGTAAGTTTCCAAATTTAAATTAAATTATTAAAACAAGACTATAACCATTAGACATTAATGGTACATGAACTAGAAATAAACTAGACATCATTGAGATATACAATCAAATTCTAAAGAGACATATCCTTTATTGATTATCAAAGATCCTAAGCAAAATTACATTTTATGAAGAGATAAAATCCCTAGTTTTTTATGTTTACATATGAATTTCTTCCATAAATCTATTAGTTGAATCATCATGAGAATTAAATTGGTAATTTAGAAATTAAAAATGGATTCATCATCCAAGATACAGAGGAACTCTACCATACTCAAATTTCTCCATTAAATATTCAACTAAGTTTACCAATACAATCTTTGACTTGACTATGTTAGACAATAACTATATAAATTACATAACTCTATGGAATGTTATGGAGAATTTGGATGCCCATTCATGTGAAAGAAAATTAGAAATTGAAGAAAAATAACTAGTGGTGGACTTGATACCCCTAAAATATCAGTAATTACATTATATATTATTAAATCTCAAAGTGGTGCCTTGATTAAACCTACTTCGAGATGAATTTTGTTTAGGAAGGTATCTAATGGCTTCTTACATTATGAAAATAGTAGGACCTTCATGGCCTATATTTTAGGAGATGTATTTTAAAGATACCTATGACTTCCCTTCATAGATGTCACATATGTTGGGATGAGGATCACATTGTGGAGGAAGAAAAACACATTTGAATATGCATTAAGAAAGTGTATAATACCAAGAGAAAATGTAAGCCTTAAATTTGTTTCTCTACTCCTAATCACTAAAATTAGAATGGGATTTTAAATTGGGATGGAAATACTAAATATATTTTATGGGTATGTTGGCATTCATTATCTTGGAATTGAAAGGGTGTTGTTACTAGACCTATTGCTGACATCAAAATTGAAATTTTCCCTAGTTGAGATCATTAGTGTCAAACTCTAGGAGAAAATGTTTAAAAAAGATAAGAGGATAGTTAGTGGTCACTTATTCATGATTTCCTACTTTTTATATGTTGTCATGGCTATGCTCTATAATAGATCACTTTAGATCCCAACCCTTTTTACATAAATAATATAGTATGTTATTTTTATTTTTTCTTATACATTTACTCTTACATGTGAAATATATTTTGAATTGTTGAGAATATCTATCCCCAAGTCTAAAAGGCCATCCATGAAGAACCACTAGTCTAAGTCTCAGATAATATCAAGAATACACTATGGCTAAGAGGATAATATAGGCTATATATAAATTATAGAATGATAAAGATTGAGGGAACCAAGGTAGGACCCTTGTGTTTACCCAAGTATATTCTAGATAAGCTTTTGGAATAGGAGATGGCATATCACCTTTATTGGAGCATAGATGAAGATATTTAAAAGAAACATAAATTCATTTTTCATGGATCTTATTTGATTCTAGGTTGAATGAATTACACTAATAGGAAGCACTTTGGTGTTTTAGAGGCATAAGATAACTCTATTCATTGGTATCTTTCCCACACCAAAAATTATACCCAAGAGGTATAATATAGAATCATGTTGTTAGCCTAGGCATACCATAAAAGTATGTGCCTTCCCTAAAAACATGAATTCATATTCCTAAATACCAAGTTTGATGCTGAGGTTTTGATTAGAATGTATACAACTAGGTATATAAAGGACCTTAAGAGTGCAATCTAAAAAAATTCATCACTCAATTAAAAAGTCTTAAACTCAAGTTTCATCTCTAAGTGGATGGGCTTAAATTGATTATTGGTCCTCACATCCCTTTCAATTAGTTCATCTAGAAAGGGATCCTTCTCAATCTACATACCAAAAAACAAGGGCAACTATGAAGCAAGAAGAGAATGTTAAGGAGGTCCTTGTTGTAACAAGTTCTCTTGGAAGAGTAAAGGATCCAATTACTATTGATTCCTCTAACACTTCATACTCCATCCCTCCTACTACAAGTTTAATGATAGTATCCTTAGAGATAGGTATTTCATCTAATAATACTCCATAGGCCACTCCTTCAATTGATAGGACAATAATTAATGTCTATAAGAGGTAAAGAGCTCTGAAAAACTCTCTTCAACTAGTTGAGATAACTTGAGTTAAACTATTTAAACCTTGTCACAAAAGAGGCTTGTGGGTGAAGGAGAATCACTAGAAGAATATGATAAAGAATATATCACAAAGGAAAAGTTCATGAGCCTCCAAATACTAAAATATAAGGCACCAATAGAAATGTAAAAATCAAAAGGTGTCCCTAGTCTAGTGCTTATTTCTAGTTTACCTTATATAGTGTTGTTTCCCTTTATTTTGATCCTTTCAAAAATATCTAGATAGTATTGCATCCTTATATCAACAAACTAATGGAATAAATAATGAAATCCCTATTTTTAATGCTTCTCAAATTTTGACAAGAGTTACTAGGGCTAAGAAATTCCATTCCATGAAAATTATATGTCTCCCTATTTTTATTAGGGTGCACAACCATCTATCTAATCCACCCAGATAGGTTTGTCTATGCCCCAATCTATCATATCTCAACCAACTTATATTGTGTTATCTATAAGAAATAATATGTAGAAATTTGACATTATTCACCCTATTCCCCAAATTGACAACTTGGACTAATAAAAGATCATCTTCCCATATCTACCATAACCACTCCAAGTAGGTCCATTAATGATCTCCTTAGAAGATATTATGTCAAGGATTACTATCTAAGAAACTTAGCTAGCTGACACAAGTGAATTAATAATATCATAATGTGTAGAGAGGACTTCAGGGCCTAGGTTACTCAAAGGTCAAACCTGGTGATTTCATAGTTTCCCATAGTTATCTCCACTTTTGAAAAATATATAGGGACCATTTAGAGAGTCAGGATGAGAAATATTCAAGATGTGTCTGGCCAAGGCCTAATCCTTGAAGATAATATGTATTTTCCTTATCTAAAAGGAATAATTAGAGAATCAGGAAATCTCCATATAATGAATATTTTGTAGCTTATTTAAAGACATACATAGAGGAATTAATATAACTCCATAAAGACACTAATCAAGTTAGTAAGAGATTTAGTAAGAATTAAATCAAATGTTGGATCAATATTAGATTGTGCATATCCTTAGATAAATAGAGGATGATGTAAATAATGTAACCCTTAGGCTAAATAACATTCTTGACATTATTAGTATAATAAAAATTAAAATGTCTCCCCATTTGACCAAGACCACTAAATTATTTAATTATTTAAAGGAAGATGATAATAAATTTAAAAAATTCATAACTTGCACTACAAATAAGGTCTTTAGCCATTTAGAGATGATGAATCCTCTTGAGGAAACCAATGCCCTCAATTTGGTAGTTATTAGAACACAAAAGGATCATGAATGGGGGTCTCATGAATAGGAATTAATTCCAAAATTATTTGAGCACAAGAGGCAAACTATACACATTTTTCAACAATTGAAGTTGTTGAAGCAAGGGACACTTTGAGGAAATTGATTAATAGAGCTAATTTTAGTAAGTTACTCTAGATGGCTACTTAAATTTCAAACAAAGTCTATAAGGATGTACAAAGGAAGAGATTGATTAGGATATTGATTTTTCAAGGAATAAGGTGATGGAGGTCTAAATCATCAAAGTAGAGTTTAGAAATTTAAAGAAGGATCATGGATGCCTAATTTTGAATTCTCCAGGGTGCACAGACCATCCCTTTTCAACCTAGAAATAATCAAATCTTAATATGATTGAACATACAAGTGTTATATAGACATGAAGGCAAATAAATAATAAATAATAAGAATTTATAGTTGAAATCTACCTACCACTTCTACTCCATCATCCACTTCAAGTGCTACTCCCTTGACCATGTAAGATCTAGCATCAAGTAAACCTTATTGGCCTAAGATAATATTATATGTATTTTATTTTATGAGAGTTAACACATGTAAACTAAATATTTCTTATATTTTATACTCATGATACATAAGGCATTAGTTATGGAATCTTGTAAACATGCACAAGTTGTATGATTTTGTAGTATGCATATTGTTTTAGAGATATAATTTTGTCCATTTTGAATTCTACATACAGAGTCTACATTAAATAGAACTATTTTTATAATCACTTAGTAAATTGTAATTCCAATTTTAGATGAAATTGGAGGATGAGGTGACCCTCCCCAAACCTATATATACTTTTAACTCTCCCATTTCAAAGGAAGTTAGAATTTTAATCCATGTAAGAAGAAATATTTGGATTATCATATAATTATATTAATGAGATTCTTCTCCAAATCTATATAATTGATTGTGATTTTTGTCCTATTGTTGATTCAATAATTTTGGGTGTACAAATGCTACTTAAAATTATTTATTGTTATTATTGATATATGTTAATATAATATGTACAACAATTATTTGAAGATTAGATAATATCATTAA
Source organism: Torreya grandis (assembly GCA_037957365.1). Classification (NCBI taxonomy): domain Eukaryota; kingdom Viridiplantae; phylum Streptophyta; class Pinopsida; order Cupressales; family Taxaceae; genus Torreya; species Torreya grandis. The sequence continues at coordinate 195,260 of JARHVA010002648.1, forward strand.
TTATAAGAAATAAGGTTGATTGATTCATTTATTTAAGTGTGTATAAGTGTCTTTCATGATACAACCTTCTAAAGTGAGCAAAAACTACTTTAGAAGCCTCTTTGATTTGAATCATAATCATATGTTATAAGGGCATGTAATAGATGATCTAAACATGAGCAACCTTTGGTTGAGATCTTGGAGTTTACTATATCCTTTACCCTTGTACTCCCTCACTATGTTTTTGTGAATGTAATAAATCGTTTCTAGCTACAAGCATTAGTTTCAAATACACTTATCCATGTATAAGACCAACCTCAAATTAATCCCTCTCTTAATCACAGTACTTTCTTTTCTTCTCTACCTTCCCTCCTTTTGAATTTGTTTTGAGATGTACCCACCATATCTTAGACTATCAACCATCTAACTCAAATAGAATTTTGGTTTCTTTTAGATTTCACTCACCCATACACACTTGATTAAAAACATGCATGCTTAACTAACTATCCCACCACCTGGTTATTTTAACTTGTAACTAAAATTCATGCTTCAGAGTGAAGTTTTCCTCCATAGGGATTTAAAAATGCTAGATGCTACCTCATTCATGATTTGGTGTGCATAAAAACTAAATCAACATACACCTATGTGTCAATGCAACAATGTTACCCCTTGATAATTTAATTTAGTAAATATGCTCCCTTATGAAATGTCAGAGCTATGAAAGGTTTAGAACTAAACCTTGGATATTTGAAGAGGAAACTTGGATGGCAATTATGCCCCCAATTTGGTGAAATGGTGAGTTGTGACACAACCATTGATATCATTGAATCTCAATCACACAACTCAAGTAAATATATAATAACTCCAAGTTAAGTGGTATAACCACCTCAAAATATAAAAGGAGATTAGTCCTAAGTCCATCAAGGGAATTTAATATCAGCCATGCTAATCAAAATAACCAACTGTTATAGATATGAAAGGATCAAAATGGTGCTACTTGGTAAAAACTATGCTTCTTGGTAAAAAAATTGAACATGCATTTGTAATTTTTAGTGCACTTATATGACATATGCACCTATAATGTATCTCAATCTAAAAAATCTATCAAGAAGTAATGTCTTCTCTATTAATGCTTATAATATATATCACAAATCTAAAAAAATTTGTACCAAATCTATAAAAATCAATGCCAAATGTATAGTATTTTGATCCAAGTGTATATCTCAATCATGTAAATTGTTTAAAATTTTAACAACTATGTATGTGTGGATTCAGGTCTCTATGTGATTACACCACTAATATTCCCTCCCTTTTAAAGTGAGGGGAATGGAATCTAGCAGTCACCTTACCTTAAAATGATAAGATACCTATATTATCTAGTATAAATCATGTAGCATATATGAGTAGCATGTCTAAGTATATATCAATGAATCTTGTAATATGTGATCACAACAAGCCATTAGATGCATTATATGTATCATGGTGAGTTTTATAAAGTAACAATCCAAGCTAATAGAAAACAATCACACACATAAAATCAATTAATGTCACACAAAATGGGGTATAAAGAGATCATAAATAAGGATCATGTTTAATTATCTGGGAAACAATTTAGGCGATAATTTGGGTGATGGTTCTACCCCAATTGATGATGGAAATTCTAAGAGCCATAACTTTTGCACCGTATCTCCAATTGACTCCCCGTTTGAACCATTAGAAAGATAATAATAAGGAGAATGTGGTGAGATGTAATGGATATTTGATTAATGGATTTTTACCCCTAAAAACTCAATGGAAGTGACCCAATTTTGAATTTTAATAGTGTAGTCTAAAAATATTAAGTTTCTAAAAATAGTAATTCCTCAAATTTTGTATTGTTTTAAATCATGGAAGTCAAACCACTTAATCTCCCTCAAGATTAGTGACCTTAAACATCTTCTTCCTACTTTAAAAATGTGTATAAATGATGTAACCTAAAATGGAAATTAAACATCTCTTCCCAGAGATAAGCATATAGTTGTATTGCAATCTTGAGTAATAAAACATCTCTTCTTAGAGAATTCATTATTTTTGTGTTATTTTTGCGTGTTCTTGAAATATCTATCAATAAAAACTTCTAAGTTTTGGATCAGTGGTCTCAGAGTGGTTTGTCTTGAGAGTGTATGATCCTGAGGATGAGGTCAAGCTACAAGAAGCTTGGGTGGAAAACAATAAAGCTTCCAAACTAGTGGTGAGATGTAATGGAGATTTGATTAATGGATTTTTACCCCTAAAAAGTCAATGGAAGTGCCCCAAATTTTAATTTTAATAGTCTAGTATAAAAATATTAAGTTTTTAAAAAAAGTAATTCCTTAAATTTTGTATTGTTTTAAATCATGGAAGTCAAACCACTTAATCTCCCTCAAGATTAGTGACCTTAAACATCCTCCTCCTACTTTCAAAATGTGTATAAATGATGTAACCTAAAATGGAAATCAAACATCTCTTCCCAGAGATAAGCATATAATTGTAATGCAATCTTGAGTAATAAAACATCTCTTCTTATAAAATTCATTATTTTTGTGTGTTCTTGAAATATCTATCAATCAAAACTTCTAAGTTTTGGATTAGTGGTATCAGAGTGGTTTGTCTTGAGAGTGTATGATCATGAGGATGAGGTCAAGCTACAAGAAGCTTGGGTGGAAAATAATAGAGCTTCCAAACTATCCACCTAGTTGATCCAAATAACTTCAAATAGTGGATGATACTGAGACATCTGATCCTTTCAAGGAAATGGTGAATGCATCCCTCTAATGACAATAAGCATAGATATTGTAATAATTTTTCCAAATTCTCCAATAACTCTTGATGGGAAATTTTGGCTCTTCATCTTCACTTCCTAGCTCTTCATCCATGGAATGTTCTTTCAGTGCCCCAACACCCTTCAAGGTTCAGGTGAATTTTGATATTCCTACATTTGAAGACCAAATCAATGCTGATATAGTAGAAAATTGGTTGGATCAATTACCTTCCTACTTCTCTGCAAATAAATTTACTGATGTAGAAATATCACTTTTGCTCTTTTGAAAGCATCATTACCCATGAAAAATTGGTGGGAAGTGTACAAAAAGAGGTTCAACACATATGACATTTGCCTTGAGGTGGAACCTACCTAGGATTATTTCATGGAAGTGGTAAAGGAAGAATACTATCTCATTATAGCATATGATGATCTGTACATACAGTGGCAATAACTTCACCAAGGTAAGGACCAATCTATTCAAGACTACACAAACATTTTTCATTCTCTATCTAAAATATTGGGCATCATGAAAGTGAGAAACATAAGACTCTCAAATATCATGGTGGACTATAATGGTACATATGGGGAGAAATGGAACTCTTCAAGTTGAAAACCCTTGATGAGGCATACAAATTCATGGTGAAGATTGAGCAGAAGCATCAAAGGAAGAATACAAAGATTCAACCTTAAAAATGGAAAAGTGACAAGGAAGGTCAAACATGAGGCAAAAATTAGAAGCAAAAGGAGTTTCAAAATAATAAACCCCAAAAGGGGAAGACTAGAAAATGGTGTGATTACCACAAAAATAGAACTCACTCTAAAGAAGAATGTCAAGCCATTAAGTCACTACTTTCTGAGTCATAATACTCAACATCTACTACTCTATCTCATACATAACCTATAGTCAAAGAGGATGAAGAAGATATTATAGATGTTGAGATTGATGCCATCATTACTTCATCACAGATCCATGAAGAAAGGCTAGATGACAAGGAAAAATTGTTTCACTCCAAATTATGGGTAAAAGGTAAGCCTCTGTATTTCATTATTGATAGTAGGAGTCAAAATCATTTAATATCTACAATAGTTTTGAAAATTCTAAATATATCCATGAAGCCTCACCCAAATCCATAAAGTATTGGATGGTTGAGCCCAGGGACAAACCTTTGTGTCACCCATCAGTGTCTTCTTTCATATGCAATAAAATCTTTCTAAGATGAAGTCTTATGTGATGTGGTCAATCTAGATGTTTTTGATGTACTCCTTGGTCATTCATTCATGTATGATCAACATGGAATTTATGAATCATGAACATGAAGAATCGCCCTCACTCTTAGAACATGATACGATAGGGTACCAGAGGTACCACCTCCCACATCTATCTCCATGATTAGTGCCAAGTAATGTAAGAGATTGGTGGAGAATATAAAGCAATTCATTCTCATGGTGGTCAAACCACAAAAATCCAAGAAGGTTGATGTTGTAGTCGTGACTACACAATAAACACAACAAAAGTAGATGGGACAAATCATAGGAGAATATGATGACTTATTCAAGTCACCTACAAGAGTTCCACTACATTTCTAGGTAAAACATTCTATCGATTTGATCTTAGGATCACCTTTGCCTAACAGTCCTATGTATCATAGATCAGTTTTGGAGAATGATGAGATAAAAAGATAGATTCAATAATTGATCCAAAAGGGTCACATTAGGCCAAGATCTTCACCCTATGGCAGCCCAATTATCCTAGCACCAAAGAAAGATATAACATGGTGGCTTTGCATAGACTATTGAGCCTTAAATAAAATCACTATGAATAATTGCTACCCCCCTCCCTAGGATTGAAGACCTGCTAGACCAACTCTGTGGTGTGAAGTTATTCACTAAAATTGATCTCAAATCTAGCTATCACCAAATTCCCATTGATCCCATTGATGTCTAGAAGACTACATTCAAATCTAAGGAAGGGCTCTTTAAATGGTTATTTATGCCTTTTGGCTTAACTAACACACCTACAACCTTCATGAGGATGATGGATGAAATCTTGAGACCCTTCACCAACTCATTCATGGTTTTCTACCTAGATGACATACTCATCTATAGTAGAACATGGGAAGAACATCTGCAACATGTTTCTAAAACTCTTTAAACTCTTCAGGAGCATAAGTTGTATGCAAATCTCAACAAATGCACATTCAAGATGAAAACAATTCAGTATTTTAGGTACATTGTGAATAAGGAAGGGGTCCATGTTGATCAAGAGAAGATTTAGGTTATTCAAGAATAGCCTACACCAAGGACCCTCATAGAACTTCATAGCTTTTTGAGTCTTGCAAATTTCTATTGCAAGTTTATTTTTGGATTTTCACATGTTGCTTGGTCACTAACCCAAGTGACTAAAGGAGGAGCTAAATATAAATTTTAGTGGGGTGAAATACCAAAAAGTGCATTTGATAATATGAAGAATAGACTTTGCTCAACTCCTATTCTTGCCTTACCAGATTTGAATCAACCTTTTGAGTTGATGAGAGATGCATCTAAATATGCCATGAGAGTTTTCATCATGCAACATTGCCATATTGTTGCATATCATAGTGAAAATTTCAATGATAAAGTCAAAAAATACCCAACATATGATAAGGAGCTCTATACCATTGTGCAAGCCTATAAATAATGGAAACACTACATCTTAGGGAAAGAGACGGTCATCCACACTGACCACAAACCATTGGAATTCATCCAAATGTAGAGCAAACTATGAAATGAGAGGCATCAAATGTGGGACACACATATATATATAAATTCCATTTGATAATCAAACACAAAAAGGGGAGCTCAAATACAACCATAGATTGTCTGAGCCACCCACCAATTACTGTACTCACAATAGTTCTTGACCTATGTGGATATGATACTACAAATTGAGGTTCTCTGTATGAAGCAGATCCTACCTTTGCTAATACATATCAGGTGCTTCAAAAAGGTAAACATGTTTTTTATTTATATTTACAAGATAATATCCTTTATCATATGGGGCACATATGTGTTCCAGTTGTAGATCAATAGAAGATGATATGAGAAGCACATTTTCATATTATAGCTAGACACTTTGGTGTAGAAAAGGCATTGGTAGTTTTTCAAAAACACTTCTACTAGCCCCATATGTGAAACGACGTGAAAAGGTATCTCAAATCTTGCACCCCATGTGTGATAGCCAAGCTAATAAATAAGAAGCAAGGATTGTACACACCATTTCCAAAACCAATCATGCCTTGGGAATCTATCTCAATGGATTTTATCTTTCCACTTCAAAACATGGCAAGGACTGTATTTTTTTTGTAGTTGATCTTTTTTTTAAATGGCTATTATGATTACTTGTAAGAAAATTATATCTACTAAAGAAACTACTCAACTATATTTTAGTCATGTATGGCTCCATTTTGGTCTCCCCAAGTCCATTATCTTAAATCAAGATAGCAAGTTCTTAAGCATCTTTTGGTCCACTCTATGGAAGATTATGAATACCAAGCTGATGAAGTTTATAGACTGATGGCTAGACAAAAGTGGTGAATCACTTAATTTCTCCCATAATTTAGATGTATCACTTCAAGCATCCATGTACATGGGATGAAGGGCTTCTTTTCATATAACATGGATACAATCAAGCCCTACACATCTCGACCAAGCATAGTCCATTCTAAATATGCTTTGGGTTCTAACCCATGGCACCAATTGATATAGCCATTCCATTCTCCACCATGGAATACACACCTCATGGAAGATCTAAGGTAGTAAAAGCAACAAAGTTCATTAAACAAATGTAACACATCTAGTATCAAGTTCATGACATCTTGGAGAAGATGAATTAGAAGTATAAGCAATGCCATGACAAACATAGGATTGTACACCATTTTACTATGGGTGAAAAGGTTTTCTTGTGGCTTTAGAAGGAAAAAATTGTAGGCCCACATATAAAAATTTGGCCTCTACGATATGGTCCCTACACCATCACTATAAAATTTGGAGAAAATGCTTTTGAGTTGAACCTACTAGCCTACATTGGTCTGCATCCAATATTCAATGTAGATCTCCTCAAACCATATCATCCACCTCTATTGGACACTTTAGTCATAGTAGAACAACTAGACATTGATGAGATTTATCCATAGATTTTTTCTCCAGTGAAGGAGGATCAGATTATGGACACCTGGATGAAGACAACAAGAGGATGCTCTATTTTGCTTTATCAGGTGGTCAAAAGGGGCCAGCTTAGCCACCAAGGTGAGTCGCTCATAGATAATCAAATTAATACACAACTACCACACCTGATAAGGAATATTGATGCAATGGGGACCATTGCTTCTCAAGGAGTCAGGAATGATCTAGGTAATAATTTAGGTGATAATTTAGGTGATGGTTCTACCCTAATTAATGATGAAACTACTAGAAGCCATAACTTTTCCCCCATAGATCCAATTGACTCCCTATTTGAACCATTAGAAATTAAGAACAAGGATAACATGGTGAGATGGAATGGATCTTTTATCAATGGATTTTGACCCCCAAAAATTGAATGGAAGTGCTCCAAATTTTAATTTTAGTAGTGTAGTCTAAAAATAGTAAGTTTCTAAAAATAGTAATTCATCAGATTATATATTATTTTAAATTGTGAAAGTCAAACCACTTAATCTCCCTCAATATTGGTGACCTTCCAAATCCTCTTACTTTCAAAATGTGTATAAATGAATATGTAACCTAAAATGGAAATCAAACATCTCTTTCTAGAGATAAGCATATAGTTGTATTGTGATCTTGAGTAATAAAATATCTCTTCTCAGAGAATTAATTATTACTATGTTATTTTGTGTGTTCTTTAAATGTATATTAATCAAAACTTATAATTTTTGGATCATTCAAATATTACACACTTGAAAAGAGGACATATTCAAATATCCACACATAAAGATATAACAATTATTATGATAGAACAAGTAATATATCACAGCACTAGCCAGATCTAGATGTAAGATCAATAGCGAAGACATTCACCATGAAATAATGAGAGAAAATTTAAACACACCATAACACAGATATACCATGGGAAAACCTTATGAAGAGGTAAAAAACCCACCAAGATTATTCATTATTTGAGAAATAAAATATATAAAATATAAGATTTCTCTTCTCTCTTTTTTTCATCCCATATTAAAATATAAACTCTTTATTATATAGGCAAGGTAATATAACCATTATAATGTGACATTTTCAAAACACCAGATTAATGGGCCCAACCTCTCTAAAGGTCATTTAATACATTTTATTATTTATTTACATGAGGATAAACTCATGATAAATAATAAAATATATTATTATTTAACCAATATAATTTAATGTATTAATGATACATAAATAACACCACTTAACCATTAATTTTTAAAATACTTCCCCTTAATGTTAAGTGGGGATACATGGTGATTTTTAAGAGGTAATAACATAACAAACTTACACTCCATGAACCATCCACATGATGAGTTTTAGGAGGTGATAATTGAAAGAAACATCCTTCATCATGTCATAGTCACCTTTAAAGGAATTATGCTATGTAAACATAGTCACCCAAAGGTATTACACTATTTAACTATAGAGACTCAAAAGTATTACATTATGTAACCACATTCACATAGTCACCTTTAAAGAAATTACACTATACAACTATAGATACCTAAAGGTATTACACTATGTAACCACAATCACATAATCATCTTTAAAGGAATTACACTATACATCCATAGATATCTAAAGGTTTTTCACTATGTCCCCATAGGCACTTTTAAAGGAAATACACTATGTTATCCTAAACCACTTAAAGTGAGTTTAGGATAGCATGATCATGAGAATACATCCCATAATGAGAATACATCCCATAATTTATCTTTAATAATCAACCAAACATATTGGATTATTTTATAACATAAAGACCTCAATGCTACTATGTGTTGATACAATGTAGACTTCCATATGAAGTTTACCAAAATCACATAAAGTGATATATTATAATGTTTTACAATGAAAATAAGTATAGAGATATAGAAGGAAACACACAACCATTATGGCTTTCAATAAGTGACATTATCATGCACATTCCCCCTCAATTTAAACATCGATAAGCCTAGCATTGAATGAACTTCAATAGGCTTTAGTTTGTTGTTGTTGCATTGAATTTTTCACCAAAGTTATATAATTTTGACTATCACCAAGAAGGTTGGTATAATGATGAAATTTCATATGATGTTATTGTATCATCCTTCATATCCAAAAGGCTTATTTATTAACTTCCACATGAGGTACTCTAAGTGATAGCACCTACACCAAACATAAACATAAATCCAAAAGTAGACTCATCATAGTATGATTAGCATCACAATAACCAAATAAATTAGCATAATCAAAGAAAAAATAATATAAACCAAAGTTTATAATTCATTTTCTATACTAAAGTATTCAATTTGATAATTTCTAATGACCTAAGTGTGGATCCTACATGAATCTATTTATTTTTCCAGCAAGCAAATTAATGGCTGAAGCATGGTGTAGGTGGAGAGTAGGGGAGGATTGTAGGAGCTCCAGACATCCATTTTTAGCGATCCAAAACTTGAAAATGCTTGTAAATTTCCATTCAAATATATTGATAGACCTATATTTATATTTTATATATTTTAAGATGATATTTTAATGTTCTTGTTGCTGATATGGTGTAATATGGTGCCCAGGTAGACGTAAAAAAAAAATAGATTTACTTTTGATGTTATTCATGGTCTAAAAATGGATCCAACAGACTTAAATATATTAGAAAACATGAAATCAAACTTTAAATCTCAAAAAATGATTGAGAATACGTTATTTCTAACTTTTTCTTCTTCCATGGTAGTACTAGGTCATACAAGGATGCCAAAAGAGGATGAAGAAAAATAGGCATAGCTTAGGCATGGGTTTACAAGGTCTAGAAAGGTTTTGGTAAAATTTAAAATTGAAAATCCAACCTTCAAAGATTGAAAACTAGATGAAAAGGTTCTAAAATATTTTTTTAATTTTCTACTTCTCATAGGCCATACAAAAATTCTTAGGAGAGATAAAAAATAAAATCAACTACAAGGGTCCAAATCAGGCAAAGTAAGGGTCAAAATGCTTGAAAATAATCATACTAAACCAATGAAATGACCAAAATGGAGATTTACTTCCCAAAAACAAACTTTTTGCTCATTTTTAAGTGTTTTATGCTAAAATTGGCACCCAAGATGACTTAAAATTCCATATCTTCAACTGGTAGCTTCAGAAACTTTTTAAAAAGTGTTAATAGGCTAAAAAATAAATATCTAGCATTTATAAATATATTTCAAGCTATAAAAACTTTTAAAATGAAATATTCACTAATTTTTATGATATTTAAGCCTTAAGTAGACCCAAAAACTATGCTCAAGACTGGACTTGCTTTGCAATACTTCTATTTGCTTAGATTTATAACTAGAGGGCTTCAAATACCATCACAAAAATTATTAATCCAAAAAACAAGAATTTTTTTTTTTAAATAATACTTAAAGAAACATTTTTAGCCCATTTTTAAGATCTTAGTTAGATCTATGACATGAAAATAGGCTTAAAATATGAAAAAATGCACATATCTAAAATTTCTAGGCTCTAAAAGAGGAAAAAAATAAAATAACTTACTTGTACTAAAGGAAAAGCTTAAAAAATTCCCATGAACATACCATGGCTTGAAATATGGATGAATTTAGGCTTGAACACAAGCTAAAGACCTAATCTATGAGCTTGCCACTTGATCGCACATCATCCAACTTTGATACCATGATAAAACAAGTAATAGGGTTTTTTACCTCTTCACAAGGTTTTTCCATGGTATATTTGTGTTATGGTGTGTTAAAATTTTCTCTCATTATTTCATGGTGAATGTCTTTTCTATTGGTCTCACATCTACATCTGGCTAGTGTTGCAATTATTTGTTATATCACATTAGAACATGGTACTACAATAAAGAAACATATTTAAATATTTAATAAGAAATAAAATATCAAACAAGAAGTAAATTTAAGTGATGATGTGAATTAATGAAATATAATCAGCTAGCATAAGCATATCATGTTAGTCCCTACATGTATGTGCTAGCAAAAAATTCCATGTAACATATCATATAAAGTACATGGTCTAAGATGTAAGCATAAGCATATAAATGTGTAATTTTTAGTATACAAGCTCAACATGATAATTTAAAAGTGATCATAAAACAATATAACCTGTATAGATCATGATCAAATAGAAGTAAGATTCCCCCAACATAGTATGTCACGTAAGAAGAGGAAAGGTCCTAGATTTGTATGCTCATGTATCATATATATAATGTATTATTATATCACATTAAATTATGCATGTAACATATGTGTGTGTATAAAATATATTATATGTTATATACTAGCATAAATTAAACAACATAAATTCCAATGATATAGTAAACATGTGTATGATGAATAATTTTTGTAATTTTGAATTATTTAAATAAATACTATATTTTCTTGGAAATTTTTTTTGGATATTTTTGAAATATTTTCATGTTTAATAACTAGTTCCATTAATCCTCTAACTTAGGAGATAAAGGATTACCAAGTGCATCCTTTATTTTCCACCATCATTTATGTTGTATCATTCCCAATGTTTTGATGTTTTTTAGTATTGTGCTACTAGTCATTATAGTGATGGGTTTATCATTGTATCCATCATGGGTAATATAAATATCTATGTTAAATTTGTAAAATGAGCTTCATATCTATAGTACTCACATTTGCCTTCATGTCATCCAACAATTGTTGACCAAAATTAAAGGTTAAATTTGGTGTTTGGTTCATTACCCATATGGTGGTATCAACCACTTTTGGTCCACATTTTACCCATATAATAATGTATCCAAGGGATTATGAAAAGAGTTAGCATTACTTTAACTCATATATATCATGGCTCAAATATCATAGGCATGTAACACTACAAACTATGTCCCAATTATTTATATCAATATTGAGGTATGGATAATAGTTGCCATAAATATTAGAACTAGTAGCTATATCTTCATGTCATGGGAATTTATAATTATACCACATTTTACCTTTGTCTTTTACAATATTGGAAATCGGAGGTATTTTTCACTATTTTGGCATAACATGTATATGGCATTCATTTTTTATTTCTTAATTTGGTTTTTACAATGACTCTAAATGATATGTATCATAGGAAGTGATCCAATTATAATCACAATATGGTGATACCTATTTTTTGATAAGTTTATTTCCTAATTTATGTCTATTAGGAGGTAAAGGTATCATCTTATGCTCAACATAGAAAGTATTGTATGTGGAACATATTATTTTACTATGATTATACCACATTTTACCTTTATCTTTTACAATATTCAAAATCGGAGGTATTTTTCCCTATTTTGGCATAATACGTATATGTCATTCATTTTTATTTCTTAATTTGGTCTTACAATGAATCAAAATGATTTGTATCATATGCAATGATCCAATGATAATCACAATAATGTGATACCAATATTTTGATAAGTTTGTTTCCTAATTTGTGTCTATTAATTGGTAAATGTGTCATCTTATGCTCAACATACAAAGTATTGTATGTGGAACATATTAATTTACTATGATTTGTAGAATATATTATGGAGACTTATGTGAATATCCAAATTATTAACATGATGTATCTACATTTATCCCTTATAAGTTTGACATAAAATTTTTATCTAAGAGTGATGGATTGAGTATTAAGCATTTGCATGTTCATTTGTTATTTTTGACTTTCCCTTGCCTATATTTGGTTATGTACTTTATGGATATGGATTTAAATTATATGTTCTAATACATGTAATTATAAGTAGGTTATGTGAAAGATGCTCAAATAGATCAAAACTTATTTTACATTATTTTCCATCTATCATATCATGAGGGAAATCATCACTATCATAATAATATGAAATGTTCCCATATTGTCATTCAGTATTTACTAATAAAGGAATTATAAATATTTGATTTTATTTTTGTTTGAGTATCACTTGTTCCTCCGATAACATTTTTTTCTTTTCTTCTTTGTATTTTAGTTTAGTTTCAATTGTAGTATGTGTACCCATGTGCACCTCAGTGATTAGTGCCTTATGAGTATCCTGGGTAAAATATTTATTTTTATTGACTCACCAATATCACAATTTGATATACTCAAAATTTTAATATATTTTTTATGTGGTATCATTTTAAGAACCCCTTCTGTGTCAAAATATAACATTTTGCAAAATTTTAAGGGTTCATCATTGAATCATTCATGATGTTTCATCATGTATGAATTTAAAACATCAATGTAATTTAGATGGTGTAACTTCCATTATGTGTATCCAAGGTATACCTGATAATAATTCATAATTTAATGATTGAGACATTACTTGGAATGTAGTTTTTACTATTTTTGGTCCTAATGTCACACTTAATGTGATTTGGCTGATTGGTGGGTTGCATGAATTATAAAATCCTTTGATATGCATATCAGATTTTTAAATAATATATGTGTTAATTCCCATTATTATTAATATTTTTTTGTTACAAATGATTAGACCATATCCATTATCAACTAGCACTCTATATATTCCTTTATTATGAATGATAACGTGTCTGAATAAAGGGACATCGTGATAAATTATATCCTTTTAGGGTAAATATTTATGATCAAAAGTGATGAGATTTGAATTTTTTTTTTATATATTACATAATATATATAAAATAATCTGGATCTATATCACTTTGTACTTGGGTTTCACACAAGGCTTCATATAATATATCTTTATAGATAGTTAATTGCTTCAAAATCTCTAGGATTGAGATCCTAACATGTGAATTATATAAGTGGTAAACAAGATCATATTATTTAGATTTGATTATTAATTTAAGCTTAGGAGGAACTATATGTATATTAATAGGTGGTTGAATAGGTTGGAAACACTTTCCTTTTCATGTAGTGACAACATAGACCACAAAATCCAATATAAGCCATGGGTGAATAATGTGTAGTTGTCACTCGAATAGGATATAAGAGGAAAAAAAGGTTGAGAGAACACACATTGGTGCTTAGATACTGATCTTATATTATTTTAAAATGAGTTGAAAATATAAATTTGAGTTTTATCCTATTTTAAGTTATTCTCTTTGTTATGATAATGTATTTAAACCGTTGGACTATACCTTTGATTTATTTACCAAGCATGTAAAATAACAAGTAATGAATACCATCATATATTTTTAAATGATATAAATAATATATATATCTATATTAATCATGATTTATTCCTTTATGATAAATACAAATATGGTTTTTAATATATTTATAGTTTAGAATCAAAAATAAAAAAATCCTAGGGAAAGCTAGGGTTTACACAAGAAGACACAGAGGTTGGGTTCACCAATTTTTTTACCCTTTTATGATTTAGATAGATAATGTTTAAAGAGTTATATTAGACTAATTGAATGGAGAATAAAACTATTATAAATTAGTCTAATTGAATTAATTTAGATAACATAATATATTGAATTTAAAAAATTACCAAATATAAAAACTACAATTCTTATTGATATTCTATTAATTACAACACAAAAGAGATAATACTTAGCTTTATTAAATATGAATAGGTGGATATGATATGTTTAAGTGTAATAACAAGTATACTAATGCTCAGGAACCTATCATAAAATTCTAGAACTATTTTTTCTGGAGGCATAGACATTAGTATTGACATGTGGATACTAGCACTAGTGCTTGTTTGTGGCTTGATGCCTCTATATGGTAAAAAATATGTATGATATTAAAAAATGACCACCTAATCTTATTGGGTATTTATATAACCTTTATTTTTATATGTTTGGATCATGTGCACATGCTATGTATTATTATATCTAGTTGAAACCCTAGTTCTTTACCTTAGGTCATATCACCTTGCCAAAAATGGGTTAGTGGGATCACAAAGTCTAGCTGACCTCAAGGAACCCTTTGTCAATGAGAAATGTCTACATATCCACTACCCTGAATATGGAATTAGACATATGTAGTTATCTCCTATGTTTGGGTTTGTGTGTGTATTAGGGTGGAATATGTTATATCCAAGGGAATGCAATGATCTAACATGTAACTTGGTAAATACTACTCTTGGGATATTCTTTGAATGTTTTAGGATAACACGACTAATGTAATGACTAATATATAAATAAGGAATAATATGGTAGTATAACTCAATTGTGTAATTGATTGAATGAGATTGAATGTGATTGATTGGTATTTTCTAGATAGATAATGAGTAGGATTTTATTTTTATTTATACCCCACATTTTGAAAATATCTCATGAAATGGTTAGATTATGTAAATAGGTTGACCCATATGTTTTAAAATATTTCTAATTTGGATGAATTTTTAGGTAAAAACACTAGATAAAAATCTTAACACTAGCGTCAATGTTAGTGTCCCTATATGGATGGTAGTGTTTGGTAGGATAAAATTTTGATAAAGGAATATAAATAAAAGTGAAGGATATAAATCATAGTGTAATATTTTTCTAGTTTACAAGTGATCTATGTCTTTAAAATGATAAGGTCGGTCCATGAGGTAAATAGTTAGGTCTAGTGAGATGGTGAATGTGAGATTTTTGGTAGCAGGAAGGTCTAGAATGAATGGTAAAACTCTAATTGGTATTTTTCAAGTGTAGAAGACTAATATATTATATATACTTATATTTTTTTATCTATAAATTATTTTATTTCTATTTTTTTATCACAATTTTTGCACAGTCACTTGATATATTTTGAAATTGATCTATGATCACTTAGCTTAGGAAATAGAGTATCAAAATCTACCATGAAACTACCTATAGAGATAGACACCTATGATAACTAAATGTGTCCATTATCTACTAGAATTATCTATATATAACTTATATTTTCATCTTTATCATTTAATGATGGCTTCTATTATAGGGTATTTTTGACACATCAACCTCTTTGAGTACACATCTTAACAAGTGAACCTAGAATGGGGTGTGATTTTATTGTGGTAATTTTAAAGAGATGTGTCCCTTCATACAAAATTCATACCTCCTATGATGTTTCCCTAAAATCATAAACCCCTAGAATCTAGCTAAGTCTAAAATTAGATAGGATTGTGTGAAAGTGAAATAAGATAGATCTACAACTTATCATACTTAATACTATCCAAGCTCAGAGAAGATAATCAACTAACAATCTGATTATAAGTAATTTTTTATATCATAATCATGACCAATAATGGATCTTCTAAACCTACACTAAAGGATCTCTTATCATACAATGGCAATGGAAAGGTTTCCAAGGACTCTATTCAAATGTAATTTTGTGATAAACCTAACTAGGTCTTATGATTATAATAATAGTAATAAAGCTAATATACTAAATTAACATGTAAGCTAATCTAGTAAATGAATATGCAAACTAATCTAGTGATCACCAAATCTTGTGGCATAAATGGGTAAGATAACAAACAAGTATAGATAATTCTATTTTTCATAACATAACATAGCTAAGCATGGAGAGACATAATTCAACCCATTAATTATACAACATATAATTATCAAAATATGAAGGGATATGAATATACATATCTAGTTGAAGTGAATCTATTGTTCTTAAATCTCTCTCTTGGATAATGGAACTTTGTAAGAGGTTGTTATGGATTTTAAGGATCATAAAGATAAATAAACTCTAGTCTACAAT
The DNA here is from genome assembly GCA_037957365.1 of Torreya grandis. NCBI lineage: Eukaryota > Viridiplantae > Streptophyta > Pinopsida > Cupressales > Taxaceae > Torreya > Torreya grandis. The sequence goes on from JARHVA010002648.1 coordinate 211,875, forward strand.
ACATTTCCTATGCATCCAAGACCTCCACAAGACAAGTGTTACTTTTGTAATGTAAAAACATAAGCAATGAAACCTCTTATTGATAGTATAATAATATTTACGATCAATAATGATATGCAATTAAATGATCCTGTATTTATAAATGAAGTCAAGGGGTATTTATAGCCAAGGATTGACCCTAAACCCTACCAAAAATTTAACTAACAATGTTGATTAGGTTGACTTTATTTGTTAGTAAATAGAGTCTTTAGGCCTCAAAATACATTAGCTTAGGCCAATGTATTTCTATAACATGTGCTAAATTCTCAACAAGGTTGACCAGTTGACATAGTATAAAAAGTGGGTAAGAAGGGTTTTTTCTTAGGTAGGGGCTATTTTGGGTGGTGAATTACTTAGGGGAGTGTGTAAATGGAGTTTTATTATTTAGGTAATTGGACAAGATTATCTTGTATTGGTTTTAGGTAATGTTATAGAGGCTAACTATACTTCAAAGAACCAAAAGTCTGCCAACCCCTTTCTCGATGCACCCTTTAACATGTGCACGCAAAGAGATTGATACTTGATGGGTTCCTATAAGAGAGAAAGCATCAATAACTAATAAAGTTAAAAAAATATTATGTGTATACATATACCCCATCCAAATCTCATCATGTGTCACGTAGTTATGACAAGGGATGGTGATTCAGAAAAAGAACATAGCAACACATAATGTTGAGTTAAATAATTTAGAGTGTGAAGTATAAAGATAAATGAAAAGAAAGAAATGAAAAAGACATTTACTCACTTACTTTTTTATTGTATAATATAAGTCACATTGTAATAATGAAGAGGCATCCAATGTAGATAACATTAAGTGGACTTGAAAAATAAGATAAAATTTGATTTTTTTGTAAAATGTGTGATATGTAGAAAAATTATCTGCATTGTCAAGATTTTAGAATAACTTACAGTTTGGAAAAAGAGATTGAATAAAAATAATTATGAGAAAAATACATAATTTTTCAAAAAAATTGATAGTTAAATAATTTTTTAATTTAAAATAGAAATAGGATTTTTAAATATTCATTTGTAAATTTACTAGTTTGAGAAAAATGGAGCTCTTTGCAACCCAAAAGAGAGACAAGAGAGACTATGGCATAGAGGTGAGAAGCATGATATAAGGGATGCACAGTGGTAAAATATAACATCATTCAAGTAAGTAATGAATTAAATTTTTAATTGTTGTCAATTTTAATTGTAAAATAAGGTAAATTTGAAAAACTAGGTATTAGGGAAAATCAATGTAGTAAAATTTGCCCGAGGAATTTTTAGGGTAGAGTAGGAAATAGTATATTTAATACATAGGTAATGAAAATATCCATTAATTCTTAAGGCACTAATGACAAATAGGTAAAAAAGTCAATTCAAAAACTGAATGGAGTCAGTGTGGTCTATGTAGTTCAAAATGTAAAGGTGAAATAAGGTGGTTGATTGCATAGTAGGGGGTGATGTAACTTGGCTATATGTGGTCTATTGTGTATGTATGGGCTTATGTAGTTTTATAATATGTAGGAGGCTGACTATATACACCTTGGTTGATGTAGTTTTGTAAGAAGTTAGTTGACATAGTTGTAATAAGTGTTCAACTTTGTCTAAAGTGGTTGATGTAGTAAGATGATCTACCCAACTACATAGCAAGTGGCTAAAATAATTAGATGAGGTGGTTAAAGTCATTCAAAGTGGTTTATTTAGCTTTAAGTTTTGATATTGGTTGACATAGTTAACTACTTGGTTGACTTAGTATAATTTTTTTCTTTTTCGGTTGGCATAGTTTAATATGTGGTTGATATAGTATAAAATGTTGAGAAAATATTAAAATAGGTTGATGAATTAGTTAATTTTGGTTAAAATGTAAGAATTATTTATTTTTTATAGTTTATTTTCATGATTATCTGAGATTAAGGACTAATACATGTTTTTTGTTTGAATTTTTACAAAGATGATAAAGGTTTTGGTGTTTCATGGATGTAGTATGGTTACCCAATTTATTAGATAGACTTTCAAATAATGATCATGTAAATTTATAATCATTGGATTTTGGTGGTATTATGCATATGCATAGTATCCCTTTGAGTGTTGATTTAGTTGGCATATTATTAGGATCTTGTGAAGAACTAAGTAAAACTTTTCTATGGAAGTGGATGGGGATACCATTTAGGAGGGTATCAACTTAGAGGATATCCATGCTCTTTTTGGAATTCCTATTATTGGTATGCTTTTTATTTATGATACCATTGAGAAATTTATAGAGATTCAATCCTTAGCCTTATGGACGATTGGCTCAGAGAGGTATTATGATGGTTTATATGTTTATCTATTTTATGTCTATGTATTGATTGTTCCAAATATCTATAAGGTGATTTTTGGCCTTATGATAGCTTGAGTGATCTATCACAAGTTATATTTGAATGTTTCATTATACGTGGTCACCTTATATCAGTTTATTTTAGAGAAAGGTACTCTATATGACTTAGGTTCAATCATTTGGGTGTAGCTAGTGCATAATTTATTTAAAATTATTTCTCGTGGATAGATGACTACAGGCCCCATTATTTTAATTAATATCTAGATATATGAGAGGTTCCCTACGTATTAACCATTTGGGTTCCCCCATGCTATTGATGATAGTTTACCTAAAGTGCTTAGATGGAATTAGGACCATGTTTTATATGTTGTACCACATACCCTAACACTATGGAATTTTACTCATGGTGATATTTTATAGAATCCCTATGCAAGAAGTATATCTAATTGGCCTACTTTACCTATTATTTCTCTTATATTGGTCTATGTTTCATGGTGGGTAGAGCCATGTCTTATTACTCACCTACCTAGAAGTTAGGATTACCACCTCCAGTGGTTCTAATAGTAATGAATAAGTATTGTGCATGACATCATAAGGAATAGAGGGGAAGTGGTAGTATAAATGTTATTGTTGATGTACCTTTTATTTAGCCACATAAATCAAGACCTTGGATTGGATTATGATGATGACAAAGAGTAGTTAGAGTTTTTGCATAGGAGGTAGCAATGGAAGATGTAGATATGGTTGTAGTGGATGTAGAAGATGTGTATATGGATATTTTTGTGCCATATTAGGTTTAAAAATTACTACCACATGTACCAAAATGATGTAGGCATTAGTAGGTGGTTGTAGAGGCACAAGAAGAGGAGCCACAAGTAGAGGTGACTAAGTAGAGAGATCCCATGACATAGTTGGCATAGACTTGATCAATATAGTGATAGATTTAGCATGGACCATGGCATACTCACCTACTCTAGAGTTGTTTTGTATCACCTCAAATACATACTCCAATAGAGGTACTTAATGGACATGCTGATAAGAAGGTTATCGTTGGTAATTTTTTTTGTATTTTTTTGTGTAGTTGTTGTATTTGGATAGCTAGATATATTTTTTTAGATAATTTTTTTGAGATATTATATATATGTGAGATCTAATATACATTTGGTTTTTCTATTTTTTAGGTATTACTAAGGAGTATTTTATATGGGGTGTGTTAGTATAGTGATGCAGATCATATACAAAATCACTCTCACTCTACACCTTTGCTCACAATGCACTCCAACACAATGGATTACACTTCTTGTTATGGGTTTCTAATACATTCCTAATGCAAGAACTGAGGTTCATTTATTTAATTATGTTTTATTTGTTATTTAATCTATTAATATAGGTTACATTAACCCTATAAATCTATTAAACACCTTCCCATTAGTTTATAAGACTCATCTCAAGCCCTTACATAATTTTGCTTCTTGTTATATAGTCCTACTAGCCCTATTTGAGAAACTTTCCTTCTGTATAAAATTGTACCTTATCAAATTTGAAATATAAATATTGATATATATACCATTTTTCATTCTCTATCTACTCATGTAATTTGGTCTCCTAATTCTTTCATATGGCCTCCTTTCTATTATAATTTGTGCCTCTATTTAGGCCTATTAGGCCTATCTGCTCTGATGAAACACACAATAACTTTAAAGAGTATGAATATGTAAAATAAAATTCTTAAACCTTAAAAATATCTTTAAATACATTAATACCAAGAGTTACACAAATTTTCATAACTTTTTGATGGTCAGAATTGTTTATATTCCCTAAACCCTAGTTTAGGGTTTCACCATACCATGTCACAGTTGAGAGTATAAATAATTAAATTAGGAAAATTTTATAGAGTTTAAAAGAATAAAAATAGGTTATTTATCATTTTTATACCCTTTACAACTTTATCTATCACAATTAAATATAGTTTAACTCATTGTCTATCATTTCCAACTTCAAACTTATTTGATTGTGTCAAGAATAGACTATATACAGGTTTGTCTTAAGACTTAACAACTCTTATCTCATTATTAATCAGAAAAATTTTATAAAAACATTCAATATGTTCTCACACACTTATCACTATGTTTTATATCACTTTCATTTGATTCTTTTGTCTTATCTTTCAAGAATCTGATACATAGGCTACAAACAGGAAACTTTATACCATATAGGGGACCGTTTACACTTCATAGAATAGGGTTTTACATTTATCCTTAATTATTTTTACCTAATTCCTCAAATAAACATTTATTCTTCCACAATAATTATCAAAAAAAAATATAATCATCATTCAATCATCAAACTTGAAAATACACAATCTACATTATTAAACAATCAACAGAGTTCTGTGTTAACAAAGATCTCAATTGTTAACCCTTACAATCATTCCCTCAAAACACTTTAAAAAACTTTTAAAGAAACATTAAAAAAAAATTATCAAGTTGTTATTTTCCATCTACTTGTCAAATATAATCTAAAACGTTAGCCTTTCTTACCAGAATAGGGTCTGCACTTTAAACCCACAAGACCAGGGGTCTCTCACTCTCCATTCCTATCAAATATTGAATCAAACAAACAAGTCACAAATTTTATTCATACTTGGATTAAATTAAAATATCATTATCTCATCAAACATCATACATGTATTCTAAAAAACAAAATATGACCACCTAAATAGGGGTTTGTATCCTTTCATTTAGCATTAAAGTTTTTAACACAAAAACATTATTTTTATCTTCATTTAAAAAATTGTCATTACATCCTCTATTAAAATATTGACCATACTTAGTAATATGGTAAGTTTAGTATGATTTAGTCAGAACCATTAGTTAGAGATTTCCAAGTCAATGTTTGGCTATACCACACAATATAGGAAGGCTATACCATATTTTTTAAATCTAAAACTAAATACATATAAGCCTTAAAACATTCAAAACTACTTCTTGCTACCTTTTCTACGTAGAGCTCTTGTAGGTTACATTGCATTTTCTTATTTTCCACACAATATGACATATGAACCATAACCATAGGTTAAATAGTCATTTTTTTTATACCTCATAAAATTTGATAAACCCTTATACATGCTTGACATATATTTTAACCTTTACACATTTCACAAAATTATTTAGAAAGGCTCACAATTTCAAATTTCAAAAAGGCATTTTTGGTAGGAAATATACGAATTCAAATTTCTTGCAACTTTAGACACCCTATACTCCATAAATGGAAATATGATAACCTATATCAAAAATAAAACATATATATACCAAGAAAGGAACAAAAATGGATCAAAATTTGGGTCATAATGGGACTCCCATACATCATACTACCAAGATGGAAGAATCTTTGCCACAGGTGTTGAATGTTGCTCTTGGTATATGTTATTGTTTGATTACAATGAACCTTCCTCATTGAAGGTGTTTGACTCCACTTTATTCTCATAGAGGTTTACATGTTCTTGGGCCCCATATTTAATCCTTTTATACTTCATCTCCTCGATCCACATACCTGCACATAAAATAATAATGTTAAACAAATCATAGCTGCTACCCTTTTCTTCTTGCTTGGCAGGAATTTTCCACTCTCTCTTCTCTTCAAATTGATTCTCCTTATTCTCAACTCCATGATCAAACATCACTTCAAGTATTAATGCTTCCTCCTTCACAAATACTCTTTATGATACCCATTTCTTCTCATGCACAACTACTTCTTCTTGGCACACCTAATGCTTGTGTTGCCTCTTGATTTGTTTTTGTTCATCTCTATTATAGTTGCTCTTCTTATCCAACTCATTCAAGGGTTGTATTTTCCCTTTTTATGTATTACCTCCTTGATCACTCAATTATTCTTCATAAGAATACATGCTTTTATTTTTCAAATCTCTCCTTCAAGCATTTAACCACTCCTTCCCTAATCACTTTATGTTGCATATATATCTTTATTTTATCTTCTACCTGTACCTTCAACACTAAACATCATATTAGAAATAATATTTTAATCCTTCATGGATTCCTCATTGGATGTCTTCTCACACATTTCAACCTCCATTTTCTTAACTTGCTTGGTGTCAATCCAAAGCCATTGTTCATCCAATTCAGATGCAATGTCAAACACTTTTTTATTGTCTCATTTTTCATGGACTTGGATGCCATGCTTGCCTTGGATATCCTCTTTCTTAAGAACTCTCTTTGGTTCTATGTTTTCTTCCTTCTCTTTAAAAATTTTTGATGCCACATTTTAACCTTGTGTTATCTCTCTCAATTCCATCTTTGTGGACTCAAAACTTTTCATATCAATCAACTAAAGATAACTCACCTTCTTTTCTTCCTTCTTGGGTGATTTGATCATACCCAAACTCTCCATAGTTCTACTCTAACATTACATCATCATTATCCTTTCATCTCTCTTATCTTCTTCACCTTTCGATGGGATAAGTGTATATGTCTTTCCATCCTTCCTAATGGTATAGGTGTTGGCTTGACCATCATGTATGGAATGCTTATCAAACTACCATGGTCTCCCTAACAATAAGTGACACACATCTATATCCAAAATATCACACAACACTTGATCTCTATATTCTCCTCTCTTGAAATAAACCTAAATTTATTCACTTACCATTATTTGGTGTCATTTTTACACCCATGCAACTTTGTATGGTTCTGTATGTGGCATTCTCTTTAACCTAAACTTCTACACCATCTCTAATGAAATAAAATTGTTAGTGCTACCACCATCAATTACCAAATTACATACCATACCATGGGTCTTACATCTACTTTTGAACAAGCTTCTCCTTTGGATTAGTAACTTTCCTTGCTTCTGCTGCAATAGTACTCTCCTCATGATTAAATACTCATTTATTTCATGCCTTCTATCTTCATTCTTCTCTCTTTGCTACTACATACTTCTACTCACATTTCTTGGACACTTTGTTACCCTGTGTCCTCTTTAGCAAGTCTAACATTTCCCCTAAAATATAAGTCTTGGTTATTGTCTCATTAGACCTTAAACTCTTCTAATTATACTATATACTAATGTTCTAACCTCTCTTGCATGGTGTTAACCGATGCCATGTTCTTGAACTTTTGTATGCACTTGTGGTCTCCCTTGAGCCACCTCTTCATTTCCTCTCTCTTCCATCCTTGATTGTAAAGTTTCTACCTCACCTTGTACCTATATTATCTTTTTTCTCTCCTTATAAGAGTATCCTCAATATCCTCCATCCTCATCACTAATTGATCCATCAACTATGTCATTATCTTGATAATATCATCCTCTTCTCTACTATCTCTCTCCATGAAGCACTACACCTAGTTACATGTCCTGCATTTCACTTCGAAAAACATATTGTCAATCTCATTCATAATCCACAAAATATTTTTCTAGCTCTAATACCAAAATTATGTAGACTATATACCAAATCACTCTCACTCTACACCTTCGCTCACAATGCACTTCTTCAACACAATGGATTACACTTCCTTTTATGGGTTTTTAATACATTCCTCATGAAGAAATAAGGTTAATTTATTACCTTATGGTTTATTTAGTTTTTAATATGTTCATAAAAGTTACATTAACCCTCTTAATCCATTTTACACCTTCCCATCACTTTCTAAGACTCATCTCATCCCCTTACATAATTTTGCCTCTTGTTACATAGTCCTATTAGCCCTATTTTGAGTAACTTTATTTCTATACAAAATTCTACCTTCTAAAATTTAAAATATAAATATTGATATAGATACCTTTTTTCATTATCTATCTATTCATGTAATTTGGTTTCCTAATTCTTTCATATGACCTCCTTTCCAATTTAATTTGTGCCTTTTTTATGCCTATCTGCTCTAATGAAACACATAATACCTTCAAAGAGTAGGAAGACTTAAAATAAAATTATTAAACCCTAAAAATATTTCAAAATACATTAAGACAAATATTTCTAAAAAAATCATAACTTTTTGATAGTCAAAATTATTTATATTCCCTAAACCCTAATTTAGGGTTTCACCATACCCTGTCTCAGCTGAGAGTATAAAGAAGTCAATTTGGGAAGTTTTATTGAATTTCAGAGACAATAATTAGGTTATGTATAATTTTTTATACCATTTAAAACTATATCTATCAGAATTAGATATATTTCAACTCACTATCTATCATTTCCAACTTCAGATTTATTTGATTGTGTCAAGAATAGACTGTATACAAGGCTATCTTAAGATTTAACTACTCTTATCTCATTATTAATCAATAAAAAGTTATAAAAACATTAAATAGGTTATCAAATACTTATAAATACATTTTATATCACTTTAATTTGAGTTTTTTGTCTTATCTTTCAAGGATCTAATACACAAGCTATAAACAAGAAAACTTATACCAGACCGGGGACTGTTTACACTTGATTGAATAGGGTTATACCTTTGTCCTTAATTATTTTTAATTCCTTACTCAAATAAACATTTATTCTTAAAAAATAATTATAAAAAAAACTCTATAAGCATCATGATCAGTTACCAGACTTCATTCAATCACCAAACTTGAAAATACACATTTTACATTATTGAACAATCAACAAAGTTCTATGTCAAAAAAAGTTTCAATTGTTAACCCTTAAAATCCTACCCTCAAAAAACTTACCAAAACCATTTTTAATAAACATTAAAAATATTATTAAAGTTGTCATTTGCCATCTACTTTTCAAATATAATCTAAAACATTAGTCTTTCTTACCAGAATAGGGTCTACACTTTAAACCCACAAGACCAAGGGTATCTCACTCTCCATTCCTATCAAATCATGAATCAAAAAAACAATTCACAACTTTCATTCATACTTGGATTAAATTCCAATATCATTATCTAATCAAACATCACATATTCATTCTAAACAACAAATCATGACCACCTAAACAAGGGTTTGTAGCCTTTCATTTAACAATAAAGATTTTTGATGGGTGTTGTTATTCCATTCATTTAATCAACTCTTTGTTGATGTCATATTCAACCAGGGGTGTGTCTAAATCTATATGCATCAAGAAGAATCTTAGTGATTTAGTAATTGATTGTAGGTATTTTTTTGTTTTGAAGGATCTTTAATGGATTAAGGATGTCTTGGTTAAAACCTTATTAGAATCAAACTATGAAAATCTACTAGAAATAAACACACATTACAAAAATGAATTTGCTAGAAATAAACACACTTTGAAAAATTAAATTTTCTAGAAATAAACACACTTTGCAGAATTAAATTTGCTAAAAATAAACACACTGTTTCGAATGCTTGGAAAATGATTGCAAAGAAATGAGAATTTAATCTAAAACACCTGCAGGGACAGATCTACAACAAATTTAAAATTAAGGTATTGAAAGCATTTATAAATTTAATAGATCTACCAATTTGATTTTGAAAATAAACTGTAAATACCAACTAAAAATGAACATCCTAGTTCTTAGAGGAGTGGGCCCTTGCTCCGCCTAAAAACAAGATTGAACAACTTAATTCTCTTTCAAAATAGAAATGGTTATTTTATTGATAAAATGTTTTGTATTACAAAAATGTACTAATCTATCCTTATCCCTCTATTCTTCAATTACTACCATTATTCCTATATTCTTCAGGTCTGCACATATATTCTTCTTCTTGTGGTGTATTGATGGCCGCAACTATTTTATGGATATGATGGAACTGAATCGTACCTAGAATAGATTCTAAATTAAAACATGGTTGGATGTCCAGCTATGTGATAAGTGTCTTACATCTACAAGTATGGAAATCATAAGTCTACTCCTTATTAATGGGATCATTGATTTGATAGATCATCAATCATTTGGAATAGATCTTTATCAGTTATGGAACTTTAGAAGAGTTCTAAAACTAAAGGAAATTGTTCCATGTCTAACCACAAAATTTCTAAAGCTTATCTATAGGAGTACCATAACTAATTCAGATAATTCTGGAACTAAATATAGAGTTTTGGAACTAAGTCCAAAAATGTGACAGAACTTGTAATAGCATGGTGGAGTTTCGAAACTAATCTGTATTGTTTCCAATGCTTCCAAAAACATGTAATCCACTTCATTTTTGTTCTTTAACCTAATGATGACCTATTTTATTACAAAACTTGAATTTTACAAAACACTTGTTAGGAATTATAGAGCTTTTAAATTTAGAATCACAATCAACAAAAGATGGACAATTACATCCTAACTCATATCAGATCAAAATAAAAGTCATAAAATGTAGTCAAACTTAATAAAAAGAGAGAGTAATATGAGGTCATTTATTGTACATTTAATGAGCATATCTTGGCCTCATCATTTCCCCCATACTTACTTGTTTATAAGTCCCTTTACAAACTTTACTCTTCAAATTAGGGATTGTATATTCTGCATTCCATTGGATTGCTTAGATCAAATGGCTAGAACTGAATATCCCAATGCTTTGATTCAGAGGTACTATACCCTACTCTTGCTTCTAATTTTCTTTTCCATTCCTCAAATTGAGTGGGATCTTGAGGTTCTTTGTTTTGCCAAGGAGATATAGGGGTGAGAAGTAGAGGTGGCCTTGTCTATATTCCTATCCATATACACAAGGGAGTTTCATTGATCTGAGTAATTATTGTGCATAAAGATTTTGTCCTTTCTAGACTCAAGATCAAATTTGAAGGGGATATTACTTCCCTTCTTTTCAATGCCACTGGGAGAATTTCCCATCTTTTCAAATATGCATCATAAATATTATCAAAAAAATTCTTTTCATAAGAGGTGAAGGCATTAATGCTTTTTTGTAAATTGGCAAGATAAGGTTCCTTGCACCTTCCATTAAATTCATGGGATTGGAAATGTGAATCAAAGGTAAATGGGTTGCATAATGAATTCTCATATAGAGACTAGATGAACTAGCCTTTAATAAATGCTCTGACTCCCTTTCTTTTTATGCAATCTATCTTCCCATTCCTTCCTTGCTTTCTTTTCTTCCTTCATTTTGCTTTTCAAGTCCTTATTGGATGTCTTCACTACATTGATTTATCTGCATGTATCATCCCATAACTACTTGAATGGTAGATAAGTCAATTTAGTCTATGTAGAGATTGTTGACACAAGGGTCTATCTCCTAAAAATTTTACATTTTTCCTCTTTCTCCATTAGCTACCTTTTAATCTCTACTAATTCCTCAATCTTGGTTGTGAACTAGCTTGTTAATTGTTCAAGAATCATTTATCCCTATTCTAATTTGAGTTTGAGGAAATTAAATTCCTCATCCTTTTCCTTGATAATGAGCTCTGCTCTAGACAAAACTAGAGCTTGTTTAACCTACTAATTTTTTTCTTTTTCTAAAATTTCTTGGGGAGTTAAGCATTCTTATTCCACTAGAGGGGATTTTCCTTTCCTTTTCCAAGATGCCTATTCATCTTCTACACGTGATGGTGCTACTGTCTCACCCATTTCTTGGAAAACTTGCTCCTTAAATCTTTCATCTTCTTTTTATTTTTCTATTTGGCTTGGTCCAAGAGGAGTCATGGCCATGTTGCCCAAAATATCAGCAGCTTCAATTTCTAGCTCTTCTTGTTCTTTCATCTCTTCTGGAATTTGTTTAGACCTTTTTATGACTTCTCCTTCTTTGAGGAGCCTCAAAATGTGCAAAAATGGGACTCCTCTTAGATCTTCTTCTAATTTTCACCTCTTATTTAGGCCTAGGTGAACTATCACTATTAGAGACAGGTATTAGTTCTTATATAGCTTCTATAAAAGAAGGAATTTCTTGAGAAGGCATAGTAGGGTCTGCAGTTTTAGTTCTTCTAGATCTTCTTCTTTTTGGTATTTCCTCTCCTCCCAATTTTTTCTTTTCCTCAGCAGTGGTATTATTTTCCAAATGAATTAAAGGGGAAGGAGGAGTTGTTATTACTCTTCTGAGAATACCAGGGTTCTACGTAAACTTGCCAAAAAAAATACTACATTTCTTCCCCATTTTTCTTTGAAATAAAATGGTGCTGGCATACTAAATGCATTAACCCATGATGTCTAATTGTTCCTACACCCCAAGAATACCTCTAGGCCATTGTATGGATGGAGTCAAAAAGAAACCCTAGAAGGTTTACTATATATTTTGGTTTTTCAGCTCCATATCTAAGGTATATGAGGATTTTTAGGACTTCTTTTCCTACTTACCCAAATTGTCCATCACAAGTTAAATACTTAACTATCCAAATGCTACTCTGTCAAAGGGTTTGGGCAAGTTGGCCCTTTTAACTCCTTTGATGATTTTCTTTGTGTTGAAAAGATACTGGGGTTCAACTTCCCCTTCTTTCAGTAGGGTTTCAACTAGGTCTTTTAATGTCCCTTTTATAGGGTTTGGGACATGCACCATTGGTATTCCAAATATCTCACTTATTACATTCACAAATAAAGGAAGGAAAACCTTCCTAATCTTTGTCCTTATTTTCTCTAAATTGATAACAAATTCTCTTACCAATTCATCATTATATTTGGGGAATTTCCTAAGAAACTCTAGCCATCCTGCCTATTGAAAGATAGTTGTTACTTCTTCATCTGCAAGGAGCTGGGTATCATCCTCTAGTTCTGACTTCTTTTTAATCCCCATGATTCATTCTTATATAATATTACATAGGTTAGCTGAAGATCACTTCTCTTATCATTGGAATTGATGAATTTGGTTGTGGATTTGGTGAATTTGGCTATGGAATTATTGTATTCAATTGTAGAACTAGAAAATTTGGCTATGGAACTACTATACTTAGCTACAGAATTGATGAATTTAATTTCCTGTATCTCTCTTGAATTTTTTTGTAGGTATTTTTTACTTTGTCAATTCAATAATAATAATGATTCTTTATAACTATGCCACCAATTTATTCCATCATCAATATCCTTCTTATGATTTCTCATGTTTAATCATGATGTACAATAGATGACTCATCATACTAATATTTTTTAAATCAAGTCTAATCACACATGTTAATTTTCAATCTAACCTTTAACAAGTTAAAAACATAATTACCATCCTTGATGATGTATTCCCTCCATCATGATGGCTCATCATTCCTAAAAAGTGAAAAAAGGAAAATGGTTAGAAAACAGTTAGAATTTTAAAGAAGTTTTTATTTTGAATTAGCCATTTATTTGAGAAGATCAACTACCATCGTTGGTTTTCAATTGATCTTTCAGATTTTATTTTTTTGGGAAGAGAATGCCATTTACTAGTTTTCATCCTCTTCCCTTTATTACGGATCTATTCATCTGATTATTTAATCATTTTGGAAGAACTAGGTTCTTCCATATGATCAAATTCTTTGTTTGCTTCAATTTGATTCAATAATTTATCCTTAGTAGGAGGCTTCCTATAAAGTTTTAGCCTGTGTCCATTGACCAAGAGTATTCTTCTACTGCCATGAATGGGAAGTAACTAGATAGAACCATTGTCAAATATCTACTCAATCTGATAAGGTCCTAACCATCTAGTTCTCAATTTTCTTTTGAATTATTGGTACTTAAAATCAAACAACAGTGCCCAATCTCTTACTTTGAATTGCCTTTCTTTGATATGTGAATCATGCCATTGCTTCCTTTGATCTTAGATTATCTCTATTTGGTGAAGTGCTTCCATTCTCAATTCATCCAACTCATTGAGTTGAAGGATTCTCTCCTTTTGAGTTACATCTAATTCAATTCCCACCTTAGTTGTTGTCATCAATGTCTGTAGTTCAAACTCAATAGGAAACAAGGGTTTTTTCCCATAGATTAACTCATATGGTGAAAACCCTATTATGGTTTTCCAAGTTGTATTGTCAGCTAAGATAGCTTCACGTAGTCTCTTTACCCAATCTCTTATTTCTACTTCAACTATTTTAGTGAGGATGTTTTCCAATTCTCTATTTGTTACTTTAACTTGTCCATTTTCTTGTGGTGATAGGGAGATGACTTCCTATGATTGATCTGATAATACATTGTGAAAGCCTAGATCATATTGGACATAAATTATGGTCCTTGGTCTAAAACTAAGCTTCTTGGTGCTTCAACCTTTACCATAATTTTGTGCTAAAGGAAATCAACAACTACTTCTTCAGTGGCATTTGTTAAAGCCTGCACTTCTGCCCACTTTGTCACATAATTAGTACACACAAGAATGTGCTCTTTTCCCTATGAAGGAGGATTGAAGGGTCCAACAAAATCCAATCCCCATCTCTCAAATTGTTTAATCACTACTTGAGGTTGCAGAGGCATTTCATTGGTAAAGGTTGGTTGTCCCATCCTTTGACAAAGATCACACTGCCCGATTTATGTCTTCACATTTTTGTATAAAGATGGCCAATAGTAACCAGTGCCAAGTATATTGTGAGTTGTTATTTTCACTAAATAGTGTCCTCCACTTATTTCATCGTGACATGCACAGAGGATGTCAAAGATTTCATATTTTCTTACACACCTACGTAAAACCAAAATCAAGACCACATTTAAATAGCATTCCATTTAACCATTTGAAATGTGCACTAGTTTTGATTAATTTCTTTATTTGTTTTTTATTGAAAGAAAGAGGAAACTTCCTTGTTACAAGATAATTTTCTATGTCAGCAAACCATGGTGTATCAGCTAAAATAATAAATAATTGTTCATCTAGAAAGCTATCCTTGACTGGATCTTGCTCCCTTGTAGTGGTCAATCTTGACAATAAATCAACTACCACATTAGATTTACCTAGATTGTCCACAATGGTAATATCAAATTCTTGTAGAAATAATAACCATCTAATTATTCTACCTCCAACCACTAGTTTGTTCATTAAATATTTAATTACTAAGTGATCTGTATGTACATATATTTTATACCTTGTAATGTAATGTCAATTTATTAATTGCATAGATCACAGCCAAAAATTATTTTTTATTGGTAATGTAATTTCTTTTAGTGGGAGTAAGATTTTTACTAAGATAGTAAATAGCATACTTTTCCTTTTTCATCTTTCTATCCCAAAATTGCACCAATCGAGTTATTTGAGGCATTGGTTTGGATGTGAAAAGGTTTCTCCTAATTAGGTCCTCTCAATATTGGGGCAATTACTAATTTCTCTTTAATTTCTTAATATGCATGTTGACACTTTTCATCCCAAATAAATTCATAGTCCTTGGTAAGAAACTTAAACATGGGGGCAAGAATTTTACTAAAATCTTTGATAAAGCACCTATAGTATCCAGCATGCCCTAAAAATGACTTGATATCTATAGGGGTTTGAGGAATAGGCAAGTCTAAAATAATCTTGATTTTGTTTTGATCAACTTGAATTCCTCTTTTTGAAATATGGTGTCCTAATACAATCCCTTCATCAACCATCATCAAACATTTCTCATGATTAAGAGACAAGTGATGTTGTTCACATCTTGTTAATACTTGGTCTAAATTTTTCAAGGCATCATCAAATGTATCTCCATGCATAGTAAAGTCATCCATGTATACCTCTACACAGTCATTTGTTAGGTCTACAAAAATTGCTAATACAGCTCTTTAAAAGGTTGTTAGAGCATTATATAGTCCAAATGGCAATAACTTGTAAGCAAAGGTAACCCATGGACAAGTAAATGTAGTTTTATCTTGATCCTCAGTAAGAACTCTAATTTGATTGTATCCACTAAAGCCATCCAAGAAGGAAAAGTATTGTTTACCTAAAATGTTGTCTAAGACTTAATCTATGAATGGTAAGGGAAAATAATCTCTCAGGGTGGCTTTGTTTAGTTCCCTATAGTCAACACAAATTATCCATTTTTCATCTTTTTTAGGGACAATTACAAGAGGAGACACCCATTGGCTATCTGAGATAGGGTAGATAAAACATACTTGTAATAGTTTTTCAATTTCTTATTTGACTATATCCCTTAAGGCTGGATTAATCCTCTGAGGTTGCCTAACTAGTCTAATGTTTTCAATATAAATGTGATGGGTACAGATACTTAGATGAATTCCCTTCATGTCTCTATAGTCCCAAGCAAAAGATTTAGTATGATCCTTCAAAACATCAAATAGTTTGGCCTCTTCATCATTCTTTAACCAGCTATTAATATTCAAAATTTTACCTAGTTGAATCTCAACATGTTTGGTTCTAATATATGATAAACTAATTTATTGAAAGGGTTCCATTAAGGTGTTTAGTGCACATGCATGTGGTAACAACATATGATATGTAGCAACATCTCCAAAAGTTCCTTGAGATAGAAGGCTAGACAAAAGATAGTAGGAAGAGTTATGATACTTATCTTGTTGTAGGTCAAACTCCTTGTTACTGCTATTTTCCAAAAATTCTTCATCATCTCCTGATATCTGTAAAGCTGAAGCTATAGATCCTTCCTCTCCCCAAGAGAAATCTCATTCCTCCAAAGTGAAATTAGCTTCATTTGTAGGGAATTGTTGTTGGTGTGGTTCTAAAACTAACTATGATGTTTCCAGAATAGATTCTATAGGTTTTGAAACTAATCTTGACTGCTCTAATGACAATTGGTGTACATTCAATGGAGGATTAATCATATCTTTTATTTCTTATACATGATCTTGAAATGTTATCATAGCCAAAGAAGATAGATTTGGATTATTAATATTAGGATTATCAACCCACAATTTCTTTTGATTATCAATAAAAGGTCATGTAGAGGGATATAATAAAATTTGCTTAGAATTCTTACCATTTGAAATAGTCATATCACCTGACCTGCAATCAATTAAGGCAGCAACTGTAGCTAACCATGGTCTACCCAATATAATGGGATAACCAAGTGTTTTACCTTTTGGCTACAATATAAGGAAGTCAACTAGATATTCCAATGGCTTTACCATTACTGCCACATCTTCAATAACTCCTAGTTTTGCTACAGACTGATCTGCCATCTACAATATGGTGTTAGTAGGTTGTATGACTATTAATGGTAATGTTTTCAAAGTGTCCATTGTCATGACATTGATAGCTACTCCCAAATCAATCAAAATGTTATGTATATCTTTATTCCCTATAAAGACATAAATAACAGGGCTTCTAGGATCTCCATATTTGGGAAGTAGGAGTTTTCTTGCTAATAAATTAGTAAGTTTCCCTTCTACCTTATTAGTTTTGGGGTACTACTTCTTTCTTCCAAGTTTTTTAAAACATAATAGTTTGATTAACTTGTTTAACTCTATAATATCCTTAATTTCTTGTAATAATGGTATTTCAATATTCAATCTTCTTAGTTCCTACACTAATTCAGATTCCTTAATTTCTATGGCTTGTTTAAATCTTTATGGAAATGGAATCCCAATAGGGTTTCTTTCTGGTTCCTTATCTTCTTCTTTTTCATTTTCTTTAGGTGCAACCAGACTAGGGGTTGTAACTTCTTCTGTCATCTCAGTGATTATAACTGGTGGATTGCTAACTATTTTTCCAAATCTTGTTTGAATTTTTTTACAATCCATTACATTTAGATCAACTAATTTTTCTGATTCTATTTCATATACAGGAATTGTTTGTTTATTTCTTGGGTTTGCTACTAATTGTGCTAGCATTTATGTTTAGACTAAATTTTCAGCCTATGGATTTTGTGTTGGAGATCCCATTATGGCTTGTTGGTTCTAATTTGGATATGTTTTCCCTTACACATAATTACTAGGGCCCCATCTAGGTTATGGCCAAGCATAAGGATTTCCTTGACCACCCTAAGGTTGTTGATGTCCCTGAGTATACCAAGATTGACTTTCCCAATCCTGAGTATGTCATGTTGGTTGAGGGGCCCAAGGTGGCTATCCCCAACTTTGTGGTACTATTTAAGCTACCCATGTCATCATCCAAGGATTAGGAGCTGGTCTTGGTGTAAACTACCCTTGGTTGGGTTGTCTCTAAACAAAATTCAATTTTTTAGTGGTAAATGATGTACTAGTTTATTTGAGCTGATTTTTTATGAGTGGAAGAAGAGAACAAGCATGAGTATCATGTTCTTTAGATTTATAGACAAGACATACTTCTATTTTATCCAAAGGACATTCCCTTATTGCATGTTTCTTCCTACATCTAGGACAATACATGGCTAATGGTTCAATTTGGGCATTTGCTTTAGCTTTCAATCCATCCATGGTGGAGGTTAATTGAACTAATATATCTATTTTAAATTTTTCCAGTTCATCCATGAGTTTGTTCATATCTGGATTCAAAATTTTAACCATTTTTCCCTTTCTAGGTCTACCCCTTATCCTTGAATAGCTTCTACAAATTTCTATGATTTCATTAATTCTTAATTGAGCAATATTTCCACCACCAATTAAATCAAGGGTTTCCCTAGATTCATCATCCAAACCTTTGAGAAAAATGGTTTTAATTAATTCTTCTTGAAGCATAAATCCACATCCTTTACTCTCAAAGAGGAATCTATCCAAATAATCTTCCATATTTTCATCCTCTTCCTGTTTGATTTTGAAAAATTCTTTGTTTTGATTTCTTCCTCTATAATAATCTTGATATTTGTCTGGGAAGACATTTCCCATTTATTCCCAATTGGTAATAGAATTAGATGTTAATCCCATAAACCACCTCATTATTGCATCCTTCAGAGTAGATGGAAACAACTTGAGTTTTTTATTATCTATCTTGTAATCATAAGTCTGACATAATACTTTAAACTCAAATGAAAATTGGTCAGGATCCTCAGATAACATTCCACTAAATGTGGGCAATTGTGCAGTTGAAATGTTCTTCATAGTGGTTTCATCATCCTCTAACTAAATGGGATAGGTAAAGTTTCTCTTAGGTTCTCTTCCAGCTTCTCGTGCCATCTCTCTAGTATTTTCTAGTCCCTTCTCCCAGTCAATGTGGTATGTGGTCTACTCTATGGATGGTGAAAAGTTAGGAATAGGAGGTTGACTACTCAATTGAGAATCAAAACTTTCCCTCAATGGATCTTGAGAAATAATCCTCCTCCCTAAAGTTCTACTTACTTCTGGTGACTGATCCAAAAATTCTAAAGATGGCAACTTTGCTTCTTGTCTTGTAGGAGATAATGGTGCCTCCAATTCTTGGTCAACTTTCTTATTTAAACTAGAGGATGATGGAGATTCTTGTTCAGATATTTTTGGGAGAAATCTACTCTTGGAGTCTCTTGGTCTAGTCATAAATTTTTTGATAACTTAGGAAAGATTTCTTCAATTACTAAATGTATGATTATTTCTCTTGTTGACACCTAATTAGAAAATTCCAACTAGTGAGTCCCCGAAAATGGTGCCAAAAATGATGGGTGTCATTATTCCCTTCATTTAATCAACTCTTTGTTGATGTCATCTTCAACTAGGGGTGTGTCTAAATCTATATGCAATAAGAATAATCTTAGAGATTTAGTAATTTTTTGTAGGTATTTTTTTGTTTTGAGGGATATTTAATGTCTTAAGGACTTCTTGGTTAAAACCTTATTAGAATTGAACTATGAAAATCTGCTCGAAATAAACACACATTACATAAATGAATTTTTTGGAAATAAACACACTTTGTAAAATTAAATTTTCTAGAAATAAACACACTTTGCAGAATTAAATTTGCTGGAAATAAACACACTATTTAGAATGCTTGGAAAATGATTGCAAGGAAATGAGAATTTAATCTAGAACACCTACAAGGACAAATCTACAACAAATTTTAACTTAAGGTATTGAAAGCATTTATAAATTTAATAGATCTACCTATTTTCTTTTGAAAATAAAATATAATTACCAACCAAAAATGAAGATCCTAGTTCTTGAAGGAGTGGGCCCTTGCTCCGCCTAGAAACATGATTGAATAACATAATTCTCTTTCAAAACATAAATGGCTATTTTATTGATAAAATGCTCTGTATTAAAAAAATGAACTAATCTATCCTTATCCCTCTATTCTTCAATTACTACCATTATTCCTATATTCTTCAAGTATGTACATATATTCTTCTTCTTGTGGTGCATTGATGGCCATAACTATTTTACGGATACGATGGAACTGAATCATGCCCAAAATATATGCTAAATTAAAACGTGGTTGGATGTCCAGCTGTGTGATAAGTGTCTTGGATCTGCAAGTATGGAAATTGAAAGTTTGCTCTTGATTAATGGGATCATTGATTTGATAGATCACTGGCTATTTAGAATAGATCTTTATCAGTTATGGAACTTTGGAAGAGTTTTAAAACTAAAGGAAATCATTCCATGTCTAATCAAGAAAGTTTTGGATCTTATCTACATGAGTCCCAAAACTAATTCAGATAATTTTGGAACTAAATATAGAGTTCTATAACTAAGTCCAAAAATCTGATAGAACTTCTAATAGTGTGGTGGAGTTCCAGAACTAAGTTGTATTGATTCTAATGCTTCCAAAAACATGCAATCCACTTCATATTTTTTCTTTAGCCTAATGATGATCTATTTTATTACAAAACCTAATTTTTTCAAAACACTTTTTAGGAATTACAGAGCTTTTAAATGTTAGAATCATAATCAATAAAAGATGGACAATTACATCCTAACTCATATCAGATTGAAATAAAAGTCACAAAATGCAGTCAAACTTAATAGAAACAGAGAGTAAGATGTTGCTTTTGGTATATGTTATTGTTTGATTACAATGAACCTTCCTCATTTAAGGTGTTTAACTCCACTTGCTTCTCATAGAGGTTTACATGTTCTTGGGCCCCACATTTAATCTTTTTATACTTCATCTCCTTAATCCACATACCTACACATAAAATAATAATGTTAAAAAAATCATAGTTGCCACCCTTTTCTTCTTGCTTGGTAGGTATTTTCCGCTCACTCTCCTCTTCAAATTGATTCTCCTTCTTCTCAACTCCATGATCAACCATCACTTCAAGTATTAACTCTTCCTCCTTCACCAATACTCTTTATGATACCCATTTCTTCTCATGCACAACTTCTTATTCTTTGCACACCTAATGCTTGTGTTGCCTCTTGATTTGTTTTTGTTCATCTCTATTATAGTTGCTTTTCTTATCCTACTCATGCAAGGGTTGTGTGTTCCCTTTTTATGTATTACCTCCTTGATCACTCAATTATTCTTCATAGGAATATTACACATGGCCCAACTCATTATCATGCTTTTATTGTACAAGTCTCTCCTTCAAGCATTCAACCACTCCATCCCTAATCACTTTATGCTACATATATATCTTTATTTTATCTTCTAACTGCACCTTCAACACTAAACATCATATTAGAAATGATATTTTAATCCTTCATGGATTCCTCATTGGATGTCTTCTCACACATTTCAACCTCCATTTTCTTAACTTGGTGTCAATCCAAAGCCATTGTTCATCCAATTCAGATGCAATGTCAAACACTTTTTTGTTGTCTCATTTTTCATGGACTTGGTTTCCATGCTTGCCTTAGATATCATCTTTCTTAAGAACTCTCTTTAGTGCTATGTTTTCTTCCTTCTCTTTAAAACTTCTTGATTCCACCTTTTAACCTTGTGCTATCTCTCTCAATTCCATCTTTGTGGACTCAAAACTTTTCATATCAATCAACTAAAGATAACTCACCTTCTTTTCTTCCTTCTTGGGTGATTTGATCATACCCAAACTCTCCATAGTTCTACTCTAACATTACATCATCATTATCCTTTCATCTCTATTATCTTCTTCACCTTTCAATGGGATAAGTGTATATGTCTTTCCATCCTTCCTAATGGTATAGGTGTTGGCTTAACCATCATGTATGGCATGCTTATCAAACTACCATGGTCTCCCTAATAATAAGTGACACACATCTATATCCAAAATATCACACAACACTTGATCTCTATATTATCCTCTCTTGAAATAAACCCAAATTTATTCACTTACCATTATTTGGTGTCATTTTTACACCCATGCAACTTTGTATGGTTCTGGATGTGGCATTCTCTTTAACCTCAACTTCTACACCATCTCTAATGAAATAAAATTGTTAGTGCTACCACCATCAATTACCAAATTACATACCATACCATGGGTCTTACATCTACTTTTGAACAAGCTTCTCCTTTGGATTGGTTCCTTTCCTTGATTTTGCTGCAATAGTACTCTCATCATGATTAAATAATCATTTATTTCATGCCTTCTATCTTCATTCTCCTCTCTTTGCTACTACATACTTCTACTCACATTTCTTGGACACTTTGTTACCCTGTGTCCTCTTTAGCAATTCTAACATTTCCCCTAAAATATATGTCTTGGTTATTGTCTCATTAGACCTTAAACTCTTCTAATTATACTATATACTAATGTTCTGACCTCTCTTGCCACCGATGCCATGTTCTTGAACTTTTGTATGCACTTGTGGTCTCCCTTGAGCCACCTCTTCATTTCCTCGCTCTTCCATCCTTGATTGTAAAGTTTCTACCTCACCTTGTACCTATATTATATTTTTTCTCTCCTTCTAAGATTATCCTCAATATCCTCCATCCTCATCACTAATTGATCCATCAACTATGTCATTATCTTGATAATATCATCCTCTTCTCTACTATCTCTCTCTATGAAGCACTACACCTAGTTACATGTCCTGCATTTCACTTCAAAAAACATATTGTCAATCTCATTCATAATCCACAAAATATTTTTCTAGCTCTAATACCAAAATTATGTAGACTATATACCAAATCACTCTCACTCTACACCTTTGCTCACAATGCACTTCTTCAACACAATGGATTACACTTCTTTTTATGGGTTTTTAATACATTCCTCATGAAGAAATAAGGTTAATTTATTACCTTATGGTTTATTTAGTTTTTAATATGTTCATAAAAGTTACATTAACCCTCTTAATCCATTTTACACCTTCCCATCATTTTCTAAGACTCATCTCAACCCCTTACACAATTTTGCCTCTTGTTACATAGTCCTATTAGCCCTATTTTTAGTAACTTTCTTTCTATACAAAATTGTACCTTCTCAAATTTAAAATATATTTATTGATATAGATACCTTTTTCATTCTCTATCTATTCATGTAATTTGGTTTCCTAATTCTTTCATATGACCTCCTTTCCAATTTAATTTGTGCCTTTATTTAGGCCTATCTGCTCTGATGAAACATATAATACATTTAAAGAGTAGGAAGACTTAAAATAAAATTATTAAACCCTAAAAATATTTTAAAATACATTAAGACAAATATTTCTAAAAAAATCATAACTTTTTGACAGTCAGAATTGTTTATATTCCCTAAACCCTAGTTTAGGGTTTCACCATACCCTGTCTCAGCTGAGAATATAAGGAAGTCAATTGGGGAAGTTTTATTAAATTTCAAAGACAATAATTATTTTATTTATAATTTTTTATACCATTTAAAACTTTATCTATCATAATTATATATATTTCAACTCACTATCTATCATTTCCAACTTCAAATTTCTTTGACTATGTCAAGAATAGACTATATACAAGGTTATCTTAAGATTTAACAACTCTTATCTCATTATTAATAAAAAAAGTTCTAAAAACATTAAATATGTTATCACACACTTATAAATACATTATATCACTTTTATTTGAGTTTTTTGTCTTATCTTTCAAGAATCTGATACATAGGCTATAAAAAAGAAAACTTATACTAGACTGGGGACTATTTACACTTGATTGAATAGGGTTCTAACTTTATCCTTAATTATTTTAACTTCCTTAATAAAATAATCATTTATTATTAAACAATAATTATAAAACAAACTTTATAATTATCATGATCAGTTACCATATTTCATTCAATCACTAAACTTGAAAATACACATTTTACATTATTGAACAATCAACAAAGTTCTATGTCAACAAAAGTCTCAATTATTAACCCTTAAAATACTACCCTCAAAAAACTTACCAAAACCATTTTTAATAAACATTAAAAATATTTATAAAGTTGTCATTTACCATCTACTTTTCAAATACAATCTAAAACATTAGTCTTTCTTACCAGAATAGGGTCTACTTAAACCCACAAGACCAAGGGTATCTCACTCTCCATTCCTATCAAATCATGAATCAAAAAAACAAGTCTCAACTTTCATTCATACTTGGACTAAATTCCAATATCATTATCTCATCAAGCATCACATATGCATTCTAAACAACAAATCATGACCACCTAAACAAGGGTTTGTATCCTTTCATTTAGAAACAAAGTTTTTAACACAAAAACGTTCTTTTTATCTTCATTCAAAACTTGTCATTGCATACTCTATTACACTATTATAATTGGAATACCATCTATTTTTATCTAAAACCAACTCCCTATAAGCCTTAAAACATGCATATTTACTTCTTTCCAACTTTTCTATGTAGAGCTCTTATAGGTTACATTACATTTTCATGTTTTCCACACAATATGACATATGAACCATAACCATAGGTTAAATAGTCATTGTTTTTAGACCACATACAATTTCATGGACACTTATACATGATTTACATATCTTGTACCTTTACACATTGCAAAAATTCCTCAGGAAGGCTCACAATATTCAAATTTCAAAAAGGAACTTTTGGTGGGAAATATAAGAATTCAAATTTCCTGTAACTTTATACAACCTAGACTCCATAAATGAAATTATTCTGACCACTAAAACCTATAAAATATCTATAGATAAAGCTAGAAACAAAAATGGATCAAACTTGGGGTCATCATGGGATGCCCCTACATCATAATACCAAGATGGAAGAATGTTTGACACATGTGTTGAATGTTGCTCCTGGTATATATTGCTCTTGGTATATTTTACTACTTGATTGTAATAAACCTTCCTCATTGAAGGTTTTTTCCCACACTTTCCTCTCATATAGGTGTACATGTTCTTGGGCCCCATATTTAGTCATTTTTTGCTTCATCTCCTCAATCCACATACCTGTACATAAAATAATAATGTTAAACAAATCATAATTGCTACCCTTTTCTTCTTTCTTAGCAGGTATTTTCCACTCTCTCTCCTCTTCAAACTAATTCTCCTTCTTCTCAACTCCATGATCAACCATCACTTCAAGTATGAACTCTTTCTCCTTCACCAATACTCCTTGTGTTGCCCATTTCTTCTCATGTACAACTTCTTCTTATTCTTTGCACACCTCATGCTTGTGTTGCCTCTTGCTTTGTTGTTGTTCTTCTCTATTAAATTACTCTTCTTAGCCTACTCATGCAAGGGTTGTATGTTCCTTTTTTATATCTTACCTCCTTGATCACTCAATTATTCTTTATAGGCCTATTACACATGGCCCAACTCATTATCATGATTTTCTTGTGAAAGTCTCTCCTTCAAGCATTCAACCACTCCTTAATCACTTTATGTTGTGTGTGCATGTGTGTGTGTGTGTGTATGTGTGTGTGTGTATATATATATATATATATATATATACATATATTATATATATATATATAGATATATATATATACATATATATACATATATATATATATATACATATATACACATATATATACATATATATATATACATACATATATACATATATATACATACATACATATATATATATACATACATACATATATACATATATATATATATATATATATATATATCTTTGTTTTATCTTCTACTTGCTCTTTACCTATACCTTCAATACTAAACATCATATTATAAATAATATTTGAATCCTTCATGACTTCCTCATGGGATGCCTTCTCACACATTTCAACCTACATCTTCTTCACTTTCTTGGTGTCAATCCCAATCCATTTCTCATCAAATTCAGTTGCAATGTCAAACACTTTTATGTTGTTTCCTTTTTCATGGACTTGGCTTCCATGCTTTCTTTGGCTATCATATTTCTTAATCACTCTCTTTAGTGTTATGTTTTCTTCCTTCTCTTGAAAATTTATTTGTACAACCTTGTGTTTTCTTGCTCATGCCCATCTTTGTGGACTCACAACTTTGCATATCAATAAACTCAAGATAACTCACCTTCTTTTCTTCCTTCTTGGTTTCTTTGATCATACCCAAACTCTCCATAGTTCTACTCCAACATTACATCATCATTATCATTTCATATCTCCTATCTTCTTCACATTTTAATGGGATAAGTGTATATGTCTTTCCATCTTGCCTAATGGTATAAGTGTTGGCTTGACCATCATGTATGTCATTCTTATCAAATTAACATGATCTCCCTAACAAAAAGTGACACACATCTATAGGTACAATATCACATAACACTTGATATTTATATTCGCTTATCTTGAAATCAACCTAGCTGTGTTCACTTATCAGTATTTATTGTCTTTTTTGTACCCATGCAACTCTATATGGTTTTCGATGTGGCATTCTCTTCAACCTCAACTTATGCACCATCTCTAATGAAATAATATTATTAGTGTTACCACTATTAATTACCAAATTACATACCTTATCATGGGCCTTACATATACTTTTAAATAAGCTTCTCATTTGGATTGGTTCTTTACCTTGATTCTACTACAATATTACTCTCTTCATGAGTAAAGACTCATTTATATCATGAATTCTATCCTCATTCACCTCTCTCTACTACTGCATACTTCTGCTCACATTTCTTGGACACTTTGCTACCCTATGCCCTTCTCTTTGGTAATTCCAACATTGACCCTAAAATGTATGTCTTGGTTATTGTCTCATTAGACATTCAAATCTTCTCATTTTCCATCTTCCAATGGTCTAATCTCTCTTACATTATTCTACTGCATGCCATGTTTTTTAACTATTGCATGCACTTTTGGTCTGCATGGAACCACCTCTTCATTTCCTCTCTCTTCCATCCTTGCTTATAGAGGTTTTGCCTCACCTTGTTAACTATATTCTATTTCTTCTCTTTGTTATCTCATTTTTAAAGTATCCTCAATATCCTCCTTCCTCATCACTAATGGATCCATTAACTATGTCATTATCCTGAGCAAATCATCCTCTTCTTTGCTAGCTCTTTCCATGGAACACTACACTTCGTTACCTATTCTAAATTTCACTTCAAAAAACATATTATCAATATCATTCATAATCCATAAAATCATTTTCTATCTCTGATACTAAAATTATGCAAAGCATATACCAAATCAATCTCACTTTACACCTTTGCTCATAATGCACTTCTTCAACACAATAGATTGCACTTCTTGTTATGGGTTTCTAATACATTCTTCATGCAAGAAATAAGGTTAATTTATTAAATTATGGTTTATTTGGTATTGAATATATTCATAAAATTTAAATTAATTAACCCTTTCAATCCATTCAACACCTTCCCATCACTTTTCAAGACTCATCTCAACCCTCTATACAATTTTGCCTCTTGTTATACAGTCCCACTAGCCCTAGTTTGAGTAACTTTCATTTTGTGTAGAGTTGTACCTTCTCAAATTTGAAATATAAATCTTGATATAGATACCCTTTTTCATTATTTTTATATTAATATAATTTTTTCTATTAATTATTTCAAATGACATCCTTTCCACTTTAATGTGTGCCTTTGTTTAGGCTTATTAGGCCTGTTTGCACTTATGAAACACACAGTACCTTCAAAGAGTATGAATATGTACACTATAATTATTAAACCTTAAAAATATCTTTAAATACATTATACCAAGATTTCCACAAAATTTCATAACTTTTTGATGGTCAAAATTGTTTATATTTCCTGAACCCTAGTTTAGGGTTTCACCATACCCTATCTCAGCTGAGAGTATAAGGAATTCAAATAGGGAAGTTTTATTGCATTTAAAAGACTCAAAATATGTTATTTATCATTTTTTAGACCCTTTAAAACTTTATATATCACAATCATATATAGTTTAACTCACTATCTATCATTTCCAACTTCAAACTTATTTGACTGTGTCAAAAATAGACTATATATAGGTCTGTCTTAAGCCTTAACAAATTTTATCTAATTTTTAATATAAAAAAAATTATAAAAAAATAAATAGGTTATCACACACTTATAACTATGTTTTATATCACTTACATTCAATTTTTTGTCTTATCTTTCAATAATTTGATACATAGGCTACAAACAAGAAAACTTATACTAGACAAGGGACTATTTATACTTCATTAAATAGGGTTATACATTTATCCTTCATTATTTTTACTTCCTTCCTCAAATAAACATTTATTCTTCCATAAACATTATCAAACAAACTTTATAATCATCATGATCAGTTATTATACTTCTTTCAATCATCAAACTTGAAAATACATCATCTACATTATTGAATAATCAATAAAGTTATATGTAAACAAAATTCACAATTTTTAAGCCTTAAAATCATACCCTAAAAACACTTACCAAAACCATTTTCAAGAAACATTCACAATCTTTATCAATTTTTCATTTTCCATCTACTTGCCAAATACAATCTAAAACATTAGTCTTTCTTACCATAACAGGGTTTGCACTTTAAACCCACAAGACTAGGGGTCTCTCACTCTCTATTCCTATCAAATATTGAATAAAAAAACTAATAAAATTCATTAATACTTGGATTAAATTCCAATATCCTTATCTCATCAAACATCACACATGCATTATAAACAATAAACCATGACCACCTAAACAAGGGTTTGTATCCTTTCATTTAGTAGTAGCATTTTTTACACAAAAACATTCTTTTTATCTTCATTATAAAACTTGTCATTACATCCTATATTCCACTTTTCATAGGGGAATACCCTCATTTTTATCTAAAACTGACTTCCTATAACCCTAAAAACATGCATAACTACTTACCACCTTTTCTACATAGAGCTCTTGTAGGTTACATTATATTTTCTTATTTTTCACATAATATGACATATGAACCATAACCATAGGTTAAATAGTCATTTGCTTTAGACCTAATACAATTTCCTAGACCCTTATACATGCTTGACATAACCTTTCACCTTTACACATTGCACAAAAGTCCTTAGGAAGGCTCATAATATTCAAATTTCAAAAAGGTGTTTTTGGTGGGAAATACAAGAATTCAAATTTCTTACAACTTTAGACAACCTAGACTCCATAAATGGAGATCTACTAACCTCTATCACATATAAAACATCTATAAACCAATCTAGGAATAAAAATGGATCAAAATTGGGGTCATCATGGGATTCCCCTACATCATACAAGTAACACACCATGACATTTTGGATGATGTGTTGATGCATCATAATACTACCAATATGGATGATCCTATTGTACCATCCAGCCTAGTATATACTATTTGGTTTTAATTGGTTGGTGAGGTAGCTTGAGAGATTTGGAGACTAGGATATAATCCACAGCATCCCCTTGGAGTAGGTGATGGAGAGCTACAATCATGACAGATAGTGGTTGAAGAGCAAGCAACTCATATGGATACCCATAGAGAGTTAGGATGTGTTTAGGCCCAATTAGCCAATATATAGAGATATCTAAAGGGTCTTCATTTCTAAAAATAATCATTTTAGAGGACTATTCAAAGGGGATAGTCATATCCATTGATGGGTAGTGTGACTCATCCACAAAATGGATAGGGTGGAACATAACCATAGAGTTATTTTATTGTATTATACTTGTATCATGTTGAGTTTTATTATATAAAAACACCTGATCCATGGATATATATAGATATTGTATGTTTTTTTATATTTATCATGTATTTTATGGATGTATATGTTTTATTTTAAGCACATGTGTTTAATTTATATTTATATGTTATGAGAAAATATGTGTTGTATTTTGTTTTCTTTTCTAGTAATTTTGAATATATACATGGCTAAAAAGAATGATAGAAAAAATGTAAAATGTGTACATGTAAAAGTAGAGTAGATTTTATGAAAAATAAAATTTGAAACACACTAAATGATTTTGGGAAGCGTGTAAAACATACAATAAAATAATTTATACAAATATACTAAATCAAGTTTAAAAAGTATGTAATACAAATGGAAAATATGAAACACACTAAATCACATTAAGAATAATGTAAAATGTAGGTAAACGATAAAAATAAATAAATTAAAATATAAAACACACTAAATTAAAGTTTAAAAAGCATGTAAAACACAAAATAGATTAAAATAAGAAAATGTACACATAAAACATACTAAATCAGGTTGCGAAGTATGTAAATGATTTGTAAATCAAAATTTAAGAAACACTAAATCAAGTTGAGAAGCATGCAAAACAAAATGGTAAGTAAGATAAGATAATATCATATTTATAGTTATTAATATGACTAAATATGGTATAAAACAAGTAGGGATACTTTGTGAAGAAAGCCTAGTCCTATTCAAGGTCTTACACTATAACTCACAAAGGGAAAACCAATGAGGTAAATAATAGTAATAGGAAATATATGTGGAAAATAAGGAGATGTTTGTGAGTAAGGTCTAGTCCTATCCAATGTCTTACTTTACAACTTACAAAAGGAAAACCCAAGGGGTATGATTAATTAACAAAACATATTCATCAAGGAATATCAGGAATGTTGTAATGAAGCAAAGAATTGGAAAAACATGACATAGATGTTTGTAATAAAACCTTAGTAAGCATGAGACATACTAAGTAAATAGGTACACATTAAGAATTTATTGGATGGAAAACACAAAAGGTATTTGTTCACAATAAGTGTAGACATCCAATTCCTAACACCATTTATGTTGAAATTGTCAATCTTACTCGAATTGCACTCCAATGCATAATTTATGCTAAAATCACTTAAATACGCTAAATGGTTCAAGCTTGTCATATACAAGTGTTAATTTAGGTCAATGCATCCCTAAATGGGGTAATTAATTTTATGTGATTCCTAACTTTTCTTAAATCATTTTGAGTTAAAATGATGATTTTGTATTTTGGTGCTCTGGATCACTCTTTTAAATTAATTCATTAGTACACATCACGTACCTTTGTTATTTTGTGTCAGAAACATCCTAAATGGGATCACAGTCCATTCACATTTAATATTGCCTTCTAATTCTTCTTGAGTCAAATTAAAACCTAGTAATATGACTTTCTAACTAGTTTGATTAGTTGTGCACTAATTTCTAAAGAATTGTACTAAAATTGATTAATATTACTTTGGCAAATTAAACCAAATTATGATCTTAAGTAAGAATTACATGGAGAAAATTGAATATTTCTTTATTGGAAATTGATTTTTATTATTTGCATCATCAAATGACATGATCAATGGGGTGGCATCCTTAAGTCATATATGCAACAAATATTAGGCATGCTTCATTAATTCCCCTTCCTCCCAAATCATTATAAGGATATTTATGGATTTATTATATAATATTAGATAAATTCATGTCCACAAATCTCAATATTGAGATGGATGGTCATGGTTGATCCTGGCCCATTTGAAAAAAATATATATATAAGGGCATAAAACATCATTTTTAAGTGAAAATTGTGTAAACTTATAATGCAAAATTATCTCCACATGATTTATTTGTGTTGATCATTGTGTTTTATATACCAGCTTCATTTAATAGGCATAGATTATATTTCTTATATTAATCCTAGATTATGTATGGTGATCTTGAGATGATGGAGAAGCTTGGCATTCATTGTTAACAAAGATAAGAACACCAAATCAAGGGGAAAAACATGCTTGGAGCCACTTTTGGATGGTGGATTCACTTGGGAAGGTATTATGCATACATTTTTTCTTTCAAATGTTTATTATTAGCATTAGAAAGCCTTGTTGAATGGGTTAGCTTAGATTATTATTTCTTATGCATTCTTTTGTATTTTTCATGACTGATGTTTGAACTAATCCTCTTTGTAATCCAACACTACATTTTGGCATGCCCAGTGGGAGCATAACATCCATTCAAGCAAGGAAAACATTGTGGAAATTTTATATTTCCATTTTAGTCATTAAAAATTACTTAAACACAATTTTTATTCTCTTTTTTCCTTCTTTCTAACATTTTTTTATGAACACATAGGTTACACAATGATTGACAATGATTCTATGTGATCGGGGTTGGCTAGATCTAACCATAGTCGATTGGGTTGCAAGGGAAATCTAGCTAAAATTTTACATTTTGAGATTTTATTCAAGTTTGATTCTAATAATTTGGGTTTTATAAGTCTCTGGTCTAAACATAGTTTTGATCTAGAAGCTTAACTTTTGGAGACTTTATCCCAATAAGGTTTTTACCAAAAAAAAAATTTGCTTTCAGGTTCACAAGTGACCATTAATGGTTTTTTTTACTAGCCAGAATTGGTTATTAACTGGTGATGGTCTTTTAGGAATCAGCACTAGTACATAGAGATTGGTATCTTTCTTTGTGTTTTCAAAAAAACATAGAAGCAAGAGCAATAAAACCAAAGTTGCTTGTTTCAAAAGAAAAAATGATTCAAAGCTAAATAAAGCTCTCTAATTTTTTATGCAGAACCCACATGGAAAGTGACAATTTGAGCTTAACTAAGTCTTTTAAACTTCTATTTGGTGTTTAATAAGAATTAAGAACCTTCCTTTTGGTGTTTAAAATAAAAATTGCATGTTTATGTTAAATGTTTTGTGATTTTTTTTCAATTTTTTTTGCAAATTAAGACCAAGGGGCCAAAGAATATCACTAAACACTTCAATTCGATTCTTAAAACCAAACTCACTTCAAACTTTTGTTTTGTATAAGTCATATACCACTTGTTTTATTAAATTATTTAAGAAAAAAATGAATTTTTGCATGTATGCTCTCCCCACATCCCCTATAGGGAACTTGAGTGATCAAAAACACCATTTTCATTATAAGTTATGCCTTTGTCCAAGGTATAAAAGGGAAGTTGTCTAGTATCTCCCTAAAACTTGCATGTTTTGGGTGATCTAAAAACAACTTATAAATCTTTTTTAATTAGATTTTTATTTCATACATTTTGTCTTATGAGGGGTAATTCATTACTTCCCATGAGTTATTAGGGAAGCTTTGACCTAAGGCTTAATATCCTGGAATTGTCTTTAGCCCCTCTCTATAGGGGGTATACAAATTGGGATCAACCTAATGGTATGGTGGTTTTAGTGGTTAAACCATCTATATTAGTGGCAAGTTAGCTTGAAATTTATGATCATTTAGGACATCACACTACACTAAGTAATTGATGGATGTAGTGTTTGTGAAAAGGATAAGACATTTTCACAAAAATCCATTTGACATAGATCTAATTAACATACTACTTATCTTGTGTGCAAACATGAAAGTTTTTACACATGGGATCAATCTAGATGGTTACAACTTGTAGAGTTTTACACAAACCCCACTTGCCATATAAATATTGTTGATGTGAGGTACGCCTCAAGGTCCATGTCATAGTATTATCACTTGAGACAAGGGGGGGTATAAAATACCCTACCATATAATGCAATTTTATTTTGGATGAATATTTAATTTCCTTTCAAGTGCATGTATAAAGACAGACTTCAGCAATATCATGTAACTTGTCAATTTTAGGGATTTTGGATGACTACTTAGTTGTATTGGTCTATTTTAGTCTTTTAATATTACTTAGTCTTGATTGGAGTCAAAACTTACTTATAATAAAATGTCAAAAACAAACACATTGTCCTTAATTTCTTGAACAAGGAGTGTTACACTATCGAAGTGAAAATCAATATTTTCCTTGTTCAAATTTGCCATCTTAAATGTTTTGTCATATCATATAATTAGTGAAATTATATTACCAATTTGAGACTAAACCAATTTCCCAATTATCTTTAAGTCCTTCGTTGATAGTTCAAACTCAAAATTACACCTTTTAAAGTTCATAAGGTTGATGTGTTAATTGGGTTTTCCATTTACACTAGACTTGAGGGAACTTGGGTTTAATTTTCCATTTTAATTGAAGGTTGTTTATAGACTCTTCATCTATCTCACCATTGTGACTTTGGGTCATCAAGTGTATCACTCATACTCTAAGTTATAGAACATATTTTATACTACCATTCCTATTACCATATGGCAGTGGTGTGTTACCCATTTGGTTCTAGCTTTATACTTAGGAATTATTACATGTTTCCACATCATGGGTTTCTTGGTTTGTATTTTATCCTTCCTAATCTAAATAGATTTCTTCTAGTTTCCTAGTAGTAACTTGTCGAAGTTGAACTAGTTTTTATGGTATTGACATATCTCAAAAGTCTATGTTTTAGTGTGTTAGTTACACTCTAAGATTTTTGAGTTATCATACCCTCTTCCAATCCATAAAATTTCAAATTTACCCATGGTTGAGTAAATTTATGAACATAATTGTTCTAATTGTGTTTGTTACTATGCCACCCTCCTTTTTAGAAACTTTTGTTACCTAGTCACCTTGTTTAGAAAAAGATCAAAAATACAAACCTTGTTCAAACATTTCCACATCTAGTAAAATGTAAAGAGAGACCTTTTTATACATGACTCAAAGGTACACTCATAGTTAGATCCCTTACAGCCCTAGCTATGAAGAGGATAATTATTTTGATGGTCAATATAATTTATTGGTCTTTGAGGACATTCCAACTACTATAGGATCTGAGGAAGACTTTTTAGAATACCAACTCCAAGAGGACAAAGATGAATCCCTTATAAGTTTTTTATAATTTGGTGCTAGATTACCCTCACATTTTCCTATGGAATAATTACATGCCTTGGTTATATAAGAGAACAACAATGAGAACATTTTTTTTCAAACATTGCACAAATAAACATACCTTATTCTTCTAACAAAGGCAAGGAAATACTTATAGAGTCAAAACTAAAGGATCAAGATATTGTTAACAAGATTAATAAAGTAAGTCAATGATATGTAGACCAAATTATTGTGGACTTAATAGACTCTTTAATAGCTACATCAATCCATAATGATGCTTCAAAGGAACAAGGAAATGTGGTTGAACCATTGCAAAATATAATTGAAAACACAGCGATGATAGATAAATATGTCTCAATAGAATAACCCAAATCCCAAGTGGTTCCAAAACATGCTCCACTAGACATGGAACACACATTTGTCAATCATCAAGAACCTCTTGTTACTTTTCAAAATCAAATAACCAAACATTTAGTACCTATTAAAGAAATCATACAAAACACTTTGGCTAGTTTGTCTCAACCAACACTTACAATGGTGAATAGACAAATAAATCCCAAAAATTAATAGATCACATATAATTTAAGGTGGAAATTCCAAGGAATCAATATCTAATTCTAAATAACCAATTGCTAACCTACTCAACTCAAGGAGTGAACCAAAACCAAGCCAAGGATCGTAGGGTGTATATCCTTACCAAACCATGCAACAACAGGGGCACATTCCACCCTAAAAAAAGAACACATACCACCCCAATAGTATTAGTAGGGGAAAATTATACCCCATCTAGACTATGTTCCACCATGAATACACCAAACATACAGGAGTAGAACTCCATGAAGGAGATTGTGTCATGTTTGGATACTAGAAATAAGATCAAAAAGTACAAATTCAATGAGATATGTATATATCCATTTGATTTAAGAATTATCTAGTACCCTTTTTGCCTCATTTTGAGTCACCCAAATCTGATAAATATAAAGGAAATGGTGACCCCCATGAACATATCCAAGCATTTTTTGTATTATGCCAAGAGGTGGCTTATAACAGCATGTTCTTACTTTGATTGTTTCCATGAAGTTTAAGAGGAAAATATTTAAATTAGATACTCAAGTTACCCAAGGGATAAGTTATGGATTGTAATGACTTATCTAAAAACTTCATCAACCATTTATCATACAACATTGAGAATGAATTGACTATTTTTCACTTATGCAAAGCCAAACAACGTGATGAAGAAAGTTTCACTGCATATATAGAGATGGAGAGAATTAGTGGGTCATTTTAAACATAATTTTCTAATAAATAGTTGGTGGATGTTTTTACATAAAACCTACACTCTGAGGTGTTATAAAATCTATGGCTTACTTGCACAAACACTTTTGAAGAAATCATAGATAAGGGTGTACAGATTGAGAAGGCTCTTATTGCAAAAGGCCTTGTCAAGATTTTTGTGTAGGTTCAAATGTAAAATTAGACCCCATATTATATTCAAATAGTTATGGAAGAAAATCCTGAGGAATCTAACAAGAAAAAACATGGTTATAAATGGTGTGACTAAAACAAGACACTACAAATAGTGTAGGCCCCACTAGCCCCAAATGTACAATTAGATCCACCTAATACACCACCTAATTGAAAAGACAACCTCTATGGAGGAAATTTCATAATCAATATAGAGTCTTCAATAAATTAGGAAAATCAATTGAGGTAGTGTTTCAAAAGTTAGTAATAATTAATCTAATTGTATGGCTAGTACCAAGGCCATTTCCTTAAGATTAACCAATATTGTATTGGTACAAGGAGAATAAATGGTGAAATTTCCATCATGTTTTTATAGGGCCAATACCCTCTCCTTCTAGTAATACCACATTGAGTTTGTGAGATTTTATTTTGTCTCTATTTGCATGGGTTACTATTTATATACCCAAACCTTCTTCTAATTACAATGGCTCCTCATTGGCTTGAAATTATAGTAATGTAACTACATGTTCATGAGTCACCCTCTAAGGCCCTTCACCTTCATCTTTTGATTATACTAGCTCCTTTCCACCTCTAGGTTGTATAGTCACAACCAGATGCTCATGAGTTACTCTCTAAGGCCCTTTTACCTCTTATTCCATAGACCCTAATGTGAACATTGTGACTTTGGTTCTGAGTCCTAATACTATGCCAGCCAAGGCCAAGCCAACTCATCCTAATATAGAGAAACCTTATAGTCTATCAAACTAAGTAAAACCCCTAGGTAGATTTCCATTTTAGATCTCTTACATACATCTAAAGTTCATAGAATTATCTTGAACATCCTTTTACAAGAATCAAATATTCTTGAAGATATTAATCTTGAATAGTTCTAAACACTAGTTGGATATTTGTCTTCATTTCATGATTTGATCAAAAAGACATGTCCACCCTAGGCCCAAACCATAATAACCCACTATATTTTGAGGTAATCATTGAAAACTATAAAATCAAGTAGGTTATTATAGATAATGGTTTGGGGATGAACATAATATCTCTTAAATTGGTATAAATATTGTGCTATGCTGAGAAGGACATTTAGCCAAAAATGATCACCATAAAGTCTTATGATAACATCAAGAGGGAGTCTTCTGGTACTATTTTATTGTCAATCACTATTGGGTCTATTTATCACCACACATTAATTCATATTATGGACATTAATATACATTATAACATACTTATTTATCATCTTTGGATCTATGAAGTATAGGCTAGTCCATCTACCCTGCATCAGTGCCTTAAGTTTCCCCACAATGGGATTGAGGTCACTATTCCCACTGAACAACAGTCTTATCAATATTGCAAACACCTTGAGGCTAAGTTCCACAATTATAAAAAAAATAAAAAATAATAAAAAAGTATTTTTATATCCACTTCTATCTAATTATATCGACCCAAGTGACTTAGCTTTCACTTTGGCTAATCTATTTCCCACCACTCTTGCAAAATAAGTTGTGATATAAGATGTGGAAATTTATACATACTATCTTAAGGATACCATCCATGTTGAAAAGCTACCAAAATCTCCTAAAATATTTGGTAATCTAAAGCCATCTAAGAGACCAAACAAACCCACCTTGATCTGGCAATCGAAGAAAGAATAGTGGAAACCACCTTTGGTATTTATACTTGTTACTTCACCAAAAAATATCTAGACGATTTTATAGGAGACTATTTACATTCTAAATGCCTTAATGATTGATTTTATAATCCAAATTATCCAATATCTAATCAAATCATGGATCATCTTGATTATACAAAAAGTGGCCTTAGCCCACGAGCCTAAGGACTCCTAGAACCCTTATCAACTGGAGTACCTAATCTAAATCATGGTCTCAAATTTATACCATATGGGGGTGACCTCATGACTTTTGATATCGATTATTTTTAATTGTCTAGAAATGAGATTCCTAGCAAAGATGTAACATCCCATTATAGCCTTTTTGATGAGTTCATTGACTCAAATTTATTAGACTAGAATTTTATTATGACCATAACACTGGTTTATCCTATTAGAGATTCCCATCTTGTATCAAGAACCCATTCCACTATTAGAGCTTCCCTTAATTAAGCAGAACCTCATTGTTCCCTATGCCTTTTACATCTAGAACTCATTGATTGGGACCAAAAAAATTTGGTCATATGCCTTGATGAGTTCTAGAATGAAGAATCAATTACAGAATACATGGGCCTACAAGATGGATTACCCATTGGTAATCACAAACAAGGATTTTATTTTTCATTGGATCGTTCTACCTACTTTAGAGAGTAGGAAAACTTTCTTAGTCATAATAAAGATAAAACATTGAGATCTTAAAGTGAAAACCTCTTTGAGGTGCATGTTAATTAGAGAAAAAGTAAAGAAAAAGATAAGCCCTTGAGTGAAAACCTATTTCAAACACTCTCAAGTGAGAAATTTTGTTCATCCCCTTAGGACATATAAGGTCCATCAAGTCCTAGCTCCATATCTAATACAATCATCTCATTAGAATAATAATAACTATTTGAGTGTCTCACTCTTTAGTTTTTAGAGGTTTTTGTTACTGTGCCATTACTTGAGATGGTGGATTTGGATTTGTCACATTATCTAGAGCTTGGGAGGAATATCAAGAAATTGTAGTAGAAGAAGATGATCACAATCATATCTTGCCTATTATTCTTTAATATGGATCCACACTACTTGTGGAGAACATTATTGAAGTGAACCTAAGAACATATGATGATCCCAAAATTGTTTATCTCAGAGCTTCCCTTATTGAAGTCGAGTGTGAGCATATTGTATCCATTTTAATGGATTTTAGAGACATTTTTGCATGGGCATAGTCAGACATGCCAAGATTAAACCCACACTTAGTAGTGAATCACCTTGTTATTTAGCTAGATGCCAAACTAGTTAAGCAAAAATTGAGAATGATGTATCTATGCATCACCCTCTTGGTAAAAGCTGAATTAGAGAAATTTTTAAGAGCGGGCTTCATTATACCACTAGAATATTTTGAACATTCCCAAAAGATGATTTTCCTATGCCCAATGTTGACATGATCATCAACTCTACTATTGGGTATGAGATGTTATCCCTCATGGATGGATCTTCTAGATATAATCAAATCAAGATATCCCAAGAAGATCAACACAAAATTGCATTCACCACTTTGTGGGGAACATTCTATTACCAAGTCATATCATTTATATTAAAGAATGCTAGAGCCACATATCATCATGTCATGACTATAATCTTCCATGACATGATGCATGATATTGTTAAGGACTATTTTACAACATACTATAAAAATCAAAAACATGTGCTAGACATCCTAACATTCTATGAAGAATCTTTGAGAGGCTTCATGAATATAAATTCCACTTACATCCTAAGAAGTGTGTCTTCAAAGTCAATTTAGGAAAATTTATAGGTTTCATTGTATCAAAAAGAGGGTTTGAAGTCAACCCTAATAAGGTTAGGGCCATTATTAAAATGCCTCCACCTTCAAATCTTAAATAGTTTTGAATCTTGCAAGGAAATATCCAGTCAATCCACATGTTCATTTTTCAATTGGTAGATAAGTGCCACCCATTTACCCATCTCTTGAAGAAAGGGATCATGTTTCAATGGAATGGAGACTAGTAGTTAGCATTTACAAAGCTCAAAACATATTTAAACAACTTGCTAGTTTTGAGACCACCAACACCTGGGCAACCACTACTTCTTTACATATAAGTAACTGAGCATGCAATGTGGGCACTTTTGGCCCAACATGATGATAAAGGTAAAGAACCTACAGTTTATTATTTAAACAACACAATGGTGGCTTATAAACATAATTATATGGCTATTGAGAAGGTGTGTTTAACTATGGTGTTCACTTCCTAAAAGCTACAACATTATATGTTGAACAACAAAATAATTGTCATCTCCAAGGTGGGTCCTCTCAGGTTTTTATTATCTAAAGTAGACCTCACATGAAATATGGCTAAATGGGTCATGATCCTAAGTGAATTTGATGTTGAGTATCAGAATTATTAAGATATCAAGGGGTAGGTTATTGTTGATCAACTTTTAGAATCCCCTATTATAGACACTCAACCACTCATATTCAATTTTCCAAATGATTCTATCATGATAGTGCAGGAAGTGCAACATGAGCCTGAATAGTGGAAGTTATATTTTGATGGTTCCTTCACTTCTTATGGATATGGAGCTAACATATTTTTTATTACACTATAAGGGGATTTGATTCCCAAATCATTTCACATTAATTTTCATTATACCAACAATATAGCTGAGTATGAGGCACTTATTATAGGACAACACCTTGCCATTTAGTGGGACATTCAACACTTAATGGTCTATAGTGACTCCCAATTGATCATCAATCAAACCACTAATCAGTATAAAAATAGATATGATAATATTATTCCTTATAAGTGAATTATTGATAATCTCAAGTTTTATTTTAAATATCTATAGTTTGAACAAGTACCAAGGGCCAATAACAAATCTACCAATACAATGGAAACAATTGTGTCTATGATACAAATTAATGACGGACCTAAAGAGTATCACTTTTTGATTGAGAATATTCTATAACTTACACACATTATGCTAGATTTATAAAGGGTATGTATCATTGATAGTCCAAATCCCCCACTTAAACTACCTTGGTATGAAGCCTTTTATAACTACTTCCATGGTCATGTCTTTCCACCTAACCTATCTAATAACTAGCAGAAACTATTCCATCGCCACCTATCTTGTTACACCCTACTAGGAAACACACTTTAAAACAAAGGCTATGATGAAATGTTAATTATTTATATTTAGAATAATCCAAGCTTGCACTGAAGGAGGTTCATAAAGGAATATGTGGGGGTTATACCAATGGTGTAGTCTTAGCAAAGAAGCTCCTCAAAATAGGTTATTATTGGTTTAAAATGGAGATAGATGCTTGAAATTACATGAGGAGGTATGTTCCTTATTAGAAACATGGAAATTTGATACACACACCTTCCTTACCACTATATCTAATCACAACACCATGGCCATTCTCTACTTGAGGCCTTGATCTCATCAAGAAAATAAACCCAACATCCTCAGATGGACATAAACACATTTTACTTGCTATCAAGTACTTTATTAAGTTGATTATGGATATTCGTCTCACTTATTATATTTGAAGTTAGATTTACAAATTCATTCATTTCCATATCATCTATTGATATGGCATTTCAACACACATTATATCTGATAATGATGAATCCTTTTTAAACAAATATTTTAAATACCTTTATGCAAAATTAAAAATCAAGCACAAGAAATACATGTCATCTAACCCACAAGGCAATGGATAAGTTGAGGAATCAAACAAGACCATTGTAGCCATTTTAAATAAGATTATCAATAATGATGACTATAATTAGCACTTTCAAATCTTTCCTGCCCTTTAAGCCTAAAACACTAGTCATTGAACCCCCACATGAGCCACTCCACATTCCCTTGTTTATGGCACAAATGCTATTATCCTGATTGAGATCAAGTTACCATCATTGTGAGTCTCTTTAGATCATATTGAAGATGATGAAGAATACAGAGTCTCAAGGTTGAAAAACTAGAAATTCTTGATGGTGAGCATTTAGTTTCCCTAAAAAAATTATAAGCCTATCAGAATAAATTGTAGAAAAGTTAAAATAATCACATTTTCCCTCAAGAGTTAAAGATTGGTGATTTGGTATCGAGAGAGAACTAGAAGAACAAAAACATTGAATGTAAGAAAAAATTTAATTTTAAACCTAATTGGTTGGGACCATATGTTATCATAGTGAACTATGGATCAGGGGCATATCAACTAGCTAAACCAAATGGTGAAGAACTTCTTGAGCCCATGAACATTGTGCACCTTAAGAGGTTATACGCATGAACAACTTCAAATCATTATCTACAAGACCCCTTACTTGGGGGTAACTTATGCTAAAGTATTTTACCCTACCATGGTATCTTGGACTATCCTTTTATGGACCATATTCTTTTAAACTTCTCTAAACCATTCTTTTGAGAAAATTATTACTTTCATGACTTTGAATAGTGAAGGTTTTTGGACCATTGGCATTTTGAACACATTTTATCCTACCTTGTAATACCTTCTTTTGGACTATATTCATTAAATACCATCCTTTGGATCCCATTCATTCTAGATCATTCTCTTTGAGAACCACATTCTTTGTTATGTCTTGGGATTATTGTAACTTGAACACTTTTATCCCTTGACCAATTATGATCCTAATTATGAATCATCGACATAGTGAACACATTTGATGCTAGTTCTATAAATCAAATCAACATGAATAGTATTTTTTAGCTTCTTCTACAGATGAGTGAACAAAAATTCATCTTCAACTTAGGATCTTTGCCTACTAGATGGTTCTTCAAATTTTATCTACTATTTCATTATATTTTATTATCTTATTTCTATTGGTAGGCATTGTTACCTTATCAAGATCCTCATTCTTTCCAATTTGTAAGCATGAACCATTGCAGTCACCTTAGCTATTCTTGGAGCTCATAATTAGTTCCCTAGTCCATTATTTATATCCATGACTATCATTGCAGCATCAGAACTTCTACTCTTTGATGAACATCTCCTTGATTAGTTGGTTCCCCTTGTATATATTTTATCCCAAAAACATTAAAACATTAAAAAATGATCCATAAAATAAAATAAAATAAATATTACACTTTTGTACATTCTGATCTCCATATTCTTGCTATTTTACAAGTAATTATCTCACATTCTTTCTATTTTGCAAGTAATTATCTCACTCTCTTGCCATTTTAAAAGTAATGATCCTCACATTCTTACCATATTTGAAGTAATTATATCCCTTCTATTTCCATTTTACAATTAATTATCTCACACTCTTACCATTTTATAAGTAATTATCTCACGCTCTTATCATTTTACAAGTATCTTTTCCTCACACTCTTGCCATTTTGCAAGTATTTTATCCCATGTACTTGTCATTTTTTAAGATCATTCTCATTTATACATTCTTTCCATTTTGAGAGCCCATCTCCCCTTTTCTTCTAGAACATTAATCATGTTTTTTGGTCATCACCTTTTCTTCTATCCCACTTCTTGGGAGAACTACATCTGGCTTGAAGTTTAGGTTGGAACATGCATCCATGGAACTATGCAGGTAGCATCCATTTGTCTTATGCTTCTAGAGTCAACTCAGCTAACCCCTTCCTTTTAATCTCTTCCCCCATTTCTTCTATGTTGTTTCCCTATTATTTGGAAGAATATTTTTATCTTTATTCTTGCTACATTGTTGTATAAAGTAACACCTCTACTATATGTGCTTGAACAACTATTTTTTAAACTGCACTAACTTTGTTTTTATTTGTGTAATGAAATTACTTAGATATTCACATAGAATGATTTTATATTATGTAGAATAATAAAATATGAGAGATTACATAATGATAATTGATAGTAGAATAGAATAATGGATAATATAGCTAAGCCACTT
The DNA here is from genome assembly GCA_037957365.1 of Torreya grandis. NCBI lineage: Eukaryota > Viridiplantae > Streptophyta > Pinopsida > Cupressales > Taxaceae > Torreya > Torreya grandis. Next base: position 255,883 of record JARHVA010002648.1, read on the forward strand.
CAAGGGGGAAACCTCCACAATAATGCACTAATAAAAGAATACTTAACATGATGATTAAAGACTAACCACTACCTCCTATATATATTCTACTTATCCATGGTTATTCCATAGGCTAACCTATCTAAGAACATAGATAAATGTAATAAATAAATAAAAGAGGTATGTAAGCCACACATATTCCTAAATACACAAATGATTAAGGTTGTAACAAGCCCTTACCCTTTAAAATAATGTTGTACTTAATGTTGTGACAACTCTAGATGCTACTGCACAAATGCTTCATCCTCCCAAGTGGCATCTTCACATGGTAGATTCTTCCATTTAATCAAGTATTTTGTAATTGCTCTAGAACATGGTTGCTTGGTGTGCCTTTGAAGGATCACCTCAGGATCAAGAATAACTCTACCTTTCTCATCTAATTTTGGTAATTATATTTGAATTGTAAATCTATGTCTAATGACTTTCTTTAGGAATGATACATGAAATATTGGATGTATGTGAGTGGATGAAGAAAAATCTAACTTGTAGACCACACTACTAAATTTTTGAAAAATATGATATGGCCCATAATACTTAGGGGATATCTTGTTATCCTTTTTTTATTACTTTAATTACATTTGTTTGTATGCTTGTAAGCAAATAAAGACCTAATCACAAATTTCAAAATGCCTCTCACTTTTATGTTGATCTGCTTGTTGCTTCATGTGATTCTAGGCCATAACTAATTTTTTATGAAAATTTACAAGGACCTCCTATTGATGGTGAATATGTTCTTCAACGACACAAACCTTAGGATGGACCTTCAAGGTTGAAGTGATAAATGGAGGGTGGTATCCATATAGTGCCACAAAAGGAGCCATTTTGTAAGAACTATGAATAAAAGTATTAAATCACCATTTAGCAAGTGGTAGCCAATGAACCCATTTATCTTGTTTATCAAAAATAAAACAACAAAGATATCCTTCCAGAGATTTGTTGACTACCTTAGTTTGTCCATCAAATTGAGGATGATAGGATGAATTATGAGCCAATTGGGTGCCTAAACATGTTATTAATTCAATCCAAAAATTACTAGTAAAAATGGGATCTCTATCACTGATAATGAAATTAGGTTTCCCATGCAGTTTTTTAACTGTATTGAGAAAAGTGGAATCTACTGTACTAGCAACAAATGGCTAGGATATTGAACAAAAATGTGCATACTTATTAAGATGATATACAACAACCAGGATAACATTTTGACCATTAGATCTTGGTAACCCTATAATGAAATCCATAGATACATCTTCCCAACATTGGCTAGGGATAGATAAAGGCTGTAAAAGACTTGGAGTTTTGATGGTTTTGCCTTTTTTTATTGATAGATCATACATTCAGCCACATATTTATGGACATCCCCCTGAGACCTTCCCAAAAACATCTTGCTTAATTTTGTGATAGATTTTCAAAAATCCTAAATGACCCCCAATTGGAGTTGCATGAAGTTCTTGAAAGATTTTTTGTTTAAGAGAATTCTTACATAGGTATAATCTATTTTTATACCATAATGTTTTACCTTTCCATGTGAATTTTTGAAATCCATTTAAACCTTGCTAAAGATTTTGAATGAAATCATGAGTATTAATATCATGTTCCCATTCTAATCATGCTTTCTCTAGCCAATTTGCCTAAATAATGGTTATGGCACATAACAATGCCTCAATTGATTCATCTTTTCTAGATAGTGCATTTGCCACCACATTATCCTTACCTTTTTTGTAGACTATTTTAAAATCATAGCCTAACATCTTAGTTACCCATTTCTATTGTTCTTCAGATGACAACCTTTATTCTAAAAAATATTTAGGACTATCATCATCAATTTTTACCTAAAAGTGATGACCCATCAAATAAGGTCTCCATTGTTTGACTGCTTACAAAATGAACATCATTTCCTTCTCATAAATGGACTTGTGCTAATTTTTACCCTTGAGTTGACAACTTTCAAATGCCAGTGGTCTACCTTATTGCATGAGTACAACACCCATACCATACCCAAATGCATTACATTCAACCACAAAAGTCTTAGAAAAATAAGGAGTGGCCAATACTAGAGTAGTGCACATAACCAATTTTAATTATTCAAATGTCCAGGCAGCTACATTAGTCCACTAAAAGGATTCTTTATTTAACAAATAGGTAAGTGGGGCTACAATACTACCATAATTTTTGACAAATTTGTGATAGTAACCAATAAACCCTAAAAATCTCCAAAGTTACTTGAGTATCTTAGGAATTAGCTAGTCCACCATTGCTTGGATTTTTTTAGATCCACTTTCACTCCTTCATAAGACACCAACTGACCCAAATATTCAACCTCACTAGCCCCAAAAGAAAATTTGGAAGGTCTTACATACAATTTATTTTTCTCCAAAATGGAGAGTACCTATTTCACATGTTCAAATGGTCTACCCAATTTTCAATATAAATGAGGATATCATCAAAGAATACCAAAAAAAATTCCTCATAAATGGCTTAAAAATAGTATTCATTGAACTTTGAAAAGTAGATGGTGCATTTTTTAGGCTAAAAGGCATAACCAAAAACTCATTATGGCCCTCATGAGTTCTAAAAGCAATTTTGGGTATGTCTTCATCATTGATCTTGATTTGATGATACCCAAAATGTAGATCTAACTAAGTAAAATAAATAAAACCATTCATTTCATCTAGAAAATCATCAATGATAGGAATTAAAAACTTATCTTTGATAATGTACTTGTTGAGTTCTTTTTAGTTAGGGCACATCCTTCAAGTGTCATCATTCTTTCTCACTATGACAACTGGTGAAGATTATTCACTTTGGCTATGATGAATGATTCTTGCATCCAACATCTCTTATACCATATTTTCAATTTCACTTTTTTGGGCATAGGGATACCTATATGGCCTGATGTCAGGAGGTGTACTTCCAAGAATAAGTGTCATAGAATGATCATGTATGTGAATAGATGGAAGTCCTTTTGGCATGTCTCCAAAAATAATGGATTGAGCATCAATTATTTGTTGTAGATCAAGAGGTGGATATAGTTGAGTTGATTGTACTTCCATAGAAAACAAGCGAGCTACAAATGCCTCAGCACCCTTATGGAAAATATTTATCATTTGATGGGAGATAACAAGTTAGAGAGATTTATCCTTTAATCCTCTTAGCTCAAATTCCCTTTATTTAGAATGAAAATGTATGAATAACTCTTGAAAATTCATCTCAATAGTACTCAAAGTGGTGAGCCATTGGACTCCCAGAATAATATCAGCTCCACCCATCGAAATAGCAAACATAGGAGAATCCAATAAGTAGTCTTCCATGGCCAAATTAATACTATGAATTTTTTTTGAATAGTTGAAAGTACCAACATCTACAATCATTACCTAAAATTATACAGTTGGATAAATGAAATAGCTCAAACAAGTAGTCAACTTACTGTGGATGAAGTTATGTGTAGCTCCCAAAATCAATCAAGATAGTGAACTTCTATTTCTTAAGTAAACCCATCACCTTAAGAGTTTGGTGAGTACTAATACCTGATAGGGCATGACATGAAATATTAGGTTGAGAGTCTTCAGATTCCTACTCAGGAACTTTTACATTTACATCATGTACTTATGCATCATCTTAATCATTAATGGCACCTTGAATGTAAAACAACTTCTTTTTAGCACAATGATGGTCTTTGCTCCATTTTTTGTCACAACCATAAGACAACCCTTTGGCTCACTTCTCCTTAATTTGTCATTATGTTAATCTAGTGGGATATGGAAATGATGGTGCTAGAAAGTTGTGATCATGACCAGTAGTAAAAGTTTTACATTTAAACATCTCTTTTTCTTTATCATGTGTGCCTTAGGGATAGATTCTGATATAGATGTTAGGTTAAACATTCAAACCTCATATTAGATGCTATCTTTGAGGCCACCCAAAAATAGATCCATCAAATTTCTCTCAGTGATATCTTCCACTCGTAAAGAGAGATTTTGAAATTGATGAATATAATCCTTCATAGTTCCTTTTTTATCGCAGCTTGGCTAATTGGCTAAAATAGTTCTTAGAGACATGATTCTAATAATGATATATCAACTCCTTAGTCAAAATATTCCATGTAATAGGAGCACCATTCTTTTTATTTTGAGCGCATAACTAGTGATACCAAATCAATTGCTCAGGTTCTATATACAAGGACACCACCATCACCCTCTAAGAACTAGGGGTTTGATGTAGCTCAAATAAATTCTCAATTTTGGTAATCCAAGTGAGAGGATCCTTACCATTGAACTTATACATATCCAATTTGCAACATCAGTTTCATACCAACATGGGAGTTGTTGAGAGGAGGATTTGAATACTACAATGGAGGGTTGTTAGGCTGAAACTGAGATGTGAGGGCAACTAATTGCATAGTGATATACTGAAATTCATTATGAACCCCATTAATCTCTTTTTGCATCCCTAAAACATTAGCTTAGAATGTAACAAAGTCATCATGCCTCACCAAGTTTTTTATGTCCTCTTGAAGCTAAGAAATCACCAAATCTAAAGTTATAGATTTGATGTCATCAGCAAAAGGAGTCTTAGGAGTTTTTGGTGCCCCTTTTCTTCCCTGAGTTGAAGGACCTATCATAAAAAAACCCTAGGGGGTTTTGACCCCAAAAAAAAGTATACCAAGAAATGGTACCATTGTGATCACCTTGTCAAGATGAATCCAATGATTACCTTTGCATACTAGAGTAAAATTTTCGGTAACAAAAAAGCGTAATAAGAATATACTGTTACTATCATCTAACTGAGATGAATCCAAAAACTTCAAATTTGCAAGGGGAAAAAATTTCTAGACTTTTTTTTTTAAATATTTATTTTCAAAAAAGTGTTTTGAGCAATACTACGCTAACAAAAAAAAATTCTGGATTACAAGTTATGTTTTTCACTTTCACTACTCCTAGAAGCCATGCCTCACTAAATCCATAAAAACACCATAAAAAGTTTTCCCAAATTGAAGCTCTGATACCACTTGTAATGAAATTACTTAGATATTTACACAGAATGATTTTATATTGCATATAATAAAAAAATATGAGAGATTACATAGTGATAATTGATAGCAAAATAGAATAATAGATAATATAGCAAAGCCACTTCAAGGAGTCAACCTCCAAAACAATGCACTAATAGAAAAATACTTAACATAATGATTAAAGACTAACCACTACCTCCTATATATAGTCTACTTAGCTAAGGTTATTCCATAGGCTGACCTATCTAAGAACATAGAAAAATGTAACAAGTAAATAAAAGAGGTATTTTAGCCACAAGTTGGCCACACATATCCCTAGACACACCAATGGTTAAGGGTATAATAGTTTGTGTGTGTTTACTTGAGTTTTATTGGTGTTTTGTTGTTTTTTATTGGTGTTTTATTATGTTTTCTTGCCTCTTAATTTATTCTCTTCTTTCCTTTGGTTGTTTCTTCTTATTTCTTCCTAGTCTTGTGAATTCTTATTTGATCTTGTCCTTTTCTTTTATTTTTCAAGATCATCTTGATGGTCCACATAGATCTTGATTATTTATATCTTTATCTCATGTTATTAAGTTGTTCTTGTTTTGTTGTAAGCATTCATGTTCCTACTTAAGTGTTGATTGTTCATATCTTGATTTTGATTTAGGTTCATTTATGTTTTATTTTTCTTGTTTAAATGTAAGTATATGTAACTCTAGGTTTGGTAATTTTTTACCATTATCCTTATTTATAGATATTCACATTTGAACCAGCTCTACACAATTGAAATGTCATGTCATTGTAAGTTACTCATACTTATATTGCCTAATTGTTTTTGCTATAGAAAGCAATTTTTACTTTAGATTCAAGTCTAAATTTTAACCTAGCTTCGATGAATAAATCTCTAGATCACCATGCATAAACTAGGTTCAATAGGTTTAGCATGTTGACTCTATACATAGATGTGCATCTCTTATCATAATCATGAGTCTAATCAAACATTGGTCAATTTTCCTCATCCCTCATTCCATTCTCTCCCAATTTTGGGTGAACTACATTAGCTTGATGTCCATTTTGACTATGTAGGCAATGCATGGATATATGTCATATCTTAGGTTAGCTCAGCCACCTTCACTTTTCTTTTCATCTCTTTCATCACTTTGTGCATTCTCATATGTCTAGTTTTTTATGGCCTTTTTTTCAAAGTCTTTCCACCATCGCATCTATGTTTGTACCCACTTATATTTAATATAGGTCATACGTTATCTCCTTAAACTATTACTTTCCAATTTTCCCATGCTGGGGCATAAACTTTGAATTAGTCATAAATCTAAATCATCTCTATATAGGTAACCCATTCTTTATCAGTGATCAAAATCAGCCCTACTGGGGTAAAATTGTTTATCACATGATCATATTTGTTCTATAAGATCACATTATTATTCATTCTCTTTTTGGAGACAATGTTTCTCCTTTTTATTCTAATTCTAAGGTTTATGGACTTTTTCCCTCATTTTAACAATATTCTATTATGCAAATTATCTTGAGATTGATCATTCCTTAAGCACGCATCTTTCATCTTAGCTTTGGGTGTGTTCAAAGTGTGTCACTTATATTTTTGGATTGTATCCTTCCCATTCCCCCCATATATGGGGCTCATTTTATTATAATTATCTTTTGATCATTGATGGAATCAATGTGTGCAAGCATTAGCTCATCTAGATTTAATCTTTTTCATGGGTTAATCTCACTTTCTCTCTCTTTTTAAGATTCCATCCTTCTCTTCCATCCTATTATGTCCTCTCAAGAAGGCATCATGTGTCATTTCCAATTTCTTCTTGAAAACTCTTTTCTTTGAAAATATGTGTCTTCACTTGAATGTCTCCTTATGCCTTCTCAAATAGGGGGAAAATGTAGACATCCAATTCCTAACACCATTTGTGTTAAAATTATCAAGCTTACTCAAATTACACTCAAATGCACAATTTAGGCCAAAATCACTTAAATACACTAAATGGTTCAAGCTTGTCATATACAAGTGTTGATTTAGGCTAATGTATCTCTAAATGGGAAAATGCATTTTATGTGATTCCTAGCTTTTCTTAAATCATTTTTGAGTCAAAATGATGATATTTTATTTTGGTTCTCTAGATCACTCTTTTATTCTAATTCATTAGTAAACATCACATACCTTTTTTATTTTGTGTCAACAACATCCTAAATGGCATCAGGGTCTATATGCATCTTACATCGCCTTTCAATTCCTCTTGAGTCAAATTATGACCCAGTACTATGACTTTTTGACTAGTTAGATTAATTATGCACCATTTTCCAAAGAATTGCACTAAAATTGATTAATATTACTTAGGAAAATTAAACCAAATTATGAGATTAAGTAAGAATTTCATGGAACAAATTGAATTTTTATCTATTATAAATTAATTTTTATTATCTGCATTATCAAATGACATGATCAATGGGGTGGCAGGCATAAGCCATAAATGCAACAAATATCAAGTTTATGGGCACCCATACCTCATTAATGCCCCTTTTTCCCAAATCATTATAGGGATATTTAAGTATTTATTATGTAATATTAGATTAATTCATGGACACACATCTCAATCTTGAGATGGAAGGTCATGGTTGATCTGGCCCATTTGAAAAATCTATAAATAGAAGGGAATAGAGCATCATTTTTAATCCTAAAATTATGTAAACTTATAAATTAGAATTATCTCCACAAGATTTCTTTGTGTTGATCATTGTGTTTTATTTACAAGCTTCATTTTATAGGCATAAATTAGATTTCCTATCTCAAGCCTAGATTATGCATGGTGATTTTGAGATGATGGAGAAGCTTGGCATCCATTGTTGACAAAGATAAGAACACCAAATAAAGGGGGAAAACATGCTTGGAGCCACTTTTTGATGGTGGAATCACTTGGGAAGGTAATATACATACATTTTTTCTTTAAAATGTTTCTTATTGTCATTATCAAACTTTGTTGAATAGGTTGGCTTAGATTATTAGTTCTTATGCATTCTTTTGTATTTTTTATGACTAATGTTTGAACAAATCCTCTTTGTAATCCAACACTACAATAAACACAAAAAATTGTGGGAAAATAAGAGTAGTACTAAGATCAACTTATGAAGGTTGTATATAAAATAAAATTAAAATGTACCTACCTTCCCACATGTTCCCTGTTCCTCAAAACCTCTTACAAAGTTATCGATCTATTGTGAATATTGGGTAATTGTATTAGAAAGTAGGTATCACTAGAAATATTTTTATTTAAATCTCATATCCCAATCCCTTGGCCCACTACACCACAATGGACCTTGGCTCTATCATGAGGCCAACTATGGAGTTTGAACTTTGATTAACAATAGGAGATGTGTTAAGATATGAACATGTATTTTGGTGTGATTTTGAATTTTAATGTTTATTTTTGCATTTTGATCATTGCCTTTTGATTTAAATTATTTGGATTTTAACTTTTTATAGATTTTTCAATTCCTCCTCTAAATGGATTTGAAACAACAAACATGAGCAATATAATTGACAAACACATATGATTTTTAAGATTTGGTTATAGGATACAAGATACCTAGGGTTATTGGCATATTTACCAAATAATTAGGCTTGCCTACAAACAAATATGTGATCTCAAGACTTAACCAAATGTGTGCTTAGTATGAAGAGGATCTAAAGGGGATAAATTTATATCAAAGAGATCTATGTATGTATTGATACAATGAGAATTATGTTTTCTAACTGTTCATGTGGTGAAGATAGGGTATTAAATAGATGTGGGGTTTAAAACCATGTCACAATGATAATCATCTTCTTTTTAAATAAAATGACATAAAAAGAATAATAAAAATAAATCCACATAAGAATAATAAGAAATGAGAAAAATATTAAATCATGTAACATGAGATTAAGTCATGAAAATTAAATTAATCCATGAAAATAAGACTAGTCCATGAGACATTAATTTAAACCATAAAAACTTAAAGTAAAACTATGAAAAAAAGATTAAGCCATGAAAAAGAAATTAATCTATGAGATATTGTGAAATAATAAGCAAAACATAAGATCCATATATTTTCATAACTCAAATCTAAATAATCTAATAGTGTGATAAATAATGTGATGAAACACAATGATGTGTTCATAAATAGTGATAAACCTTGAAATAAATATCATCAATAACATTTGATACATCCCTATGTACCTAAATTATGATGTTAATCAGAGTCTCATCAATCTTCATATAAAGTTGTGAAAAGACTTCCTATCATATCATCTCTATATAGAAGGTAGGTATGTTATAATAAGAATGATGTTCATGAGGAACCTCTTGTATGGGATGCTCAATGTGAGGAACATAATTATGACTAGTATCTTTAGATATATAAGGATGTGTAGATTGTGGAGAAGTTGGAGCCTTTATCTATGAATGTCTTAGATAATGAGGCTAAGATTATGAAGTCAAAGGCCATGGGAAATAATTAAAATGATATCAAATTACTTGACATATATCAAATGCCAAAAATAATAATCTTCTCCATATCTAGGGATGTACTCTACAAGTATCTTAGGAGTTAGTAGGCTCTTGTTTGTAGATTATGCCTTCTCTAGATAATGTATCAATGTATTATTGATGTTGTTAGCAATAATTAAAAGAATGATTATGTGTATCATGAAAGTAGCAAGCACATATAGTAGTAGATGGTGAAGGTTGGTTATATGTAGTATAAAAAGAACCTGAGGGTTTTATGTTTTAGATTAAGGTAAAAACAAGTTTTTAAGGGGCCCTGAAACCCTTTACATCAGATAAGATATAAACCTTAAGCACTTCCAGGAAACAAAATAACCTGGAACCTACAAAAGCTAAACCAGATAAACCAGTAAACTGAAAACAGCATACAAGAGCTAGACAAACAATAACTATTAGTTATTATATTTTTTTTTACAAGACCGAAGTTTCATATCTAGAGGAGGGACCAAAGGCTTAGATTTTTTCCTCTTAACAGTAGTCCAGCCATCCTCTACCTTAGCTACCTCAGCAGCCCAATCCACAGGAGGCCAAGAATCATGAAGCCCAGGGGGCGACAAAACCTCAGCCAAAACCTTAGGAGAACCAGCCAACAACTGACTCCTAGGAGAAACCTTCAAAACAGGTGGAGGAACCACCACCTCCTCGAAAATCAGTTCAGGTAGATTACATAATCCAATCTCCACCAAACCTTCAACAGGAATCGTCTCCAGCTGAGACTCCTGATCCATCGAAACAGATAAGATGCTCTTTTCATTCTCATTCTCAGAATCTGTCGAAGCTTCCTCAGGTTGTTCTGCAATATAGTGATCATGATCAGCTTCTGCCCACCAAGAAGGAGATCTTCTGGGTCTAGATTTCCTTGCAGTGCACTAGGCTACAACATACCCTGTCAGATGACACTTTCTACATCAAAAAGGTAACCCTTTAAAATCTAACATTTGCGTCCAAGATCCCCTAGGGGAATCCAGACAAATTGCCTCAGGAAGGCCCTTAGAAACATCCACCTCAACCATAAGGCGAGCACAGGTCGATCTAAAATACCTCTTGGTTTCTACGTCCATGAATAAAAATTCCCCTATAGCATTTCTGATGGTTTTAAACACCGAATCATGCCATAGATGTAATGGTAAATTAGCGAGCCGAACCCAGACAAGGATCTTGTTGAAAGTTTCTGTTACAGGATTGAAATCCATATGCCACTATTTGGCGAAGAGAGGGTATTTACCCTACCAGAAGAAATTTTTGTTGGAAAGAATAGTCTTCCTGTCCTCAGTAATGTGAAATAAAGCTATAAAAAAACCTTTACCACAAGGATAAATTTCTACATTTCCATCAATTAGTGGCAGCCATGTCTGGGATATCCAGCCATGTAAATCGGCATGAGATGGCCAGAAGCCATGAAATCTACAAATAGCTACAGACTTTGAAAAGTACTCTGCCTGATCAAAGATTTCTTTAACAACATCAGGATCAAGATTAACCCTGACAGGTTTTAAAGCACTTACAGGTGATTTGCTTAGTCTCCCAGCAGAAGCTTGGCATTTCACATCATGAATTTCAGCATCGAAAGCAGCCACGTCCGCATAAGTTCTTCCCTTAGACCCAGGGACAGACCCAAAAATAGGGGAACCATTTACTAAATCCGTCAATGGAGAACAACCCCCTTCCACGACCAGAATCCTATCCCCATTCACTGGTAAAGCTTCAGCCACACCAGCTGCCAGATTTGCAGCCGCCTAGACCAAGCTGGAAGTACGCGCTCGTGCCTGTATGCCTGCAGTGTTCAAAGTCTCCATGCGCATGCAGGGAGTAGGGGGCATGATTTAAAAATTACTAGTGTGCACTATAATAATTATCCCAATAATTGATAACTTTATATATCTCACAATAAGGATTATCTATCCATAGTGTTGGTAGAGAATCAAGCTTAGGCAAAGATATTATGTCATCACCAATAGGATGAGAACTTAGAATAGGATCAACATTAGGTATAACCATATCAAGATATGAATTTGTGTTGGGATGATGTAATGTAGCTAACATCTCAGTATGAAGTAAGCTATAAATGTCATGGAATCTAGAAAAATAGTAAGGTCCTTTCATGGTATGGTCTATAAAAATAATCTAAGGAAGCTCAATAGTGACTGGAGGAGTAGTAGTGTGTGTGTTCTCCATCTCAAATCTATGAACATCATATGAAGAACTAATATCCAGTACTATAAAAGGAGAAAGAACTACATGAATATAACTAAAAGAATGATGTAAAGAAGAATGATGTCTAAGTTCTTTACATTTTTAGCTTGAAAAAATCTAACTAAAAAGGTATCATCTATCTAATATAAATCATCATATTTAGGAGTGTAAATGTCAATAGTACATACATCAATCATTTTATTGATTGAAGAGGTATGGTAAATGGAATTTTTAGTTTTTGTTATAGTAATAAAAATTTCATCTAATGGTTTTTAATGAGATAGAATCCATAGAGAAGGAGGTAGTTGAGCAATTATGTTAGGAGAGAGATCCAAAGTTTTGAGTTTAAACTAATCTCATCTAGTTTATCATCATTTAAATCTAAAATTTTAGGTGTTATGTTTCCTATTAATTTAGGATGACCATTATAACCTCTAGCGGAGTTAATGGGATAATTAAAGTGTTTTGATTCATGAAATGGGATTCTAGGTAAAGGTTCAAGGGCATGTATTTTAAAGGCACCTCGATCTTGGAATTGATTAAAATTCCAAGGATTTGTATCTCCTTAAGTCTTGTATATAACACCATTATAGGTAAATGTAACACATTGGTAGGTTGATGAGGTGACTACTCACATGTGATGTGTCTAAGGTCAACCAAGTAAGATGTTGTAAGAGAGAGGAGAGTTAAATATCATGACTTTCACATGTACCATGAGAGGGGGAACCATGAAGAGAAGCCAACCACAACCTAATGGAGGTATTTGTATTATATCATATTCTTGACATGTTTTTTTTAGTGGATTTAAAATTACATTCAAAGTATCCAAATATTTTAATAAAAATCAAGGGAAGCCACACAAGTGCCTAAGCCTTCATCAATTAAAATAAATTTAACTTGTATGTCTTCTATTTATATGCTAATGAACAATGGAGGTTCATCCACATGAATAAATACCTCATTAGGAAACATGGAAGAGATAGGTAATTTAAGTGAAATAAAGGTGTCAATTATTTCATCAATGTGTAAAACATTTCTTCACACTATTAAAGGATTTTATCTTCAAATCCCAACAAGATAACTTCTCTCCCCATAGGTGGGGGATGAGGGATGTTCATTTTGAAAATCAGTCACATTATCTAATTATGATGATGAGGAGAAGTTATCATAATCTCTAATAAAAGGATATGATATGGAAGATGTGAAAGTTTAGCTATAGGGTCCTTCTTATTCATCATGACCCATTAGAGTGGTATTGGATAAAGGTGCATAGTGTTTCAGTAAATCCTTTAAGGTTGTAGTGTAATTGTATTGAAATTTATATTGCTAAGGTATGCTTATTTTAGGTTTAGTTAATTTGGGTTTATTATTTGAAGTTAATTATTATATCTTAGGTGGCATAGTCATATCATTAGTTATTTCTTGTGTTTGAGTGGAAGAAGTAATAATGTAATTTTTGGGGGTTTAAACTTGATACATATTAGTTGTACTAGAATTAGAACTTATATCAATGGCATGTGAGGTTTTATCTATTTTCATTTTTGGATTTGATACTTATTAGTTTTTTATTTTTGACATTGGTTTTGCATACATGGATTTTGTGAGATGGGATAGGTAAGAGTCTTGAACAATGTATAACTTTAGAAAATTATTATGGTTAGAGGTTGGATAATTATAGATATAGGAAACCACTCTCCTCATGTTATTCATTTTGACAACATTTTCAGCTTTTATGTTAAGATCTATAGAAATTTCAACATTGTTGGTAGTAGGAGGTTGGTTAGTGTTAGTTTTATGGTTAGGAAAGGGATCTATGTAAATGTGTAAGTGAACATTGGCTTGGTTTAAGGCTGAATTTAGTTTTATATATTATTTCATAAGCTTTTTGATGTGTACATATGACTGATTCATGATAAAAATTAGGTCCAAGAAAATAATCCATAGAAAAGTTTATTAATTGTTGACAACTTTCATGAGAATGGCCCTAACTTGCATGAAACCAATAAAATTTGTTAGGATCATACCAATGTTTGATAGGGTGTGTAAGATTGATATCTTGTGGGGAAGGTCATGGAAGATTCTTTTGAATCTATGCTAATTAAGGTGGTTTATGGGCATCTAAATTATGCACTTGAGAAAATGTGGAACTAGGATAAGAATTATTGAAATTTGACATTGAATGATTACGTTAGATGGTGTTTCTTAGAGAAAAAGCATTAATGGAATGTATTGAATCATAGGTATTTGTAACACCATCATTAATTTCATGTTGATTTTTATATTTCATAAGCATTTTAGTCCCCATTGGGGGTGTGAAGGCTCAAATTTCCATATAAGGAAATCTTGATGTTTAGCTTGGTCAAGAGCCTCTTCTAAATATTTTGGATAAAGATTACTCATGTGATATTATAATTTAGAATGAAGATAATTATTGAATAAGTGGAAGAGATTCTCATACAACATATTTTGCTACACTTTATTATACAAGTCTTTCCATCATTTTATGAAAACTTGTACCATTTTAGATTCTAATTATTTTTAGTTGATAAAGTAAGTTATTTTCAAGAAGATCACTAGTTTAGAATTCTTGAACAAATCATTGAATAAATATTACAAGATAGTGATACAATGAGTTTTAAGTTGATTATACCAATCTAAAATGTCACCTAAAAAGGTTTTATCTAATAGCTTGGTATTAGCAAAGGTGTTAAGTTTAACTCAATCTTTATATATATTTCCAAAGTCTTCAAATGCAAAGTTGGATTAGTGGATCCATTATAAGTGATAGTAGGAATGATGCCACCTATGTCAATGTTTACAATTTTAGGAATAAAAATTTCATTTTGTAAGTGTTTATTGGCTTTATTAATAAGTGGTGGTTGTGGCATAAGGTTACCATATGCATCTATAAGGGGGAGTGGGGTGAAATTAGGATTTTCCACTCCCCATTGAGTAGGTTTAGGTTGATTTTAGAAATGACTTACTAGTTTAGAATTTGCATCATTTGATTGGCACTATTGGTTTGAAAAGTAGCCATTTGATTTAGAATTTTTAATAGTAGCTAATTAGTGTTAATGGTATTTTAACTAGTAGAATCAGCATTGGATGTGTTAGTAGTAGGTGAGGCATTAAGAGTTTGATATGCACTAGTAGCGTGAAATGAACTAGTGGCATGAGAAGTAATAGTAGCATTATATATACTAGTAGCTATATGGAATTGGGTATTAGTGTGGGTCTTTTGAGTAGACCCATTAAAAGTCACACCTACCATGTTAGTATAAATACCTAGCATGGAGGTGAAATAAGCCATGGAAGATGATGAAATAATATTAGAGGGAGGCATGAGAGAGGGAAAATATGTAGTATAAGTCAAAAAAAGACTTTCCCCAAATCTTATAGAAAAGCTAGGTGAAGGTGAATGGGGTTTTCTAATATAAGGTCCCATCATGAGGTTATAAATGACTATAAGATCAGTACCTATATGTTGAGGGTTTTAATTAATGAAGAGGATCATTTAAATCATGTATTTATTGTCACTTTCATCTTCTACCTTTTTTATGAATAAAGGATTAAGGGCAATAGAATAGGGAGAAGCCCCATAGTTCGTAGTTTTATTGGTAATATGGATATTACTAAGATTCAAATTAATTATCATAAAATGTGTATTAGAAAGTTTATTAAGATTAGTGAATGTTATCATGGTAGTTTGATTTTTTTGTAACATAAATAAATAGATGTTTCATGATGAAAGAGTTGATTTAAACACTTATTATGGAGGTGAAAAACTTAGAGGGCAAAAATGATCAAGGTCAGTCTAGTTGACCTAGTCATATTAGTAGGGTGACAAAAAAACTAATTTTAAATGGAGTTAATCTAGTCAACTACATTAAATAAACAAGAAAATAGAATAGTCTATGACATAATGGCTCAAGCTGATCAATTTAGTTAAAAAGGAAGGAAAATAAAATAGTTTGTAATAGATTGGGTTGAACTAGTTGATGAATTTATAATAGGAAGGAAAAAAAATAGTCTGTGAAAGACTGGGTCAATTTGGTCAATGAATTTATAACATGGAGTAAAATAAAATAGTCTATACAATATTGGGTTAAGTTGGTCGATGAAGTTTTGATAGGAAGGAAAAAATAGTTTATGAAAGACTGGGTTGAGTTGGTCTATTGTGTTTTATAATCTAGGAAAAAAATTAAATGGTCTAAATTTAGATGATTTAATTTTAAATATAGAAAAATAAATCTAAACACATAGGAAACTAGGTCTAGGTGGCTAATCTAGTTGTATCACATAGTAAAAATCTTATATCAATGCTAGATAATAATTTTTTTAATACAATAAAGAATATCAAATAATAAGTAGAAAGAATGTAATTTGAGAAGCTAATTAATTGTTTGAAAAGAAGATCAAGAAGTTATACTAAAGGTTTTGATTGAAAGTGTAGGCTTTAAAATATACTTGCTTGTTTGTTGGATAATGGAATCCTAATGTTTCATATCACTGACTATGGATAAAGTATCATTCCCATATCCCACTAAGCCTAGTTTCAAGAGTAAGTTGGAAGTAGATTTTCAACACTAATCATATTACCAAATAAACAAATGGATGGTTGGATTATTAAGTTCAATAAACAGGGAAATATTATATGTTAATGAAATACCATGATGTATGTGAAAACTAAAGACCGTATTTAGCTATGTACTATAGCTATAATTATTAGTATAATCCCCTCATGCCATAATCTTTGTAAATGATAGATAAGGACCATAAATAGAGTATCAAGTAGCCCTTCATGATAATAGCTAAGTAGTTTTAAAATTATTGGTACATAATTTATAGGTAAAATCAAGTAAAGTGAAAAATAAGAGTAAAAATCAATGTTTTGAAATCTAAGTTACAATTTTTAGAAAGCAAATAAATAGGCAATCGACTGAAAAGTAAAGTGAGTTTAATTTTTATTAGTATAGGTTAATTTCCTTTTATTGAATTAGGAAGTAAAACAAAATAAAAAAAGGTCAAGCCAGTTGACCAAGTTGAACAAATAGAATAGAATAGATTTAAGTTGATCAACTCAATTTATTACAAAGATAGGTTAAAATAAACACAATCGAGTAAGTTAACTTAGTTTTTTGGGTAAAAATAGAAACAAAACTAGTTTGACCTAGTTGACCTAGTTTATTGTAGATGTAGAGTTTTATAAAACTAAAAAAATAGTAAAAATAGTACTAAAATTTAAATTTTGAATAAAATGTGGGAAAATAAAATTTCTTAAAATTTGATAAAGTGAAAATATTGATCTAGATAGAGAGAACATAGTGGATATGAAAGAGTCTACCAAGTTGATGTAGTAGTTTTCCTAAAGACATTGAGTTGTTTTGAATTGGGTCATCTAAGTGAAATTTTAAACTTATAAAGGTAGAAAATAGGATTAGTAAATAGAGTCAATTTAATTGACCTATTATAAATAAAATTGGTTAATAATAGAACAACATAACTATGCCAATTATGTCGATGTAGTTATAAAAATGAAATGTAGAAAAGAAAAGAATCGATCTGATCAATTTAGTTAGATGCAAAAGGTAGAAAAATAAATTGGGTCAATCAATTTGATCTAGTTATCTAAAATTTTAATTTATGCATATAGAAGGCTGAACTAGGTTGAAAAGCTTTCCCTATTTATAAAACCTACAAATAGATGGCCAAACTAGGTCAATTGGGTCAATGATTGAAAAAACCAGTACATAGGACTGAACTAACTCGACAGGATTGATGAACTATATAGACTTATGCATAGAATGTTAACCTAGGTTGATAGGGTTGATCCATTTTTTATAAATGAAAACTAAAATCTACAAGAGTTAAGTTCACAAGAATGTATGCAAGTAAAATAAGATAGATTTAGAACTTATCACACTTAGTAATATTCAATTTTTGATAAGGTAATCATCTAAAAATCCACTTATAAATAATTTTTTATATGAAGTTCATGACCAATAATGGATTTGCTAAACTTACACTAAAGGATCTCTTATCGTACAATGGTAAAGGAGAGGTTTCTAAGGCCTTTAGTCCAATGTCATTTTTTGATAACCCTAGATAGGTCTTATGATTATAATAATAGTAAGAAATATAATCTATTAAATTAATATCCAAGTTAATCTAGTAGATGAATATGCAAGTTGATCTAGTATTCACCAAAGCTTGTGGCATAGATAGGGAAGATAAAAAACAAGCAAATATAATTTTATCTATCATAACATAGAAATATTACAAGCAAATATAATTTTATCTATCATAACATAGAAATATTTTAAGCAAGGAGAAATAATATTCAATCCATTAATTAGATAATATTTACTTATCTAAATATGAAGAGATAGGAATATACTTACCTTGTTGAAGTGAGACTATCATACCTTAATCTCTTCTTTCACCAATGGTGTTTTGCAATAGATTGTTGTGTCTTATAAGGATCACATGGATATATCACCTCTAGGCTACAAGACTTTTCCTATGCATCCAATACCTCAAAAATACAAGTGTTACTTATCCAAGGTAAAAACTTGAGTAATGAAACCTCTTATTGATAGTATAAGTATATTTTCAAGTAATAATGATGCATAATTGAATGATTCTCTATTTAAAAAAGGAGTTGAGGGGGTATTTACAGCCAAGGATATACCTTAAATCATCTTGATAATCTAGCCAACAAAATTAGCTAGGTTGACTTTGTTTTGTGGTAAAAAGATTTGTTTGGCCTCAAACTATGTTAGCCTAGGCTAAAAAATATCTATAATGTATGCTAAATTCCCAACAAGGTTGACCTACTCAATGTAGTATAAAAAGTGGGGAAAATGGGTTTTTCCTTATCTAGTAACTATTTTGGATGATGAATTACTTAGGGAAGTCTTTTAATGGGTTTTTATTTATTAGAGAATTTTATAAGAGTATTTTTAGTGGTTTTAGGTAATGGTATAGGGTTCAACAATCACATAAAGCAACAAAGGTCTACCAACCCCTTTCCTAGTGCACCCTTTAAGGCATGCACTCAAAGAGATTGAGATTCAATGAGTTATTGTAAGAGATAAAGCATTAATAACTAATAAAGTTTAAAAATATTATTTTTATACATATATCATATATGTATATAATGCCAAAACTACATATATTGTCATATAGGCATACAAAAAATTACATCATTCAAGACATCCTACACATCAAAAAACCTCCCTCTCTTTGCTTTCCTCAAAGAAGACTCTCCTTGGTATGCCTTGATAATGTATTGAGATTAATTCATTGATAATTTTAATAATTTATCCCTAATATCTTACTATAAATTCTTGGAAATTCTTAAATTTTAGGTATAATTCCATTAGCAAATCTTTGGTAAAATTGCCACTTCGATATAAATTAACTAGTGATTTCTATTAGCTCTTTAAAAAATCTTATAAATATGTGATGAATCAAGCATCATATTCAAATTAATAAATAATGACAAAAAATCATAGGTAAACCTCTTTCCCCAAACACATTCATGAGGCAAATATGCTTGAGGTGGAATAACAATTATGATCAGTGGATACCCTAAGTTTTTTAGAATAACTATTTTTCTTTACCCTATGAAATTGGGGGTAGTCCAATCATTTTAAATACTTTATAAAATTAATACATCCAATAAATTAAGATATGAGATAAAACATGAATAAGTATTACTACTGACCCATCCCAAACCTAAACCCTAAGTAGGTGTTTGACTCTAAAAAAAGTCATTGCCAAATCATGCCCAAACACACATTCATAAGAATATAAAGGTCTTTCTTATCTTCTTACTAAGAAAATAATCCCAAACAAATGTAAATATATTGTTCATATCATTAATAAATAATCCTATGTGATAACCAAATTGTGTCTAATATTAAGGGTTTTAATATAACATAAAAAGAGGGTTTTCACACTACGAATAAAGATCTAATAAAAAATAGCATGGTAATAGCTTAAATCCATTAAAATATAGGTATAATTCATTAAAAGTGTGAAAACATTTATGGATATGTACTACTTATATTTCTTACTTGGATTATATTTCATTGTTAGCTATTTAGACTCCTCCTTGGCCTCCTCTTGAAATTATTGTTCATTTCATGATTCTCACGACATGTAGGGCTTGTATTTATTACTTGGATTTTACTTCATTCTTGGCTACTTAGACTCTTCCTTGGCCTCCTCTTACAATTGTTTCACTTTGTGATTCCCACATCCATAAAAGAATAAAACATTAACATAAATAAAGTTATATGAATTTAGGTTTTAGGGTTTTATGGTTCTAGGGTTTTAATCAATTGAATCACTTATGTAGATTTATTTTATAAGAGTCGATTTGTGTTAATTAAAAAACCAATGGATAAATAAGATAGAGAGTGAGAATTCTAACGTCGAGATCTTATTTATGGTTCCTTCTTTTTAATGATTAAATTTGACCTCCTTTTTAAATATTTAATTTATCCTTTTAAGTTTTAAATTTTATGGCCATATGATTATGTATAAATTTAGTACATACCTCTGTAAGTCTCTTTAAAGATCAACTAAATAATATAATAAATTGAGTATATAAAAAATTGTGATAAAAGTCAGAGTATAGAGTATAAACCAACTATGGGGCCATAGGGCAAGACAACTATGAAATGCAAGGATGACATAATTGAAAAAAATATTTAAAACATTTTCATAGTTTTAAAATTATAAACTATATAACAAGGTCTACCAAAATGTCTTAACCACATCAATATTGGCCTTTCAAATATTTTTTATTTAAATTAACAAACCATGCCAACTAGAATATAATTATTACCTTAAACATTTAAAAATAAAATATAATATGATCATGAGGATCTATTGTATTTATTCAGTTTATTCTTTGTGTATTTTTTAAAAGAAGTATATTGCACATCATAATTTTTTAGAGGAAGTCAATGTCATGTTTTTTTTTTAATAAGTGTGTGGTAAAGACCAAACAGATAATATAACAAACTAATTATAGAAAAAATAGTGACAAAAAACTAGAGTATAGATTATAAACCAACTATGTGGCCATAGGGCAAGACAACTATGAAAAGCAAGGACAACATAACTGAAAAATATATTCAAAACATTTTCATTGTTTTAAAATTACAAACTATATAATAAGGTCTACCAAAATGTCTTAAGCATATCCATATTGGACTTTCAATTATTATTTTTATTTCAAATGACAAACCATGCCAACCATGATATAATTATTACCTTAAATATTTAAAAACAAGATACAATATGATCATGAGGATTTGTCAATTTATTTAGTTTGTTCTTTATGGTTTTTTTAAAATAAGTATCTTGCACGTCATTATTTCTTAGAGAAAATTAATATCTTGTTTGTTTAAAATAAGTATTTGGTAAAGACCAACCTGATAATATAATAAACTATGTATAATAAAAATTGTGACAAAAATTTAGAGTATAGATTATAAACTGACTATGGGACCATGGGGAAAGACAACTATGAAAAGCAAGGATGGCAAGTTAATATATTTAAAGAAATAATTTTTAGGGAACTTGTCATTACATTTATTCATTTTATTAAATTTTACATGTATTTTGATATATTCTCAAAATTTGTGAAATGGTTATTTTCAAATTAGTTAAAAATATGGTTGAAATGATCATGAGGATTTATTGTATTTATTCATTTTGTTTAAAAGAAGTATCTTACATGCCATTATTTATTAGAGAAAATGAGTTTCTTATTTGTTTAAAAAAATTATGTGGTAAATAAAAACCACATAATATAATTCATTTTTTTCTTTATGCATTTTATAAAACAGGTATCTTGCATGCCATTATTTCTTAGAGGAAATTAGTGGTAAAGACCAACCAAATAATATAATAAGTATATTATAGAAAAAATTGTGATAAAAGATTAGAGTATAGAGTATAAATAATAAACTGACTATGGAGCCATAAGGCAAGACAAATATGAAAAGCAAGGATGGAAAGAAAATATTTTTAAATAAATGATTTTTAGGGAACTTATCATTTTATTTATTCATTTTAATAGAGATGACTGTGCATGCAAATAACTACTCTCAATCTTCTATTTGATTAAGAGAATGTGTATAGAATATTTGTACACTCTATTATAGAGATGCATATGTATTTGAGCATAATTTAGTTGAATAAATATGTGATGGTTTCTCAATTTTTCTATTCATTGATGTAAGCTATTGGTGAAAGCAAAGCTCTAGTAGTCAAAATATTGGGATGAGACATTGAAAACAAAGGTGTAAAAATTTTCTAAGTTGGTTTCCTTATGATTACAACTGTAAGGTATAGATTTGTGTTTCTTTTATTTTGAATATTGAGAGAACTTATTTGCATGCACAATAATCTACCTTGAAATAAATAAATATAATGATAAGTTCCCTAAAACTTATTAATTTAAATATATTTACTCAAAACACTATCTTTCAAATGTCTTAACCATATCCATAATCAATAATGATAAGGTCTTCCAAAATTTATTAACCATATCCATAATCAATAATGGCCTTTTAAATATATTTTTATTTTAATTAACAAACTATTCCAACCAAAATATAATTATTACCTTAAGTGTATTGTGTCCTAAGTCATAAGTGGTTCTTAACACATATATAAAATCAAGTAAAATAAACATGCTCTTCCTTATATATGGTTTTAATGACTAAAAGACTTAATAATAAATAACTAAAACTATAATTATAAACTTGTAAGTTGAAATTGCTATGTCTTCAAGAATTCAAAGATTAAAAAACTAAGCAGTGTTAAAAGATGTTAATGACATAAATGACTTTGCATCCCAAATTATCACACCTAATGTATATTTTATTTATAACAATGAATGTGGTGTAGGTAGATTTAAAGCTATGGAGATTAAGGTTGAATATTTAAGGGCCAAGTCAAATTTGAATGTTGATCTAACATGTCCGTGTAAGATTAATGGAAGTTTCTCAAATACATGTGTGATTATTTTCTTGATTTTATAGTTATTTATGCAAGCTATTGGTGAAAGTGAAGTTGTTGGTCCAATATAAATACTTACAGTTCATTACACTATATATACTTCAAATATGTTTGATATAAAATAACAAATAGAACACAATAATACTTATGCATCTCTATAATAAAGTTTGCAATTGTTATAGACATGTTATCTTAATCAAATAGAACACAAAAATACACCTACTTAATGAGACACCATAATATACTTATGCATCTCTATAATAGAATTTTATAAATTTTATAGACATGTTATCTTAACCAAATATAACACAAAAATACCCCTACTTGGTATAAAATAACAAGGTAACACCACAATATACTTATCATTATATTTATTCATTTTAATATAGATGATTGTACATGCAAACAAATACTCTCATTATTCAAAACAAAAGAAAAACAAATCCATACCTTGTAGTTATAATGACAAGGAAACTAGATTAGAAATTGTTTACACCTCATCCCAATCTTTTGACTACCAGAGCTTTGCTTCCACCAATAGCTTGCATCAATGACTAGAAAAATCAAGAAATTGTCAAAAAATATATTTAAATAAATACATTTCAAGGAACTTATCATTATATTTATTCATTTTAAGATAGATGATTATGCATGCAAATAAATTTTCTTAGTCTTTAGAATAAAAGAAACATAAATCCATACCTTGTAGTTTTAATCACAAGGAAACTAGCTTAGAAATTATCTTCAACTTTGTTTTCAACCTCTTATCCCAGTATTTTGACTACCACAGCTTTGTTTCCACCAATAGATTGCATCAATTACTATAAATTTTAAGAAAATATTAGCAAATATCTTTAAATAAATTATTTTCAAGGAACTTATCATTAGATTTATTCATTTCAAGATAGATGATTATGTATACAAATAACTTATCTCAGTCTTTAGAATAAAATAAACACAAATTCATACCTTGTAGTTGCAATCATAATGAAACCAACTTATAAATTGTCTACACCTTTTTTTTCAACCTCATCCCAATATTTTGACTACCAAAGCTTTGCTTCCACCAATAACTTGCATAAATGACAAGAAAAATCAAACTCGATCAACTTTCATTAATCTTGCAGGTGATGTGTTCGACCAACATTAAATTTTGCCTTGGTTCCCTCAATATGTTGGCACCAATTCACTAAAAAATGGGGCAATATCTAAGCCTCAATCTTTTTAGCTTTAATTCCACCTACACCACATTCAATTCTAGAAATAAAATAAACATTAGGTTTGAAAATTATTTATTGTTAAAATTTTTAGTTATTAAAACCATATAGAAGGAATAACATGTGGAAACAAAGAATATTTAAAACATTTTCATAGAATAAAATATAATTATTACCTTAAGCTTATTTTTTTCTAGGTGGTCCTTATTACACACACACACACACACACACACACACACACACACACACACACACACTTGGTGATTCCAGACTAACCTATACATGTCTCATATAATTTCTTGGTGAATAGAACCCATACATATATAGTAACTATGGTGAATATGTGTCCCAACATAGGATCAAGTATAATCTATAGGGCAAATTTATGTCTTAAACTATGAAATTGTATAAAATTGAGGTTATTTGATCTATGTATGTTTTCATAGAATTATCCATTTTCAAAATAAAAAAACCTACTTATATTATATTGGCTATAAATATCCTCTAAATTTTTCTTTGGATCCTTTAGATGCCTTGGATTCCTCCAAGTTCTAACTATGATTCCTTCTATGCTCATAGCTCACCTATAGCTATAAATGTTCATATAGAAATATTATTAGAAACTTTACATACTACACATGAAACCAAGTCCATAAATTAATTTTAAACTAATAAAAAAATATTTAAACATACACTTACCAAAATATCACAATCACACTCAATTTTCCTCTGATGCTCAATAGGGTCAATGATAGGTCAAGGTGTGAAAATAGGGGTGTGAAAGGGGGAAAAAACATGAGAAGGTTCCATGTTAATCATCTAATTAGGACTATCATATGTCATCAAACAACCCTACATACACAATATATTCACTTAAGTTATATTTTCCCAAGTATGAAATAAAATTATTAAAATAATCTATATTTATAATTCATAATTACAGGTTAACATACCTTAATGAGTGGTTACATAGATAATATTACAAAAATAATGTTTGTGTATTTTTTAGCTCATAAATATGGAAGAGTCTCTAGTGTGGTAATCAACTAAACAAACAATATATAATTTTTAGTTGATCATAGATTTATAAAAATAAAAACATCTACATGAAGTATACTACTAGTGAAAAATTACATTTGTATATGTAAACATCGATTGAGTAACATCAACAAATATAGTAGTAGATTATCCACAAATTGATTATGAAGATGATGGTATTACCTCCTCCTACAACATAAACGTTTACATATATATAATTGAATCTCTATGTAAATTAATTACTACCTTTTAAAAATATATATAACTTAAATTTAATATGTCAAATATATAATATACTTGCATATGTGTAATCTATGTCTACACACCAAATGTATGTGTAAAAAACTTATCGCTCGAAACTATCTAAGCCCTCAAAAGAACCACCATCATCATCTAAATGTTCAATGCATATAACACCATAATATTTTTAAAGGTGAGATTAGGCAAGCACACTAGGTGGAGTATCCCCATGTCCACCCTCTCCCACATCAATCTTAGGAAATATTACTCATATATTGAATGATTATGTCAATAATCACACCAAGTGCATGTAAAGTGTCAATATTGACAACCTTCTTCACTGTAAAATGGATCTCAAAATGAAGTGGATTTTGGATAGGGACTCTTATAGGATGATAAAGTGCATGAAATGCACTTATTTTATTTTACATATATCCTTTACCTCAGCCCTAAAACTTTGAGGAGTCAAAATAATTCATAATCTCAATGAGGATAAATTCATAGTAGATTTTTCTTAAAAAATACAATGGAACCTTGTGGTTGTTACAAGGTGTGTAATCAAATACCATCCACCATTGGTCCCAAAAATTACTTATTATAAAATTATGTTGGCATCAGTGGATTGGGAACCATTTTGATGATAATGAAAAAGGTGCATTTGTTGATAGATCAATGAATAAGGCACAAATTTATTTTGTTATTATTTATTTGTCCTTCACCTCACGTGCTAATAATTTTTCAATATAGTAATCCCTATATTTATCACTATATGATGCCCACATATCAATTTGACTTGTTATCAGGTCAACTTGGCCTAGTTATGATTCTAGAGTATTGGCCAAATATGTATGGTGGTTGTTGGTAGAACTAGGGTCCCCCATTATCCTAATTATCTCTTTAATTTGTATTTTATTCTTGATTGTGTGTAGCCAAATCCTCTTAAATATCTAGGGGATATTTTTGAAGTGTAGGATGGATAGGAGGGTTAGGAGGTTATTGTCTTTCACTTGAATGGGTTGTTTAAATAAAAAAATTGGTTTTAATAATAAAACAATGTAGATCAAAAATAATTGTTAAAATATAGAGTTAACAAGTTTGAATTTTTCTTGCTTACCTCCCCTCTATGGTGGGATTATCGATTCATAGAGGTAACAAGCAATGCAATGTGTTTTCTTCTCTTATTATAAAAATGTGATCATAGTAAGGAAGAGATAAGATGCCAAGACAAGTAAAATTAAATTGGTTGGGGGCTTGGTCACATTTTTTATTTTTATGTCTATTATAATAAATGCATACATGTTTCTTACACTATAATAAACACATACGTGTTTTTTACACTATAAAAGACACATAAAAATTTATTATAGTGTATAATGTGTATGCATTATGGCTTGGTAATTACCAAGCTTAAATTTGAATAACCCATACATGTTATTTAAATTATGCATATGTGTTACCTATAAATATCCATGGTGTTGTATTCAACACACCCCACATTGGCTTTTCTTTGAAAAGTGGGGACCCCCTTTATTTTTAGAAGGCTTATTTATTTTTTGTTCTATGCATGTGTGTTTGACTGGTTTTATTATCTATTGATATTGGAAGTTTTAAACATTAAATAACTATTGGGTGCACTTATTTTCTCATACAACCCATTTCCATTAGAATAACTCATTAAAACTAATCTAATAATGGAAAATTTGGAATTTTTATATGTATGGTAGGTATTTGGATTCATTTTATTCAGCATTATGAATGTTTTTGGTCTTTGATGACTTTCAGTCTTTGAGAAATTTTTGGTCTTCAACATTTTGGTCTTCAATAACTTTTCAGTTGGGAACAATTTAGTCATGAACTTTACTTTGGATAATACCCTGATAGAAGATTTTCAATCAGTAACTTTCCTTTGGATCATTTTGGTTGGAACCTATTATGTGATAACTTTACTTCTAAAAATTTGTTCTTTGGAATTTTTTGGTCTTTGGGAACTTTTTCTTCGACAGATTTCATTCAAAGACTTTTGATTGGGAAATTTCTCTGTGACAACTTCCTCCTAAATGACAATCTCTCCAAAGAACATTTGATTTTTGGTAAATTTATCTTTAGTGAGTTTCATTTATAAAATTTTGGTCAATAACTTTCTATTGGATGGCTTTCTCCAACAAATCCTCCCAAATGAATATCTTTGAAGAAAATTTTAGTCTTTGGGGTCTTTGATTTACAACTCTAGGCTCACCATATCACATCATTCAACTTAAATTTAAATTTCAACACCCTAACTTAACCATATAATGACAAGTGTCAAGGAGAATAAAATTTTGCCCACCCACCTTGAATTAGTAAGTATCCTATGTGGTATTCCCACTGAGCCTAGGTGGTCAAGTGAAAATTGAAGGAAGGTGACAAGATCATAGACATTAGTGATTAATGGTGCATGAACTAGAATGAATGCCAAAAATATATAACATCAATCCATTAACCAGGATCACATCATTTTATTGGCATTGACCTAGATTATACATAGCCTTCTATGATTTCAAAATCCCTAGTTGCATCTAAAATAATCTATAATTTGTGTAATAGAGTTCCATACCACCATTTTCAAGAGCTTAAACCTTAACACCATTAATAACTAGCAATGGTATATTCATCTAAGGCATATAAGGGAGCTTCATCACCATCTAAGTTCTCCATTAAACATTTAACAGAATACCTAGATACAATTTTTTATGCAATAGTGCTTGATGGTCTCTATGCCAATTACTCGACTCTATGGGAGGTCATAGAGAACATTAAACCATTCACTTATGAGGAAGATGTCTCCATAGAAGAAAAAAATTGAAACTAACT
Source organism: Torreya grandis (assembly GCA_037957365.1). Lineage (NCBI taxonomy): Eukaryota > Viridiplantae > Streptophyta > Pinopsida > Cupressales > Taxaceae > Torreya > Torreya grandis. Next base: position 284,064 of record JARHVA010002648.1, read on the forward strand.
TAATTCCCTTCAAGCACCAAGCATGCAATTATACAACTACTAATCTAAAATTCATGCCATGCATTAAAATATTACGAGCCCTATTTTTTTAAGAGAGGATTGTAGATGGTAATTTGCTTTATTATGTCAATAATAACACCATCAATGCATACATATTAGGAAATACATTCATGACTTATTTATGTTTACCCATTCCATACACTACCTTTGATTTAAACAATGTGGTTGGATGGAAGAAAAACAATAATGTGGAACAAGTAATAAGGAAATGACTTCTTCTTGGAGAGACCTTCACACTAAAGGAAAATACCAAGAATCCCATGCACATCACCTAGTTTTGGATGGGAATTCATATTATCATGGCATTATTAAATTGGATATTAAGACACCTAAGCATTAATTTCCTTTATTTATAATGGGTACCATTGCTTGAACAGCTCATCACTTTAGATCACACCTATGCATTGGGGGAAATTATCCATGCCCACCTGTAAGAATTGATAATATACAAATATAAAATGTCCTAAGGTGGAAACTTATACATGATGTCACATCTTTTGGATTTAGTCATGGGTAATATCTATAGGCATAATGAGGCTTTATGGGATCCAAACCAAAGAATATAATCTATGACTTATACGCTTTCATCCATATTTATGCATATATGAGGAACATTTCTAGAATTGCAAAGAATTTATATCCTCAAGTTTAGATGGAAATTCATGGTTGACCTATATCTATGATATCAAAGAGCATCATCAATGAGCTTATATCTTTGGATGACTATTGGTTGTACCTAGACTATATTGTTATCATGGTTTTTAGACATAAGGTTGACCCTCTTCATCTCCCCAAATTCATCTTAAATAAATATGTTGAGTAGGAAATTACCTTATAATTATATAATGGGATAGATGAGGACTTAAATAAGAGAAAGAAGACTAAATTACATGGCTCCCATATCATAATTGGGAGGATGCAATACACATATTGTAGACATTTTAAAGAGGTTGGTAATGTAAGGAAGGCTTATGCCTTGGATACTCTACCCCATAGGGATTGGGACCCCCATGGGAAAATGCAATAAAAGGTTCATAATTTGGGTATCCATTATAAGAATGAGACTTTTGAGCATGACTTCTTTTTCCTCAATGAAAAATATGGTGCGAAAGTCAAGGAAAGGGTTGAGACTATTGGCCTAAGTGAAGACTTGTTAAGGTTAATCCAAGAAGATCCCTCACTTATAGTTGGGTAAGCCAAATTTAGGATCCCATAATTAGGGGGATAAACATCATATAATTTTTTGAGTGTTAGACCTTTCTATCATCCATAAGACAAAATCCAAGACCTTCAACATCCACCCACTATGATGACAGTGCCACAACAAGAGCAAGATCAAGGTGTGTGGGAGACATCACATGTTGTAGTGTAAGAGGAAGAAGATGATCCTCAAGTTCAAATTTATACAATTGAACTGAGGATAGTAAAACAAGAACTATTTTAAAAATCAATTCATATGGAGGCTAGTATTATGGGGGTGGAAAAGTGAATCATATTCTTGAACTCCTCTAATGAGGAAGATATTACACCTATTATTGAAACTTCAGCAACCATAACCTCTAATATAACTCTTCCCATTTATACCCAATAAGTGATATATCCTCATGCTGAGAGGATTTTTTTTTAATAAAATAAAATCCAAGGTAGAAATGCCACAGACACCATCTATAGAGGTACCAAGCGAGTAGGAACAATGATGTAGGATCATCTAGAAGTAAAACACCATTTTGTGATGTTGAAGTGTTATGTGCTAAATAGAATTCATAGTTCATCTATTTAGGGATTTTAGTGTGTTTGAGGGATCCTTTAGGATCCATTTATTATCATAGAGTCATATGGAGTCATCAAAGATGTGATTTGTAGGTGTTTGGAGTTTTCCCTCTAAAATTGTAATTTGAATTTCAAATGATAAGACCTAATCATAAAAGGGGTCATATGAGTTCAATGATGAGAAAGGAGGTTAAGTGAGTATTTATGTGGTGATGAAATGTCATAATAGATGGAATTATATGTCTTAGTCATTAACATGGTAAAATCAAAGAGTCATGTTAACAATATAACTACTACCCATACATTGGGTTGGTATGTAAGAGATTCTTATCTTGGTAAATAAACAACCAACATTGAATTTGGATGAAAAGAAGTTTTAATTAAGTTTTTTGTCATATGGGAGAGTGATGAGAGATTAGAGAGCTCCAATAAGGTGAGGAATCTAAGCAAGGAATAATGTAACTCCTCAAAGTTGATAGAGTCTATTTATAGACTATAGATATAATAAAAGTTGGTTCATATGAATAAAGAAAAGTTGTTTTTTGTTGTGTTTCACTCTCTCTTGATAATAAATGTATTTTTATATATCATAGAGTGTCTTTGAAATCCCATTGAGGCCATGATAATATCAATATTTTTGTAGTTCTAGTTTTAAATCAAAGGGACTGTAGGTGACATTCAAGAAAGAAACCAAGGTTACATTCATTAAAAATAAAGGAGTAAGGTATATAAATAATTAACTTAATAATTTATATATGGATTTAACTTATATGTGAATACAATAATGGTTATGGACTAAAACAACACTACTCGAAGCCCTAGATAACTAACTTGGTAAATTTATTTTATACCCTATTCTCAATCCCTTGAAACCATTTTGTTTGATCATACTTTGACATAAAAATAAAGATAGTTGTGATTAATTTTTTTAAAGAGTTATTTATATATTTTTTGGTGTTTAATTTATTATAGGAAGGTATTATATAAGTTGGGTTTCTATATAATCATATAGTTTCATCACAAGAACAAGTTGTAAAACATAGTCAATATAATTACCAAGAACACTATATTCTTATATGTGAAAACTTTGTGTAGGTTGATTCACACCAAATAAATGGGAAATGTCAAGTGAGGGATTAAAAAACCCAAATAATTTAATATATTCATTTATAACTTTTATATTATGAACCTAATTTCAATGGTTAATAAAATTCAGTGACACAGATAATACCATGTTCTCACATAGTCAATAAGTAATGAAAGAAGGTAAATATTTGAGGAAATGAATATAAATTATGTTGGTTGAGACTTAGTTTGGTTATAAGGAGAAAAGGGTATTGATATTAACCTTTTAAATTTTTTAAAGTCTTTGAATACAAACTGACCCGAAACCCTTACTCAGCCTTATATAGTCCTTTGAACAATGCATAGAATTCATAATAATACTGATTCATGATTATAACCTATTTGTAAAGGTGTAAAATGTTAAAATATACATATAAAAGGCATTGGTATACTTTTTAATTATTTATAAGAAAAGATATTTTATTTTGAAGCCTCTTAACCTCTACAGTCATCAAACTAGGGTTTAGAAACCAGAAACCCAACAATTGGAGTTATAACTAGTGAAAAAATGAATCACGAGGTTTTATTTTTCTAACATATGGGCTAGTATGGTTTTGAAGCCTAAGTAAGTGGAAAGAGGGTTAATAGGCCTAATTAGCTAGGTGCATATAAAATAAGCACTATCTAGATATGGATTTGAGTCTTTAAAATCCATGAAGGTATATAAGGAGATAGAGGGTGTCTAAATATGGATTTAGATATTAAAAAATAATAATATATTCTTCAAACAAAGAGAAATTGTGAAAAAATGCTACAAGCCAAGGGGTGTCACTATGAGCTTGAGGTATGAAAGTGATTGTTGAAATGTGAGTGAGGGTATAAAAGAGTTAGTGCTTTGAACCTTGAGTAGTGATATGTGTGAATATAATGATTGAGTGAGTGAATATAATAGGAATTACTAAATAGAATGAGTGGGGAGGATGAATGAGTGACTTATGAAAGTTATAATAACAATATTAAATGTTTCCAAAAGGTTTTTAGTGTTAGATTAAATAAAAGGAGGCTAATAAGCCTAATGATAAGTTAGAATACTATTTTAAAAGCTTAGATTTTATGAACAAAACAAAGTATTTTAAGTTGAAATCAAGATCAAGATTAGTTGTATATTAGAGCTAGGATGGTGATTATGAATATTTTCCCATGTACCTATGCATCAAACAAACTTAAATTGAAGGTTATCCAAGCCATGAGGTGGATGAAGAGGAGCTACATCAAGCTAAGGTTCTAAACTTGTAGGGATTAAAAGTAAAGGCACCCCTTGTAGGTATCCAATTAGGTAAGAACAATCTCATTGATCCCCTTGGCCTTTCTTTTATTATGTCATTACCAATTATTTATTCTTTACCATTACCAAATTTATCTACTTTTTATCCTATGTTATCATTCCATAATGGGCCCATTTTATTATGTCAACAACTGATTCTTCGGTCTCCACCTCTACTTCCACTACCACCATCCAACGCATCACCCATGTGTTAGTTTCTTATACTCAATTAAGGTTAGGAATTCCTACATTAGGATTAGTGTATACCATAATAGTGGTGGACACAAAGATATCTCCAAAGAATAAACCAGCCTACATTGTTCATTGCATGCCACATCTAAGGAATCTACACTGGTCCAAAATAATTCAATGCCTAATCCAACCCCTAGGACTAATCCTATAAAAAACACTCACATAGAGGCATGACCATTATATCCATCAAATATTTATCTTAAAAATTGGGATAAGGAATTAGGAGTGTCATATTTTAAGAGGCCAAACTTGAAGATGACTGAGCTTCCCACTGTGAGCTCACTCTTTAATAAATTAACGAGCTTGGTAGAAAGGGTGAGGATGAGGAAGATATAAGATAGTAGTGAGTGAGGCCTAATACTAGAATAAAGAGAAGATGTTTATTCTCTTTCAAAAATATAATAAAAAAATAATGGTTAATCCCTTTACATTGAGGAATTATAGTCCTACATGGAGATCCACACTGGAGCAATACTAGCCATTCATGAGGGAATAAAAACTAGTAATGTGTGTTCCCTCTAGGATAAAACAAGATGTTCAAACTATAGCATTCACATTGTATGAAGTTTAAGATACCATTAAATCTTTGAGAGCATATTGGCTCCCTATGTAACCATAATAAAAATATTGTTTAAGGTTCTCAAGGAGGATGACAATAGATTGAATTTCTTGGTTTTATAAACTATCAATAAGTCATTCAGCCATTTTAATTTGATAACTCCCCTAGAGGTGAAAAATGCACTAAATATAGAAGTCATTAGGACCCAATATTCCTAATAATGGGTAAATTTTTTTGATTCTTTAATTATTAAGATTATAGAATAAGAGAAACACGCAGTGCAAATTTTAAATGAGCTAGAATTAACACGAGCTTGGACTAGCATAGGGAAGTTGGTGGCTAGGTCCATTTTTGACCAAATTGATAAAAAAAGATTAAGATAATTTAAATAAAAGTGTAGAAGGTTTAAATTTATAATATATTAAATAAAATTTGAATTTGACAAGGAAGAAGGCCACTGAAGTGGACATTTTTTGGGTGCTTTTGAACTACCAAAATTGAACATACAAGGATAATGTCACAAGAAAATAGGTCAAACAAGCCTCTTGTTATTGATATGATGATCATAGTATGGGTGTAACATGCTAGAGGATAGAAACATTATTATGATATTGAGGCCAAGAATATGCCTACTTTGTCACCACCTACTAGTTCAACACCCTAGACTCCACCTAATGTGATAATTACAACATTAGTTACAAGTTCAATCCCTCATATCTCAACAAGTGCATCAACTCTACCTACCAACTTAGCTTAAGTTATCACATCCGTATCACTTAACACTTTTATTCAAGATACCATTTCATCTCCATCTATAAATTTAATTGCCATAGCTGTTGTAACCACTAGTTTAACTCTAGTTATAACATTAGTTCTAATCACAATAATGAGCAGTATCAAGAAAGAACTGAGTTAGCCTTAGTCAAAGGCTAATTTTGTATAATGTTTTATATAATGACTATTCATGAATATTTAAGTCTTGTTACATCCATGTTATAATTAAATGAATTATTTTTCCAACATCCACATATGCATGACTGATGTAATCTATAAGTTATAACATACATTTTTATATTGAACTAGAACTTAGATTATAGCTATTTTGATGTAAACTAAAGTTTTACTAAACTTATAGGATGAGGTGACCCCTTCCCCAAGTCCCTTAAATACATTTAAAACCTTATTTTAATGGTTAAAGTTTTGGATCAATATAAAAGAATAAATAAAGTGATTGATTGTCATATCACTATGTTTATTATTTCTTCTTCCTTTTCTACGTTATTAAAATTTTAGTTTCCTTGTCTATATTAGCTCAATAATTTTGAAGTGTGCTAACTCTATAGATGAATATGTTTGTTTCAATTGATGAATGTTGATCTTAGATATGCTATAGCTATTGAAGATTAGTAAATTTCATTAGTTTAAGTGATTAATATATATTGAGTTGATAATTTGAGGTGTGTAGGAGTATTTCCTTTAGTATAATCATCTAGGCATGTGATATAACTACTTTAAATAAATTTTTGGTTTGAGTAATAACCTCTCAAATAAGGGTGTGTAAAAGCAATCCTAAAGAGAGAAAACTTTAGTTGAGATAAGTAAGCTTCCTATACTTCTTTTCCTAGAGTGTTAACCATGATTTTTCATGAGTTTACAATAGTTACAAGTAGAAAACATTGGTCTTGGAGATAATTTTTCACCAAATAAACAATCTTATAAGTGACCTTTTAAGAACACAAAGCCTTCATTCCTACCTTATCTTTCACCTCTTTTGAGTTTCTTTGATAATTAACCACCATAAAGTAATTCTCCATCCATCCAATTCATTTAGTGATTAATTTATATTACATTTCACATATCCATCCACAAATATAGTTAAACAATCATCAAGCTCAACCTATTATTTCACCACCTCAATTTTTTAATCATATATCCACAAATTATGCCCTAAAGTGGAACCTCACTTCCATAGATATCCTAAAATTTCATAGGCTATCTCATTCATTCTTTTATGGTTTACATAAAACCCACATCAATAAGAGAAAAAATATGGCACTAGGAGGTTACACTTGTGTGTTTTTACAGTAGTGGAGGCTAGTCACTATGTAGAGTTTTGCTAGAGACACATAGGTGAATAACAAGGTCTAGGTCCCAATCTAGCCTTTTGGTTTCACATTTGTCAAATAATAGGAGGCTTAGAGTAATACCTATCATCCTTGAGGTGCATCAAGCCAAGACACCTTCTTGAGCAAGAGGCATCTCACTTATTAATCCTTATATGGCTCAACCTTGGTTAGTCAAATCTACTATTTCTATCCTTAGAGACCAACATGATCTACCAAGAAACCCAAAGAATTACTTGCCTACCTTCTCCCCTTTAAACAGAAGGATGGTAGAAGAACATATCAAATATTTCATGATTGCTCTGAGATTAATTATTGTCACCCATAAAGATGTTGCATGTAGGTTGTTCTCATTTACTCTATAGGATTCTGCTTATGATTGGTATCTCAATTTGTAGGAAAGTTCCATCACCTCATGTAATGAATGGAAAAATACTTTTCTTACATAATTTGGGAAAGTGACTAATCAAAGTATGGTGTATCAAAATTTCACCATCATGAATAGGGATCCCAATGAGTCAATCAGGGCCTTCAATGTAATATTTTAGAAGTACACTTAGTTGAATATTGTGTATAATCCAGACATAGATTTAGAACTCAAAATATATAATAATGCTCTTGATCCCATTACTATAGTGTTTTTATGAAGAGTGAATATAAAAATACTTTAGCTTTAGCATATCAATAATATATTAATATCGATGAACATCTCAATCCATAGCTCAATCATTAGAATTCAAGAAGCCAAATGTTCAATAATAGATTCCCATCTTTGAATCCAATTTTGCATGATAATTGGAATGCCCCTACATTCAACCAAAATAATTTGTATACTCTACCTCTCATGATGCATCAAGAAACAAATCAAAATTATGGTTTCCTCAGTAATCAAGCATAAAATAATGGCCATCAATGAAACCAAGAAAATCAACATTTGAATCACACCAATATAGTCATTTTTTAGGGTTTTGACTCCACCAAATCTTAATTGGATTATATACAAATAATGGTCAAAATTTGAGAAATGACTTCCTGAATATGCAAAAAAGGATGGGTAATACCACCAATTAGAATTATACCAAGAATTCTAGCTTTCTAAGATACAACAAGACTTTTAACAAGTCAAGCAAAAATGTAGAATAGCAATAGTCTAATAAGTTTCCATAAATTAATATCATCAAGATAAATTTGTCTATTTGGTGTAGGGTTCACAACACATCATATCATATAGAATTGGACTATGTGGAGTTCTATGTAGACTTTGAATTCTTTTAAAGGGAAATGATTAGACAACATTATTGACTAAATTTGAACCTACAGGATAAATTGGGACCCTTATAGGTAAAAACTTGATCTCTAGATTTTTTAGGGGTCTAATATTTTGTCATCAGGTATTTTATTGTCTATTTTATGTAATTCAATGCCACTTTATCCTTGATCATGGTCTAATTAATCTATATATCATTTTGAGCCTTTTTTAGCCATTTACGGGTCATAAATTCAAGTGGCATAGTTTTCAAGGTGTCCACATCTATTAGTTTCCTTTAAAACATCCAAAAATTTATATTCCATATCAATAATGTTAGTCCCATCTAAATCTTGCAAGTTATCTAACTAAAAATCAAGAAACCAATTGAAAAGGGAGGAGTTTGGCACTTGTATAGCCCATGAGGGAATTTGAAACATGGGAGAAGGTTATGTAATGTATATTAATATTATTAAAACTCATCTAAATTCTTGACATGATTTTGAATTTCTAAAAAAATTCCAAAACCATTCTATACCTTCTTCACCCTTTAGACACACAAAACTAGTCAGTAGGTTTTTGCTTGGTATGGTCAATTGGAGAAGTTCTAGGTCAAACACCTTTGAGAGGTGAAATTAAAATTTTATATATATATATATATATATACATAAAAATATTTTGAATATTTGTCAACCATGATTTATGAATCATCTCTAACAAGTTGACTATATTTTTTTGCTCATTGTTTCTTGCATCCTATAGGTTTTACTTTGGTTTGGAGAAGTTTGTAAAATAAAACTACTAAGATTGATTATAGATGATGTTTACTCTCTTCTCTCATTATTTTCATGCTTATTTTCATGTTTGTAAAATATCTCATGGGATAATTAGTTTAATTTGAAAGTTAATGTTCTAGGTAGAATAATAGTCAAATTCACCACTTGTAGAAGGTTATAATCTCTATAAGGGCTTCATGTGAATATGATATGGTTTTTTCCATGTTTTAATTCCATAATAACCACCTCATTTCCATTTTTTTCTTAAAACATCATGATTGGATCAAACTTTCAATCCATTACATACTCAGTTAACTCTTTACCCACTTTTACTTGTAGTCATGGTGAAACACATATATAGAGCCTATCTGGCATGTTCATAGATGTGTGATGAAGGTTTAAAAGCCTTGGTATATATTTTATTAATATTAATTAGTTATTTTAGTATTAAAATGGTTAAGGGAATATTGTATTAGTTATATACAACACTTCCACATAGTCTCCAGCCATCAGCATACACCTATAGGTATCTCATGAAGAGAAATCATGTTAAAAGCAAGTATCTGAGATAAATAAAGTCCTTGATAATTAAGAGAGTCTATTTGAAATATTTTAGATAGTTAAAACCCCATTGGAAGTTCAAATTCAACACACATTAGTATACCTATACTCACTACATGTAGACATGAACAGGTGGTCTTAGTAGAAGGCTAAGGTTTCATATAGAGTGTTGGAGCAATGGTAAAACCTTATTGGGAGACATGGAGACTGAAGGAGCAATTGTTGACATAATAAAAACAAGGATAGTAGGGAAATATGACATCAAAGGAAAGTAGAGAAAATTGGCAATGATAAAGAAGAAATAAGTGGTAATGACATAATATGAGAAAGGCCAAGGGGAGAAATGAGATCATTCTTACCTGATTGGATTCCTACAAGGGGTGATTTTCCTTTTAATCCCTACTTGCTTATGAACTTATCTTGTTTTATCTCCTCTTAAACCACCTCATGTATTTGATCACTGTAAATTTAAGGTTGTGCCTACCTTCTTGGTACCTCTATAGATGGTGTTTATGACCTTGATAGAACTAATTTTGATTATTTAAAACCCATTTGAGGTTTCAAAATGGAAAATGGAAGTATATATCACCTTGAACATGAGATGACTGAGTTTTGGGATCAAATCCCCAAAAGGTGAAAATAGAGGTCTGGACCATTTTTGTCAAGGGCATACAACAAGGTTACCAATATTTTTGATGCACCCTAATGAATTAAACTTGTATACCCCATATAATAAAATATATACAAAAAATATTTAGGGAAGAAGAGTAGTGGAAGGTGGTTTTTGATAACCTCAAAATTACACTTTTATGTACTGAGTTCTGACAGTGCCATCTACAGGTTTTGACGTTACAAAGTGATGCTAGCATCTTAGAGTGCAAAATGGTGTATGTCTTCATTTTTGAGATATATATTCAAGTGAAAGGTCATATCAAGGAGTATAAAGGTCATCAAGAGAGTTTGATATGAACTATTTGGATTCAAATTCACAACTACAGGTGTGCCTAATTCTAAAACTATACACCTACAGTTAACTGTAGAGATATATAGTCTATGACCCAAGATTAAGCATGGAGATTCAATGAAATAAATTTCAAAGCCCACAAAATACCTCCTAGGACCTAATATGGTTCCCATGGATATTTTTACACAATTTTCAAGGATGAAGGTCACTTGTAGGGCCCTACATAGCCAACAGTAGCTAACTATGGTAAGGTAGTGAGCAAGAAGGGTAATGTCCTTAGTCTTGGTATAGCATGAAAATTTAAAAAATAGGTAAAAATCATTACCAAACATCATGTAAGGATTTAATTAAGTCTTGGAATACTATATTCTAGGTCTAATCATGCAAAATAACCTACAAGGTTTACCTTTAAGGAAGAAATATAGAAAACACAATCAGCTACCCATGACTAGTCTTGAGAAAAATCCAACCCCAAAGTGTGAGATGAATAAGATAATATATTAAATGAGTATTGTAAGTATCAATAAATGTATTTATACATTTTCCTCAAGATCAAACATGTAGGATCACCTATAGGTATGGTGCCAAGGAACAAGACACATTCAAAGGTCACACTTAGTCTTGGCCAGTCAAAGTATGAAGATTATGTGGGAGGTTGAAGTGATGAATATACTTATAACATATTCATAATTATTTTCATGACATAAATAGTCTCTTAACATGAAAAAAAATAGAGAGAAGGTTCTAAACATGTATCACTTAGTCCATATGGTAAAATCCTGCTTACAGTCTATCTTCCTAAGAGCCTATTTTGGATTTTTCAAGTGTTAGAGGGTCAAATTATATTTATACTTAAGATAAATCCCAATGTATATTTCATGCTTCATAAAAAATCCTATGTGCCTCAACAAGAGCTCTCATCTCATCCAGTCATAACCAACATAGTGAACATAATAGTGAGAAGGGTGGAAAACTTCAAGTAAGCTGATTTTAATGTGTGCTTGATGCCTCTAAAGACATGGATGGAATTTACACATGTAATTCACCCCATTTTATGAATTTTCATGGAAAAATAAATCCATTTTTGAATCCAAGTGTACAAGGTGTGTGAAATGGGGAGTTTCTTTGACTACAAGTAGTGATGGGTCATTCTTAGAGGAATCTAGGTAATTAAGAATGTAGCCAATACATGAAAAAGCATGTCTACAACCCCTCCCTCTCAATATAATCATGATATCTATCCCTAGTAATTTTTTGGATGTTCCAATAGGGGTTAATTATGAAGGTAGATTTCTAAGCTAGCAAATGGAATATCATGCCATATTTCAAGAGTTTCATGCCTTGGATTGACACTTGTCTCTTTTACTTTGCAATCTTCTCATGCACATGTAACTCTTTATCTCAACATGACAAGTGTCCTTGTGAGATTTTGACTCCTCTTTCTCCACTTTTCTCTTAATTTCTTTAAGAACTAACCATTTTGGCTATTGTAATCATGTTCCACCTGAGTATGGTGAAGCCATACTCATTTGCATACCATGGATCATTAAAGACTACTAATTTTACCTCTTCTATGAAAATTCATAGTGTGTTCACTTGAATGATTAATCTTACTTAGTGATGATTGTTGTTTCCTTAGCATTATTGTCTCATTCTCTCACCTATTTGTAGTTTAAAATCATATTCTTTCAGTTCATGTGAAGTGTTCTATGAAGTATCAAGGTTAAGTGAGTTGGTATATTCATTAGTTTAATTCTAGGCCTCTTGTCTAGTCCTCCTAGCCTAGACATTCATAACATCTTCATAATGAAATACTGATGTGAGAAGATTTAGATTAGAGAAGTGTATGCCTAGTTAGTCTCTTAGTTTCATGTGTGACATGAATTTGGTTGGTACTCATCAATTAATTTTGTGTATCACCACCTTTAAGAGAGTTTAATTTCAATTTTCTTTCCCTTTTCCTTTCAAGAATAGGTGTAGTAGTGATCTAAAAGGGGTACATCAAAGGAGCTAGCCCTATCTAGAGATTCACCTCATTATTGGGTTATCCACAACCTAGAGGTGTTTCAATTGTGACACTTGGATGAGGAGAGCTAAGACATATCCTCAAAGGGTACAAATCTAAGTGAAAATAGTTTTTTTCATTCTTGGTGGGATAATTAGTCCAAGAATTTGAAATATTTTTGGTGTTTTCTTTCAACGCATCATCCTTTAGAGGCATATATATAAACATCAATGATGACTCCGAGGTTACATCAGCTGGTCAAGAATCCAAATTATTCCTTTTGAATATTTTTGATAATCATTACTTGTGTTCTTACTTGCTAATGAAGTCTCATGGCTGGTTTTGGTGTTGAGTATTATTTGAAATAAGTTGATGAAGCATCCCAAGCCTATGAAATTCCATATCAGCCTTGTTATGATCCCTATCAACTCTAACATGATCCTTATCAGCCTTTTTATGAGTTTTATTATCCCTAAAATCAACCTCCTCAATATCTTGCTTCTCCTAGTTAGCTTAACCATTTATCAACTCAATCCATTTCAGGTTTTAAAAAAACTCTTTTTAGCTATGAGAGGTACATGATGGATCTTGACACACAAAGGGGACATGGCCAAGATGTTCTTAGTCATATCACTCATAATTTTATAAATGCATTGAAGTATGTTAAAATATATTGGGCACATATTGAGAGAGCAAATTGGCAAAGGCTCACAAGTGAGATGCTAGATGTGAGTGGCCTTATTTCATCCTTAGAGGATAAGATAAGAATTCATGAAACATAGCCTCATTGAATATATTAGCCCCCATATCCACTTCCCTAAGATTTATATTAGTCCTACATGATTATTACTCATGAACCCAATCAAGCTTATCAAAGTCATCTTTTTCCTAATAACTGGGAGAGAGTTGGAAAGACAAACCTTATTTTTATAGCAAACTTTGAGAGGTAGATTGAGTTGTCCAATAAGCAGATGAATCAGTCCATCTTATCAAAAAGGGGAGTGGAATTTATGCCCTTATTTCCCTCTCCCATCCTCACTTATTCTCAATAAGGAACTCATAGGTTTGAAATTCCAAGTTGGAGACAAGGTGGAGAATCCAAGCCTAAAGAGATCCTAAGTTTCTTGAGTAATTCATCCACTCCTCAAATTACATCACTATATCAAGAAGATACTCCTAATCCTAACACCCTAAGTTGGAATAAGATAGTGGAAACATGGGAAAAGATAGGGGATAAAAGCCTAGATAAAGAGTGTGAAATTAAGAAAAAGCTTGATCCTATGCAAGCCCCTCCCACCCTTCCTCAAGAGACCTCTTATTTTCCATATCATCCCTCTTATACTCCTTTTCCTCATTAAGCTACCTATAAACTTAAATAGAGACTTTTCCAATATAACCTATCCAAAAAATTGAAGATTTAGAGTCAAGAATGAAATTGTTGAGTCAAGGTGTGATGGAAGGTTTAGATCTAAAAGAAGATCCTATGCCTAAACACACCAAATATAACCTTCCTCAAGAGAGTACTCAAACTGAATTAGATGTCAATTAAGTGATTATTAAATTTAAATAAGTAAACCATGATATTTTATCCCAAGGTTTTCCTCCCTTTCCTCAAGAACTCCCAAAAGGATCCCCTATAATTCATTCTCAATATGATGTTGAGTTCTATATGCCACCTCCACTGAGTTCATCTTTTCCTCACCCCATCACCATTTACCATGGTGGACCTATGGTATGGGACCATACATAGGATCATTTGGTTGAGAATAATTCAAAAAAAATCTTGAAAAAAATATAGCTCCTTGGCAGCCTCATTGGGCTAAGTCACCTAATTACAAGATGCTTAGTCTTGGCATCACCAAGAAGGAGAAGGAAAATGAGGATCTTTCAGCCCTTAAGAGCTAAAATAATATTATATTAGTTGATATACAACATTATATTCCTCAATATTTTCCTAATTTTTAAGAAGAAATGAGTCCTTATGTTGAGTCTTCTTGTTGTGTTGATAATGAAGAATGCCTTGTGTCAAAGAAAAAATATTAGATGAAGTCCATTTAGATTATAAAGAGGAGGATGAGAGAGCTTCTCTTGTTATCCCCCTTCATGATGCTAATCAAAGAGAAGATAATGAATTTTGGTAGTAGTTTTTAATCATTTGTAATGATTTTAAGTCTCTCAAGGGGTCTACAGCTTCTTTAGAGTTTACTATAAGTGATGGTAAGCAAGATGAATTTTTTTTTAAATATCATAAATGATCTAGAGAAAAGTACACCTCAGACTTTGGAGGTCAAAACAATCTTCTATTAGCCTTAATCTTCCAAGTAATAATAAATTACTCTTGAATCCATACCTACCAAGAAGATACAAGTTGATCATGAGATGAGAGTGGATAGTAGTATGAGGTATGTGTACAAATTCAAGAGAAATACATTTACATTAGAGACCTATTTAAGGATGATCTACTTGAGAGAAGATCAAGTGAAGTGCCAAAGAATAGGTTTGATCTAAAAAGCATCCAATCTAAGGAGAAACATGCTTGGCACTATGATTCATCTCATGAAGAAAAATATTCAAGAAATTTTCCTTTTGATCTTGGAAAAAAAGTATGCTTAATTTTTTGTTGTGCATAGTTTTTTATTTTATGATTTACCTAAGTGTTTTGGGCATGCATGTGTGTCTTTTTTGTATATTTTCTTTCCTTTTTGTGTGTCATTTATTTTATTTAGTTAAGGTAATTAATTTTCTTGTCTTGGTAAAAACTTGATTGTCAAGTGTCAGGTCTTCTTGGTTTCCTTTAGACTTTAGATGACTCCCCTATCCCATGGATAGGATAAGGCTACTGATCTTTATCATAGTAGGACTACTACCCTTATGAGTCACCAATTTATTGACCAAATTTGACCTTGTAGGTAAAATTGGCGCCCTTATAGGTAAAAACTTGATCTTTTTATGTTTTAGGGGTCTAATATTTTTTCATAGGTTATTTTATGGTCTATTTGATGTAAGTCAATGCCATTTTAGCCTTGATCATGGTCTAATTAATATATATGTCATTTTAAGCTATTTAGGATTCATAAATTCCAGTGGAATAGTTTTCAAGATGTCTTAGTTTCCTTTAAAACATTGAATAAGTGAGATTCCCTATCAATAATGTCAGTCTAATATAAATCTTACAAGTTATTTAACTGAAAATCAAGAAACCAACTAAAAAAGGAGGATATTGGCACTTATACGACCCATGAGGGAAGATGACATGTGGGATAAGGTCATATAGTGTCTCTTAATCTTCCTAAAACTCATCTCAGTGCTTGACATGCTTTGGAAGTGTTAAAACATGTCTAAAACTATTTTGTTCATTCTTCACCCTTCTAGACACACAGAACTAGTCAACAAGTTTGTGCTTGATACAACTAGTTAGAGAAGTTCTAGGTAAAAAACCTTTTGTAGGTGAAATTAAACTTAGAGAGATATATTTCCATAAAAATATTTTGAATATTTTTCAACCATGCTTTATGAATCATCTCTAACAAGTTGACTATATTTTTTTGCTCAGTATTTCTTGCACCCTATAGGTTTTGCTTTGGTTTGGATAAGTCCATAAAATCCAACTAATAAGATTGATTTTATATGATTTTTACTCTATAATATCATTATTTCCATGCTTAACTTCATGTTTATAAAATATCTCATGGGCTAATTAGATTAATTTGCAAGTTGATGTTCTAGGTGGAATGGCAGTCAAGTTCACCACTTACAGAAGGTTGTATTCTCTACAAGGGCTTCATGTGAATAGGATATGGTGTTTTCCATATTTAAATGCCATAATAACCACCTAAATTCAATTTTTGGTCTTAAAAAATCATTCTTGGATCAAACTATTAGTCCATTGTCATACTCAGTCAGCTCTTTACCCACTTTTACTTGTAGTCATGGTGAAGCATGTGTATGGAGCCTATCTAGCATGTTCATATATGTGTCATGAAGGTTTAAAATACTTGGTATATATATTATCAAAATTAAGTAGTGAATTTATCATTAAAATGATTAAGGTAATATTGTAGCAGTCATATACAACACTTTCACAGAGTCTCCTACCAGCATCATACACCTACAAGTATCTCATGAAGAGCAATCATGTTGAAATAAAGTATCTAAGTTGAACAAGGTCCTTGTTAATGAAGAGAGTATATTTAAAATATTTGACATAGGTTAAAACCCATTATAATTTCAAATACAACACACACTATTTATACATATACTCACTGCCTGTAGACATGAATATGTCCACATATAGGTGGTCTTAATAGAAGATTGAGGTGTCATATGGAGTGTTGGAGCAATGGTAAAACCTTATTGGGGTTCCTAGAATTATTTTTTATCATGGTAGACCTATTTTAGGTGTAAAATTGTAAAATTTAAGTATAGATCACCTTGAACATGAGATGACTAAGTTTTGAGATCAAATTCCCAAAAGGTGAAAATAAAGGTCTAGACCATTTTTTTCAAGGGCATACAAAAAGGTTACCAATAGTTTCAATGCACCCTAATGAATTCAAATTGTATCCCCAATATAGGAAAAGATATATGAAAAATATGGAGCGTATAAGAGTAGTGTAAGGTGGTTTTTGAGCACCTCAAAATTACACTTTTATGCACTAAATTCTAACAGTGCCATCTATAGGTTTTGAACTTCCAAAGTGATTCTAACATCTTAAAGTGCAAAATGGGGTATGTCTTCATGTTTGAGATATCTATTCAAGTGAAAGTAAATATCAAATAGTAAAAATTTCATCAATAAATTTGTATATGAACTATTTGGAGTCCAATTCACACCTACATGTGTGCCCAATTCTAAAACTATACACCTACAACTGACTGCAAATATATATAGTGTATGACCCAAGATTAAGCATGGAGATTAAATAGGTGAAATAAACTTAAAATAAAAAAAATACCTCCTATTACCTCATATGGTTCCCATGGATATTTTGACACAATTTTCAAGGATGAAGATCACTTTTAGGGCCTTGCACAACCAATAGTAGCTAACTGTAGTAAGGCAATGAGAAAGAAGGTTAATGTCCTTAGTGTTGATATAGAATGAACATGAAGAAAATAGGCCCAAATCATTGACAAAAATATTTAAAGGATTAAAGGAGGTCTTTTAATATTATATTATAGGTCTAATCATGCAAAACAACCTATAGGGGTTATCTTTGAGGAAGAAACATAGAAAACACAGTCAGCTACCCATGACTGGTCTTGAGAACAATCCAACCCAAAAGTGTTAGATGAATAAGAGAATAAATGAAATGAGTCTTGGAAGATTCAGGAAATTTATTTAAACATTGTATTCAATATCAAACATGTAGGATCACCTACAAATATGGTGCCAAAGAACAAGACACATTCAGAGGTCACACTCAGTCTTGACCAGTCAAAGTATGAAGAGTATGTGGGAGGTTGAAGTGATGAAAAAACCTAGAAAATATTAATAATGATTTTAATTACCTAAATATTATATTTAAATGGAAAACAAAATAGAGAGAAGGTTATAAACATGCATCACTTAGTCCATATGGTAAAATCATGCATATAGTCTATCTTCCTAGGAGTCTATTTTGGATTTTCAAGTGTTAGAGGGTCAAATTATATGACCAAGGGATGACATTTTATTTATAAGGTATTTAAAAAATTTATAATAACCTATAATTATCACTCAGTTTGATAAAATAGGGGAAGTTCCCTCTATTTTGTCTCAAATAGAGGGTACTCCCTTTATACACAAACCTTGTAATCTTGGAAAGAAGGGATAAAAGGGTGGACCACCAGATATTTGAAACTTGAAATGAGGTTTTTAAATTTTTATAAAACTTGGAAAAATAGGATGCAAGAATATAAGGAGGAAACATAATAAGGTGGTTTATACCACAAAGGTTACAGTCAAGCCTATTAGGTAGGCTTTTGTCCTAGAGTCCAAATGAAAGGTTGAATTCAATTATAACTATAGGTGATTTTTATAACTAGTTTTAATATGTTTATATTATTAATTTAGACATTTATAAGATATTGGGATGTAGGTTAATCCATGAGAAGACATTTTTTGGATTTAAGACAACTCAAACCTATGCAAAGTGGAGAAACAAGCTCAATTAGAGAGGTTTGGATGCTCACATCTCCTTGGATGTTTTAAATGGATAATCAAGGGGATATGATGAGTTATATAGGGTAAAAATATGAAATTTTGTAAATTTTATTTGAGATTTTAATTTTATATCTTCATGAACAATGGCTAAGAGTGTAAAACAGGACTAAACTCACCAAAACCTTTGCTAGTAACCAATTTGAGAAGATAGAGTAGTTAGTGAATATAAATGGAATATTTTTCATATAATTATGATTATATGTTGTAAGGGACTCTCTTAGGATACTCCACATATTTTTATACTATATAAAATTGTACATATAGAGTAAAAAATGGGGTATTTTAGATAGTTTTATGTATTTTATAGGTTCTAAGAAGGGTCTAAAGATGCCAATCACATGGGAGAAAATATTGAGACTTAATAAAACAACCCATGTAAATTTAATGATTTATAACAAATATTAGGTTCCTCAACAAGATATCTCATCTCAACCAATCAGAATCGACATAATGAACATGATAGTGAGAAGGATGGAAAACTTCAAGTAAGATAATTTCAAGGTGTGTCTGATTCCTCTAATTTTATGGATGGAATTGACACATGTCATTCACCCAATTTTATGGATTTTCATTTAAAATTTAATCCATTTTGGAGGAAAGTGTGTAATGTGTGTGAAATAGGGAGTTTCTTTGACTACAAGTAGTGGTGGCTCATTCTTAGAGGAATCCAGGTGATTAGGAATGTAGCCAATGCATGGAAAAACATGTATTCAAACCCTCCCTTTTATTTAAATAATTATATCTATTATTATTTATGTTTGGGATGTTACAATAGGGGTCAATGATGAAGGTATTTTTCTGAGCCAAATATTTCAAGAGTTTTATGCCTTGGATTGGCACTTATCTCTTTTGACTTTGTATGATAAATTTCACATTCTCTTTTCATGCACATTTCACTCCTTCTATCTGCATGATAAGTGTCCTTATGACCTTTAGACTCCTCTTTTCTCACTTCTCTCTCAAGTTTTATAATAACTAGTCATTTTGTCTATTGTAAGCATGCTCTACTCGAGTATGGTGAATCTCTACTCATTTACATACCATGGATCAATAAAAACTACTTATTTTACCTCTTTTATGACTATTTATAGTGTTTTCACTTGAATAATTTATCTTGCTTAGTGCTGACTATTATTTCTATAATATTGTTGTCTCATTCTCTCACCTATTTATAGTTTGAACTTGTAGGTCATGTGAAGTGTTATATGAAGTGTCAAGGTTGAGTGAGTTAGTCTATTCATTTGTTCCATTCTAGGCATCTGGTATAATATTCTTATCCTAGACATTAATCACAACCTTATAATGAAATACTAATGTGAGAAGATTTAGATTAGAGAAGTGTGTACCTTGTTAGTCTCTTGGTTTCATGTGTGACATGTAGCTAGTTAGTAGTCATCAATTAAGTTGGTGTATCACCACATTTATGATAGTTTAATTTTATTTTTCTCTCCCTTTTCCTTGCAAGTATAGGTGTAGTAGTGATCTAAAAGTGGTACATCAAGGGAGCTAGCCCTATCTAGAGATTTACCTTATTTTTAGGTTACCCATAGCCTAGAGGTGTTTCAATTATGCCACTTGGATGAGGAGAGCTGAGACATCTCCTCAAAGATTTAAAAGCCAAGTGAGAACAACTACCAAATTATAAATCCTCCATATCTTTCTCATGAATATAGTCCTTCAAGTTTAGCTATGGTTTTTGACACTTATGAGTTTCCCTTCCCTAGTGAATATGACATCATTCTAAAGGATAATTTTAATAAATTAAAATTGTTACAAAAATTGAATAGGAATAATTACAATCTAAGAAATAAGTATCCTCTCACCACTTTTACTCCTTCCATTATACATTTATTCCCCTGAATCCTAAAGTTGATAATAATCCTCCTCTAAAAGGTAATGATTAGCCTCACCATAGAGAAGAGTAGAGCAAGGGAAGATATAATATTCTTAAGTATATGAAGAAGATCAAGGCCAATATCTCTCTTCATGAATTGACACAAATCATAGAGTAAAAATAGCTCTTATGGATCTTTATCACAATCAAGTCTATTTTAGAAAAGTCCAAAACATATAATATAAATTTTATATACAAAAGCAAGCCTAAGGTTCCCCCTTTTTTACTAACCATTTAGGCATTTAGAAAGAATATACAAAATTCATTGGTATATTCTAGAGCTTCAGTAATGGTGATACCAACCTCCATTTATTAGAAGCTTGGTTTGACCCCAAGTCCATCCAAGAGGATTGTTTCATAGATGGATAAAATAGTAGTACATGTAATATGGGAACTTAATGATGCAAAAATGTAGGTTACATCATAACCTCAAGTATAGATAACTATTGGCATACTGGTATTATATATTCCTTAGGGGTATAGTGTAATAACTACATTGGGTTTTATTAAAATATTGCAATAATTTTTTAAATTAAATAAACATATTCAATATATATATTTCACCATGATAAATCTTAACTAGTGATCTTTAACTAACTATATTAATTTAGTTAACCATTAAAGTTTTAGCTAATCCACTTAGCTAAGGATCACCATGAACAAAAATAGAATTCATGAACCATACTAAATAACTATAAATAATGTATCACATCATAAATAAAATAGTACAATTTTATCCATAGTTAATACATCATTATAGCCTCTATTGTATAAGCATAATGTATAAAAGATATAGTTTCAATAATACATAATAATATCTCAAATGATAAATCATGATACAAAACTCCTCTTAGTAGATTCTCCATGACTCAAGTATCAATATGTAACTTCAAGTGTAGTCTCATGTATAGTACTCTAGATAGGAGGGAGAGCATCATCTAAATGATTTTCCACACTAACCACAAACCATAGATCCCCTACACTATCTCTTAAACAAGGGGATGGCCCTCCCTCAATGGATGGATAGATAATGATGGTGCAAGAATTTAGAGTAATAAACCATAACTTGTGTGTCAAAAATATCTAATACATAATGTGTACTATAAATAAATCCATTGTAATATGATATCGTATAAATATGAAAACTATATCAACATAATGAAAATTCTAATCAAACATTACTTTGACCAAAATTTTCAATAATAAATTATCTTTGGGATCAGTCAAATTCATACACTCTACTTGATTAGATTACACCTCATCTTACATTGATGGCACTAATTAATCTAGTGGAATCCATCCACTACTTAATTAGGGTCATGAATGTGAGATTTGATTTAAAAACATATAATAATAATAAATCTAATAAATTCATTAATAAATATTCTTCCTTAGCATATCCAAATTTAGATAAGTACATAATCTTTCATATATTCATTTAATCCATCAAATGAAGTGTAAGAAATCCATTTATCTAGTTTATTACATATAATTAATAGAATCAAAAAATGATCTCAAACATACCATCTAAGTATTATCTCATCAAAAAAATTAGTTACTTATCAAATCAAGTAACTCATGATGTTATTTCTCCATGAAACAACAATATAATATAAGCTTTAAGTATAGTTTATATTCCACATATAAACAAAGCCAATCCAAACATCATAATAGCTTATATTAATCTCATCATTATGATATTTTAATGTTTATATCTATAAAATTTATATAAATTAAGCAATCTATTACACACTAATGGTAATAATGGTTTTAAGCAAAATACAACTAAGTATGATATGCATATATATTTAAATGGTATAAATTTTTTAGATGTAATGTACAGTCCAAAATCTAGTGTATATATATATATTTCCCCCAAAACATTTTTTATATAATACAATTATATAACATATATGGGATATTCTAAGTAGACATCCATTGTCCAAGACTTAGAGTATTACATATACTATAGTGTATACATCTAGTCCATAAAATAGCCCCATATCTCCTTTTTAGAAAACTAGATACATCCCCACATTTTTACTTGTCTAAAACAAACATACAGTCAATCATATGTTACGTTTGATTAAACAAAAAAAATATTATTTTAGACATTTCAAAACTTTCATTAAATCAAATGCATAAAATTAATCTAAAAACACAACCGATTTAGCCCCATGTGGGTCATCCATACTATCAGATGAACAATATGAATGCCTTTAAATAGTTTCTCATGCTCAATTCCCTAATTGACTATAATGGAACTATTTATGATTTAAAATACTATTTTAGAATATAAAGTCATTTTATAGTTCTTAACACATTAAGATCATATAAAAACTTGAGAAATCAATAGAAAATATGGGCTTAAACTATGTATAAAACCACAACATAGTCCAGTACGGTCATCTTCCTACCTGTACCCTGGGTTCTCTAAGATGACTAACTAACTAATTTTACAATCTGTATGATCTAATACATATGCTACATAATTCTATTATATAGTTTATAATATCACTATTTTATTGAAATTGTAGGTGTTTTGCAACCAATTCAATATAATAGAGTCTCAACCCCTATTCACTTATATAGGTACGTAATATAACTAACCTCCAAAAATCTTGACAAATGTGCTACATAGATTATATTAAAATGTATAAGCATACAGTCAAATATAATAAATACACATAAATGAATATATACATAGTTGATATACACATAAATGTATATGTACATATTTTATATACACATAAATGTGTATGTACACAATCAATATACATATTAATGTATATGTACATAGTCAACAACAAGGTTTACATATAAATGTATATGAATACAGTATCACTTAAAGCCTTTTAAAAACTAGTTCAAAAATGCATATACAAATATATTTATATATATAAATATACATATACCTTATGGTTTTAACCATGTATATATTTATATCTATGTATATATCCACATACCCATTCATATAATGAAATTCCTTATTTTACACCTAAAGACCAATAGTGTATACATAGTCAAATTTTCAACCACTAACCTGAGTTTCAAATCAAAATTCAAACACTCAAATGAGTATATACATCTACTTTGAACAATACATTTTGAGCCACATATATATACCTATCCAGGATAGTTTTTTATCTAATGTACAAAGATTTTTCAAACTAAGAGAGAGTTTAAGACTAGATTTATAAAAGCTTAATAGTCTAGGCATTTCTGTGGTTTAATACACAACCCTAGGTTTTCCCAAAGTTGAAGATGTGTTTTTGTGGAAGCCAAGCCATCCATAGGGATCCATACTCCACTCAAAATCTTTAGATTTGAAACATTGAAAACCCATTTGCCTAATAATTAGTTTGAAAAATACATGTATTTATTCACACAAGAATTGAAATGCAAAACCTACCTATGTCCTCCAATGAAACCATCATAATTTCTTCCTTTTTCCTTCAAGTTTTCACCTTCTTTACATTCTACAACTTTCTCTTCAAAGTCATGAATCATGTGTGTGTGTCCCACAATTCTCCTTCTCCTCTTCTTATTCCTTTTCGTTATCTTTCTTCTCATCATTAATGGCCACTTCAAATGATTATTTAAATGCATGTAGAATTTGTTCAACAACCTTCCACATTACATCACCATGAAAACACAATAGCCTCCATATTTTACTTAAAAGAGAAGCTTAACTGAATTCAAAAGATGATTAGTAAACCTAATCATCTTGAAGCTTCCATAAAAATCATTTTATATTCTTTTTAAAACCCACATGAAACAAACAATCATTGACCACTATACATTAATCAACTTATTTCCAATCTCAATTCCATGAAAATTATAACATCATATCAATGACTGAATTATTCCCATGCACGAATTCCATCCAATACTATAGAGTATAGATTACATTGTATGATAACACTTTTAGATATTATTTAATTTTAGTTCTACATGACTATGTTATCCCCTATCATATATACAATTATTATTAAATCATTTAATAATAAAAATATTGTATTTAATATATATTAAATACAAACTTGGGTCAATAAGTAATCAAGTACAAATCTATTTAAAAATGGTGATATTTATATCTTTTGACATATAGTTTTAGCTTATCAATAATAATAATAATCTTCAATTATTATTATTATCTAGAACTTATAGATAATTAACAATAATGAAATATGTCATCATATCATAATATTATGCAACCTTACCCAACAACACAATAATTTAAGTAAAACATAACCACACTCACTCATATAGTCAAACAAGTGCATTATATAAGATAACTAGTATGATCACAAAACTAGTGAAATTACTTGAACAATCATATGATCATCATTAGAAATCAAAAAGCATAATAACAATCACAAAACATCTTATGGTATCTATATTGAATAATTAATCACTAAATATGATATTTTAAGTGGTGTGTGCAAGGGTTTCTAGATTCAATCTCTTTCGACCCCCAACGTCTCCATTTAACCACTCTCTCCAATGATACTCTCCCTCCATCAATACTCTAAGTGTATAATTTATCTATCATCCACATCAAAATAACAAAATTAGTTAATCTAAAATATCATTATATCTATAAAATAATGTTGTATAAATATGCTCACAATGTACAAAATATAAAAGTACTACTAACTCATAGCAAATTAATCATGTAAATTAAGCAACATAAATTGTCCCATAATCAGCATATGTCATCAAGCTTAATCTAATATTAGTTAATCAACTAATCAACTATAATAATCCATGAATCAAATAAGTTACTCAGCTAGAGATAAATTAGGATATGACATCCTTCCCCCTAAATTTAGTCATCATTTCGATGACATTTATTCAAACTCAAGTTATGAATTAAAAAACATTATTCAGTAGAAAATAATATAGTATGTAGAAATAAATCAATCAAAAAATATGGAAATAGAATGTAAAACTCATCATAGTCCTCTCAAGTGTCACTATCCTTAGAATATTTGTCCCATATGACCTTGAATTATGACACTTTTCTATTATACAAATGAATTTTTCATGTGTCAATTACTTTGATTGGTTCTACCATGACCACCCCAAGATCCATAACCTGTAAATCATTCCAATCAAACACATGTGAAGGATTAATCATATACTTCTTAAAATAAAGCACATGAAATACATTATGTAAAAAATTTATACATAGTGTTAATGCAAGCCTATATACTATAGGGCTAACCACTTCCAAAACCTTGAAGGGTCCCACATATCTTGGTGAAAGTTTCACTGACTTTATAAATTTAATCAATATTTTTTGAGGCTTAACCCATAGAAACACTTTATCACCTACAAAAAATTACCTAGTTGTTCTCTTTAGATCAACATAATTTTTCTATCATTGGCCTCAACCAATCTCTATATAATTATCCTGACTTGTTCTTCCATTTTTTAAAGCATCTCAAGTCCAATTACTACTCTATCTTCTAACATGTCCCAACTAATTGATGTTCTATACCTTCTTCCATATAATGCTTCAAATGGATCTATTTTCAAAACTAATTGGTATGTGTTGTTATAAGAAAACTCAACTAATGGAAGGTACTCTTCCCACTTGTATTTATGATCCATATATTACATATGAAGGATATCTTCCAAAATATAATTAAATCACTTTATCTATCCATTAGTCTATGGGTGATAAGTAGTGTTGAAGTTCAATTATGTATGTAAAGCTAAATTTAGAGCCAACCAAAACTAAAAGTTACCCTTAGATCACAATCTAAAATAATCTTCTCTAGAAAACCATGTAATTGATACACTTCCTTTATGAATCTCTTTGTAAGAGTAGGTACATCATCAGTCAAGTTCTCGATATAAAGTGAACTACCTTGCTTATTTTGTCAACTACTAACAACATCATGTCATGTTTATTTCATGACAATGGTAAACCTTGGATAAACTCCATACGGATCATCTACCACTTCTATTTTGGTATGTTATGTGGATACAACAATCTAATCGAATGCACATGCTCAAATTTTACATGTTAACATTGCAGACAATGAGACACCAAATTTGATGCATCTCTCTTGATTTCTTTCTAGAAATAGAGTGGTATAATCTTAGTCATGATCTTGGTTACTTTTGGATGTCTTGAATATAGGGAATTATGCAATTATTTTATCACTATGATCCTCAAATTCTCTCTATTTGGTATATACATCTAATCATTATATTGTAAAAGACCATCATTCTCTATTCTTAATCCCTATACTTTGGATTCTAATCATTCTCAAAAAATGATTTTCTAACCTAGTCATATAATTCATCTCTTGGTGAGAATTTGATCACTTAATCCCTAAAATCACTCCTGATAATATTCATGACTATTTTGTACCTCTTATGTCTTAAGGCATCATCTACTCTATTTTCATAAGGTCCTTTGATATAGTTAATATCAAAATCATAATAAAAAAAGAAATCTAACCATCATTTTTTATGTGCATATAGATTTAATTGGATGAAGATGTACTTGAGTCCCAAGTTATCAGTCTTGAGATCAATTTTTTTTTTAAATAACGCCTTAAAACTTGAAAATCATGTACAATTACCATAAGTTCTAGGTCATAAGAGGTATAATTTACCTCATAAGGCTTTAGTTTCCTAGATTTATAGGCTACAACTACACCATCTTGTATAAGAACTCCTCCAAGTCCATCCCCAAATTCATTGGTGATCACTAAGAATTGACCATTAAGATTGAGAATTATTATCATTAGTGTTGATGTAAACCTCCTTTTTAGTTCTAAAAGGATACCTCATTCGTATCTGACCAAATGAAACTTTGATTCTTCCACTGAAGATAAGTAATTAGATTAGCTATCTTAGAAAAATTTGGTATGAATTTTCTGTAATAGCATGCTAATCCCATGAAACTTCTTACTTCGTTCACATTATTTGGTGTTAGCCACTCCATAATGGCTCTTATATTTGTTGGACATACTAATTTACCATTTGTAGAGATAATATATCTTAGATACTACAATTTTTATTGAAAAAATGCACACTTAGATAACTTACCATATAATAAATGCTTTCATAAACATTTCAAAACTAGTTATAGATGTTATAAGTGTTCTTCCTCATCCTTTGAATAAATGAGGATGTCATCAAGAAAGACCAACACAAAGTGATTTAAGTAATCTCTAAAACACATTGTTTATAATATTCATAAATGTTTCTAGTGTATTCATCAATCCAAATAGTAATATTATAAATTTGTATTGCCCATATCAAGTCCTAAACACTGTCTTCGAGATATTCTCTTCACAAATCCTTAATTAGTGATCCCTACTCTAGGTTTAATCTTAAAAAAGACTATTTCCAATTGAATTTGATCAAAACTATCATCAATGTATTGAAATGGATATCTATTATTGATCATTGCTTTATTTAACATCTTATAATCTATGAATAGGTAGAGTATCATCCTTCTTCTTGATAAAGACAATTGGAGCACCCCATGGTGACATACTCAGTTGAATCAAACCTTTTGACAATAACACCTAAATTTTTGCCTTTAACTCAACTAATTTAGTGGTTCTTATTTTATACGGTTCCTAAAACTATGTTTTTGATCTAGGCATGATATCAATTGAGAAATAAAACTTGATTTAGGTGGCAATCTTGATAATTCTTTTGGGAACACATCATAGAAGTTTTTTAGAAAAATAAATTCTTTCATATCATGTATCTTAAAAATAAATGCCTAACATTTTTTCCTTTAACCTTTTTTATGTTCAATTACATAAATCTACCTTAGTTTCAACTCCTTTCTCTCACCTTGAAGTTGTGTCAAATTTTTGAAATCACCTTGACACTCAACTTTCTTTAGAAAAAATCAATATTGGCTTTATGCTTCACAATCCAATTGAGTATTAGGATCACATCATATGATCCCAAAAGTGTTTCATAAATATCTACTACTATAGTAAACTCAAGTAATCTAATATTTGCTTCAACTAGACACTTTATCATTTTTAACTTTTGACTCATTCCCATATTATAATGACCATGAATTTCCCATTACTCTAGATTTTCTGGATAACTTACTAAGAACTCTAAGAAAAATGAAACATTATATAGTTCCCATATCAATTAAAATAGAAACTATATAATCAAATAAAATACCTAATAGTTTTATGGGCAAATATTGATACTCAGCTTGTCAATTATTAATAACTACATGAATCTGTTGCTAAAATGTACCTTGCTAAGAATTTGAACTATTGTTCTTTGATTTGTCTTGAGGACATTATCTAGAAAATTAGGCACCTCTACATATGAATCAACCTCAAATTGGTCCTTTCTTCTCAACCTATTGGTTTCCCTTAAAACCATTACCAAGTTTTATGTTCCTTAAACCATAATTAATCTTGGCATTCTAATTCTTGAACTGACCCTTAGAATCTTATCTCCTCTGCTTCCATTTCTTCTTCTTGAAATGTGGTTTAGAACTTCCAAATTTATTTTTGAACTTATCTCTAACTTGAACAAGATATTTTATTTTTTGTTCTTGCTTGACCACCTTCTCAAACACCTCATCCATGGTAGATGGACCATGAACATCTACTTCACTACCTATTTAGGGTTTCAATCCTATGATGAATTTCTTGATGATGAGCCTATCATCTACCTAATACTAAGGTACATGGTGAATTTCTCCTAGTAGTCATTCACTAATAAATCCTTTTTCTTAAAATTCTATAAATCTATAAGATTTTAGTCAAAGTGTAGTTGTGGAAGCCATTATGACCTAAATAGTGTCATAAATTATTTTCAAATAGTGATGGTTGAGTCGAGGTTCATCTTGAGCTTATTATTTTTCCACAAAATCACTACTTCACCAGTAAGCTAATAATCTCCCTATACTACTTTCATGAATTTAAAATAATTTTAAATCTTGAAATACTTCTCCATTTCTATCAGCCACGCTTCATCTCTATCTCCCAAAATAGTTCCATCAAACTTGGGTAGATTCACCTTTTTTATGTCGCATGCTAACTATAAAGTTACTCAAACTCTCACATCCTATGGCACATCCTCATGCCTTTGATATTAAAGACATTTTTGATCATCAAGTTGCTCTTCAAGTTCTTCTTGAGCATTTTCCTATCCATGACCATGCACTTCTTGTTTTAGGGCCATGATCAAGTCCCTAGTCTCTTATATGGTTGCAAAGATTTGGTCTAACTTTATAGCTTGCTCAAATAAAAATTGGTTTGGATCAATAGGGGGTTTAGTATTCTAACTATCATGACCTCTTTATCTAATGTACACCATTTTTTTCATTTTATTTTTAAAATAAGATTGTGTTATTAGATACATTATGTCCTCGAGTTTGAGGTTCAACTCTGATACCACAATGTAACAACCCCACTGAATTTTACCAGAATATTGTAATAATTTTTTTAAATTAAATACACATATTCAACATATAAATTTCACCATAAGAAATTTTAACTAGTGATATTTAGCTAACTATATTAATTTAGTTAACTATCAAGGTTTTATCTAATCCACTTAGCTAAGGATCACCTTAAATAGAAATAGAATTTATGAAACATATTGAATAACTATAAATACTACATCACATCATAAATTAAATAATAAAATTTCAATCATAATGGATACATCATTACAACATCTATCGTATAAGCATAATGAATAAAAGATACAATTTTAGCAATACATAATATCTCAAATGATAAACCATGATACAAAGATCCTCTGAGTAGAGTCTCCATGACTTAAGTATCAATATGTAATTTCAAGTGTAGTCTCATGTATAATACATAAACTAGGAGGAAGAACATCATCTAAGCACTTTTTCACACATAGATCCCCCACACTATCTCCCAAACAAGGGGATGGCCTTATCTTCATGGATGGATAGATAATGATGGTGCAGGAATACATAGTAACAAACCAGAACCCATGTGTCGAACATATCTAATACATAATGTGTACCATAAATAAATGTATTTTAATATAATATTGTATAAATATGAAAAATATATCAACATTTGAAATAAAAATATTTATCAAACATTACTTTGGCTAAAGTTTTGAATAATAAATGATCATTATGATCAATAAAATTTATACACATCACTTGATCAGATTACACCTCATCTTGCATTGATAGTGCTAATTAAGCCAGTGGAATATATCCACTACTTAATTAGGGTTGTGAATGTGAGATTAAATAAAAACATAATAATATTAATAATAATAGATTCATTAATAAATATTCTTCCATAGCAAATCTAAATTTAGCTAGGTACAAAATTTATCATACATTCATTTAATCTATTAAATTAAGTGTAAATAATCCATGTATCTATTTTATTACATATAATAAACAAAATCAAAAATAGTCTCAAACATACCATCTGGGTATTATCTCATCAAAACTATTAGTTACTTATCAAACCAAGTAACTCATAATGTTATTTCTCCATAAAATAACATTATGATACAAGCTTTAATTATAGTTTATATTCCACATATAAACAAATCTAGCCAAACATCACAATTTCTTATATTAATCTCATAATTATGATATTTTAATTTTTATATCCATAGCATATAAATCAAGCAATCTATTACTCACTAATGGTAATAATGGTCTAAAGCACAATACAACTAAGTATATATATATATATATATATATATATATATATATATATATATATATATATATATATATATATATATATATATATATATATATATATAGACACACACACACACACACACACACACACACACACACACACACACACACACATATAATTTTTTTAGATGTAATACACAATCCAAAATCTAGTACATATACCATATATATATATCCCCCAAAACATTTTTAATACAATGCAATTATATATTGTATATGAAATATTCTAAGTTGACTTCAATTGTCCAAGACTTAGAGTATTCTATATACTATAATGTATACATCTAGGTCATAAAATATCCCCATAGCTCATTTTTAGAAAACTAGATAATTCCCCCACATTTGTACTTGTTTAAAACAACCATACATACTTTTACAAATTTCAAAAGTAATATATAGTCAATCATATATTCTATTCAATTAAACAAAAAAATATATTTCATATATTTCAAAACTTCCATTAAATCAAATACATAAAATTAATTTAAAAACATAGTTGATTTAGTCCCATATGGGTCATCCATACTATCATTTGAACAATCTAGATGCCCTTAAATAATTTCTCATGCTCAATTCCTCAATTTACTATAATTAAACTATTTATTATTTAATATACTATTTTAGAATACATAATCCTTCATTTATAGTTCTTGACACATTAAGATCATATAAAAGCTTGTGAAATCAATAGAAAATATAGGATTGAACTTCATATAAAACCACAATGTAGTCCAATATAGTCATCCTCCTACCCATACTCCAAATTCTCTAACATTACTAATTAACTAATTTCATAAGAAATATGATCTAATACATATGCTACATAATTCTATTACACAGTTAATAGTATCACTATTTTATTGAACCTGTAGGTGTTTTGTAACCAATTCAATACAACAAAGACTTTATTCACTTATAGAGGTACTTAATATAACAAACCTCCAAAAATCCTAACAAATTCGTTACACAGTTTATATTAAAATGTATAAGCACACAATCAAATATAATAGATACACATAAATGTATATGTACATAGTTGATATACACATAAATACATATGTACATAGTTGACAATAGGGTTTACATATAAATTTATATGAGCACAGTATCACTCAAAACCTTTTAAAAACTAGTTCAAAAAGAATATACAAATATATATATATATATATACATACATACATACATACCCTATGGTTTTAACCATGTATATACTTATATCTCTATATCATTTATATATCCACATACCCATTTCATATAATAAAATTCCTTATTTTACACGTAAAGACCAAAGGTGTATACACAGTTGAATTTTCAACCATTAGCCTAAGTTTCAAATTAAAATTCAAACACCCAAATGAGTATATACATTTACTTTGAATAATACAATTTGATCCACATATATATACCTATTTAGGATAGTTTAATATCTAATGTACAGATATTTTTTGAACTAAGAGAGAGTTTAAGACTAGATTTATAAAAAATTAATAGTCCAAACATTTCTATGGTTTAATCCACAACCCTAGGTTTTTCCTAAGTCAAAGATGGGGTTTTGTGGAAGCCAAGCCATCCACAAGGCTCCATACTCCACTCAAAATATTTATATTTAAAACATAGAAAACCTATTTACCCAATACTTAGTTTGAAAAACCCATACCTTTATTCACACAGGAATTGAAACACAAAACCTACTTATGTCTGGTGATGAAACCAACTAGATTCCTTCCTCTTTCCTTCAAGTTTTCACCTTATTTATGTTCTCCAACTTTCTCCTCAAAGTCATGAGTCGTGTGTGTGTCCCACATTTATCTGTATCGTCTTCTTATTCCTTTTCATTCTCTTTATTCCCATCATTAATGGCCAATTCAACTGACTTTTTAAATGCATATAAAATTTGATCAACAACCTTTCACAGTTGTCACCATGTAAACATAGAATCCTCCATGTTTTTCTCAAAAGATAAGCTTAACCAAATTCAATGGATGATTAGTAACCCTAATCATCTCGAGGCTTCCATAAAAATTATTTTATATTCCTTTTAAAACATGTATGAAACAAAATATCATCGACCGCTATACTTTAATCAACTTGTTTCCAATCTCTATTCCATGCAAATTCTAACATCATAGCAATAAATGGAGTATTCCCATGTATGAATTTTATCTAATACAATACAGTATAGATTACATTACATGATAACACTTTTAGTTATTATTTGATTTTAGTTCCACATGACTATGTTATCCCCTATCATATAGGCATTGATTATTAAATCATTAAATAATAAAAACAATATATTCAATAAATATTAAAAACAACCTTGGGTCAATAATTAATTGAATACAAGGTATTTGAAAATAATGATATTTATATCTTTTGACATATAGTTTTAACTTATAATAATAATAATAATAATAATAATCTTCAATTATTATTATCTAAACCTTATAGATAATTAACAATAATAGAATATGTCATCATATCATAAAATTATGTAGCCTTACCTAACAACATAGTAATGTAAGTAAAACATAATTGCACTAACTCATATAGTCAAATAAGAGCATTATATAAGATAACTAGTATGATCATAAAACTAGTGAAATCACTCAAACAATCATATGATCATCATCAACAATTAGAAAGCATAATAATAATCACAAAATATGTTATGACATCTATATCAAACAATTAATTACTAAACATGATATTTAAGTGGTGTGTGAAAAGGATTCATTCTTTGTCAACCTCCAACGTCTTCATCTAACCACCCTCTCTGATGATACTCTCCATACATCATACTTTGAGGGAAGAATATATCCTGCATCCACCTCAAAAAAATGAAGGTAGTTATCCTAAAACATCATTATATCCATAAAACAATTTTGTATAAACATGATCACAATATACAAAATATAAAAGTATTACTAACTCATAGCAAACTAATCATGTAAATCAAGTAACAAAAATTGTTCCATAATTAGTATATGTCATCAAACTTAATTTAATATTAGTTAATCAACTAATCAACCATAATAATCCATATATCAAATAGGTTACTCAGTTAGAGAGAAATTGAGATTTAACATCTGGGTTACTATTGAACTAAGATTGGTCAAAGATTTTCAATATATATTTTTTTTACAAACTTCTCTCACATTTGGCTACCATAGAGGGGTATCACCAACCAAATCAAGATAAATTAGGAGCCAAGGATGAAGCACCCTATGATAGAGTAAAATGCCACTAATGAATAAGTAAGTTATAAATCTCCTAGCCTTAAAATTTATACATTTAATACAAAGCATGAAATGCATAAAGAAGTGCAAGGACCTTCCCAATTATGGACCCTACATTTCAATGGAGAGAGATCCAAGTAAAGATCAAGTGTTGGTATCAAATTATTTAATCCATAAGGAAATAAATACTTAACAATGTATGGGCTCTAGTTTTTATGCACTAATTTTGAGATTGTAGTTTTCACTCAAGAAAAACATCCAAGGACTACTAATATACAAGAACTCAGAACTGGTGATTAACTAGGTTAGAAATAAGTACCAATGAAAACTTTCATATTTTAAATAATTATAAGCATATATCCTAGGATTTAATTGAGTCATTTAAGGCTTTCAATATAGTGGCCATTCCAAGAGAATAAAACCAAACTA
This sequence comes from Torreya grandis, assembly GCA_037957365.1. Lineage (NCBI taxonomy): Eukaryota > Viridiplantae > Streptophyta > Pinopsida > Cupressales > Taxaceae > Torreya > Torreya grandis. The sequence continues at coordinate 319,265 of JARHVA010002648.1, forward strand.
TCAATTCACTAGCCACTTTAGCAGCAAATTTGTCACCACTACAAGAGTCAAAAGTGCAAAATTTATCCATCGAATTGGTACCTTATCCATCAATGCCATAAAATATTGAAATTTTTCAAGTATTTGATGATGACTAATAGATCATCTAGTTTTTGACGAATTCAATTCAATTTAAGTCCCAGATAATTGATGATGAGGAGAGAAGCCATACATGCCATGAAGAGTTGGATGAAGAGGATATCATCCAACTAAAGGAAAATCATCTCCCATTGGTTATGGTCACCTTGGAAAGGGATTTTGGTACAGATCCTCAAGCATAACAATAAAGGCAACTCAAGGTTAATGATTTCAAGTTTATCTCAAAAAATTTAGGTGATGAAAGAGACCCACACCTCATTAATATTATTTTAAGTTTCACAATAGATGAAAGTCAAAGGGTCAAGGAATTGATCATCAGGTATAAATATGTAATTGCATGTACCTATGATGACTTAAGGGTATTCAACCCTAAAGTCATCACCCATATAATTCCATTCAAGCCATATAATAAACCATTTAGGAAAAGGTAAAGACCAATTAATCCTATCCTAGAACCATTGATCCAAAAATAATTAGAGAACTTGATAAGTACTTAGATAGTTTTTCTTATAATGCATTCAATGTGGGTGGTTAATCTAGTTATAGTCAAGAAAAAGAGTGATGAAATTAGATTGAGTATTGACTTTAGGAACTTGGATAAAGCTTCAAAAAAAGATAACTATCCCCTACCCTCATTTTATGAGGTGATACAAAACATGAGTGTTTCTTGAATGATGCCTTTATTACATGGATTTTCAAGATATAACCAAGTATTGGTTGAATCAAAGGATAGAATAAAAACCATGTTTACTATAAAATGGGGAACTTATGCATATAAGCAAATGTCATTTGGGTTGATCAACATTAGAGCTACTTTTCAAAGAGTGATGGATCATGAATTCTAAGGACTAATAGGCAAATGCATAATTATATTCATAGAAAACTTCACTTTTTTATCTAAGAATAGGGATGATCATATAAACCATCTCTAGTCCATCTTTGAAAGATGTAATAAGTTTGGTATCTCGCTAAACCCAAAAAAGAGCATATTTGTGTCTTTACCAAAGGCAAGTTATTGCGACACATTATCATTAAATATGGGATCACCATTGATCCAAACATAATTCAAATAATTTAAAAAATAATGTTCCTAAACAATAAAAAGGAGATAAATTCCTTCTTTGGGAAGATTAATTTCATGAGAAAATTCATATCAGGGTTTACAAAAATTTGTTAGACCACTAAATGCAATACTCAAATAGGATGATAAAGTGAAATGGACACCTAAAGCTAATAATTCCTTCCAATAAATTAATAAATCTATATCATAGGCCCCAGTGCTAGTGATCTCAAACTTTACTAAGGACTTCTTCTCATATTCATTCACTTTAGAGCATACAATTGTTGTTGTACTTATGAAAAGAAAGAATAAAGTAAACATCTCATCACTTTTATGAGAACTAATGTAAAATATGTAGAGATAAAATACTTATTTATTGATAAATAAATATTTTTCCTTATCAAATCATTCAAAAATTTCAAATAGTACATCCTTAGGAAGAAGACCATAGCTATTATATCATATCTTGCTATTAAGCTTATGCTAGGATAGAACAAATTGGGAGAGTGTAAGGGAAAATGGATAGAAAAATTAAAAGATTTTGATATTGAACCTACCAAGATCATCAAAGGATAAGGTATTATTCAACTGATGACTGAACCAAACCCACACATCACCATTGAATAAGTCTACCAAACACAGGTTTCCCAAGAGGATTGGTATTCAAGCATTATTTAGTTCTTACTCACTTGAACATGTCCCTAGGAATTCAAAAGAGATAAAAAGAGATCCTTGAGGCTCAAAGCTTCTCATTATATGATTAGGATGGGAATTATCTATATGAAGAACTATGAAGGCATATATTTAAGATGTGTATCACATGAAGAATCCCAAGAGATTATGTACAATCTACATCAAAATATTGGTAGTATCCATCTATCTGGTAATACCATAACCCATAAAATACTTAGAATGTGTTAATATTGGACAACATTCTTCAAGGATGTTCATTCTCATGTAAGGGCATGCCATTAATTCTAGGTCTTGGTGAAAAGAGAAGTGCATGCAATAATGTCCCTATAACCTATGATTGAGGGTAAGTCATTTTCCTAATGGGGATTAGATTTCATTGGTGTTATTAACCCAAATACTTCATCTAGACATAAATTTGTACTCATCACTACATATTATTTCACCAGATGGACTAAAGTAGTAGCCACTAAGAACTCAAGAGCATAAGATGTGATCAATTTTTTTTGAATAGCATATCACAACCAGGTTTGGCACACCAATTTCATTGGTTTATGATAATAGGCCAACATTTCAATCAATTGTGTTTATAGAATGGGTCCATGATAATTAGATAATAATTATATCATCCTCCAATACTACCTATATGTGAATGAATTGACTAAATCGACCAATAATAACCTCATTTATGCTATCAACAAATCTATTGTAGATAAGCCTAGAGAGTGGCATCTCTTACTAAAGTATGCACTCTAGGTAGATCAAACTTGGTACAAGTAGGCCCTTAAAGCCTCACCATATATACTATTTTATTGGAAATAGCTAGTGTTCCCAATCATGTTGAGGCTACCAATATATCAATTTATGTAGGAATACATGTAGCCCAGTGAGAAGATAGAGTTTAGATTATCTGATATCATAAAAATGGAAGATTCTAGGAATGAAGCATCACAAAACTTTAGTAGATATCAAGATGTAATCAAAATATGGCTCAATATGAGAGCAAAATCTAAAACATTCAAAATTTTTGACATGGTGCTTCTATGGGACAAATCTCATGAGAATAAATTAATGCATAATAAGTTTACCCTACTATGGATAGGGCCTTATCAGATCTCTAATATCTTGGGTAATAATGCTTTCTATTTTAAGGACCTCCAAGGTAACAAATTGACATATTCAATCAATGGGTAGTTTTTGAAGCATTACTTCATAGATTCTCCATCCAAAGAGGTCTTTGAGTAACAACAGATGTTTCAATAAAGGTAGGGGTAGGTTATATTTATTTTGTAAAGTTATCTTCCTAATTTTAGTTATTTACTTTTATCAGAATAATTCATGCTTTTTAGATTAACCATTTTTACTTTCTATATTTTAATTTGCTTAGTCTAGTGCTTTGTTTTAGGTAGTTTCCCACTTTCTAGAATAGTTTTCTTGTTGATTTCATGGCAATATAATTTATCACTCTTGTTATAATCAAGCAATATCCTGGTTCTTTTAAATCCAACTTGAATTATTGAGGGTTGCACCTTATACATCATAATATCTAATCACAATAAGTAATGAGAGAGTTAATCATGACAACATTATAAATCAAATGATTTCACTAGGTATATAAAATCTGCTCCCACAGCTCCATGTAAATTTAGAAATATTTTCTTATCTCTGTTGATCAAATGAAAATTAAATGCTAATACTTGTTTTGGGTAAGAACCATTTATTTGAATAAAGTTGATAGGGGCATTATGATGAACCCAATTATACCAACACCCACTCAAGTCGGTCACCTTATTTCTTTCATTCAAAAACAAAATAAAAAAAAGAAAAGAGGTATAATCTAAAAGACTAAAAATAAAAAGAAAAGGAATTAAAATCCTACATGATGAAATAAATTAAATGTATCATGCATCATGGAAATATATGTTGGAAGGAAGAAAAGGTAATTAAAATATCTCTATCAAGGCTATGGACACCTAGATGGTAGTAGAGTAATGTCTGAGTTCCCCAAATTTATGCTAGCTTAATGCCCAATTAGAATGAAACCTACAGATCATCCCATGGGTTTTATAAAAAATATATACAAGGAGAAAACATATCAGTTAGACACACACTAGTCCAAGGTGTTGTCAATTTTTCCCCCATAGGCCAAATTGCCACCATATCATTTGAAACTTAGCATATCATGCTAGTTTGCCTTATAAGTCAGGTTAGTCACAAAATTTCCTTAAGATGATGTCTCATGTTACCTAATGATTCCCTATAATTTTATTGCCTTGGTACAATTTATATCTATAGATATAAGCCTTCAAATATGATCAAGAAATGACTTGAGCAAGCCTAGAAGAACCAGGCCATCATCAAACATCATGCAAAAATAGAGTGGTCAGTTTGATTATGCATTTTATAAGTATGCTCAAGAATCCTCTCAAATCCAAAGGATCTTATTGGCATGAATTTATTCATGCCTAAATCATGCTCAATAATTTGTATATCTTGATGAGCTTGCTATCTCAAGATATAAAGCTTCAAAGTTAATATTGTAGAATGAAATGTGCATGGGGATGTCAAGTTAAAGCTACGATAATTAACCATTGGGATTTAAAACATCCTTAAACATGTACATAGACATAAAATTTGAGCCTTGTAAATTAGACATTTGAATTCAAATGATCCAAGATCAATGATCGGTATTCAATCATACTAAAAATCCAATGTTAAGTAGTAACCTGATAGTATTAATGGGTCCTAAAGATCTAATGACATGCATTTGATCATGCACCCAATATCAATTCTGAGCATCAAGTCAAAATGTTATCATAAGTGAGAAGTAGACAAGTGGAAATATCTCAAGTACCTAAACAGAGATCTAATGATACATGGTGACTGATAGATTCAATGGGCCCAAACAGATCAATAGTGTCTATACAATCATACAAAGTAGATCTAACAATGAGTGATGGGTCAAATAGTTAGCAAATCTCAAAGACAAATATGTGGGTGATAAGTATATCAACTACATTAGGCTAGTATAATATCTATGGCTCATGTTCATTTTTATAGAAAAAGATCAATAGTGCACATGTAAGTTGAGAAAGTAGATCCAAAAGTGTGCACATAAGCTGATCAACAGTTAGAATTAAAATTCAATGATTAAGTGGAACAAAGATCAATGACATGCATTCATTGATTAGATCAAGATCGATGATCAAGATTAAAATTTGAAAGATAGGGACTTCTTAAAAAATAATTGTAGTTGAGATTAAACTAGAGAAAATGTCTCAAATAAGATGCCATAGATGTAGGCACATTAGTTTCAAAGGGTTCATCACCAAAAATATAAACATGGATAAGCCATTGGAAAGGTGGTCCTAAAGCTAATTGTGACCCCTTTTACATGCCAAAATGAACCATTAGGGAGCTCGTAGGGAGAAATTGATTCCATAAAAATTAAAATAGATTGATTAAACTATTGTAACTACATCAATGCTAGAAGAAGATTTCTAATGATTTAATCCCTCCATTATAAAAATAAGGAGCATCATGCAGTCTAGAAATGGATTGATGCATTTGTTATGGACACCTTCCAAAAGTGATCTTAGGTATTATAATCTTTTTAATGGCATTAACACTAGATGAATAGAGATTTTGGTCATTATGCTCCCTTCTCCATCATTATATGCATTGATCCCTATCTCTCTTATCCCTTATACTATAAATATAGGATTCTAAGCATTGAAATGATCCCTCTCTTTGACATGAATAGACTCTACCAATATTTACACTGTAATAGCTCTTTCATGTAATAAAATATTGAATTCCTCCATTTTACAAGCTAAATTGAAGTGTGTCTTATGAGTTCATTAATGTGGCTAAGTGAATCCATGTTTTTCTTACCTTTGTCTATATTCCCTCACCTTCATGAAGTGTTGGTATCTCCCATAGATCATTCTAAGTGCATATATAGTCTATTGGTTAGTTTGGAAGTGGACAACTACCCTCCCATCCTAGGTCAATAGCTAGTCCATGCCTTTATTTCAAATACTTATGTGGAGGCTAATCAAAGAGTGAATGAAATTAAAGTTACCTATAGTGTATTTTTTTCAAGTAGAAATATCAAAACATTTAGTGCATCACCTCATTTTACATGATTTTATGAATTATTATCAAATCCATCTCCACTTTTCCAAGCAAGAGTTAGCTTAGGTTTGATTTAGGTGATAGATCCAAAAGGAAACTAGCCTTCTCCAAATTTTTGACCCAAATTTAGGTGATCTATAGCCTAGGGTTAGTGCCATGTTGGACTAGGTTTGAGAAAGAGGACCTAAACAATCCCCTTTCTTAGCTAGGTTGTAATCTAGACCACCAACAACTTTGACACACCCAATGGGACCCATTCTCTTTGGTATAACTAAAATTTGGATCTAAAGAGAAGTATCTATAGTAGCAAGGGAGACCCATCATCACTAAGAGCTAAAGATATTTAAAGTTATAGAGTTCATAGCACCATCCAAACAACATTCTCATGCCAAAGGTTACTACAAGGTTAGCTAGTAAATGTATTCCCCTTGAATTCATTGAGCTACCTACTATTTCATATAAGAGAGAAATATTTAATAAGAGCTTATCCCCAAAATTAATATTCATCCCTTAGTTATCTTATTGCCTTAAGCAGTGCAATCCCCACTACCCAAATTGCTATCAGGAATCAAATATTTGTTCCATTCAATATAGGTAGTCCATAAAAATTATCCCAATATGATTATTTTATTATGTTTGATCTTAAAATCATCCCATTATTTTTTTGGGAACATCAAATAATTGCTATTGAGCACATCTAAGATGATGCCAACCTTTACTCTGTTCACATTTTTTTAAGATAATGTGGTTGTCAAGTTGCTTGTTTCTTCCTTCAAAGGCAAAGCATTTTAGTGGTATATAAATATTCCTTTGAATTTCATTGCTACCTAGGATGAGTTAGGTGAAACCTTAGTCAAGTAGTTTGAAGATAAATCTAGCCACCTATCCTTAATTGAGCAGCTGACTACCATTCAAAGGGCTCCCTATGAGTTCATGTTTGACTTTAACCTTAAATTCCAAAATAAATGGACTATGATTCCTATATTGATTATACCATCCCCATAATATGCCTTCTTGTACTATCTAAAATCCATTAATTCTAATATTAGTGTGATGATACAGTCCATGGGTGGTAACACCTTGCCAAATGCCTATGAGGTTGTAATAAGACCATAAAATAGCTTGATACAAGTTAGTAAGATTTATATAAATCCCCTAATGCATGTATTCCTATAGTTACAATATATCCTACCCCCTCAAGTTCCTCAAATCCCATCTTTATCTCTTATCCCATCTCCTAAAGCCCAAGTTGTAGCCCCTTCTAATCAAGCTAGTGAGATTGTAGAATTGAAAAGTTTGATAAAATATTTAGGGAATGAAATAGTTCAAATCAAAATGTATTAATACCAAGGTAGTCCTTATCAAAAAAAAATCAAACTACTCATTATCCCTTTAGATATCAAAGACATCCTTATCAAGGATTTAGATAAAATAGACCACCCTACTAATCACAAAGAGCCATGGTTCCAGCTAAACCATATGCAACTCTTGACCCTAATATACCAACAAGTTCAAAATCTATTATTACCACACCTCCTCAAAATAATTTGATGCATGACTTAAATTAGTATCCCTCCAACCTTAATGATGTTTAGAACCAAGCCTTGGTATCACATAGCATTACTATGCCACAAATGACACAAGAAGAGTTTTCTCTTCAAGGAGGTTAATATCAAGAGAAAAATTTGGTACCCTAACAAGAGGCTCAACAAGTTCAAAGGTATCTTTATTACATTAATGTAAATCATTAAATGGATGATTATGTTGCATTCAATCATAGTGGTTAGACTAGTAGTTCAAGTGGTCAAGTTGTAGCTATAAATAGAACTAAGAGAAGAACCATTGATGAGGCTCAAGAGGTGACTAATGATTCAAGTACCCCTAATATTATTTCCAATAGTATCAAAGATAAACTTGATACCCCTATGAAATATAAAAATTGGAATGCAGAGGCTAGGAAGGTCCCTCAAATACCTCTAGTTCATGAACAACCAATGGCTCAAAAGGTACAGCCAAAGGTTAGTGGTGCCTCACTTAACATAGTGGATGAGATGAATAAAACCAATGTTAGTATTAGAATGTGGGATTACCTTTTTATTCTAGGACAAAAATATATGCTCATCCAAGAGCTTTCAACTCTGAAGGTGTCTCTAGAATTAGTTGAAAAATAATGTGTTATCTTAGTTAATTCTGACCAACCAATGAAGCATCAAGTACAGTAGGTACATAAAATGGAAAAAGTGGATAAATTTTAGATAAATTAAATTAAAACTCCTCTCTTCTACCTCTATTTTATATTTTATGACTATTTAGTTCATAACTATATGGTAAACAGTGGATCTATTAACATTGTCATGCTTAAGCAAATCACAAACAAACTTGGTCTTGTCTATGAAACAAATACTAAAAAAGTATTGTAATTATATGGTTCACCAAAAAATATAGTATTAATCATAAAATATATAAATTTGACACTACATGCTTACCCCAATGTTATCATTCAATAGGACATAGTTGTGATGGACTTGCCTCCCTACTTTACCATGTGTCTGTCAAGGGAATTTACCTCAAAGATTGGAGGATACCTATCAATTGATTGTACATATTTGATGTTCAATAATAATTATGTAACTAAGCTAATAACACATTCTGAACCCATTATATGGTTTCATTTTGAACCATATATGTCAAGTGTTTTGAACACCAATTACCTCATCTCAGATGAGGTGATAAAAAATAGTATAGAAGAAATTGAATCACCTTTAGATGGGATTCCAGATTTTTTCCTTTATTATTAGGCCTCTAACTCACATTAATATGATCCTTATAAGATAATTGAAGAAGGACTTGGTGTTTATTGCTTTCATGAGAAAGGTGCACCAAGTCTAGCCTTGATGAAGGATAATGAGTCTAATGATGATCTTTGGAAATTATATTTTGATGGATCAAAGAATAAGCATGGTATTGGGGATATAATGATGTTTATTTATAAAATAAATAAAATTTACTTCTCATCTATTAAGTTCCAATTTAGTTTTTCAAATAATATTGTAGAATTTGAGGCACTAGTTCATGGTTTGCAATGGGATAGGAAGATGAAAATCAATACCTTACAAGTCTTTGGCTATAGTGAACTCATATTTCATGAAGGTAGAGGTCTTAACTTATGCAAAAACCCATTACTTAAGTCTTATAATCATAGGGTATGAGACTCACTTTATGAATGTTAGGCCTTCAACATTCAGGTAATACTAATAGATGATAAGAAACATGCAGATAGGTTGGTTATCATTAGGGCATAATTTAATATCCCAGTTGATGTAATAAGTAAAAATGTCTAGTCACAAATTAAGGTTATTTTAAGGCCTTTTATCCTAGATAATAATGATAATTGGAAAGTGTTTTAAAATGATAATCATATTGTCATATCTTTCAAGAAGAGGCTGATTTTTCGTCAAGAAATAAATCAAAGTACTTACAGTAGTATGGTGATCAGATTGTGTAACTAAAAATAAATAAGTTTCCAAAGGGATTGGTCACACTTGAAAACATATTCAATGGTGATGATGAGTTAAGGAAAGAGAAGTCAACTTTTTCAATAAAGGAAGAACACTATGCCAATGTGGAAGTTGCACCTGGTAAGAATCTAAGGTTGGGTAAGGTATGCACTTATTTGGAGAAGGGAGATTTCATTTAATTATGTGAAAGATTTTCTAATGTATTTTCATTGGAATATAATGATCTCAAGGAATTTGACCCAAGCCTAACTCAACACACCATTAAGCTAGAAGATGAAACTAAGCTAGTAAGATAAAGACAAAGGCTTATTAATCATAAGCTTGAGACTTTGATGAGAGTCGAGATTCATAATCTCATTGAGTTAGCTATTATATTTCTAATCAAGAACTCAACTTAGGTGGAAAACCTTGTTTTAGTATGGGAAAAAATGGTGAAATTAGACTGTGTGTTGACTATCATGACTTAAAAAAGGCTTACATTAAAGACCAGTATCCATTACCCTCTATGGAATAGATTGTATAGTTGGTTTCAAGTTTAGAAAGGTTCTCCTTGTTGGATGGCTATAGTGGTTACAACCAAATTTTTTTCAAATAAAAATACCAATTCAAGACAACCTTCACCAAAAATTAGGGGACGTTTGCATATAGAAAGATTCCCTTTGGTTCATCCAATTCTAGAGAAATTTTGTAGAGAGCCATGGATATGTCATTCCAAAGCCTTCTTAACAAGTCTGTGTTGGTCTATTTAAATGATATAATAGTTTTTTCAAAGAATGCAATTGAGCACATAGTTCACCTTAAGCAAGCGTTTGAAAGGTGTAGATAGTTTGGGGTATCCCTAAATCCCCAAAAATATGTCTTCTCAGTTCATGAAGGTAAGCTCCTTGGACATATAGTGTCAAAGAATGGTTTAAGTATAGATCCTAAAAAGATAGCTTCAATTATTATACTTTTCTTTCCTAAGCACAAAAGATCTTTGTAAATTTTCCTATGGGAGATCAATTTTATCAAAAGATACATCTCATATTTTACCACTCTAGCTAAGCCACTTACAACCACACTATAGATTAATCAGAGCTTCAACTGGTCCAAATAAGGAGTAAGGAGTTTTGAGGAAATTAAGAAAACCATGGATAGTTCTCCTTTTCTCATGAACCTATATTTCTCAAAGGACTTCATTTTGTACACCTATGCTTAAATTGACACCATTTCAGGCATTCTTATGCAGTAAAACCATGAGGTGTTATCATTACCTTCTTCATTCAAGGCTTGGAATAATATGAAATAATGTAATATTTTGTTTAAAAGTATGTACTTTTAGTCATTAGGTCTCTCAAGAAATTTATATCCCTACTGTTTAATAATAAGATACACCTAATGGTTACACATCCAAGTGTCAAGGAGTTTCTCTTGAACAAGGACATAAATGAGAAAAGAGGGTGTTGGATAACCAAGAAAATAGAGTATGATGTGGATATCAAGGTCACAAATATGATTTAGAGGCAAATAACTTTATGAGCATCTAACCCAAGACTTACAAGAAGCCAATGAGGTGGTTATGGTGTCAACTGATGAATAGGTTATAGTTGATCATACCTCACCTTCTAGTTGGTATCATGATTCGGTAAGATATCTCCAAGATGGTATTTATCCCTCTCATCTAACTCTTTCAAAAAGAAGATATTTAAGATTACAATCCATCTCATTTCTTATTTTTAATGGCATTTTGTTCAAGAAAGATATCAATGGCATATTTTTTTAGATTAAGGTAAAATCAGGTTTTGAAGGGACCCCAAAACCCTTTACAACAAGGAGAAAGATGAACCATGAAGCACAACCAAGTTTTTAAAAGAACCTATTTCTAGTACAGAACCAAAACTAGGTTTTTCAGGGACTTGTTACCAATAGATATGACCAAATAAAATTGCTATCGAAACACTAATCTAGATGTTAACCGACTAACCCCCCAAACTAGTAACCAGTAAACTAGGAAAGCAACCCGTTTACTAACCCCAAAAAACTATCAGCCAAAGGGACCACTAGATATTCCTTTTGAATTGAGGTGTTTTTTTTTTGTTCAACCGAAGATTCATGTCTAGAGGGGGGACCATAGACTTTGACTTCTTCCTCTTGACTATTGTCCATCCATCCTCTAACTTTGCTACCTCAGAAACCCATGCCTCAGAAGATAATGATCCTTGGATCCCATTGGACACAGATGCCTCAACAAATACCTTGTGAGAACTAGACAAAGTCTGGCTCTTTGGAAGATCCTCTGAAATAGGGTAAGAGACTGCCACCTCCACCACTGGCTTAGAGAGATCACTAACCACAACCTCCATAGGAACTTCATTAGAATGTTTCACTAGAGAATCCTCCTTGACCTCTTGCTCAAAATGAATACTTTCCTCAGCATCAGAATCAGATTCAGTCAGAGCTTCCTTTAGTTTAGAGGAAGTCTCAGTCCACCAAGAAGGTGGTCATCTGGATTTGGGTTTCCTTGTTGTACAATGAGCAGCAATATGACCCGTTAGGTGGCACTTCCTACAACGAAAAGTGATCCCCTCATAATCCAACATTTGTGTCCAAGAACCCCTTGGGGAGTCCAAGCAAATCACCTCAGGAAGGCCCTTAGAAACATCCACATCTACCAGAAAGCGTGCACAAGTAGAGTGGTAAAAATCTGTAATACTCTCCTTCACAAATAAAAAATCCCCTATAGCATTCCCAATGGTTTTTAAAATTGACTCATGCCACAGATGTATGGGAAGATAAGGGAGCCTCACCCAGATAAGGATTTTGTTAAAGGATTTCAAGAGAGGATTAAAATCTTTATGCCAAGGTTTGGCCATGAGAGGATATCTACCCTGCCAGGAAAAATTATTGTGGTACAAAATAATCTTCCTATCATCAGAGCTTTGGAACAATACTATAAAAAACCCCTAGCACATGGGATGATTTTGGCATTATTTTTAATAAGTGGTAGCCAGGTCTTGGAAATCCAGTCCTATAGTTCTACGATAGAGGGCCAGAAGCCACGAAAGCAAAAAATAGCAGCAAGAGAGGAGAACTATTCTTCCTTTTGGAAGATTTCTTCCATTGATTCAAGATCTAGAATTACCTTTATGGGTTTTAGAGCACTTACATGTGAAGTATGGGAAAGCCCAGATGATACGTGAGGTAGAGCATCATGTAGTCTAGCTTCGAAGGTAGCCACATCTATAAAAGTCCTTCCCCCAAAACCAAAACCTGAACTAGGGGTCTGGGACCCATTAGCATAATGCACTACCAGGATAGAACCCCCACCCACAGCTTTAGGGGTGCTCTGAACCCTCCCCCCACATACAACAGAAGCCCCAACCATTGCGGTTACCACAGCCACACTAGCCTCTAGATTTACAACATCCGGTTTCAAATTTTGAAATTACGCGCACGTAGGATCCATGAGAAGCAGCGAGATAATATTTGTGTATCAATGGCATATTGTTAAGATACATTGAGCCACATCAAATGGAAAGACTATTTGAAGATTTCCATGGTGGACATGGTGGATGGAATTACTTATCAAGGACTATAGACCATAAGATCATGAGAGTTGGGTATTATTAGCCAAGCTTATTTGGTTATTATCATGTTTGGGTTAGGAAATGCAAATAATGTGATATGTTTGTAGGAAAGGTGAAGCTTGTAGCCTTTACTCTCCAACTAATTATAGTGGATCATCCCTTTGTATAATGGGGATTGGATTTTATTGGTCTCATTAACCTCCCTTAAAGCTTAGGTCATAAATGGATACTAACTTTCACATACTAATTTATTATATGGATAGAATCAATGGCATTAAAAGAAGCAAATGAATCCAATGTTCTAGATTTCTATGAAGATTTGTTGACTAGATTTGGAGTCCCTTCAACCATTATTTATGATAATGATATGTCCTTTATGGGGTCTAAAATAAGCCAATGGGTAGTTCAACATAGTGTCTTTCTTATCACTTCATCAAATTACTATCCCCAAAGTAGTGTCTTTATTGAGTCTACTAATAATAACTTATTAAATATCCTAAGAAGGACCATTAAAGATAATCAGAGGTCAAATATATGGGATGATAGGATCACCTACAATAAGTCATTAGCTAACTCCCCCTACAAGCTAGTATATGGTAAGGAAGCAAGAATTCTTATTTTTCTTTAATTTCATACCCTAAAACTAATTCATCAACTTGAGTTATTGGATAATGACCCTATGGAAATCAGATATGCCAAGCTTATGGAGATGGAAGAGACAAGACGTCAGTCCATGCTATCCATGAAAAACCATCAAGAAAAGGTAAAAAGAGCCTTTGACAAAGGAGCTTCTTCATAAAGTTTCAAATAAGTATATTTGTTCCTTAATTAGGATGAGGATAGAGCTAATCGAAGAAGGCATACATATTTTTACTTTATTTGGAGTGGTCCATACACAATCTCTAGCTGTAAATCCCATAAGGCCTTCCAACTTGGAAGGATGGATGGTGAAGAGATTCCTATCTCAATTAATGGAATACACCTAAAACATTGATATTAAGGAAGCTAAGTTCCCTGTACATAGTTAGTTTGTTTTGGCTTTCCTCCAAGTGTTTTCCTAGCACATTATTTATTTGTTATTGCTTGGTTTTGTTAGCTTTCCTATTTTATTTGTTTTATTCCTTGTTTTGGTAGAATTCATTATCTTTACAAGTGAAAAGGGTTGTTTACAACCATGAATCAAAATTTTAACTATTTATGAGTCTAAAATTCATGTAGATGATTTGTCTCTCAAGCACAGTAGGCATGCTTCCCAATTGAGTCACCAGAATGTTGTCAATTTTTCCCCCATAAGCTAAATTACCACCGTATCATTTGAAACTTAGCATATCATGCTAGTTTGCCTTGTGAGTTATGTTGGTCTTAAGAGTTCCTTCATATGATGTTTATTATTCCCTAATTATTCCTTATAATTTTAGTGCCTTGGTGTAATTTCTACCTGTAGATATAAGCACTCAAATATGATCAAGAAATGACTTGAACAAGCCTAGAAGAACCAAGTCATCATCAAACATCATGTTAAAATGGACTGGTTATCTTGATTATGCATTTTATAAGTATTCTCACGAAGCCTCTTAAATCCAAAATATCACATGGACATGAAGTTATTCATGCCTAGATAATGCTCTATAATTTTTGTATCTTGATAAGATTGCTCTCTCAAGATATAAAGCTTCAAAGTTAATATTGTAGAATTAAATGTGCACAGGGATGTCAAGTTAAAGCTATGATAATTAACCATTGGGATTTAAAAATCCTTAAATGTGTATGAAAATGTAAAATTTGAGACTTTTAAAATATCCATTTGAATTTAAATGATCCAAGATCAATGTTTAACATTCAATCATACCAAAGATCTAACTATGAGTAACAACCTAATAGTGTTAGTAGGTCTTGTATATTTAATGGTATGAATTTGATCATGCATCCAAGAATAATGATGAGTATCAATTCAAAAGGTTAGCATAAATGAGAAGTATAAAAGTGGTAAGATCTCAAGTACCTGAACAGAGATCTAATAGTGTTTAGTGACTGGCAGACTCAGTAATCCCAAGCAGATCAATGGTGTGCATGAAATCATATGAAGAAAATCTAATGGAAAGCAATGGGTCAAATGGTTAGTAAATCTCAAAGAAAAATGAATGGATGACAAGTGTCTCAATTGCATTAGGCTAGCAAAAGATCTATAGCTTGAATTCTATCATATAAAAAAAATCAATGGTGCATATGTAAGCTAAGAAAGTAGATCCAATGATGTGCAAGTTAATCAATGGTCACGATTAAAATTTTATGATTAAGAGAATTAAATATAAATATCATGCATTCATCAAGTATATTAAGATCGGTAGTCAAGATTAAATGTTGAAATCTAGGTACTTTATAGAGAACAATTGTGATTGAGGTTAAACCAAATTAAATGTCTCAAAGAAGATGCCATAGAGGTAGGCATTTTAGTTTTAAAGGGTTTGTCTCCAAAACTATTAGCATGGATCAGCGATTGTCAAGGTGGTCCTAAAGTTGATTATGACCCCTTTAACATGCCAAAACAAACCAATATGGAGCTAGTAGGGAGCAATCGACACTACTAAAATCAAAATAGATTGATTAAGTTATTGTAACTACATCGATGCAAAAATAAGATTGCTAATGATTTGATCCCACCATTGTGACCATAAGGAGGATCATGTTGGCCAAAAATGGATTGAAAAGGATTGATATATTTGTTATGTCCACCTTTCAAAAGTGATCTTAGGTATTATGATATTTCTATCAGCATCAACATCGGATGATTAAAGATATTGGTCATTATGCTCCCTTATCCATCATTCTACACATTAATCCCCATCTCTTTCATCTATTATGATGTAAATACATTATTATAAGCCTTGAAATGATCCCTCTCTTTGGCATGACTATAATATACCAATATTTGAACTGTAACACCTCTTTGATGCAATAAAAGATTGAATTCCTTTATTTTACAAGCTGAATTGAAGTGTATCTTATGAGTTTATTGATGTGGTTAAATGAATTCATGTTTTCCTTGCTTTTATGTAAATTCCATCACCTTCATGAAGTGTTGGTAGCTTTTATAGGTCATTATGAGTGCATATATAGTCTATTGGTCTATTTGGAAGTGGATAAGTTCCCTTCCATGCTAGGTCAATAGCTAGCCCATGCCTTTCTTTAAAATACTTATGTGGAGGTTGATCAAAGATTGAATGAAGTGATGTTTAGTAGTCTTGAAAGTGCCCTATAGTGTGTCTTGTGTAGGTAGAAGGATCAAAACATTTGGTACATCACCTCATTTTAAATGTTTTTATGAATTATTGTCAAATCCCTCTCCCCTTTTTTAAGCAAGAATTAGCTTAGGTCTAGTTTAGGTGATAGATACAAAAATAAGTTAGCCTTCTCCAAAGGTCCAACCCAATTTTAGGTGACCCACAACCTAGGGTCACTCCCATGTTGGACTAGGTTTGAGCAAGAGTACTTGAACAATTCCATTTCTAAGCTAGTGTGCAATCTAGACCACCAACACAAGGTATGGGTAAAATAATTATGTTGTATTGAGTTATTAAGAGTCTCTTTCATATTTTTGGTCCAATCATATATTTTATATTATGGTCCATGATTGATATTATGATTACAAAACCATTGATTCTAGGTTCTTAAAACTCAAGAGTATTCACCCCTATGAGTCACCATTTGTTGTATTCAACACACCTTACCTTGAATTTTCTTTGAAAAGTGGGGACCCCCTTTGTTTTTATAAGGATTATTTATTATTTGGGTTATGTATGTGTGTTTAGATGGTTTTATTATCTAAATAAATTAGATTTTTTAAACATTAAACCACTATTTAGTGCACTTGTTTTCTCCTACAACCCATTCCCATTTGAATAACTCATTGAAACAAATCTATTAATGGAAATTTTAATGTTTGGTATGTATGAAAGGTATTTGGGTTTGTTTATTCATATTTACTTATTCATATTCATTTTTTTTGAGATTTTAGACATTTTTGGTCTTCAATTACTTTGGGTCTCTAAAAAAAATTTGGTCTTCAGCATTTTGGTCTTCAAAAACTTTTCAGTCGAGAACTATTCAGTCGGGAAGTTTCATTTAGATATTATCCTGATGACAAATTTTAATTTGATAACTTTCCTTTTGATAATTTTTTTTGTCACCTCTTATGAAACAAATTTACTTTCAAAAATTTTGGTATTCGAAAGGTTTTGGTCTTCAATAAATTTCTCTTCAGTAACTTTCATTTGTAGACTTTCGATTGGGAACTTTCTCTGCAACAACTTTCTCCTAAATGACAATCTCCCAAAAAACATTTGGATTTTGGAAAATTTCTCTTCAATGATTTTCATTTGAAACCTTTTGTTGAAGAAATTTATCTTCATTGACTTTCCCCAACATATCCTCCTAATGAATCTCTTTGAGGAACATTTTGGTCTTTGAGGTATTTCATTTCGATATATGGGCTCACCATATCACATCATTCAGCCTGAATGCAAATGTCAACACCCCTCGACTAAACCATATAGTGATAAGTTTTAAGGATAATAGATATGTACCCCCATAAATGAGTAAGCATCCTATATGGCATGCTCACTAGGCCTAGGTGGTCATGTTTAAATTGAATGAAGGTGATGAACTCATAGATGTTAGTAATTAATGATGCTAAAAATCTATAACATCAATCCATTAACCAAGATCACATCATTTCATTTTCATTGAGCTCAAGTGCACATAGCATTTTATGATTTTAAAATCCTTAGTTGCATCTAAAACAATCTTCAATTTGTGTAAGAGAGTTCTAGGACACCATTTTTAAGAGATCAAACATTACTAGCATTAAGAACCAATAATGGAATCTTCATCTAAATCATACAAGGGAACTTCAACACCATCCAAGTCTATATTAAGGATTAAACAAAATACTTAAATATAGATTTGTACATAATAGTGTTTGATGATCTATACACCAATTACTCGACTCTAAGATAAGTCATAGAGAAAGTTGACTTGTTCACTTATGAGGAAGACATCTTCCTAGAAGAAAAATAAGTTATAGCAAACTTATTTCCCTTCAAGCATAAATCACTCCACTATGCATCTACTAAGATATAATTCATGTCATGCATTGACTTATTGTCAGACCTATTCTTCAAAGGAAGGATTATAGATGATAGTTTCCTCCATTATGTTAATAATAACATCAACACCACATAAATATTAGGCAATAAATTCATGATGTATTTATGTTTAACATTTCTAGATGCTACCTTTAATTTAAATAGCGTGGTTGGTTGAAAGATAAATAATAATGTGAAATAAGTAGTAAGGAAATGGATTCTTTTAGGAGAGATCTTCACACTCAAAGAAACTACCAAGAACCCCATACCCATCACCCAAGTTGGATGGGAATTCATATTGGCATGGAATAATTAAATTGACTATTTAGCCACCTAAGAATTCATTTAATTCATCTATAATGGGTACCACTACTTGACTAGCTCCTCACCTTAAAGTGCACCTATGCATTGGGGTAAATTATCAGTGTCTATCTACAATAATTGATACTATACAAAGATAAGAGGCCCTCGGGTGGCAACTTATACATGATGTCATATATTTTTGATGTAGTAATGGGGACTATATATAGGTACAATGTGTCTTTATGGGATCCAAAATATAATTATATAAAGAATACGTACTATGACTTTTACTCATTCCTCCACATTTATGTGTGAGGAACATTTCTAGAAGTATTGAGGATTTGTATCCTCAAGTTTAGATAGTAATTCATGACCAACATCTAGCTAGTATATCCAAGAGCATCACCAATATGATCATATCTTTGGGTGATTATTCCATGTAGCTAGATTATACTATTATCATGGTTATTGGACATAAGGTTAACCCTCTTCATATCCCTAAATTCATCGCAAATAAAGTTGTTGAGTAGGAAATTGCCTTCTAATTATAGAATGAGTTAGATGAGGACCTAACCAAGAGTAAGAAGAGTACCTTCCATGGCTCCCATCTCATAATTGGGAGGATGAAATACACATACTATAGGAACTTTAAAGAGGTTAGTAATACAAGGAAGGCTTATGCCTTGGTTACTCTAACCCATAAGAATTGGGACCCCATGAGAAAGTGCAACAAAAGGTTCATAATTTGGGCATCCCTTAAAAGCATGAGCCTTTATATCATGAATTATTGTTCCTCAATTTAAAATATGATGTAAAATTCAAGGAAGGGTTGAGACTGATGGCCTAAGAAAAGACTTTCTAAGGGTAATCCAAGTAGATCTCTCCCTGACACTTGGGTAAGACAAATTTAGGATCCCACCACTAGGTAGATGGACATCATCTTATTTCTAGAGTGGAAAACCTTTTGATCAACCACAAGACCAAATCCAGGACCCTCAACATCCACCCACTATGATGATATATCCATAACAATAATAAGAACAAGGTGTGGAGAAGACATCACATGTTGAAGTGCAAGAGGAAGAAGAGGATCCTCAAGTTCAAATGTCTACTATTGAACTAAGGAAGGTTAAACAAAAACTATATGAAAAACTAATTTAGATGGAGGCCATCACTATGGGGGTGGAAGAGAGAATCATATGCCTAAACTCCTCTAATGATGAAAATATTGCACCTACTATGGTGGTTTCAGCAACCACAACCTCTAGTATGACTCTTCCCCTTTCTATTCAACAAGTGACTGCTCCTTAGGCTGAGAGGACAATAATTTGTTATAAAATAAAATATAGGGTATAAAGGTCATAGAGACCATCTATAGAGGTACCAAGAAGGTAGGCACAACCTTAAATTTAAGGTGATCAAATACATGAGGTGGTTTAAGAGGAGATAAAACAAGATAATTTTGTAAGTAAATAGGGATTAAAGGGAAAGCACCCCTTGCAGGAAGCCAATCAGGTAAGAATAATCTCATTTCTCCCCTTGGCCTTTCTCATATTATGTCATTACCACTTATTTCTTTTTTATCATTTCCAATTTTCTTTACTTTCCTTTGATGTCATCTTTCCCTACTAGCCTTGTTTTTATTATGTCAACAATTGTTCCTTCAGTCTCCACCTCTACTTCCACAACCACCAACCAACCCATCACTCAAGTATTAGTTTCTTCTACTCAATTGAGTTCACCAATGCTCTCATCAGCAGCAGTGTAAGACACAATAGTGGTGGACACAAAAAGATCTCCAAAGAATAAACCAGACTAAATTATTCATCCCATACCACATTTATGGAATGTGGACTGATCTAAAATAATATGGCTTTAAATGCCTAAGCCATCCCATGGGACTGAACCTATAAAATACACTAAAATAGAGGCACATTCATTAGATCCATCAAATTTGAATCTTTTAGATTAGGCTAAGGAATTAAGAGCATCAACTTGTAAGAGGCCAAACTTGAAGACCACCGAGCTGCCCCTTGTGAGCTTGCTCTTTGATAAATCAATTGGATCAATATAAAAAATGAGGAAGAATAAGATAGAAGATATCAGTAGGCGAGGCCTAATTCTAAAATAAATAGAATATATTTACTCTTTTTTGATAAGACAAGACAGAAAGAAGGGTCATTCCCATTACATTGAGGACTCTAAGTCCTACATGGAGACCCATAGTGGAGTAATGCTAGCCATTCATGAGGGAACAAAAATAGGTAATCTGAATTCCCTCTAAGATAGAAAATTATGTTCAAACTATAGCATTGAGGTTATATGAAATTTTAGATACCATTCATTCTTTTAGATCACAATTGGCTCCCCATGCAACCATAATAACAAAATTGTTTAAGGTTCTCAAGGAAGATGAGATCAGATTGAATTTCTTGCTTTTGTATATGACCAATAAGGCATTCAACCATTTGAATTTAATGACTCCCCTAGAGGAAGAAAATTCACTAAATTTAGTAGTCATTAAGACCCAAGAGACCCAATAATGGGTAAATGTTATTGATACTTTAGTTATTAAGATCACAAAATAATAAAAGCACATGGTGCAAATTTTGAGTGAACTAGAATTTGCATGAACATGGGATAGCATTGGGAAGTTGGTGACCAATTTTGTTTTTAACCAAATGATACAACAAGATTCATATAATTTCAATAAAATTTTACAAGTTTTAACTTTAGAATATATTAAAGCAAAGCTAAGTTTGGTGAGGAAGAAGGCCACTAAAGTGGAAGTTTTTTGGGTAGGTTTATATGATGTCCCTTACTTAGGGGCTCCTTTTTCTACAATAAAAGCTCTGATCTCAAAGAATATTATAATACTATTTTAAAACCTTGATCTTGTGCAAATCTGGAAACAAATATGAATCTGGAAGTCTCGGCCTGCTGTGTCGAACACACAGTCGCCGGCGTCGGTCGATATACTGCTGACGTCGGTCTCCAGTCGGCCGATGTCGGTCACTGGGACTCTCTTTCTGCCATGGTTGGTCTCTGCCTGGATCTGTACGGACCTGTACAGACTTCGTACGATCACCGAATAAGCACACCCTATCTGTCTTCACCCCTGATCTGAAGATATACTATTCTAATATAGAATAACTCTATCTGTATAATTTATTGAATAAAAAAATAATAAAATAAATACCTGAATTACTGTGATAACTTCTGTGTGAAGTTATCTCTCAAAATCCCTGAAATACTGTAATAACTTCTATGTGAAGTTATCTCTCAAATATGTACCTCTGTGATAACTTCTGTATGAAGCTATCTCTCAATTTGGCAATAAATCAGCTGATATTTCACAGCCTCTAAATCACACATAATGAAGAGTTGACGTTCTCCACTGCAATGGAATCGTGGAACCCTTGGCTCAGTCTTCACAAAAGAATTTCTTCAATATCAATAATCAATAATCAATTCATACATACAAACTCTCTCCCATGAGAAACTCTTATACCCTTCCAAAGGTGTGCTTGCTAAAATTAGATTTCCTCAAATTAGAACTTGGGGTTCTAAAATTAGAATTCCTCAAATTAGAACTTGGACTTCTAAAATTAGAATTCCTCAAATTAGAACTTGGATCTTAAAATTAGACCAATTAATTAATAATTAATAATTAATTAATATCTAATTTAAAATTAGACCAAATAATTAATTAATTAATAATTAATTAATATCTAATTTAAAATTAGACCAAATAATTAATATTTGATTAAATCAATCAAATATTAATATCTCCCTCAATACATGTCGGATCTTCAAACCGTTTGAAGCTGGTGAATCAGGGAGTGATTCTACACATGACCATATCAAAACAAGGGTGCTCCACTGTATGTCAAATATCTCTAAATAATAGGAGCTCAGGCCCAATGTGTCTGAAATAACCTGAATGAGAGCCAACTATAGGAATTCTGTAAATCAAAGCCAAGCCAATCTCCATCATGACCCTCTATCCATCCAATCAGCCTACGAAGGTCGCATAATAGGCTAATCATCAAGCCTGTCAATGTCCACGAAAAAGGGGACATGACAGTTTATGAGCTACCAAATCTAAACATTCAAGGCTAATGGCACAAGCAGATAGGGTAAACATACCTCTTCTTCTTGATATGATTATATTACAGGTGTAGCATTCCATAGGATATAAACATTATTAGGAGCTCAAGGTGAAGAAGATGTCTACTTCAACACCACCTACTAGTTCAGCACCCTATAATCCACCTACTATGCCAGCTATAACTTTAGTCCTTCCCAGCTCAACAAGTGCATCAACTCTACCTACCATCTCAGCTCAAGTTACCAAATCTATGCTACATACCACATCACTTCAAGATACCATTTATTCTCTAGCTAAAACTTTAGTTTTCACATCTGTTGCAACCAGTAATTCAACTCTAGTTATAACCTCAATTCTAACCACAACAATGAGCAGCATCAAGCAAAAATTGAGTCAGCCTTATTTGAAGGCTAATTTTTATAATTTTACATGTAATGATAATTCATGATAGTTAAGTATTTTTAAATCCATTTTATAATTAAATGAATTATTTTTATAGCATGCACACATGCATGATTGATGCAATCTATAAGTTAAAACATACATTTTTATATTGAACTAGAACTTAGCTTCTAGTTATTTTGATGTAAATTAAAGTTTTGATACACTTGGAAGATGAGGCGACCCCTTCCCCAAATCCTTTAAATAAATGTAAAACCCTCTTTCAAAGGGTTGAAGTTTTTGATCAATATATATGAAGAAATTAAGTGATTGATGATCAATATATATGAAGAATTAAGTGATTGATTGTCATTCAATTGTATTTGTTCTTTCTTCTTCCTTTTCTATGTTATTGAAATTTTAGTTTATTTGTCTATAATAGCTCAATAATCTTTAATTATGGTAATTCTATAGATGAATCTATTTGTTTCAATTGATGAATGTTGATATTATATGTGATACAACTATTGAATATTGGTAAATTTTGTTGGTTTAAGAAATTAGTATATACTGAGTTGATAATTTGAGGTGTGTAGGAGTATTTTATTTAGTATAGTCATCTATCCATGTGTTATAACTACTCTAAACAAATTTTTTGTCCAAGTTATAACCTCTCAAGTAAGGGTGTGTAAAAATAACCCTAAGAAGATCAATCTTCAATTGAGATCAATAAGCTTCCTATACTTGTTTTCCCAGACTATTAATCGTGCTTGTTCATGAGTGTGTAATATTTAAAAGTGGCAAAAATTGGTCGTAGAGATACTTGTCCACCAAATAAATAGTCTTAAAAGTGACATTTCAAGAATATAGAGCCTTATTTTCTACTTTATCTTTACCCTCTTTTTATTGTATTTGATATATATCCACCATAAATTAATTATCTAGCCATCTAACTCATTTAGTGATTAATTTCTATTAGATTTCACATATCTGTCCACAAATTTGGTTAAATAGCCTACAAGCTTAACCTATTATTCCACCACCTAGATGTTTTAATTTCATACATATGACTCATACCCTAGATTTGAACCTATCTTCCATAGAGATATTAAAAAATTAGAGGCTACCTCATTCATTCTTCTGTGGTGTGCATAAAACCCACATCAATACACATAATTATCCCCAAACTCTATGCACTTACCCAAACTATGAGTATTATTCATTAGAGTTGTTTCCAAGATGAGACAATGTTTTAAACCTAAGGAAAATGTTGTAAAAATTACTCATCATGGTAATAAAAAATTATAATATACCGAAGAGGCCCCACACATATTGTAGTGATAATAAAGGTGACATATAGATAAAACAAAGCAATGAGACTCTAGAAACCATGCAACATCATACAAATTTTGGTTCCATATTCCATGCCCTTGGATGAATAATTTACATATTTATAAACATGAGATAAGGGTTCATAAATATTGTAGATACCTCAAACATGATGTAGCATCAATAACGGTAATAATTAAACAAAATATGAAAATTTCAGCCTTGACTTTTGCAGCATTATACAGATATTTGTGCATCTTCTAAACATCTATATGGACCATAAGTATCTTTAACATATTTTTTATTCTATTTGGTATTACATTTAGTGGTATATTTGGTATTCAATATTAGTGTAGACACCTAAAACTAGCCATACTAGCTTTCAATCAGAATTCAGACTATTTCCAACCAATCATTATAAATTAAGCCTAGAAATCATTGAACATCCCAAATTTTATTACGCATCATTATTAAAATATAATAATTATATTGATACATACCTAATTTTTATATCTTATCATATGAAACAATAACCTCTCATGGATTCATCCCTAAGCACCTTATGACATCACACCAGTCAATTTAGCCTATGGACCTATTAAGTGAGGCAAATGAACAAATATCAAATCTTGAAAGAGATAAATGGATAATAAGAATTAATTAAAAAGATAAACTAAATTAAGAGTCTAGTTTAATTATCCATGTGTAATTAATGAATAATTAAAAAAATTAAATTCAAAAATGTAAATATCCTAGCCTTTCATCATGACATTTGTGAGTTGTCAAGCTCTTTGAAAATATCCTAAAATATCTCATTTTGGAGACCCATACCTATTCATGGAAAATCATTATTAATTTAAAAATATTAACTCAATGGGGATTAGTATTGACTCACATATGTTAGGTTTGAACTCATTCCATATTTAAACTCCACCTTAACTCACCTTGGGTTGGGGTTAAATCCATTTGCTATAAATACAATGCCTTGCTATTTAATTTTAATCTATTTTGGTACAACGTTATCATGAAAAATTGACTTAAAATCTTTGAGAAGAGTAGTTTTATAATGCAAAAATTCCTAGCAAGTAAAATTATAATGCCAAAATCTTAAGACAACCTACATCAAGCCAATGGTGCTAAGGAGAGAAGGAGCCAACAAGCTTCATTTTCCAAAGACTCTTTGATGCATAAGCCAAGTAAGCCACTCAAAAAAGAATTTAGAGATCCAAATAAAGGTAAAGTATTCATTATCTTTTGCATTTTGATTGTGCTTTCATTTGTCTTTTGTTACTAAGCTCACCCCTAAGATCTAGGCTTGTAAGTGTTAGTGTTAATATGTTTCTTTGATTTTTTATTTCTTAAACTAACATGTTATTAACCTCATTTCTTATATTCCTACGATCAAAAATAGCATGCCCAGTGGGACCTCAAACATCCCATGTAATAAAAGAGACTAATATGCAGGTGTCATTTTTGCTATTGAAGGCGTGACAATCTTCAAAATCCAAGTTTTAACATTGTTTTTCATGTATTATATTTTCTAGTGATGAACATATTACATAGAGACTGACATCATTTATAATAGAACCAATGTTTATTCTTCATGACTAGTGTTATTTCACCCAAAACTGAATTTTACCTCTATGTGCATCATCCAGAACCGATGTCGGTCTTTGTGCAAAACAACAAGTTGATAGGCCATATTTTAGAGCTTTGTTTGGGGTCATCTGAACTCTATTTTTTATGTTTTTTTAAAACCACATGTTTTCTCTTAAATTACCTAAACCCATGTGCTATGGTTTGATTTTAAACACATTCAAGTTGTATAAATGTTTCACAAAATATCAAAAACCCTCTAACACTTTTTGCAAGCCCCACAGGCCATAAACAAACATTTAAAACACTTATTAATTTTTTTCACATTTCAAAGTGGTTTTTTAAGAATATTTTTATTTAAGTCATTTTCATTTTATTTTAATCTTTCAACAAAAAATGACAAGGGGCCAAATTTAATAAACATTTTGCTTTGGTGCATTAAAATAAACACTAACATTTATAATACATACTCTTAAGAGTGTTTGATATTTTTTCATGTTCTTTCAAAGTTCTTTATTTTTTTAAAATTATTGATGTGTGTATGCTCTCCCCCATCCCCTTTAGGGAACTCAAGTGACCAAAAAAATGTTTGCATTTGTTCCTTATCCAAAGGTGTGAAAAGAATTCTGTTAAGGCTCTCCTCAAATCCATATGGTTTAAGTGATCTAAATGTGACCCTAAAGTCTTTTCATTTGTCATTTATTTCCATGCATCTTGGCTTATAAATGGGATTTCATCACCTCCTCACAGTTATATAGGGAAGTATTAACCTAGGAATTCATCTCCCATCATCATTTCAACCCCACTCCATGATGGGGTATTAAAATTGAGGTTGACTTACTGGGACATTTGCTTGAGTGGTTAAGAAAACTTCATTAGTAAGATATTGTCTTAGACCTTAGGGGCAACTTTGAAATTACATTATATTGAGAAATTGATGGATGTAGTGGTTGTGAAAATGATAAGACTTTTTCATAATAAGTTAATTGACACATATCCAAATTATGTGAGCATATATTATATTATCCACACTTGAGACTATCTAGAAATGCATGAAAATTTAGTTTTAGAACAACCCCACTTGTCATGGACATACTATTGATGCAATATGAGTATCCTAAAGTTCCATGTCATCATCTAATATCTTCAAATAAGAGGGGGCCTAAAAACCCTAATTTTCATGTTCTTTTATTTTTGGGTTAACACTTAAAATCCTCCCAAGAGCATGTATATAGATAGAATTCAATAGTACTACACAACCTTGTCATTTTATCCTTTATTGCATGGTTTTTTAGTCTAAACTATTCTATTTTGTTTGTCTTCCCATCTCAAAATGAGTCTTGTATTCACATCACTCTATTGTTTGAAGAGGAATTATGCCATCCATTTGACACCATAACTTTGCCTTAGTCTTTCTACAAATATTTGTGTAAGTTTCACTTGATTGGAAAGGGTAACATTATGCTACCCAATCCATTTCAAGTTTTATGCCTTAGATTCTTGAAACAAACCTTTGATTGCATCTTTAGAGTATGATAACATCATTACACTAATTGAATCATTTCATAGACTTTTTTGCCTTATGTCCAAGTTTTCCATTTTTGAAACCAACCATGTGTGCCTTGAGGATCTAACCCTAGTACTTTTATACTATTCATTCTCATCTATATTGTTGTTTATTCAAAGAATCCTAGTTTCTTAAGTTGAGTTTTTAATTAACCTTGACAAGTTAAAATCCAAACATTGATTGTTTTTTATTTATGCCTTCAGTAATTTGGTCCTAGACATCGATCTTTCTCTTTTGAGTTGTGTAACTTAGGTTAATTCTTTACCTAATTTGAAAATTATTGTTTGTGCCTATATTTGAGATAGATAGCATATCCCTCCATATGCCTTTTGTTTTATGACTTATGTCAATTGATCAAGTTCATGTTTGAATCTAAATTTCTACTTTATGCTAAAATGTTTTAGATTTATTATATTAAATCTCTCACATTGTTTAAGTCTAGATTTTTTACTTGTTTTACCAAAATTCCTAGCACATGCTTGTTTTGAGACTAGGTTTTGATGTCATGTAGCCAAAAGACCTAGCAATTTTTATTTCCTAGATTTGACTTCTTTGGAACACTTTGAACCTCGAGTATAGCATTCTAATTTTAGTTTATCCATTTGACCTTTTTATGTGATAAATTTAATGTTAGACATTTGATGTTAGGTTATTTTATACCAAGTTTAGCATAGACTATTTTGGAGATATAGCTCTATTCCTTTGAACAAGTTAGACCAAGTTCAAACCTTTTATCCTTTGAACATCATTTAAGAGTTTTTATAACTCTAGGACTTTTGTAGAACATGCATCATTTATGTGGATATGTCTCTCTATACTTATGGTGGAGTAATGTACAATCCAAGTTATGATAGAATAGCCACACAAATTTACTTTGTTTAAGAACCCTATGGTGAAGAAGTTGTTTGTGAGATGGATTATTATCCTCCTTACAATCCTTAATTTAGGTAATAAAGCCAAGATCCTCAAGCGTAGTATTTGGTGACACCTTATTTTAGTCAGTTGATGTGTAATATTTTCCTTCTCACCAATCACGGCATCCATTCCTCCACTTATAACACTAACCCTCATTTAGATTGTGTGAGCCACCAAGCTCCATAGCATCTAAGAACTACCATTTCTATTCTAAGACTTCATCCTTTGGCTTGTGTGAGCAATCAAGATTTATAGTGCCTTAAGATTACTATATGAGGACCTCATCCTTTGGCTTGTGCAATAAACCAATCTTTGCAATACCCTACCTTTTATATAATAGGATCTCATCCTTTGGCTTGTGTAAGAAACTAAGATTTGTAATGCCCTACCATTTCTATACCAGGACCTTATAATGTGGCTTATAAAAGAAACCAAGCTTCATAACATCCTACCATTTATATTCCAATACCTCATATTTTGGCTTATGCAAGCAACCAATCTTTGCAATGCCCTATGATTACCATTTTAGGCCCTTCCAAGTATGGTAGTTTATTATCCCAACCAAGTTATTTGATCACAACTCGATGAGTCACAGTTACTTTCCTAGATCATAAAGGTTATAATTATCCAATCATCAACCATTCTTCATCCATTTACATCCATTCCCCACTTTAATAAACCTCTTCCAGTCCTTGAGTTGTGACCAAGCTAATTAGTACCTCTCTCACTGAGCCAATCATTCAAAGACCAATATATATTCAAAACTACTATTTTATAACTAATTATAAACTAAGTCCAAGATAACCAACCAATCTAAGATGACTTTCTTAAAACATATATTTATGACAAATCCACCTGTGATGGATCACCTTTTGATCCTCTACATATTTTTGAGGAGTCTCACTCTAACAAGCTAGTCTTTATTAAGTCATTTCTTAATGATTTATAACCACCTTTGGGCAAATAATTATCTCAACCATATTCCTATTTTTAAAGAGCCTTCCTTTGATAAAATAATATTTAAAGAGTTATCTCCTGACCTTTTTATACTCATTAAGGAGTCTCACTTTGATAAACCAATCTTTTTGGATTCCATTATGCCATCATAGGTTGTTACTTACCCAATACTAAATGTTCAACAAAACATCATTATAGAAGCATCTACACTAGATGAAGTATCAAAATTAGAGTCAAGTTTTATTCTTGAACCAACATTATATTTAGCATCAAAATTAGAATCAATGTTAGTCTCAACATCAGATTCAGAGTTAATTGAGTCGAAAATCAACTTTAGAATCAGAATATGTTTGTGGTTGTTACAATATTGGTTATGCATGCCTATAAAATTAATTTGAATACATCTGTGATCCTTATATAATTTTTGAGTATGACTAATTTATCTTTGACATAAGTTTTCCTAATATATTTTATGAGGATTGTGCTACCTCTTCCCATTCTATTATCGTTCCTCATGCCATTAACACCAACCAACCTAGACATTATATTCCACCTCCCATAAGTGTCAATTGGGATCAAAAGAATCACACCTTTTTGCAGTACATCCATGACAACATATTAATCATAGAATATCAAGGAGGCTAAGACCATATTCATTTAGAATAAGAACAATCTCCTCATAAAACCTTTTTAAAGGCACTAGGGGACAATCAAAGTCCAAAGTCAACATCTTCTAGTGAAACCTTTTTATAGGTGCTAGAAGATAATCAAAATCAAAATTCAATATTCCTTAGTAAAACCTTCTCAAAGGCACTATGGGATAATAAATAAAACTTCATTGGTGAAAACCTCATCGAGGCATCAATAACTGAGCACAACAATTCTTTATTGCTCGATGAAAACATTATCAAAGATCAAATTAGTATAGCTTCCAATCTACAGCATAATTAGATGATAGATACTCTCAATCCTAAATAATATAAAAATATGGTGGTCTTATTGAGAGCATATTCAAAAGTCTTCAGCCCTACCACATCCAAATTTATATCAAATTTGGAATCAGCAACATTATATGTGCCTGAAAATCCTAATCTCTATTTATTACACAACCATTATACATTCTATTATCATCTACCTTTACATCACCACAAATACCTATCATCTAACATTTATATGTATTTACCATCCCTAGCTATACTTTCCTTTGTAGAGGCTACAAAGATACCTTGTTTTGACATTTAGAGGAAATAAAATCAATGACCAACAAAGACTATAACAACATTCCTGGAGTCCAAATTTGTATCAAGTTCTTGACAAATCAACTATTCATAAGAGGTATGGGCTAGCAATTTACATGATCAATTATTCTAATTGTATCACATGCTGACTAGGACATGCATCTCTACATCAATAGGAACAAAAGAAACATTCACCTTGACCAAAAACCATACCTTTCCATTTTCCATACACGTTGTTTGTCATTTTCCATTCCTCTTGTCATTATTTCATACCCTGTCATTTCCCTTATCACTTGGGGGAAACCCTCTTACCATTATATCCAATTAGCATCATCATCCTAAATAATGCCATACCATATACCATTTTACCACACCTTTATTATTGACCAAAGCCTTTTTTCAGCCATCCTACCTAACCCTTTTTATTTTTATTCCTTTGGTTCTTCCCACACCTTTCGTGAGGGGATTCTAATCCAATTTCAATAGTTTTTAGAATTCTATGTTTAAATGGCAGTTTATGAAAGTAATGTGACAATGGATCTGGAAAATTATCTTTCATTTATGCCTAATCAGTGTTATTAATTATAATCACCTATGGGAAAATAATTATTCCACCTTGTGTTGATAATTATAACCACCTATAGGCAAATTAGTAGCACATACCTATGTTGTTATTTCCTAATTATAACTGCCTATGGGAAAATTAGGAACAACATCTTTACCATGAATTGCAACATCACTTTGCTATTAATATTCTCATTTGCCTATCCATTTGCCTCAATTTAAAAACTTGTTATGACCTATTTGGTTTTCACCACCATTCATTTTGGTAAAACTATTGTGACTTGAGGTCCTAATGGGACTATGTAGGTCATGCACAATTTATGTTAAGGTCAACTTAGTCCCCCTTTTCCATATGCTCTCACCATTTTACAAGCAACCTAAGCTAATGATATCACTATTTTGTGAGTGGTATCTTATCAATATATAACAAGTTAAGATACTTAAAAATTCCAAAAATATTCAAAAAAATTAAAAAACCAAAAACATTTGTCTTGTCTAAGCCAAGTTAGTCATCCTCAATCCACACTATTGGGTTAACTCCATTGTTAAGATGTTTTCTTTTACTTTTACTTTCAAGATTTTTATGTGTTTGTTTGATTAGTTATTTATTTATTTTCTTTCTTACTTATTTGATTTCTTGTTGTGTCTTGACTCAATCTAGATGTGTTCATTAGGTGATTCCTTATGCATTATTATTGAGTCTATCCATATTAATACATCAACATTATCATCATGGTTTTTATCATTGGTACATTATTTTCCATTATTTATTGGATCAAGAGTCAATCTTTATGCATATTTCATCTAAGTTCTCATGGTGTTATATCATGAGGCATACCATCATGTGCTATAGTAAAAAATAGCTCAAGAAGTCTTACAAGCAATGGAGTCACAAACTTTTCTCTTTGGTATCCCTAGAAAATACTCCAACCCTCCTTGATCAAATCAAACCATTGACCATTATGGTTATATCAATGCTAATAAAGATGATCACCTTCACATTGGTAGGTACAACCAAATCATTTCCATTAATCAATTCTTATTATTCTATTCATCTCTTTCATTATTGTGTGCATCCTCATATGCCTAGTTTTTTGTGGCTTCTTTAGTCATTATACCATCACATCTACGTTTTCACCCGCTCATCTTTAATATGTGCAACAAGTTATGTCCTTGAGTTATGCTTACTAATCTACCCTACTAGGGCACAATCAAACATTATTTTTTTAATCTAGGTCTCTTAATGATTATAATCGCCTATGGGCAAATCATTATTTTGAATCATCAACCCTAAATAGGGAAAGTGTCATTGCCATTGATTATAACCGCATATGGGCAAATCAATGGTTCAACCTTTGTTATTGATTATAACTACCCTTAGGTAAATTAGTATTTTTTAAATTAATGTATACAAGCATTTTCTTGATTAGATTAATCTCACCCATGGGTTAATTTCATTATTTTTCTTGCTTATTTTAGAGGGACCATTCATTAATTGTATGTGTCAACCACTCCCTCGAGGGGGCATCATTATAAGCTTCCTAAACATTATTTGGAGATTTTTCTTCAATCATCATTTTCTTTTTGGCCTGTTTCATTATTTAAGAATATGTTAATATGCTTATAGCTTAAAACATATTCCCAAACAAGGGCAAACTATATACACCCAAAACTAGCCACAACTAGCTTCTGATCGGACTTCAAGCCTATTCCTACCAACCATTGAAAATTAAACCTAAAAATCAATGAACATCCCAATTTTTTTTTTTGCATTATTTATCAAAGCTTAAAACCATATTGATACATCTTTAATTGGGGTATCTTATCATATGTAATAATAACCTCTCACAGATTCATCCCTAAGCACCTTACATCATCATAATAGTCAATTTGGCCTATGAACCTATTAAGTGGGGCACATTAACAAATATCAAATCTTGAAAGAGCTAAATGGCTAATCAAAATTAATTAACAAGCTAAACCAAATTAAGACCCTAGTTGAATTATCCATGTGCAATTAATGAATAACTAAAAAAAGAAATTTAAAAATGTAAATATCTTAGCCTTTCATCGTGACATTTGTGAGTTGTCAATCTCTTTGAAAATATCCTAAAATATCTCATTTTGGAGACCCATGCCTATTCATGGAAAATCATTATTAATTTAAAAATATTAACTCTATGGGGATTAATATTGACTCACATAGGTTAGGTTTGAACTCATTCCATGTTCAAACTCCACCTTAACTCACCTTAGGTTGGGGTTAAATCCATTTGCTATAAATATAATGGATTGCCTATTGAATTTTATACTATTTTGGTAAAAATTTATCATTCACAAATGACTTAAAAACTTTGATAAGATTAGTGTTATAATTAAAAAATTCCTAGCAAGTAAGATTATAATTCTAAAATCTTGATCCAACCTACATCAAGCCAATTGTGCCAAGGAGAGAAGGAGCCAAAAAGCTTCATTTACAAAATACTCTTTGATGCACAAGCCAAACAAACCAATCAAAAAAGCATTTAAATCTCCTAAGGAAGGTAAAGGATTCATTGTCTTTTTCATTTTAGTTGTGCTTTGATTTACCTTTTATTACTAAGATCACCCCTAAAATCTAGGTTTGTAAGTGTTAGTGTTAGTATGTTTATTTGAGTTTTTGTTGCTTAAATGAACATGTTACTAACATCCCTTCTTAGATTCTTATGATCACAATTGGTATTATATTTGTCAATATATGCATCTTTGTCATAATGATGGTAATTATTATTTACTACTAGTTACAGAGAGATACCAAGGAAAGAAGGTTTGTAGCCATATTATTTAGAATCCTATATAAGGATGCAAAGTAGTTTTCAAATACAAGAACATTTAAGGAATGAAATGGATATGAATATAAAGGTATGTATTTTATATGTAAGAGTGAGATAAGAGTTATATACATGAGAGATAGAGGAGTGAATATAAGTATAAAATGTATGGTAGATTGTAATAAATATCAATAATATGCATGGAATATAGGTAATCATAAAAGTATATTATAAGTAATTTTTTTTAAGTACATGTATTCACTCCTCTTTTAGTAATATTAGTTGTAACCTAGGTCCCTCAATCCCTATATTCATACATAATATCTTATTTATGTCAACACATACACCATTTCCAAAAAAAATCATTTTATAGTAATGTAATTTATATTATCCTAGGACAACTTCCCACTTCCAAAGTATATAGAGTGTTATATCTATCCTTCACTAGGTTATGCAAGCATAACTCCAAATATTATACATAAAGCATCCATATATACCTGAAATACTGGTTTTCAATCTTTAAGTTGAACAATTGGCACACTTGTAATAGTTTCCTTTAATATTAAAAAATGATCACATTGCCTATTTGTCCCCTCAAATGGACCATCCTTTTGTATAAACTCTTAAAAAGGCCCAAAAATTTGTGCATAGTTATGAATGAAATTGTAGTAGTATCCATATTGTCCCAAAAACTTAGGAACATCCTTTGATTACGTGGTGCTTCCAATTTTAAAATTATGATTATCTTATCCAAATCAAACAACATGCCTTCTTTACAAATGACATGTCCTAAAAGTTCTCCAAACATTACTACAAACATACACTTATTAAAATTTATGGAAACTTGAAATTGTCTACACCTTTTAAATGCTAGGTGTAAATTCTCATAATGGTCCTTAAAAATTCCATATATTGTCAAATCATCAAGATAAAATTTAAGGATCTTGTGAAAAACAATATCTAAATATCGCCACCATAATGTTCGAGATCACTTTTGTCTCATTGTTCAACCCAAATCTCATTTATTTATATGTTAAAAAACCCCATTCATTAGTAAATATTGTATTTTCCTTATCTTATTCATTAATTTATATCTGGTGCTACCCTAAAATCCCATCAATGAAAGTATAAATATCTTGAGTGAGTAGGAAATGGATCTTGTACACATGCCGAATTCAACACTTGATACCCTACATACTTTGATTCTCCCATAATTATTGATGTTAATATCTAATTTACTTACCCAATGTAACTCCTTTACTAGATAAATAACTCATGCATCTAACATATAGTCAATTTCCTCTTAAACACATATAATCAAATTCATTGTATATGATGTTTTCTTCACTGGTTTTACACCTTTGCATAAATTAATAGACATATTTTCCAAAGACTTATAAACCCATTTCATTTCACTATAAATCCTTGAAATATATTCTCTAAATTCTTTGATTAACTCAATGAATTTTTTGAAATACACATCAGTCTAATAATCTCCAATGATTACTAAATGTTGTTCTACATCTATAAATATGTTTGCTTCTTTTTCACACAAAGGTTGGTTTTAATACTTCTCCTAACTATATTATGTATTAACTACCTTTTTTCCCTTGTGGATATCTCCACATTGAGATGGTTTTCATCTTCCTCAAATCCTTTGTTTTATTTGACTATACAAAGGCCCTTTTATTTATTTACCTTTTTAATCAGTGTGCTTCCCAACTCTTATGCATAAACTTCATTCAATCCTATAGAAAACTAAATTACTTTTTTGAAACAACTAACCAATTTCATAGTCTTCCTCATTGTCTGTCTACTAAAACCTATCTTCCATTTGTATATCATTATGAAAACTATCCTCTTACATCACTTCTAATGGATCATTTAATTTAAGTTTAGTCATGTGAAACCTAAAATTTCATGTGAAATATTCCTTAATAGCTTAACAGTCTATTATTTCTCTCTAGGTTTCACTACATATATACCATGTGTGTGCTCATGTCTTTAAAGTTACACATAACCAATGAACACATAATCAAATGGAAGAATAAAATTATTTATGGCCAAAATATCATTACATGCCTTCAAATACTCACCAGGATTTATATCTATATTTTATGGTGGTATCCCATTCTTTATAGTTATCATATAAAATATTTTGTAAATAGATTATTTAACCTATGTCTGATTAAGTAGGTGTGGTTTATGTGTTTCCCACCATTACATGGTTATGTTGTGCAATGTATAAACAATGGATGGAAAAAACTCCACCTCATTGGGAAAACAAGTTTCTATATCATGTACATACTAGACTTACACATGTGTTGATCCACCATACTTTAGTAGTTTTTCTAACCTTCCTCTACTCAATTGAAACACTAATTTCATAAATTTTGATACAAATAGAACCCACTTCATAGCTATGTTATGTATTAGCCTTTTTCTAGCCTTATGTGCCACCTAATAAACATACTTTAAATTGATTTAATGTGAGTTCTCTTAATTCTTTCACACTTCTTACTAGTGACCTCATATTATTCTTAGACTTCACACACAAATATTATGGTGTCTGACGCAACCAAGACTCAACATATTTTATTCCCATGTGCAATGATGTTATGGATATTTTTCATGCCTTCATCTATATCTACACTCTCAACATAGGTAGGATCATGCTCACCATCAATAGGAATAACTAAAAAATTATCATTTTCAAAAATCATATAACATTGTTTAAAGTGCATATTAGTTTTATTCTCATATCACCAACGTTTGCTCTCACTCTTCAACCTCACCTAAATCTTCCATTCAAATTCGATTATGAAATTTATCCCCATTATATCTAGATTCATGCCCTTCAAGGCTTCAATAGTATTTTAATTATTCTTTTTAGCCATAAACAACATATTTGATGAAGGATGCAACCTTGGGATCCCTATTTTCATCCATATATTATTTTTTAATATGTTCACCATTTCACCTATATCCAATAGGATATTGTTTAAATATCACTCACCGATCTTTGCATCAATGGATTACTCTTGGTCATATCTGACATTCTTTGTACTTCAAACCCTCTTTATGTTTTCTCAAACTTACTCATCTACCTCCCTCATTAATTTATTGAGCCAAGGTTTCAACAAAGGTAACACACCTTCATTTTTTAATAAGTAAATAATCTTTGATATTTATTTTGTCTCCCTAACAATGGAACCTTTATTTTAACTTTCCCCAATATTAACTTCCATATCCCACATAGTTTATACCTCACCTTAGAGATTCTAAATTATTTATTTTTATTGAACCAAGATAAAATTTCATAGTTGTGTATTAAGGTAATCTATAATCACCATTTTTATTTCATGGACTACTTTCTCTATTTTTTGTGTGGAAATTATTCTTGATCGAGTATCAAACCAACTCCTTGTAGTTATGTTCACATTAGGGCTTCATTTTTTCTTGTGCTCATTTTTTTTAATTACTCCTCTTTCCTCTTTTTCATAATTCAGATCATTCCTACACCTTTCTACATTGTATCCCTCTACAATATCTACTAACAAATATTTGGACATTAGTCCATCCTATCCCTCTCCACAATACACATAAGTAGAAACTTTGATAATTATATTTGGTAATTATCTTGTTCCACACTTAAAACATAATCTTGTAGCACACATTCATAAAAATGCATACAATTTTTTTAATTAATTAGTTATTAAGTGTTCAATTAAAAAATACATTACCAGTTATATCAATTTACTTATAACCACTCAACATTAATAAAAAAAAATAACCTTATACATAACTCAATGTGGAAGATAATCATACAACTTTGAATTACATGTTGGTTATCAAAGTTTCACATAAATACATCACCTTTTATCATATGCATTAAAATGATATAATTTATAAATAATGAGGTATAGGAGATGAGATACAAGTCTTAATCAATCATATTCAATTGGTTCCATTGAAGATTGTTATTGAGAGGAAGGTAATGGGCCAAGATGATCCCAACCATAATGATGAATAGAGATCCCTAGACACCCCATTAAATCAATTATTGTTATACAAAGTGAGTGTGCACCACATTATAAAAGACCATGTAGTGTCATTCATCACCAAATACACACAACACATATTCCCATACTCATAGAACAATCCATTTCATATAGTATAAAAACATCCATTTATAAGCAAGGTGTCATCATTTACCATAATTAAAGTACGTTATTGTGTTAATTCATTCACATTATCAGTGAATTAGATGATTACACACACACATGGGTGAATTACTCAAAATACTTCCTAAAAAATATAATGTAATCTACATAAAGATCAAGTACCTCAACAAATAGCATTAATATTCCTATTCTATAAAGGAATCATAAATCCATAACTAGATATCAAGGTTCATTAATTTCTTAATTTGATTATCAAGCCTAGGCATACACCTACTCAAAGGTGACATAATTGTCTCTTGTTAAATTTAGTTTCACAATTTAATTTTTTATATTGGTGGAAACTAATTTACCTACTATTAAATTCCACTTGCATTTATAGCATTAATTTAACTAGGTTAATTTCCTTAGCATCACTATAATGGTGAGAGGGTAATATTCTAAGGCCATACATCATGTATGAAACTTAGAATGATAATAATAGGTTAATTCTGATGTGATAATTAACATACATTGTGCCCCTTCTTGTATATTAAGGTTGGCATTTTTACCCTTAACATTATGATAGTTAATCTAGCCCATACATGTAAATGTAAAATGTAGTATTGTTCCATGTCTTTCATGTTGCATATGGTTCATATAAGTTTCTACTTATAATGACATAATTATAGGCCTTGGATATTATCTCCCAAGGATTCACAATCTAATCTTAACATGTTGACTACATAATCCACCCATACAGATAAATTATCCCATGTAGTATTACCATAAAATTACTTCTAGGTTCACTTTGTAGTTCTACTACTTGTAAGGAATTACCATTATGATAATTCACCTAATAGGTTATAGAGTAGCTAGCTCTGATGACTCCTATGGTGTCTACCAAGTTAACTTGACACTATGATTTATTTTTAGGAATTTGAACATCTAAGTATCAACACAAAGAATTAATCCATGACTACTCCAACTAGTGTCTATCAGCATTGAAAATGTATATATGCATATATTTTTACCTAGGTCATTACATTACATAATTAGTGTACACTAAGGATAGAGTAATTTTTGGTAAATTATGATTTATCAACTCAACTTATGCCCCTAATGGTATTACTAGGTCCTTCAAATATGTGGATGCTAATAGATCTCATGGGTCATGAAAAAACCCCATACATTAGAGCCTAGAATATTATGGATGGCTACTCTAATAGCTCATAATTCAAGTTCACGTGAATGGTTATGCTCACAAGTCATTGTTTTGATACCAATAAAAAAACTCATAAAGGTAAAAAAATCTCTCTCTAAGTTTGATTATGAGGTTGTAATTTATGTTTTTAAATATGTTAATATATGTTACATGTGTGTTGTGAAATCTATTACACTTAATATGTAAGTGTCCAACTTGAGTGCACGGATTGCTAAGTGGTTATCAATGACATCTACTACCATTATTTCCAACTTTGGTTTCCTTAGTGTCATATATCCTACATGGTATTTATCATAAGCATGACAAGTAATACCACCATGATTGGATCTCATGATGTCCATTAGACTAGTTTCTAAGGTGTTCAAGTCTAGTTAATGTGTCAAACATGACAAGATTAACAAGTTTTCAATGTGATAAGTGTGGTTTCATTTCAAACATGTTTATGTTATTTAAAATTTAATTTTATCTCTCCTTAATTAACTACCAGGATGAGGGTACCTCCATATCAAATCAACAATTTTTGTTTAAGAAACAAGTATAAGGAAAAACATTTAGTTTTGTAAAAAAACTATTTTTTTGTGATAGTACTAATTAAAACAAAATTTTGCAAACATATTTAAAAGATAGTTTTTATTATTTAATGGAATTTAAAAGACCTAAAATTAAATCACAAAATATACACATACATCCTTTCAATGATTTCCAAAATAATCATATAAACTATAATGAACATTTGAGACAAATTTTTGAACAAACATTAACTAGTTTGTATCTAAACTCCTAGATTTGGGCATTCACATAAGTATGTCCCCCCTAAACTATCAAAAATTCATAATTCTAGATTTTAAATTCCACATTTGGTGTCCATAGGAGAATGACTTATTCCATTCATACAAACAACAAATGAAAATGGGAAAAATACGTAAAACTCATTAACGAAAATTGCCTGGTCATTCATAAAATGAACTCAAAATTTAAATATTCAGTTATAGCCTATGGGGTGAATTAATTTATAATATCATACTTTAATTTTATCCCCAAAAATGGTACCTAAATTAAATATAAGATTCACCCTTTTATTCTTATCATGATAAGAACATAACCTATAAAAATCAACTCAAAATCACATATACAATTCAAAGCAATTACTTCCCCAAACTCAACATAAATTTCCCTATTTGTGAAAAAAACTAATTACAACCCATAAATTAAAATTCATCCCAAATTATCAATGTACATTAGATTTTAAGGTTACTTATTTTTTGATCAAATTTTGAACAAAACCCATAAAATCAATTCACAAATTTTCTCGTAGATTTATGTTTAACTCTAAATATAGATGTGTGAGGTATCTAAGATTAAGAAATATAGAATTGGTTCTAACACAAAGGTGATAAATTAATCTATAGTAGGTCGATTAGTTATAAAATTTGGATAAATAATATTAAGAATTTATATAATTGAAATTGTTAAAAATATTTAAGTATAACTATTGAAATATATTAAATTACATCAATTAATGGTTAAGTGGTGTTATTTATGTACCCTTAATAAATTAAATTATATTGGTTAAATAATAATATATTTTATTATATATCATGAGTTTATCCTCGTGTAAATAAATAATAAAATATATTAAATGATATTTGGAGAGGTTGGATCCATTAATGTCTTGGTTGGAAAAGGTCACATTATAATAGTTAGATTACCTTGCCTATATAATAAAGAGTTTATATTATAAGATACAATGAAAAAAAAAGAGTTGAGATAATGAGAAAATGTGAAGAACACATTTCCAAGTTATATGAAGATTGATTGAGAAGAAGTGAGAGGAAGAAAGACTATATTGGGTACTTGTTAGTTTCTCATAATATGAATAATATTTGTGGGTTTTTTACCTCTTAGAGGTTTTTCCATGTATATCTTGTGTTGATTTAATGTTTACCTTTGTTCTTGATATCATATCTAGCTCCATTGCTCATATGCATTATTTTTCTTAATTTATCATGGTATTAGAGCTTATAATGTGTTGATCAAGTGGCAAGGTTATATATCACACTTGTTGAGCTATGTTCAAGTTCATGTTTGCTCAAAAATATACATGTAGATCATGTGGCATGTTTAAAAGAATGTTCTGAAGCCTCTTTTCATCAAGTTCATGATATATGAACCACAAACATTCATTGTTAGATTTGACCAATCGGATCCATTTTCAAGACATTTTCAACCCTGTGGAGGTCTTGCACAACCCATGGTATGGTCTTCTACATGAGGATTTGGTAAGAAAAATTTGATTTCAAGTTTTTTTCTATTGTTTGGTATTTAAATATGTTAAAAAAAAAATTCTCATAGTTTTTCATAAGCTTCTTTAGAACCTATAAGGCATTTTTTAAAGATTTTCAATTTTTCTCTCTCCTCCCATGCATTTTTTTAGCATGAGAAGACTAAAAATATATGAAATATTAATTTTTGGGTATCAAATCTCCATTTTGGTCTCTTCATTTGCTTAGTTTGGCTATTTCTAAATAATTTTGATCTTTACTTTCCCTGATTTGGTCTTATGTAGTTGATTTCAAAATTTCTCTCTCCTAAACACTAATTTTTGGCATGTGTAAGCTAAAACTCATAAAACTCAAATCTAGTTTTTCCATTCACTTAGTTTGGCCATTTGGAGTCAGTTTTGAGCTTTATATGGCTTGATTTTGCCTCTTAAAGCTTGTAAAAGCTCCCCTCCTCTCTTCCACATGCCATACTTCTACTTGTACAGCCCTGTGTAGAAACAATAGTAAAAAAATGATTTTTTTGGATAAAAATTTAATTTTTAAGTGTGTTAAGTGTTTAGTTTGGCCAATACAAGGTGGTTTTGAGCTTTGTATGGCATGTTTTAACATCTTTGAACTTTCAGAAGCTCACCTGCTACCTCCAATGCATCATACCTATAGAATGGCATCTCTGTACAACAACAATGGCAAATTAAAAATCAATTTACAAGTAAGAAAACTCAGATTTGATGTTTTAGAATGATTCAAAAGGTATTTTCAAGGTACTTTTGAGATTTAGATCATCAACATGATTACCTAGAACTCCATGTATGCATTCTTCTTCTCTATTTATGCCATGCTTCTGCCCTATGCATGATACAATAGTTTTTAAATGGTTAGTATTTTTAAATGGAAAGTATTTAATAAATAAAGTTTTTATTTAATACTTTATTTTCCACATAAGTTATGGAGCCCGCCTAATTATTTTAATGTTTTTCAAATTAAAAATATTTGCATGCATTGAACTATTTATTACAAATATTTTATTATTTTTTATTTTTTAATAAAAAATCATAATTAATTAAATATGTTTTAAATCATGTAGCTTGCATGTGAAGCCTTTTATTGAACAAAGGGAAGTTGACTAGTATTTTTTAGAAAATACTTGTAGATCCAAGGTCCTTAAATCAAATCCCATCCTAATATATATCTTATTCAAATATGATTTATTTTATTTTAAAATAATTAGTTAAAATAATCTTTTGTTAGTCATTCAATCTCTCACATGTGAAGCTTACAATACTTTTGACACTTTTAACACCCTTGACTTGTCATATTATTTATCGAAGATGATCATGTGACCAATTGATCTTTAGGTTTTTACACCTTTTAGACATATTGGGATGGTATTTTGTTTTATTTTAAGCTTCTTAATATGACTTTTAATATGTAAGTTATTTTTACGACACTTATGACTTTTACCCTTATTGCAATTATTTGTATTTTTTGAATTATTTTGCTATCAACTAAATGGCTAGTATTCTTTATTCACTATAATATTTATTTTTATTATAAAATAAATTATAAAACACATTAAAAATTTTGATTTATAAACCCTTTTTTGTCAGTTTAGTATAAACACAAACTTGTAGTGTCAACTTTAAAAGGAGGAAGAAATATTCATGACTTAAATTATAATAAGAATTATTCCTAATATGATATATAATATTTTGTTAACTTAGTATCAAATTATTAGTAAATTTATTGTATGTGCATCACATAACCTACTTGTTGATTTAACATACTTGATTGCAAGCTTACATATACTCCTATTGAAGGTTATGTTAAAGCTTGATCCAAAACTGTGTGCAATAAAGCTAACCCCTATTTACAAATATATTTTTGGTATTTTTTTTATCTAACCATTAATAGAATAGATATTTCATAAGATGTGTGTGTTGCTTCTAGATTCATGTAGGATCCATACTTGGATCATTGAAAATTAGCAAAGTAGATACTTCAGTATATAAAAAGAACTATAAACTTTAGTTTATATTATTTTTCTTT
This sequence comes from Torreya grandis, assembly GCA_037957365.1. Classification (NCBI taxonomy): domain Eukaryota; kingdom Viridiplantae; phylum Streptophyta; class Pinopsida; order Cupressales; family Taxaceae; genus Torreya; species Torreya grandis. The sequence continues at coordinate 363,002 of JARHVA010002648.1, forward strand.
TGATTATGCTAATTTATTTGGTTATTGTTATGCTAACCATACTATGATGAGTCTATTTATGGATATTGGTGTAGGTGATATTAGTTGGAACACTTCATGAGAAAGTTGGTAAAGAAGTCTTATAGCAATGAAGGATGATAGAAGAACATCGTGTGGAAATTTCTCATTGTACCAACCTTCTTGGTAATAGTCAAAGTTGTATAGATTTGGTAAAAAATCTAATGCATCACCAATGAAATAAATCCTATTGAATTTCATTCAATGTTATGCCTATCAAATTTACCATTAAGAGGGAGTGTGCATGACAATGTCACTTCTTAATAATCATGTGTGTCGTGTGTTTCCTTCTATCTCTCTATAATTATTCTCACTATAAATCATTATAATATATCACTTTATATGATTTTGGTAAACTTAATATGGAATTATACATTATACCCAACATTTAGTAGCATGAAGGTCCTTATATTATAAAACAATTCAATATACCTGGTTGATTATTCATGAGAAATTATGAGATATTTTCTCACTATAAGATGTAGTCTCATAATCATGCTAGCCTAAACTCACTATAAGTGGTTTAGGGTAACATAGTTTAATTCCTTTAAATGTACCTATAGAGATATATTTTAAAACTTTTAGGTGTATATAAGTGTATAGTGTAATTCCTATAAAGGTGAATATGTGATTATGATTACATAGTGTAATACATTTGGGTATCTATAGTTATATAGTGTAATTCATTTAAACATGACTATGTGATTATGGTTACATAATGTAATACCTTTGGATATTTATAGTTAAATATTGTAATACCTTTGGGTGACTATGTTTACATAGCAAAATTCTTTTAAAAGTGACTATGGCATGATGAAAGATGTTTCCTTCAATTATTACCTCTTAAAACTCATCATGTGGATTATTCATGGAGTGAAAGTTTGTTATGTTGTTACCTCCTAAAACTCATCACATAGATGGTTCATGGAGTATAACTTCATTGTTATAAATGTGATTATGTCATGTATTCTCACTTAATATTAAATGAGTTTATCTTCATGTAAATAAATAATAAAATATATTAAATGACATTTAGAGAGGTTGGACCTATTACTGTGGTGGTTGGAAAAGGTCACTTTATAATGGTCAAATTACTTTTCCTATATAATAAAGAGTTTATATTATAAGATATAATGAAAAAAAAGGACTTGAGATAAATGATTAAATGTGGAGAACATATGTCCAAGTTATGTGAAGATTGATTGAGAAGAAGTGAGAGAAAGAAAGACTGTATTGGGTACTTGTTAGTTTCTCAAAATATGAATAATATTTGTAGGTTTTTAACCTCTTGGAGGTTTTTTTATATATATTTTTTATTTTTTTATGTATGCCTTTTCTATTGATCTCATATCGAGATATATTGCTCATATGAATTATTTTGCTTAATTTATCAACATAAGGGTGATAAATTAATCTATAACAGGCCAATCAATTATAAAACTTGGATAAATAATATTATAAATTTATACAACTGAGATTGATAAAAAATAATTAATTATGACTATTGAAATATATTATAATAAATTAAAAATAATAATACTTGGTTTATTATGCACAAATAGCTATGGACTAGAAACATGTATAAAATATACATGATCAATGTTATATATTAGTTACCGGACTCTAATTTTTTTACTTTTATATCTATAGACACTAACATCATATCTAGACACTATTATTGATGCTACAATATAAATGTGACACAAGTATCCAATATTAAATAATGACTAGATTTGAATGTAAACAACTTCATTTTTATAGGTTTTTTATCTCCTTTCTACTAGTATATTCAAATATGGGATACAAGATGTTATTTTTTGATGATTGATTAAACCCTATATCTTCACCATTCTTTACTTTTAGAATGAGTTTGATAAAAAAATATCTTAGTGGACTCACAGTGTCGAGCTACCCCAAAGACCCCTCTGTCAATGAATGTTGACTGCATAGACAATACTCCAAGGAGGGACTTAGATTTATGTAGTTTTCTTCTATGCATAGGAATGTGTGTGCACAAGGGTGGAATATATTAAATGAGGATGCATGAAATTATCTTGCTTGTAATTTAAAAAATATCACTTATGGGCTACTCTTTGAATTCTTCAAACCTATAATATGATTGTTCTTATACATAATATGGAGATATGGATGAATAGGGTAGAATAGAGTGCTTGTATACTTGACTGATTTAGATTTAGTAAGTGTTTGTTTGGTATTTGATAAATGAGTAATGAGAAGTATTAGACTTATATTTATACCACATTTTTTTTTTTAAATATTATAGGGTTTAATAAGACAATTAGGCCGATCCATAAGTTTTGAATCATTTTAAATTTGGATGAATTTTGTCTACTAGACACTAGATAAAGATCTAGAAAATACCATCAGTGGTAGTGTCCTTATATGGTCATTAGTGTTTAAAGGGATACAAAACATGTATAAGTATAAAAATTATTATGAAGGATGTTTATCAGGTTTTAATATTTTTTGTGTAGATCAAGAGACTTGAGTCATCAAAATGATATGGATCAAATTAAGAGATAAATATTTAGGCATAGTGATATGGTGAATGTGAGCCTTTTTATAGTCAGAGGTATATAACTAAAGGGTAGAGGCCTGATTAATTTTTTTCAAATGTACAAAACTAAGATTCTATAAATATTCAATTTTATTAGTATCTACATTTTCCCTCCTTTAATCTACTAATATGTAAGATTGAAATTATGAGGTTAAAGGAAAGAAATGTGTAATAGGTGTGTATAACACAAACTGCCTTTATTTGAGACCACTTTGAGTGCTTTACTAGTATATAACATGTAACCAAGATCATGTTATAGTATAAATCAGTGCATATGATTTTAAATTTGAGATAACTGATTGTTTTTTAAATAAGTATACTTGTGTGTCGATGTAACCATGTTACCTTCTTTGAATTGGCAAAGATGATTCCTTATAAAACATTAGAGATGGAGAAGGTTTAAACCTAAAACTTGGAGATATGAAGAGATAAATTAGAAGGAATTATACCCCAAATCTAGTGTAAGGATGAGTTGACATGATGATCGAGATTATTATATGTCAATAACATAACTCATGTGTGAATATATATATATATATATATATAGTGAGGGTGAGTGATTTAATCAATCCATATTATAAATATAGTGATATTGGATGATTTAAACACTCTAATCTATAAATATACTGAGGTTGAATGATTTAATCATTTCAACCTATAAAATGAACTAATTATTGTAGTAGAAAAGGCTCAATAACAATACATTATGATATAGTTGTTGTGTCTTTATGAGTAGTTTAATTGGTATTTTTTTTAATTTTTGGTATAATATCATGGCATATGCACCTATAACATTTTTGAGCTAGAGTATATGTGTCATAAATCTAAAAAACTTTGTTTCAAATCTATGAAAAATTAGTGCAATGTATATGATTCTAACTGAAGTGTATATATAAATCATGGAACTGAACTAGAGATAGTGCAAGTGTGGAGGTCATGTCTTTATGACATGTCCCCACTAAAGTTAGAAATATTGAGTAAGTGTATAAGTGTGGAGGTCATCTTCTTATGACATGACCCCACTATAATCTAGATATTGTGAAAATATATAAGTGTGGAGGTCATTCCTTTCTGACATGCCTTCATTATAATATATAAACTATGAAAAATGTGGAGGTCATGCTTCTATGACATGCAACCCTTTTGAGGTGAGGGAAATAGAATATGGTAGGTACCTTACCTAAAAATGATAAGTTAGTTTTATAATCTATGTATGAATCATATAGTATATAGGGATAATATGTTGAAGTAGATATATTAATTAGGCTCACAATATGTGATCACATCAAATCATAAGATACATGATATAGATCATGGCAATGTCCAAAGGGTAATAGTATAAGCTCAACAAGAAATCAAACATTCACATAAGAGGACTCAAGTAATGCAAAGGAATGGTCCAAGAAGACCTCATACAAGGGGCATGTTTAAATGTCATACAATGTTTTAAAATGACATATTAAAATTATCAATCCACATATAATGACATATTTAAATGTTCAATCCACATACAATGACACAAGGGCCAACAAGAAAGGAACATATTCAAATGTTCCACAATAAATACAATAGAAAATAATGAAATACACTCAATGAAGTGAAAAATAAATGAAGCATAAAAAATATACATAAACATATTATATTAGTCCTTGAATATATGTTTTAGTAAAAATGTTATGTAGTATGGCATATCAAGTACACTGTGAAAGATATGAGCATGGATATAGACATGTGTAAGTGTTAGCATATAGGTTCAAACATGATAATGTATAAATGATCATAAAAGATGTTTAAAATATATCACCTGTGATCAAGCAAGCAGATGCCCTCAATGTACTATATGATGTGAGTAGAGGAAAGCTCCACCATCTATAAGTGCACAGATCATGTGTATGGGTATGCTTGTATAAAATGCAAATATGCATGAAAAATATGTGTATATAAGAATGAAATGATATGTTATTTACTAACATAAAATAAATAAAATAGATGCCAATGAACTAATAAAAGTTGAGAATGCTGAATATTTTGGTTTTTTAAAATTATTTGAATGTTTTTGTGTTTTTGTTAATATTTAAGTATTTTTAATTTTGGAATATTTGAAAGGAAAGGGTTATATTATGACTCTATCCAAGGGATGCTCAGAGGTATCTCCAATGACTAGAAGATAATTCATGATTGGATATACTTCTCTTGATGAAAATGAATAAGGAGAGTAACCATGGATTTATATCTTCTACCTCATTTAAATGTCAACTTAGGGATGTAGACTTGATAGGATGATATCACTGTATGTGCACACTCAATCTCTAATTTAATAGTTTGTTAATTGTGTCTAAGATGTTGCAGTGCAGTAAATGAAATGTTTGAATTGAAACATAAACAAAGTACAATAAAATAAATGCTTATACATGGGAAGCTTCCTAAAACAAATATTAAACAAGAATACAAATCACATAATTTAGAAATAAAATGCATAATGCTTAATAAAATCAAATCACATGCTTAACTAACTATATGGGTTGGATTGTTGATGTAGCCTTCCAAATGAGGCCCTTGCTCCTTCCAACTCCATCATCAAACCTTCCTATTACAACACTATATTGAACTCAGAATTGGTCACTCATTAATCAAAATTACAGCAATGAATTACTGCATGAAGTTATAATCACAATTGCTTAACACAATATACTTCTGACAATGTCTATTCAACATATACCATTTTTTATATATCTCAACTTTGTTGATACATATTTATATACTATAGAGGAGATTGTTTTATTCAAAATAATATATACATTTTATTTTAAGATACTTTTAGCTTAGGATAACCAAAATTAGTTCCTCTAGTTAAATATGTCATTTATGTGAATCTTGCGACTTTGCTACAACACAAACAAGGTTGTTCATTCTTCAACCACTTTCTTATTGAACTCCATAGAGGTTAGAGCCATTTTTTTGAGTTAGTTGAAAGAGAATCAAAATTTGTTCATCTAGAATTTTGATCATGCATTGGCTATAGGATTATCTATGTAATGATATTATTTTTGTTGTAGGATGCTCTATGTTATATACCTATTTCTCAAAAATATTTTCAAAACACATTCATAAAAAAAGCATCCTAAATCAATAGACAACCTTCATATATTTAATTTCAATACAAAATTTTAACTATTTAAAATATTTTAAAAATATAATGTTATACGGTTTATGAAAGTAGGGAATTATATGGAAAAGTGTTAAAAAGCATGGTAAACAAGCACAATGAGTACAATAGATGAACACAATAACAAAACATTTATAGGGCTCATCACATGCCCCAACTTAAGATATTGGTTGACCTCAAGCACCATACTTATTCATTATTAGGGAAAAAATGGCTCTAAAATCCATGGGTTCTACAGTGCCCTTAACAAGGTGAGCATAAAAACCCTACCTCTACTCAAATATTTGCCAACTTTTAGCTTATCAGGTTTTGTCCACCAAGACTTTGTCCTACCAATCTAGAATAGAATACCATAATAAGGGTGGCTATAAATTTAGGTTCAGTAATTATGATCCCATATCACCTGTAAGAAGAATGTATTTTATAGTCCTATTAAATGTTGCATTCAAATTAAAAGGGAAGTAGGGATCCCTCTTCTTTGGTGTAGTAGTGAGCTCATTCCAGCATTTGATATAGGACTCTTTGGATAAAGGACCAATATAATTTCTCAACCCCAAATAATAATATTGAACTTCATCACATTTCTATCCAAACTAAGTACTAACTTTTTTCTTTAACATGATATTATCCCATTTAGCTAATACAACATTAGGTGCCATTGATTCACCCCTAATAAGTAACTGTCTTTCATCTTGTTTTGTCCTATATTTTTCTCTTTCTCTTTCACTTTTCTATTCATTCAACAAATATGATGAAAATACTTGCAATTGGACATCTATAGCATATAGATTGGGATTCCATTCTATATCATACATAACAACACAATTATGTAGGTAGAACTCACATGATTATGCTTCTTCTTCCTATGAAATTACTTTATAAATAGAAAAGAGAGAAAGGGGATCAATAACTTTATGGGGCATATCAAAATAAATTCTCATAAACCTAAACTTGTGCCATTGTTCTTCAAGATAAACTGAATAAACTTTTATAGGAGGCTTGCAATCAAGGAGTTCTTGGGTTATACCAACCATGTCCTCAACTTTTTATTTCATTTTGGTGATGCTTTCTTCCTTAAACTTATTTTCCTCTTTCAATTTCCTTTTTTTTTCTCATTTCCTTTAGAGATTCAAATTAATTATCCATCCAATTCAATATTTCAAAAGATATTATAAAATAGGAATGATACCTGATCTCAGGGGTAGCTTTATATTCCTCTTATTGATTGACCTCTATAAAAGGTTATGGAATGTTGGATGAAGGATGATCCTTGGTTGAGGGTTATAGCTGACAAGTTATTGTAACAAGTACATCCAGACCTCCATCAGATTGATCTTGTAGTTAATTCCTTAGTTTCTCAATTTCTTGCAAGGCTTGCTCAAGAGTGGAAAATTTTAGTTTTACTATAGTAGCTTGCTTTAATTATTCATCTTCTTCCTTCATAGGTTCCTCATACAACTCTTGTTCTACTTCTTCCTATACTAGATCCTCATGCAATTATTCAAAATTATGTTCCACTTGTTCTTCTTTAGCATGCATTTCTTCAAGATTGTGGTCAACTTGCTCTACTTCTTTCTGATGGAATATTGGAGAACATTCTTCATCTATTTTAGTCTCAATAGATTCATTTCTACTATTAGTTCATTCTTCCCCATATTCTTGTTTTATTTGAATAATGGAAGAAGGTTTAGTTTTCATTTTTCTCTTTAATCTATGATATATACGAGGAGTGGGGGTTACTTTGGTCTTCTTGAAAGAAGATGGGAATTCCTCCTCAGACTCATTAGAATAAAGATGGAGAATGAGTTTCCCATTTTTCTTTCCCTCAGACCTTGTTGTAGCTTCTTGTGTTGCTTTAAGAATACCTTCTTCCACAGGTTCTTATGTGTCTGTAGAAAAAATTTCAACTACAGGTTCTTGTGGTTCTACAGGGAGGGCTTCTTATTCTAATCTTTATTCTTCAACCTCCAATTCTTTTTCTAATTTAATTCCTTCTCTATCACTCTCTTCATTTCTTGGTGTTTGAAGAAATTCCTCCTAACTAATGTTGGGTTTGGTTCTTTGTAAATAGTTTTTAACAAGTAATTGAATGAGATAATAATGGGAAAGAGCTTTAGAATTACCTTTTTGAAAAGCCTTAGATATCTTGGTGATCATATGAAGCAAAAAGTTGAGAATTTTTATCTCCACTCCATGTTGTAAATGATTAAAAAATTTGAAGTGTAGACCATGCAACATAGAATACCTTCCTTCACAGATGAAATATCTATAGATAAACTCGATAGCCTTAGCCCATATTCTGAGTAGAGATAACTTTACAGTACCTTATTTTGAGGTTTTTAGGCATTCATTTACTTTGATAAACCTTCATCTCTCAGTCTTGACATCATATTTGTCTTGCCATTTGTCCCCTATTCTAGGTAGTCTCGTTACTTTACCGATGGTTGTTTCCATCAGCTTTACTTCTATCCCTTTTATCATGGCCAAGCTATTATGTAATGTACCAATAAATTCTTTTGTAATTCATTCATATAAAAACTATATTTTTTTGAAATACTATACCAATCTTATATTCTAAAACAAATATAATATTTCCAAGTTGTTGGTCAAGGGGGTGATATCTAGTAGTTCATATTTCAACAAATCGCCTCCCAAATTACATGAGTTACATGTCTAGGTGTTTGTAGCAAGGATTTTGGGAAATGGTGGAATGATTTGTGAATTTTTCATTGAGAGGTGAAATAAGTTTTTTAAATTAATTACAAATCTCCCTCCAACTTAATTTTTCACTTGTCCTCAAAGGATGAAGCTAGCGTGCATGAAACACTCATAGTAAGAGTAAGGGGTGGTAGTAGCAATTGTATCAATTGTCACATAAATGAAGGAGATGATAAGTGGGTATAATAAGGATATGATATGGTGGTACATTAATAGAATTAAGTCTCATCATCTTTTAGAAATAATTAAAATATATCATAATAAATAAATAATAATTATCGTATCAGCTATAGAATTACCTGTTATAAATGTGCAAATGATGATGTGAAGTGATGATCATGGCATATGCTAGTGTTTGAGTGGGAAAAACACTTGAGGTAGGATGGAGTGTAGGAATACATCATGTTGCAAGATATGATTCCTATAGTAGCAAGTTTTTCATTCTATAACAAGAACAAAAATATATTTCTACTCTAAGGTAATGAATCTACAAGAAAAAACAAGTGAAAACAAAAAAAAAATATTGCAGAAGTGTCTTTTCACTTTTTCATTTTTTTAATGAATGTCAATCAGTCAATAACCTATTTTTTTAAGATAACATCTATCAGCAACACTTGAAGGTTTTTATTATTGAATTTTCTAAAAAAAAGTTAGATTTGTAGGCCCAAAATCAACTGAAATCATAAGAATCTAAAGGGTAGGATTTTATTTAGCCTAGACCAAACCATTGTGAATGACTTGTTCTTGGTTGTAGGAAGCTTTATTACTCTTGGAAAATATTAGAGAAGGGTTGATAGAAATACCCTATAAATACATGAACAGATTGATTTGCTTCATAAAGAAGAGATGGATGTTGTTATTTAAGTTGGCAAGTGAGAGTTTCCTTGGAGAATGGTTTCTTATATAACTTGATCCTATGGCCATTAATAAGTAGTTGAAATTAAATAGAGTCAATGGTCATGAGATTTATAGATCCATTGTCAAAAACTCATTCGATCTCATAAGGCCCAAGCCATCTAGATTGTAGCTTTCTTTTATGATCCTTATATTTAGAGTAAAAAAGGAGTACCCAATCTCCTACTTGGAAACTCTTAGTCTTGATGTTTCTATCATGCCGTCATATACGTTGTCTTTACACTATTTTAGAATGATGAATTTCTTATTTTCTTAATTCATCAAGTGCATTCAACTATATGATCCTACCTTGTTGATTTAGAGAAAGATCTATGCCCAAATCAAGTGATGTCTTTAATGTCTTATGTTCAAACACAATGGGTAGAATAGACTTTTTAGCATAAATTAGTTCATATAGATTGAAACCAATTGTGATTTTCTAGGTGATTTTATAAGCCTAAAGTGGTTTTAGAAGATGAGTTGACCAATCTTTTATATGCAGGCTGATAGTTTTAGTGAAGATATTTTCCAATTCTTAGTTTATCACTTCCACCTGACCATTTGACTAAGGATGGTAGGGGGTAGATTTATTGTGTCTGATTTTATATTATTTTACCAAGATAGTTATATAGTCTGATTTTAAATGTGGGCCTTGGTATGTGACTATTTCTCTTGGTACTTCATAGCAGGTGAATAATTATTCATAAAGGAACTCCACATTGAGATGGTTTTCATCTTCCTCAAATCCTTTGTTTTATTTGACTATACAAAGGCCCTTTTGTTTATTTACCTTTTTAATCAGTGTGCTTCCCAACTCTTATGCATAAACTTCATTCAATCCTATAGAAAACTAAATTACTTTTTGAAACAACTAACCAATTTCATAGTCTTCCTCATTGTCTGTCTACTAAAACCTATCTTCCATTTGTATATCATTATGAAAACTATCCTCTTACATCACTTCCAATGGATCATTTAATTTAAGTTTAGTCATGTGAAACCTAAAATTCCATGTGAAATATTCCTTAATAGCTTAACAGTCTATTATTTCTCTCTAGGTTTCTCTACTTATATACCATGTGTGTGCTCATGTCTTTAAAGTTACACATAACCAATGAACACATAATTATTCACCTGCTATAAGAGTGAGATAAGAGTTAAATAAGTTCATATAGATTGAAACCAATTGTGATTTTCTAGGTGATTTTATAAGCCTAAAGTGGTTTTAGAAGATGAGTTGACCAATCTTTTATATGCAGGCTGATAGTTTTAGTGAAGATATTTTCCAATTCTTAGTTTATCACTTCCACCTGACCATTTGACTAAGGATGGTAGGGGGTAGATTTCTTGTGTCTGATTTTATATTCTTTTACCAAGATAGTTATATAGTCTGATTTTAAATGTGGGCCTTGGTATGTGACTATTTCTCTTGGTACTTCATAGCAGGTGAATAATTATTCATAAAGGAACTCAACTACCTTCTCATCTTGGGCATGGGTTAAGGCTTTGACTTCTACCCATTTGGTTATATAATCAATTTACACTAGTATGTATTCCTTGTTTTTAGATTTAAGATCGATGAGACCTATAAAATCCAATCCTCATTTGTCAAAGGGTTCCAGAACTAGTTATGGTTATAATGGAATTTCATCAGAGCGAGTGGGCTTTCCCATACACTAGCATTGATCACATATGTGGGTGTTTATCATGGCATCCTTATGCAAAGAAGGCTAATAATATCTAGTAGTGAGTACTTTCATGGAATTTTTTTTAGAAACAAAATGACCCCCCATAGGGCTCATCATGGCAGGCTCTAAGAATATCATAAGCTTCATCTTATTAGATACATATTCTCATAACTAAGTCTGGTCTAATGATAAAAAGATACCCTACAATCTAGGAATAATGTATGCTCTTTTGGATTAGGTTTTATTATACCTAGATGAGAAATGTTATGGTAGTGATCTTATATTAAGATACTTAGAAATATCTATAAGCCAAGGAGATTGAATTGTTATGACAAATAAATGTTCATCAAAAAAAGAATCATCAACAATAAGACTATGCTCATCATTTTACAATTGAGATAAAAAAATATGTTACTACATTATCCTTACCTTGTCTATCCATAATGGTGATATCCAATTCCTACAACTAAAGTAACCAATGAATTATCATGCCTGTTACAATAGGTTTATTTATTAAATACCTTATTGTTGCATGATCAATGTGGCTGAATACTTGATAACCTATAATGTAGTGTCAAAATTTATTGATGGCATAGACGATGGCTAGAAATTCCTTCTCCATTATAGTGTAGTTAATTTCAGCCCCTTCAAGATTCTTGTAAATAAAATAGATTATATAGCTCAAAAATTCATCTTTTTGGCTAAGAACAGCTCCTAAAGTGGTGTCAGATGCATCTATATGAATGTGAAAAGGCTTCTTCTAGTTAGTCCCTCTCAGAATAGGAGTTGTTATGAGTAGGTATTTGAGTTATTGAAAGGTATTTTGAAAATCATCAATCCATATAAATTCATCGTCTTTAGTAATCAATCCAAACAATGGGGTGGCAATTTTACTAAAATCTTTGATTAATTTTCTATAATAACTAACATGTCTTAAAAAACTTCTAACATCTTTCTACTTCTTTGATATGGATAGATCCTTGATGATACTTATCTTTTTTAGGTTAACTTTAATTTCAACAAGGGATATGTGATGTCCCAACACAATCTCTTCAGTCATAAGCATGTAACACTTTTCATTGCTCAGAGATAATTAATAGTCTTGACATCATTTAAAAAGTTTGTCTAGGTTGGTCAGTGTTTCTTAAAATGTCTACCCATAGATGGTGAAATCATATACATAGATTTTAACATATTCATAGGAGAGATTAGAAAATATGTTTAACACATCCCTTTGAAAAGTAGTTGGGGCATTACAAAAATCAAATGGAAAGATGGCATAGGCATAGGTTCCCCAAGGGCAAGTAAAAGTGGTTTTGTTTTAGTCTTGTGGAGTAATTTGTATTTAATTATAACCACTATAGCCATCTAGGAATGAAAAGTACTTTTTCCCTACTAATGTATCTAAATACTTGATTAATAAATAGAAGGGGAAAGTGATCCTTCCTAGTAGCAGTATTCAACTCTCAACAGTCAACACAAATATGTCATTTGCCCCCTTTTTTAAGGATAATGACCAGGAAAAAGACCCATTGATTGTCTAAGATATCATAAACAAATCCTACATCCAAGATTTTTTACAACTTATTTTTGGTGATGTATTTGATTGCAATATTTATTCGTTGTTAACGTTAGCGAATAGGTTTGTATTCTTCTTTAATGTAAATGTGATGTGTGCATAAATATAGGGGTATTCCTCTCATGACATGGTAATCTCAAGTAAATATTTTTTTGTGCTTTTTTAGTATTGTAAGTAACTAAATTTCTTGTTTGGGTGTTAAAGAAGTGTTGATGTTGAGAGGTTTACTTGGCAGGATGTCTACTTGCTTTGTTAAAAAAGCGTGGTCTCTATGTTGGCGATTAAAGGAGCATAAATGCATTAATAGGGAAGTAATTAATGGAAGTAACTGCATTTATAGTTTCAACAAAATCATTCTCAAAAAATGTTTTTTGAAGAGGGCATGGTGTACATTCCAACAAGTTGGTGGCTATAGGATCTTATCGATAGGTGTTTTGTAGGACATTAGTAAGGATAGTGTCTTCTTCTTGGGCCTATAAATCTATACTATGGAAAATTATGTAGAGAGTCTGTAAGGAGATAGCTTCTTCAAAGTCATTAATCTAAGGGATTGGTCTATCATTTGAGGAAGGCTAAGATGGTGGATACAACATTAATTTCTTGGTATCATTTCCATTAGAAATTAGCATTTTTCTTGACCTATAGCCAATAAAAGCATCGGTAGTAGCCAACCATGGGAACCAAGGATGATAGGATAACCTCATAAATTTATCTTTAGCTATTGGAAAATAAAATTTGCTAGATATTGCCAAGAATACATAATGATAATAAGGTCCTCAACAATTCCTTCAAGCTTAACAATTGATCTATTAGCCATCTAGAGGATGGTGGGTGTTGGATGGAGAGTGGTAAGCTTCAATTATTACATGGTATCCATGGTCATCACATGAATGATTTCACCCAAGTCAATTAAATTATTAAAAATGGGTTGGTCATGGATACTAACATTAACTATTTTGGGGAAACTATGTTTCCCAACATAATATCTACTAATTGGCTAATGCCTTGGATTGTTTTAGGATCCTTCTTCTTTCTTCTTGGTTTTTTTAAACATAGCTCTCTAATAGCTTTGTTGTAAATAGGAACATATTTTATTACTTGAAAGAATGGGATTTTGATGCACACATTCTTGAATTGTCCTAAGATATCAAATTCAAGTTCTTGTTTAGGATGTGATATGTTTAATCTCTCTAGAAAAAGAGGATTACCAGTTTCTTTTTATTTTTTAATAGACTTGGCTCAGGATTGGCTATGGGTGGTTGTGGATTAGTATGGAGTAGAACTAGTTCAAAGTGTTTTGTGATTATGGGTGAGGTGGGTTGTGGAAGAACATGACCTGAGTGAAGTTGGACTTGATTAATAGCCAAGGTATATGTTGGATATTTCATTATTTTAGTGGATTGTGTCAGTTGAACTAACTTATTGGTAGGATTTGGAATGGGCTAGGTGGGTAATTGAGTGGTTAAAATAGGTTGCTAAGTGTTTGGTATTGTGGCATGCTATTTTAGTTGTTGTATTTACTAGGGAAAGCCTTGATTTCCTCTCTATTGTTGTTGTCATGGATTAGAGGGATAGAACCATTGCTAGTTTTAGAATTATCCCTGTTAAGGTTGTTGTCCATTTTTTTGCATCTATAGTTGATTCGGGGGTAGCTGCCAATTTGTTTGGGACCAATTTAGATTGGGTATATTCATCCAAGAACTGTGTTGAGGATTATTTGAGAATTGAGAATTTTCAAACATAGATTTTGATGATATACCTGGTCTTTGTACCCATGGTTTTTGTTGAGCCATGAAAAATACTTGGTTCTCATCTTCCCTTATGACATGCAGCTCTACTATATCAAGATTTTACTTAGTGATACTAGCTACTTGAGCTTTCATAGAATGGCATGTAAAATCTGCCTTATTGCATTTAGGGCAATAGGTGTATAAGGCTTTTTTGGTTTCTTCTTGCATTTTCTATGTATGTAATGTATCAAGCTAAGTAGCAAGGTGACTGATGATGTCCTACTTCATATTCTAGAGCAAGTTGTTAACTTCACCTTTAGATAGTCATACAGTAGATGTTATTTGAAGGGTTATGCCTCTACTTTTGTTCATGGTTGATTTGGAGTAGTTCATACATAGAACTATTAATTCATCAAATGGCAGTGTAGAAATATCACCATCAAACATTAGATCTAGTACCTTTGGACAATCATCTCTAATTCCTTTCAATAATATCAGCTTGATAGATTCCTTGTCCATTATAGTTTGCTTGGTTTTTTGCAAGTTGAACAAAAATATTTCCATATATTCTTTTAATGACTCATTATTAGCTTGTATCATTTATAAAATGTCATCTCTCATGTATTTTTTGCCTCTACAATAGTCTTGGTATTTCATCAAAAGTTTTTCCTTCATTTCTTCCCAAGTAGAAATGGTATCCTTTCCAAGTCTCATGAACCATCTAAGTGTTGCATCTTTGAGTGTTGTTATAAATAGTTTGAATTTTTTAGCATCTTGATTATAATCATAACTAAGACATAAGATGTCCAACTCAAAAAAAATGTATCTGGATCCTCAGGCACTTTTCTTCTAAAGGTAGGGAGGGCAAAGTGAGGGATATTCTTTATGGGTGAATTTCCATCAAGAGTAAGGATAAGAAATTCAAAAGTAGCAGACTTATTAGTAGTGTTTTCTTCCTAGTGATCCCCCATGAATACTCTTTGTATTGGTAGATGGGAGGTTGTTTCTACCCAACACTCAAAATTCCTATCAATTATGTGATTTCCTAGGGTGTAGAAGATGGAGACTTTATCTTTTTCCTTAGGAATGTATGGCTTCTTATACAATAGGGTATGTGTGGAGGTTTCAGAAGATTCTTCTAGTGTTTTAGTAAAGATTATTTCTAAATTATAAGATTCTATTGGCCTGGTGTTTCTTCTAGGGGCAAGAATAGCCCTGAATGCCTCCTTAGCAAGAAATTTGAGCAACAGCGGGAAGCAAACTTTAGATTATTGAACATGCAGTGATAAGGTGGGAATTATTAGAGGTGGTGCATGTGAGTTTATTCTAGGGGTATGAACCTCTTCAATATCTCTAGCTTGTGCACCAATCCAACCAAAAATTCTTCTTTCTCAACCTCTTTTATTGACAACGATCAGTGATCTTTAAGAATTCTTTCATATTATTCAGTTACTACAGGTTGTATTTTGAATCTTATAGCAATGTTCAATGATTCAAGAAAAAATCTTTCTATATAGTCCCCTTCATTTTGTATACATCAACAAATTTTTTTCTTTTTAAATTTTTGCCCACCATGCCTGCACAAGGTTAGTAATATGAAGGTTTTTAAAAAAATCTACTATCTTAATTGAAAAAAGAAAAAAATTAAACTATGAAAGTATGAAATATTTAATCTAAAAAAATAAAAAACTTTAGAAAAACAATAAACATCTAAAAACAATTGATATCAAGATTGAAGATTACAAGTATGTGACATTATTCCCTGATAATGATGCCAAAAATGACTAGTAGTTGATTCACAATCAGATATACTTCTCTTGATCAAAATGAATAAAGAAGGTAACCATGGATCTATACCTTCTATCTCATTTAAATGTCAACCTATAGACATAGACTTAATAAGATGATATCACTGTATGTGCACACTTAATCTCTAATTTGTCATTTTGTTAATTGTCTAAGATGTTGAAGTGTAGTAAATGAAATGCTTGAAATGAAACATAAACAAAGTACAATAAAATAAATGCTAATACATGGGAAGATTTATAAAATAAATCTTAAATAAGAATGTAAATTACACAATTCAGAAATAAAACACACAATGTTTAAGGAAATCAAATAACATGCTTAACTAATTAGATGGGTTGGATTGTTAATGTAGCCTTCCAAATGGGGCCCTTTCTCCTTCTAATTTTAGCTTCAAACCTTCCTCTTAAAACACTATATTGGACTTAGAATTGGTCACTCATATTAATCAAAAGTATAGTAATGAATTATTGCATGAAGTTATAATCATAATTGGTTAACACAATATACTTATGACAATCTTTATTCAACATATACTATTTTCTATATATCTCAACTCTGATGCTACATATTTATATACCGTAGAGGAGATTGTTTTATGAAAAATAATATATATATTCTATTATAAGATACATTTAACTTGGGATAACTAAAATTGGTTCTTTTCACTAAACACATCCTTCATGTAAATCTTGTGACTTTTTTGTAGGACAAACAAGGTTGTGTGTTCTTCAACTGCTTCCTTATTGAACTCCATGGAGGTTAGAGTTGTTTCTATGAGTCGGTTAGAAGAGAATCAAAATCTATCCATCCATGGTTTTGGTCATGTATTGGATGTAGGATGGTCTGTGTAATGAGATTCTTTTTATTGCAGGATGTTCCATGATATATACTTATTTCTCAAAACCATCTTTAAAACACATTCATAGAAAAACCATCCTAAAGCAATAGACAACCATCATATATTTAATTTCAATACATAATTTTAAATATTCAAAATATTTTTGAAACATAATGTTATATGGTTTATGAAAGTAGGGAATTATATGGAAAAGTGTTCAAAATCATGGTAAACAAGCAAGATGAGTACAATAGATGGACATAATAATAAGACACTTATGGGGCTCATCAATCACCTTTTCGATTAATTTTGGATTTTTATTATAGTATGTTGAGTATTTATGGGTCTTATTAGTCTTAGATATCTTTAAGGATTCATTTTTAGGTCTTAGGTTTGAATAAAATTTGAATTGGATCTCTTTTGGCACTTTTCTGCCAAAACTGCCAATTCAAAAATTTAAATTTATTTCATTGTTTCTATAGTCTAATTAATATTTTTTATAGGTCCTAATATATAATTTTGGTTTATTTAAGGGTATCTTAAGTTTTAGGATGGTATTTATTTGTTTTCCACCTTTTTTTTCATGTTTTTCATGTTCTAGCCTTGTATAACGCCCAAGGAGGCTAGTTGCTCAAGCATGAACATACGTTGGCAAAACAAGATTTAGTTAGAGGCATTATAAAAACTTAAAATGAATGAGATGACTAAAATATAATATTATTTTAGTGTGGTTAAATTTTTGACACTTAAATAATAATAATATACCGTCTATGTTGAAGAATTTTATGTGTGACTGTTATAAATTCAACGAAAACAATGAATGAAAGAACATTGTAGCAAGGTTTTTTGAAATCCTATGAGTTATCTATTATGTTATTATCATTTTATTTTATTTTTATTGTATATATATGACTCTTTTAATTTATTTATAGATTAAATATTCTTTATGTAATCTTATAAATCTATGTCCACTAAGATAGTCAAGAAGAAATGGAATAGAGGTCTCAGTTGGAGGTTCTTTTAAGTGTTTTCAAAGATGATAATATAGTAGAGAGTTTATATTTGGATAAATTAATCCTTTTTATTCTCAAAACCCCTTTAAAATTCAAAAAACTCATTCAAACCTCAAGTTTTATGCACACGGTCTTGTACCCTATAATTTTGTGTACAATTAGGTTGGTATTTAGCATTTCTAAGTCTATTTCCAATTAAGTTGAGTGTTTTTTCAATGAACATAGTTGCTCCATGTTGTCAAAAACCTTATTATAGTGGTTTTATCCTTTTAAGCACCATTTTTAGTTTAAAAAGGTCAATTTATAACCTCTTGGGTCTGTGTAGAACCCTGTCTAAGGTTATTGGGAAATTGTTGGTTAAACACTCTACAGAACTTTCCAATACTTCATATTTCATAAGAAGATTTTATATTTATTGTTTTAAATTTATTCAAGAGGTTCCAATAATATTTGGCACATGTGGATCATTTTTAATCCAAAACTTAGTTTGACTATCTTAAAGACCTAATTGAGGCCTAGTTTCTAAAAGGTTGTGTTGAGTTATCACACTTACCTTGAGAGTTATCCCATAAAACTCTATATGGATATGTATGACCTTAATGGGTATCTAAAATTGTGCTTAATTTTTATTTAATCCCTTTTTTTTCCAAACCAACTAGATAAGTGATTTGAAAGGGCTATAAGGAAATAGGCCTAATAGAGGTAACTTGTGATTTTAGTTGGCAATCTCTCTCCCTCTACATCATCCAAGATTAGAATATGGCATGTGAAACTAGTGGTAATACCAAGTAATTTTAATAAATTTCATATCTATATCTATAGAATCTATGGTATCTTGCATATGTATAATGGGATTTTTTTATCATGAAGAAACAATACGAGTATGGGTTCGTTGAACCCATCATTGAGTACTTTGTGGTTTATTTAGATTAGTTGTAATTGGAACCTATTTCATTGATATAAGTAATTGAGTACATCATTTAGGCATAGATGAGGATTATGTGGAATCCATTATATATCTTTGGTGAAAATGCCTCTCAAGTGTGGACCACCTAGAAAAGGGGATTGTCTATTACTTACCCTTTCATAGATGATTAACCTTATTAGGTTGTATAATTAGTTGTCTAGGAATAAAATTATCTTGTTCAAGTGGATGTTCATATGGAATTTTAGAAACTTGGATCTACCCTATTTATATGAATGCATTTAATACACCCATGAACTGTGAAAGGTACTGCACAAGTTTTATGTGTATTATCCATATACTTTACTTTTAACTTGAGAATAGCCTTGTGGGAAGACACTTGTAACTTGAGAATAGCCATTTGTCATTAAAGGTATTTTATAGTAGTCACCATAAATATAATGTCACTAGGAGGGATTGGTAAAGATGTTGAAGAGGTGATTGTAAGTTGTAAATTACCATCCGTATGAAACATAGGAATAATAGGCTCCTTACCATCATCCTTGAATTTTAAAGTAGGATCATCACATGATTTGGAAACAGTAAGTAAAGGAAAATCCATTTTACATGATTAGGTAAGAAAGGTCATGAGATCATTTTGGATGTCACAATGACGAAGGCCACTATCTTGTCAAGGTATTAGATTATTTGCAATTTCATGACATATAATAGGAATAGGAATTGTGGCTTTGTTTCCTTTATCTAGGATTGGTACATGATTTTGAGTATAAAATGTAAAAGAGGGAGAAATAGAAGTATTTTATATTTTGTTTGAAACATCATCATAAGAATTAAAAATGCAAGTTTCACTTCCATTTTTTAATTCAAATGAGAAATGGATAGAATATGTAATATCACTTTCTAGTTTAGATACATCATTGTCATATGAGAAATGAAGATTAGATTAACTATTATTTAAATCCTAAGTTGCTTTATTTTTACTTGACTTTGGAAATTATTTCATGAGAAAACCTTTAGAAAAAATGTTTTTTGGTTTATATTGAAATGGAAGAAGAGTATAAGAACATGCATCCACACTACTTTGACTAATCTGATAATTTTCATCTTTCCAATCTAAAAGAGTAGCGAGAGAAGTAGTACATGAATTTTTATCATTGAGATATAGAGAGATAGGTACTTTCACTATTTTTATTTGAGTGATCTAAAGAGGGAACAATGTTTTCAACCTTATCAATAGTTTAGAAAGAAGGCAAACAAATTCATCCTTTTCAACATGTTCATCATTAGAAAGAGTGGAATTGCATTATGTTATACATGATAAATTATTATTTTTAACATCATGAATAATAACTTCTTGCATGTTTATTGTATCATCATTAGTTGATCCGCTAAAAAAATTTATCATTTTTAACTTTTTGGGCATTTTTTCATTGGATGTAGAATAAATAGGATAACTAGCCTCCTCGTATTCATATTCAAGAGGTGGATGATCACATTAATAACCATATGAACACATGTTATGATTGTATACATATTTATTTAGACTTACATTTTCATTATTAGTCTTTTCATTATCATAAACATAATAAAAGGTGGAGGGTTGAGCACATTATTGAAATGTCATAATATCATCATATGCAATATAGTGGTCATATGGAACATTAAACAAGAAATATAAAATATGGGGATTCATAGGCTTTTCAACAAGAGAATCCATAATAAGTGATTTATGTTTGAACACAACCACATAGGAAACAACCAAAATCCCTAAGGCAAAAATATGAATAAGAATTCTTTAAACTATGCCCATACAACAAATCAATTTGAAAAATAAATACATGAATCTAAAAGGATTTTGTTTGTTTATAAGGGGAAACCCTAAACACAATCTAGGGTTTGGATCAAAATATGATGGACATGTACACCATAATGTTTAACCCTAAATTTATATGTGTGAGGTATCTAGGTTTATAAAATATAAAAGTAGTTCTAACACAAGGGTGATAAACTAATCTTTAGTAGTTCAATTAATTAGAAAACTTAGATAAATAATATTCCTAATTTATGCAATAAATATTGATAAAAATATTAAAGTATGACTACTAAAATATATTACAATAAATAGGAAATAATAGTACTTGGTGGGTTTAATGTGCACCGATAGATTTATATTCAAAACAAGGGTAAAGTGTGCAAGATTAGTGTTCTAAATTAGTCATCAAATTATGGAAATTATACTTATGTGGTTGTGGATATTACCATCAGATTTGGACACTACCATCAATGTTATTGTATAAATGTGATGTCAATGTCCAATACATAATAATGACTAGATCTAGATTTGAAACACTTTTTTGTTTTAGGTTTTTTGTTGCCTTTCTAATGGTATATTCAAATCTAAGATATAGACTTTCACTCTTTGTTGATTGATCAAACCCTAGATCTTCACCCTTGGAATGAGTTTTCTTAAAAATAGGTTAGTGGGTTCATGGGGTCTATTTTTCCCAAAGATCCCTTTACCAATGGGTGTTGCCTACATAGCCATTACTCTAAGGAGAGCCTCAAACCTATGTAGTTCTCCTGTATATGTGAGAAAGTGTGTACACAAGGGTGAAATATATTATATGAAGATGCATGTAGTGATCTAACTTATAATTTGAAAAATATCATTCATGGGTTGCTTTTTGAATGTTTCAGACCTATAATATAGTTGTTCTTATGTTTGATATGGAAATAGGGATGAATATGGCAGAATAGAGTGATTGTGTAGTTGATTGATTTGGCTTTAGTAGTTGTTTGCTTGGTATTTTATATATGAGGAATGAGAAGGTTTAGACTTGTATTTATAGCATACCTTTTGAAAATATGTCATTTTAGGGTTTAATAAAATAATTAGTCCAACCCATAGGTTTCAAATTGTTTACAATTTGGATGAATTTTGACTATTGGACACTATATAAGGATTTGGACACTACCATTAATGGTAGTGTCCAAAGGGATAGAAAATAAGTATTGATCTGAAACTAGCAATGAAGGATATTTATCAATTTTTAATCTTTACATGTAGTACAAGAGACCTAGGTCATCATAATGATATGGATCAGATAAAGAGATAAGCATTTAGGTAGGTGAGATGGCAAATGCATACCTTTCAATAGTAGAGAGGTATAGAACTAAAGAGTATATCCCTAATTGATATATGTAAAATGTAGCATTAGCCAAAATTGGGCACCATGAATGGGTACAATTCAAAAAAAATCTTATATATTTGTTTAACTTTTTTGATAGCCTTTTAATAGTTTTGGTCTTGGTCTATTGATCAACTTTATCATAAAAATATGTACTATCAAGTGTATTTGGTCATGTTAGGGTCTCCTATAGGTTCTAGTCAAGAAGAGTGAATAAAATCCCTCTAGTCTTATCATTAATCCCTTCATTAGAGTTTGATGACATGTTTTTGGAAAGATTAATGTAAATTTGGAGAACTTAAGGTAATTAGGGGTTGTGGTTTTTTGCTTGTTTCTAGCTTTTCCTTGCGTAGGACTTTATTGTCAAAAGTCATGAATGTCTAGGTCAGTCCAAACATAACTTTTTAGGATGGCATGGTCATATATCAAAGCATTAAATGTGATCTTATGGCTAATTAGTTTATATTAGTTTCTTCTAACCCTCTCAAAAGAATTTCATACCTTGCCAATGCATTATAAGGCTTGTCAAGTGGCTCAAAGTCAAAATGATGATTTGTACATACAAGGGATAATTATAAAAGCAAATTAAATGTGTAAAATCGTAGGACATAGTCAGATAAGTTATATTTTGGCTATTACAATGCATGCTTTAGTTTCATCCTTTACCAAGGAGGCAGTTTCAAGAAAGTTTATGAGTTTGAGAATCAAATGAGATCCCACTTGAATGGTTATAAAGCACGGGAGGTATTATCTTTCCTTATATCATTAAAATCCATGCTTTGGAAGGTATTATATGTCCAAACAAATGGAAAACCTACTCTATTTCTCCATCGAGACCTTGACAACTCCAAAATGACTAGTCAGTTTAAAGATGGTATGTAGAGGAGAGAGAGTTAGATTGAATTCTATTAGGGGTTGATAAGGTCCCTTATGACCTTAAAAATACATGCATTAGTTTTAGGTTTTAATGGTTATTATTTATGAATAATCGTTAAGAGTATAAGGTGTTCTTAAACCCTTATAAATCCTATAGGCATGGTTTATACTTGTCTAAATTTGTTGGAAGGTTATAAAATGAAAATAGAAATTTGGGTGAGTCCTCAAGGATCTATACAACCCTTCCACATTATCCTCCATCACTACTTAGCACATGTGAGTATTCAAAATACAATAAATCTTCATTTTGATCAAGTTACAGGCTGGAGGTAATAGGGTTTTGATGAGTTCAAGTTTTCAAATAGCTAAGAGCATGTTGTCAAAGCTCTCAAAACACCTATATAGCTCTCTAATGATATACAAGTTTATTGAATGGCTACTCAATACTTGCAAGGCCTAAAACCCTTCACAAGCATTATACTCTTAATAGATTATAGGTGTATGAATGAAGAGAAAGGGTAGAGTCATGATTGTGTGAGAAGTCTCTAAGCATAAATAAGTGGAAAAAATTTATTCACAGTGTTTTTGACTTCATAAAGTCTCTTTAGACCTTCTCAAGACACCATTAAGGCCTAAAAGCCAAAGAGGCTAATGCTAATATGCACACAAGGTGACTATGTTCAGCCTACTAATGTAAGAAAAGGAATTTCTAATAAAAGTTATGTGTTTTATCATCTAAAGGGATATCTATCCAAGATAAATGGTTCTTAAGTTATCTTCAATGCCATCCAAACAAACCTATGTAGAGTGTTCACTCTAAGAAGCTAGGCTTCATGCTTTAAATGTACACCTATAGTCCTACCTTTATGAATGTGAGGAAAACATGTAAATGCTAAGGTACGTTGAGATATGAAGAATCCTATAAGGTGAGGAGAGTCTTTGTAGAGGGTCATATAAAGTATGGATTTGTTGAAATGATAATAAGATGCATATGGACAAGTTTACTCTATAGAGTAATATTACAAGATGTGTTAATACATGTGTTAGTCAATAAAACATCTATAAAAAAAGTATATAGAGATAAAACATCAAGCTTACTCCCTCATAGGGTGTTACTAGTGAATTTTAAGTGTTATTTAAGAAAGGAGTAAAATTAAACCTTTCAAATAGCATCCCTCCTTCCAAAAGAGGCCAAAAAGCATGATTTTCTCTAGATTTGGTGTTTCAAGTCTATGTACATGAAGAGTAGCATGTTCTTACATAATTTCCTAGTGCACCAATGGCTTAAGCTCACAATATTAATCCATTTGTGAAAATAGGTAAAGGTTTGTGAAGATAATTCTGCATAATAATGTTATATAATTCAATTTTTTTTTTAAGTGGTGGTCTTGGCTCATTTATTAATAGCTTTTCAATATTGTTCAAAATCAACCATGACCATCCATATTGAGATCAAGATGTGTGTCCATATATCAATTCAATTTTGGAGGGACAAGCCATAAATATGCCCATTAATATTTGGAAGAATGGGGCATTGATGAAGCATGGGAGGGCTTTATCCTGATATTTATTCTATTAATGGTCTATGGATGCCACCCCATTTATGATGTCATAAGATGATGTAATATATAAATTTTTAATAACTTTCATTGAATTTTCACTTAGACTCTTGATTTGGTTTAATTTGATTAAGTGACTTTGATTAATTTTTAGCAATTCTTTGAAAATATGTTATACGCTTAATCAACCTGGTTGGAAATGTCATTTTACTGAGTCATAATTTGACTAGAGCATAATCAGAAGAAAGTGTCAATTATGTACAGAACAATACCCCAACTAGGGCATTATGGATGTGAAATAACACATGCACATGTGTGCTGCCAAATTAGAAGAGTTTAGTCATCTAGAGTGTCATTTTATGTGGTCGTAATTTGACTCAAAGTGATTTAAGAAAAGATAATAATCACACAAAATGTGTTTCCCTATTTAGGGATATATTAGCCTAAATCAGTACCTATTCATGATAAGTTTGAATGATTTAGCCTATTTTAATGCTTTTGGCCCAGTTTGTATATTATCGCAAATTATTACTTAGATTAATAATTGAAGAACAATAGTGATAAGAATTAGATGTCTACATTTTGCCTCTATTTGAGGTGTAGTTAGACATTCGATTGAAGCAACATCTTTTCAAAGAATGAAAAGGTCACTTTAATCAAAAGAAATAAATTTCATTCCCTCTTTTCATTTTTAAAGTTTGCATGAGTTACGGAGAAATAGGTTTATGAAATGCCTCAAACATCATTTGGGCATCTCATAATGCCCTCAAGAGGGGAAGACAATTTTTTTGAAAATATTTGATGGGTGAGCCCTCAATCAGAAGAAATAATAACCATGCTAATTTTAATAAAAGAGGCGAAAATAACAGAGCAATTATAAGAAAGAGGGAGATATTGTCCCAAGAGAGATAAAATGGTGAAACTATAGGCCTAGGGGGTTAAAATTTTGAAAAAAATATTATATTTTGACCCCTAAGGGTAAAATAGTTCATTTACACCCCTAGTTATAGTAATTTCTAAGCTCTAAGATATTTGTGTGAGAGAGCTGAGAATAATGGCCAACATCCTGCACCACCATCACCTTGGAGAATGCATGAGAGAGCACCAGTGACCACCATGGAGTGAAGTATTAGTAGATTCCTTTTTATGTATTTAATATGGTCATTTATTACATGTAAGAAGTAGGTATTTGGGTGATCATGCCATTTTCCCAATTTGGAAAATTGTGAGTTTGCTCATGAAAATGATGAGATCACCATGAGATCAATGATCTCATCAACCTTTTGATAGGATAGTGGGTTAAAGTGATGAGGTCACCAAGATAATGGTGAGTTCAAATTTTTAGAGAGAAATTGACCTATCAAATGGCTAAGGACTATTTCAAATAATTTGGACTTATCTATAGTCTAATTGAAAAATAAATATCAATAATATGCCTACATTATTCAAAATTTTATAATTTAAAATTCTTGCCAATAAAATAAATAGGGAATAGATCTAAATTAATACCATACTCTTCACATGCAACTTATGCAAAACTCAAAAAATATTCATTTTCAAAGATTATCTCTCATCCAATTTAGGTACATAAGTCTAGATTATCTAAAATAGCCCTACAAGATCACCCTACCAATTAGCAAAAATGCCCTATTGAATGACGAGTTCATGATTTTTAGTGGGATCGCCCTATAAAATAGTGAAAACATCCTACTAAATGGTGGGATCACCAAAATAATGATGAGAATGCCAAAATAAGATATAATGGGGCCCACAAGAGATTAATCCAAGCCAAAAATTAGAATAAGAGAGAGAAAGACCCTTAAAGGATTAGTCTAGGCCTCAAAATTAGAAGAATTTAGTGAATGATAGGAAATATAATTGACCTAATACCCTGTGTTTGATTTTCAAGAGTGAGTGGGAGTCATTACATCATAGGATCAATGCTCCTGAGTGTTGCAGTGACAAGGGCTTATGATGAATGAGCTCATGGGCATCTTAGTAGTAATATACATGTATCACCTGGCATGATTATTAGTGATCTACACAGATAGATCTTACTTATTAGCACTGATAGAGAGGTGGAATTCAAATACCTCTAATTTTCATCTACAGACTAGGAAGGTCACAGTGACACTAAAGGGTGTACACCATATTTTATGGGTACCGATACAAGGACCCAAGATTAGTTGGATAGTGGCGGGATGATAGAACATATTAGACAACCTACTCAGGGTAGTGGATTAGGAGATTAAGGATTATTGTATAAATATAGATGCACTAGAGCATTTGGATTGGCCCCTAGAGGTTGGAGTAGTATAGGGGATAGTGCCCCTAGAGGTGGTAGTGTTGGTAGCTCTTGTTAGTGGCCTTCTACTACCAGACAAGAGTGGATTGTTCTTTCCCTTGGGTTTGAATAGCATCATGCAGGAGATGTTTGATAATATTACACAGTTTGCCTAGGGACCTATGATTTTTACATAGTTATACAAGGACTTGCACATGATTGCATATTAGGGAGGGCATAGCATAGGCCACAACACACTATTATAGGTATGAACTTGGGAGCACATAGCCATTATGCAACTAGTAGGGCCTAGATACCAAAGGGGACTAGAGGATCCCATGGCTTGGGGATGGTACCCTATAAGACTAGTCATGCAGGGATACTTAGGGGACTTGCCTTATTATAGGTGAGCTATTAATGAGATGGATGATAGAGATTTTATTTGGTGCCCCTATTTAGGCACATAATGTCTATGGGAAGAGGATTTGTTTGTGATCAGTTATATAATCACACCATGTTAAATCATAGGATGCCACAACTATGTTGTAGAGAGGTATAGGCCAGATCAAGTCCATCAATAGTTTTACATGCAGTAGGATGTCTCATAGGGTCTACACTAGTATGCACATGTGACTAGGGGGATTTGGGAGTGGGGGCTACTATTGCCCAATGTTGAGGTAGTTGTTGATTATGGTAATATTGTTCATATTTTATGGGACTATATTAGAGGATTTCTAGATGTAGGGGTCACCGATGCTTATGTTACATGATGGATGGGAGTGAGACCTATCTAACTGATGAGACCATTACCTTAGTATCTAATCTTACGATAGAGATGGGTCAGGATGAGGAGAGATCAAAGATAAGACCCAACAAATGATAGTGTCAGGTGCCTATAAAGCCAATAATTTCATATGCCATTCCTTTATAGGTGGTATAGCCTTGGGCACAACACGATCCCATAAAGGATATAGAGATGGATGAGATGAGTGGTTAGGATGTGGATATGGGGGATGTCCCAAGTGCTAATGGGGGCCATGGGATAGATACAAGTTTAAGAGAGGTAGGGACCTATAGCATAGGGAGGTCTATAGAGGACCAAGATTTGATGGATAGACTCTAGAGGGAGATTAATACATGCCTCTCTAAGATTGCATGTTTATAGATCACTATGGCTAGGTTATAGGCATAGTTAATGACTACATAGGGAGAGACTACCAGGTTACAGGGGCTTATTATATCTTAGGATGTAAAGATTATTAGACTTAGAGGATATGTGGCACATTTGGTAGGGTTTTAGGCCTAGTTAACCACATGAGATATGGAGTTTTTTATGGTTTTTGGTGAGCAAGATTTTGTTTGGGGAGAGAGGGAGAGACTGGCCTCCTAGATAGATAGTTTGATGCGAGAGAGGGATGAGGCTCATTGATCCAGGATAGATACAAGTTCAAGAGTAGCTACAGCCTTGGCTGATATGATTACATCCAAGGATGATGCCTTGTGCATGAAAGATGATGTCCTACATGCTAAAGATGAGGTAGCCTACTATAAGTGGGCATACGAGGTAGTAGTTCCTACAAAGAGGAGAGTGGCATCCTATAGGGAGTATATGAGCTCACAATGGACTAGTTAGACCTCTAGGTCCAGACATGAGATAGAGTGAGAGTGGTCAGGGATGCAGCCAATAGTACAATATGTAGCCACGAGGTCTCCACCACCACATCCACTAGTAGCACTAAAATCAAGGATGAATCAAATCTTCCAGTAGATACCTCCCAAGGATGAGCATGATTAGGGTTGATTTTGTTAGATCTTCTTCTTTTTTGTATTTATGAGATGTATAAATATTCTCATGATGTATAAAATATGATTTTGAGATATATATATGGCATTATTTTTTGTCTTACTACTACTTGTACATGGATTATTAATATTCTTTGATTTTCACATGATGTTTTCATTTATATTATTCTTATTATGAGATGGTTTTGATATGCTAGTTTCAAAATATGCACATCTTTAGTTAGAATATGGATGTTGATGTTTTTTTATAGTTCTACTTCATGTATGACTAGATTCTAAAGGATAATTTAGGAGATGTATGGCCCAAATTAATGATATAAATAGTCAATTAGACTCATAATGTATGTCAAGAGATGCAGGTCTTGCATAGAGTCTTATTTTATTCTAAGGTTGGCCTAGGATAGATCTTGTATTAGGTATTGGGTATGGTGTGTTCAAAAATGATTTTCGATACCACCTTAAATTTTGGACTTAGAGCACTTGGTGTTTACTATAATAAATTTGAAATTATGTATCATAAGTATGAGTAACTTATAATAACATTATATTTCTATTTGCACTTGACCAGTTCAAATGTGAATATTTATAACTAAGGATAATGATAAAAATTACCAAAACCAAAGTTACAACTATTTACGTTTAAACAAAAAACAAAGAAAAAAATAATAATACAAAAATGTAACCTAACTTAAAATCAAGATATGAACAATCAAAATTTAAGTAGGAAAAAGAACGTAAAGTAAGAAAAATTATTTAAATAATGTGAAATCAAGATATGAATAATCAAGATCCACGTGTATTTAAAAAAATGTACTTGGAAAACAAACAAATAAGAAAACAAGCTAAATACAAATGTAAAGAAAGTAAGCCTAAGTAAAATCTAGACTCAAAATGTGTACCGAATGTATTTAAAATTATATAATAAACAAGACAAAATAGTAAAACAAAGACTAAAAGGGGGGCACAACAAAAGACCAAGAAACAAATAACAAAATAATAAATGAATAACAAAATAACAACTTAAAAAACAACAATGAAAACACAATAAAACACTAATAAACAAAATAAAACCACAACACAATGTAAATAAAAACTAATGACTGAATAAAAAAACACCAAAAAAAGTAAATGAAGAGATAATAAAGCACAACAAAATAGTAATAAAAATCAAATAAATACACACAAACAATAGTTAATCATAATGTTAGTGAAAATAGAAAAAAAATGCTTTGTGTGTGTAATAGAGGCATTATGCGCTATGACAAGGTGACCCATAGTTAGGTAGTAATGACATTGGTACAATGAGACAAGAACAAGAGATACAAAGCTTCTCCCAAGTGATAGGGAAACAACAACATAAAACAAAAGGGAAGAAAATATAAGAAAAAGAAGGGGTGGTCGAGCTGACTCCATCTACACGAGGTAAGTGGACATTGTCTATATAGTTTCATGGATACAAGATGCAACATGAACTTTGGGCCAAATGTAGTTCTCATAGTATATGAGATAGAAGAAAAGTGATGATTGGAAACCATGATTGATTTTGTAGAGGAATAAGGAAATGGGCTCACAAAATGGGGAGTTCGTAAGAAATGATTGCTCATAAAATGGGAAGAGCATAAGATCTTTGGCAAATGTTTTGAAATTTTCTAAGCATCTCAACTTGATTGAGAATTATGAGATACTAAATGGTTCAACTAAAAAAATAGTGAGAGCGCTCAGACATTAAATATCTCACAAAATGGTTAGAGCATGAGATCAAAATAAATAAAGGTTCAAGGCAATGTTTTTGTATTTTTGGAATAATCAACAAAAACAAATATTTATAAAAGGCATAGGGAACTACGTAACTGAGGATATGCACTTCCACAAGTAAGATTTCAAACAATAGTTAAATCAATTACAATAAGGAACATGAATATAAACAATGGTACAAAAAACTACTTAACTAAGGATTTGCACATCTATAGGTAAGTTAAATAACTAAACCAACTACAATGGTACTTAAGAGCCTGTTAAGGTAATAATGTCTACCAAATAATAGTAAAATAATAATAGAATAATATGTCATGTTAAATCACTCTGAAGATCCATTCAGTAGGCAAAAAACATGTGCTGACATATCCTTGTACACTTGTCTGTAAAATGAAGTTGTAAAATACTGTTCAAGATGAACTACTTTATAGAATAGGTATTGAGTATGTCCATAATGCCTATGAATTATAATTAGTATCATAATTGGTTATAGGATATGATTATCCAGGTTATAATGGTCTAGAATGGAAGGAAATTGAGTCCAATGGAATACAAATGATCTAAATTGCCAATAGTCCAAGACTACACTGGTCTAGATCTACAATGATCCAGAGTAGTAAAATAATATTATTCAAGGTAGAATGATCCAGGTTAAGATAATGGCCTAGGATAGAATGATACAAAATTAAAAGTGGTCTAGAATATAATGGTGGAATAAATGACTTTATCATAAGCTTCCCCCAAGTAAGGATTCTTTTAGATAATGGTTCAAAAGTCTGTCAAGTGTAGAACCGATTTAGATGTACAATATTTATGGGTTCTAAGATCTCTTCACCATTTATAGTAGCCAATCAGTATGCCCTCGATCCATAATTTATTATGATTACATATAGTCCCAACCAATTGGGTTGAAACTTTTCATTCTTCTTGCATTCATCATTAGTGTTCTTTTAATTATTTTTCAAGACCAAAGTCACCAAATTCAAACTCCCAAGGGAGAATGCTCTTGTTATAGCTTCTATGTAATTTGTTCTGATATGATTTCAAGTTATCCAAGAAAGCCAAACATTTTCCACAAATGAGATCAAGATCTTGTAAATTGGAAACTCTCTAATCCTTGTCATCTTTAATGTTCTCCAAGGATACCCATAGTGAAGGTAGTTATATCTCAATCAGGATAATAGCCTCTGTGCCTTAAACAAGGGAGTATGAAGTGGATCTTATGGGGGTTCAATGACTAGTGCGATAGGCCCAAAAGGTAGGAATAATTTGTAATTGGTAATTACAGCTAGTGTCATTGATTATCATCTTTAGGATTGAAATAATGGTTTTGTTAGACACCTCATCTTGACCATTTCCTTATAAGTTATATGGTGTAGATCTCTTATGCTTGATTTTGAACCTACTGAAAAGAGATTTAACATCTCAGTTTACAAATGATCTACCATTATCAAAAATAATATGGGTTGAGATACCATATCAGTAGATGATATGGTAATGGATAAATTTGTAAATTTGCTTCTCAGTGATGTAAGTGAGAGGAATGACCTTAATACACTTAGTAAAATACTCGATAGTAGTGAGAATGTGCTTGTGGCTATTAGAAGATGTCAAGTTGATTTCCCTAATGAGATTGAGGCCCCATGTAGAGAACGACCATGGTGTAGTGATCAGATAGAGTGGTAAGGAAGGTATGTGTATCAAGTTACCATGTTGTTGACAAGCAACACACTTCCTGACATGATTACAAGCATTTGTTTCCATCTTGGGCCAATAGTATCCTATTCTGAGGAGTTTCTTAGCTAAGACTACACTATTAGTGTGGGCCCCACATATTCCTTCATGAACGTCCTTAAGTGATAACTTGGATTCTCTTGAAGATAAATAATGAAGAAGCATTCCATCATAGCCTTTATGATAAATCATGTTTACAAGGAAGGTATAATGGGTTATGCATTAAATGAATATTTTCTAGTGATTATGCGAAAGGTTGAGTAGAAAGACTTGGTCATGGAAATGGTTATAAATGTCTTGGAACCAAGGTAGTCAGGTGAGGGATTGGGACCACCAATGGTGCATACCCTCTCCTAATTTGATAATACATGAGCAGGCTATAGAATATTTTCAATGAGAAATTGATACTCTTTAACACTACTGGTAATTTTTATCATGAACCTAATTATTGCCATTGCACCAATCAATCTATTATGAGCTCATGGTACTTGTTTAAATTGTAGAGACTTGAAGTGAGACTTGAGATTAACCACATGTATTTATAGGGTACAAGCTTATCATCTCGAGTTTGATATTGATCTATGGTTTGATTAATAATCAATTAATAATCCCCATAGACTATTAACCATTGGATATCCAACTGTACTACAAGACAAATTCTTGCAATAAGGGCTTCATACTCAGCCATATTGTTGGTACAATGAAATTAAATATGAAAAGCCTTGGGAATTAGATCCCCTTATGATGTAATTAAAAAAAAATTGGCCCTAGATCCATGGGAAGTGAAAGATATATAAAAGTATAAGTTTTACTATTTAGGTTCATGCAACACTTCTTCTATTGTCATAATAGAATCATTTGGAAAATCAAATTTGAGTGGTTGAATATCTTTAATAGGGGCTATTGGCCAAAAATGGCCTATATTGAAAACTTTTGACTATCTAATGCTAGTCCTTATATGAGGTGCATAATAGGATGATCATCCAATGATAGCCTTTAATGAGCTAAAAACAAGATCATTTGGAGCCAAATTTCCCAAACTACACCAAAGTGTGTTAAGTCACTTGATGAGCCTTCAAATAAAAAATTTAAAGGTTAAGTGAGTCTTTTTGAAGAAGTCAATTTTGGTTTTGACTTATTCCACCACCTTTTGGCTAATTTTACCCCTTCAAACATGTTTGATACCATTATAATTCATTTGGATTGGAGGAGAGATGTTTGAGTGAAGAAGGATGCAGTTTTAGCCTTCTTAAAGGCATGGTTGAATATTTTTTTGTGGATTTTGCTCAATAAAATAGTTTTATTGTATTTTTAAATAATCTAAGGTGTCTCTAATGACCTCCCAAATTCATTTATAATTATTAAGATGTGTTATGATCATTATAAATATAAATTCAAGCCCTTAGCTTAGATGCACAAGCCTGACAGAAGGCCTTCAATGAAGTTTCTACCTAGTTCTACTCCCTTACAAGTATATGGGATGTTTTTATGGGTGTTTCAAGTCCCATACATCATCACAAACCCTCCCCAATATTTTCCAAGCTATTATAAGAGGGGCTATAGTTCATCACCCTCTCAGGCCTATGCATTTGTCATGCCTAGGAAGGGCATTTCTTGGTTTCCACATCTTTCCAATGAACCAAACCTCCAAATATAACATGGAGTATCATGGTATCCCTATAAAAGTTAATCACACAATTTTATAGAGTTTACATATGTACAAGATCTCAAAAAGGTCAAAATTCAGTCTTGGAGCTCACAAGCCTAAAAGAGGACTAATTAAAGAGAGAAAATAGAAGAAAAAGTGCACTTACCTTAGGATTTGGGTCATGAAATGACTCAAAAAGCTGAATGAGCCAAAAAATTTATCAAATACATTCTTATTTTTTTGATGTCACTTCTATATTGCTCCCAAAAAGGTGTTTTGTATAAAAACAAGGCTATAAGGAGATAGGCTAGTAAGAGCCTCATTAATGAAAAGAAGTGTTGGAGAGTGAATGAGATACTCAAAAGAGATGGAATAATTCCAATTATTATATTATAATCCAATTCAAGAATTATATTGTCTTCATTAGGGTTCAATCAAGTTTTGAGGGTTTTGAGTAAAGTTGTCATTCTCCATTAATGGCGGCTAATAAAAGTTATAGGTCTAAAAGCCTTGAAAAAGTTGGTTAAAATTGTATTTATCTCCCTCAAAAATTCTCAAAAAAAATTATGAGGATCCACATGACATCATGGGATCACATAAGGAGGGCAAAAGAGCTTGAGGAGCCTAAACTAGCTTGAGATCACCATGCACACCTTCAAGCCTAAAAAGTATAGATTTTGTAAAGTTAATTCCAAGAAATGTGTGTCAATAAAAAATTTGAAATGGGTCTCAAATGATCCAAAGACATCATCTAAATAGTCATAAACATATCAAATGACCATTAAAGTTCTTAATCAAGATGGAGATCAAGAAACCTATCTTAAGCCTTAAGAAGCCTATGCCCACTCACAGGTGGCCAAACAAGTTTTTTCCATAAGTAAAGATTCTAAATAACATATTGAGATATTTTATACATTATAGATATTTTAAAACATTTGACAAATTTTCCAATCCTTTCCAAACCAAATTTTGGTGTTTTAGGCCAAAATGCACTCTCTTGGCCAAGCATACAACTAGGAACTCGAGATGAATTTTCAAATGCTTAGTACATACTCCAGAATTTGAATTGGAATATGAGATTATAGTATGGGTTGAATAAGGTTTTATACTTATTTTTATAATCATTTATTTTTTCATTAAGGCTCACAACTCTATGAATAATCGTTGAGTAAAACCCTTCTTAAACCCTCACAACTTGGTTTTGGGAGAATTTTTGCATTTTTTGAGTTTTTTACTGAAAATAAAAGATGGTTTTATATATATTATGACATATTTTAAATTTATATACCTTTATCCATCAAATCTTAGAAGTAAAAAGTGAAAAATTGTTAGTTGGCCAAATTTAGGTTTTTGGCATGCAAATGTAGACAGTGGAAAAAAGAGTTTTTGAGCCACTAAAAGGATTAAATGATCAAATATAATGATTTAAATATTTATAGGAGATAATAAAGGTCACAATTAAAAAATAATGAGGTATTTATACCTCATAAATCTCAATATGTGCCTTTTTCTCTCTTCCTAGGTTTTTTGGTACTCATTTTTTGAGTGTGTAGCAGGTCCAAATTAGTGATTCCAGATGTTTTTCTTGATTTAAAATTTTAAAAAAAAGATTGGAATATTTTTTGGGGTATCTAATATTCCTAATTAAAAAATAATTAAGTCTTTTTACCTCATAAAAATCAATAAAATGAAAAAACATAGAGCTACATATGTTCAGAAATGAGACAAGGCAAGTTAAGACAACCCCAAAAGATGCATATCTTCAATTCTACTCAATGAAAAAACTTAAAAAATTTAAATATAGGTATTTTGTGATGTATTTAAATTTTAAAAGTATTTTCATTACTCTACTATACTTTATGAAAGAGAAAATGATAAATTATAGGTCTGCTAAAGAAGTATTTCAAGGATTCTCACTTGCTTGCTCACACATGGAGTTGGAATTGAGTGTTCTAAGTCTAATTAAGTCTAAAATTTTTTGTGTAGTTATTTTAAATAATATATGATATTTTAAAATACTCTTTATACCCATTCAATTCTTCAATATTTAATATACACCAAGTTACAAACTCTCATGGTGCTTTTTAGGCTCAAAATGGCCTAAAAAGCTCATAGTTGCAAGTCTAATTGAGGTCTCCACCATTGTTGCAGGTCTTTAAATAATCCTAAAACATAATTTTAATCCTTATATAAATTTTATTGAGGTATATAAGTCTTATACATGTCCCAAAATGGCTACCATGGTGTGAAGATGACCTGGAATGGGAGTTTTATTGCAACCAATGAAGAAAGGTTTGAGTTTGAAGACCTCTTTTAATGGAGTCCAAAAGAGTTACAGGTATCATGGTTTTTTTTAAAGGTTTTCTGGAGATAAAAAATTGCTTATAAATCATCAAATATGAAATTTAAACAAACCCTTAAGGTCTACCAAACATCAAATGCTAAAGTGACAAGCCTTCACAAAGTTACTTGAGGCTTCTAGAAGACCAAGTGAAGATGTGGTGTAGAAGGAAAGTGGGAAAGTTGAGGGAGTTAAAGGTATTGTAAAGGTAAGTGGGGAATTTAAGGAACTTATATAATTTTAATACTTTATCCATGTAGTGGATGATGACATCACTCAAGTCATCAAGGTTTTAGACCTTAAGAGCCTTTTTTAGGCCAGTGGGAGAAGAAGAAGCCCTTTTTAGGTCAAAAGGAGCTTAAAGTGAAAGTAAGGGTGATTCCCAAGGAGACAAGGACATAAAGTAAGGCATAAAACTCTCCATTATATGTTGGATGGTCAAAATTTGGTATTTCAAGTGCATTAATGTCAATCCTCTTTTCTCTTCCCTTCTTTTATATATCTCTCATTTTTCTCATTATAAGATACTACTTCCTCTTGTGGTATGGCATAGACCTACCCATTTTATAATTAAAATACCTCTTTATATAAATATAAGAGTTCATTTACCTTTCCCTATGCTTTAATCTTGTGTTTAATTGAGTTTATGAATGATCTCTCTTTTTTGTTGTTTGTTCTCTCTCTCTTTCTTGCCTCTATGCAAGATAATTTTATGTTTGAAGGTCTTAAGATGTGTTATATCAATCATTAGGTGAATTTAGGATTTGGATATGATCATCCCTTCCTCCTTTGTCTTATTTCTTTGAGACTTCTTAAGAAACACTTATGCAACTAGCTGGTTTTGGAGTTTGTGTGAGTGTATGAGTTATTGGCTATCATCTATGTGTGTTTCAGAGCAAGGAGTGTCAAATCCTGGTGTATCACCTTTTTTCTTTTTATTTTTCCTTTTATCCTCTTTCTAACCCTTTTTTTTGCAATTAGTAGTTTAGAGTAGTTTTCTAAGAGCCTAATTAATACACCTAGGGAGCTAGCCCATAACCTAGAGGTTTACCTTCATTATAGGATACTCACAACCTAGAGGTGTTTCTATTGCATGGATAGGTTGGATAGATATTGAATAACCCTCTCCAAGGGTATAAATATATGCCATAATAGTTTATTTCATGCTTAATGATACTAATACATTCTTTACTTCACTAAAGGGTTCTTGGTGTTACTCTTTAGTGTAATCAAACTTTGAAGGCATGTTTGTAAACATCAATGGTGACTCCACTATGAACATCAGCTAGTCAAGTAGCCTAAGTTCCTCAAATTAGAAACTTGGTGTATACTCAAACCTTTTTTAATCAACATGCTTATTCTGTACCTCAACATCACTCGTATCAGGATAATAACGTTTATGTGTTCCCCTAAGTGACCCTTAAGAAACCTATCAACCCTATCATGTCCTTTTCCTCCCTCTCACCCATGTGTATGACCAAGGTCAGCCTCTTTTATATTCAAATCAATCCTCAAACCCTCTTATCAAGACTATGTTTATCATGTTACATCCTTGTTAGGACTCAAACAAGCATTATCAAATTATATGGAGTTGATAAGGGAGTTAATTGGGGTTCAGAACTTTTTTTAGTCATCTATATCCATGTTCTATAAGAGGCAATGAATTCTCTTTAGGTTGTCAAAAATAGGTGGTCAGTTTGTGAGGGTGAACAATGGATAGTTAGTGAGAGGGAGAACAAAATGTGGTTGAGAAGCATGATCCAAAACTTGGAGACTATGTTGATATATTATGAAGATCAGCAAGCTCATTTAAATTAGTCTTATGCATCCTTTCCCCTCCAAGAGTCTCAAGCTCAGCCTCTAAGAGCTTCAAATCAGCCCCCTAGCTAACTTTCTCAAGAATCAAAGAAGCAATACTAAAAAAAGGGAGATAAATTATGAAAATCAATGAGGTTAGACTTGGACAAGAATTCCCAATTCATGCCAGGGAGGGGATAAGGAGATTCTTGCATGAGTTTTAGAGTGTGTGGGCATCCATTAAAGAAGGTGACTATCCACATGTTGAGAAGTTATAAATGAAGTAATGGGTAATATCCATTGAATATGTGTTAGAACATTGGGAGAGAGAACATATCAAACCAAAACAAATAAATTTACCCTCTCCTAGCCCTACACACACTCTCCTTTAAGAGAATGAATCTAACCCACCATGGATCTCTCCCTATGCCAATGATCCTGGTTATACCATGCCATCACTAGTGAGACCACTCTCTTCTAGTTATAATCAATAAAAAGAAGAAAATAAGGTAGTTGTACCCTCTATATTTCTCTCATGGAAATCAATCAAGGAAGGCATAGAGATGAAGGAAGAGGTGGTGGTTGGGATGACCCAAGAATTAGTCATGGAGAAGGAAGAAGTTTTGGTTCAAAAAGAAAGTGTTTTATGCATAGCTTAGCTCAGTGAGCTTGCTTTAAAATATTTCCAAGACCCCTTCTCCCCTCCTCAATATCCACCAAAGACACATTTCAAGATCCTTAGTTGGAGTAGTAATCTTCTAAGTTGCAAGCAAGGTGAACCTCTTCACCCTTCCACCATTCCCCTTTTGGAGAAAGAACCCATTTTACCAAGGATAGAGGAGGAGCTTACAATCATAGGTGAGCCACAAGAGGATGATACAAGTGTCTATGATGAAGAAATCAGAATAGGCAACCCACTTCATTTAGAGGAGTAAAAA
This sequence comes from Torreya grandis, assembly GCA_037957365.1. Taxonomy (NCBI): domain Eukaryota; kingdom Viridiplantae; phylum Streptophyta; class Pinopsida; order Cupressales; family Taxaceae; genus Torreya; species Torreya grandis. The sequence goes on from JARHVA010002648.1 coordinate 401,920, forward strand.
TTAGGTTTAGATCAGCCTTCTTGGTGTGGCTTTGACACTAATGAATTAGAGCCTAGAGATGGCAATCCTCAAGCTGAATATGGAGCAGGCCTTGAATAGACTACTGAATGTGCATTATATATAGACGAAAATGAAGAAGGTCAAAATAAGGTTGTAGCAATTGATCAATCTCAAAATGAGGTGTCACTTAAATGTAGGGGTGATGTCTTTATGTTTGAAGAAGATTGGTCAAATTAAGAGCCTCAAAATCATGATGAGTTATACCTTTATTTCAATGATGATCCTCCCTTATATATAGCTGAATAAGACCAATCTAACTAATATATATTGAGTATTGGTTATTTGAGACCTATCTCTCTTACAAGTGACAAAGAGTAAGTTACCTTTTGGGATGAACTGGAGCTCTTTTGCCTAAGCCTAGAGAATCAACCTTCATATTCAAAAGAGTCATCAAGTGAAAAGTCTACAAGTGCTCTTATAACCCATCATGAAGTGAGTTTAGAGAGATTTACCAAGGATAAATACCAGCATCAAGAAATTCTTGAACCAGTAAGGGATTTTATTTACATTAGGGACATGTTTGTCCTAATTCATCCATTGAAGAGCATGCCAAAAGATTGGCAATCGAGAAGCCTAGTTCACCAAGTTTGGTGTCTCATAAACAAGGTATTTTTTATCCTTGTCTGTTAAAAATGAATGATGCTAAAATATTCCCATTTGATCTAAGAGGAAATTACTTGTAAGTTTTAGTTGTATACATTGTATAGTATTCTGCTTTCCTCTAAGTGCTTCATGCACATCCCTTCTATTTTGTTTTTTTCACTCCCTAAGTGCTTTGAGCACATTTTTATGTATTATTGATATGGAGAGAAGTTATCTAGAGGTTGGTATCCAAGTTTAATCTTCAGATTAGTGTGTTGAGTGATAGAGGAGACTCCCTTTCCCAATGGATACTAAGGCTACTGGTCTCTTGCATAGGCAGGGATGCAATCATAGGAGGTCGCTAGAAATGTTGGCCAAAATTGGCCTACATTAAAAACTTTTACATATCTAGTGATAGGCCTTATTCTATGAGGTGCATAATAGGATGATCATCCCATGATAGCATTCAATGAGCTAAAAATGAGATCATTAGGAACCAAATTTCCTAAAATACACTAAAAGTGCATTAAGTCACTTGATGAGCCTTCAAATAGAAATTTTAAAGGTTAAGTGAGGCTTTTTGAAGAATTCAATTTGATTTTGACCTCCTCCACCCCATTTTGGAAAATTTTACCCTTTAAAAAATGTTTGAGACCATTAAAAGTAATTTCAAGTGGAGAAGAGATGTTTGAGTGAAGAAGGATGAGGTTTTGGCCTTCTTGGAGGCATGGTTGAATAGGTTTTTGTGGTTTTTGCTCAGTAAAATAGTTTGATTGTCTTTTTAAATTAACTAAGGTATCTATAATAGCCTCCCCAAGGCCTCTATAATTAGTTTTAGGTGTGAGGATCATTACAAATACAAATTTAGGCCCTTAGCTTATGATGCACACCCCTGAAAGAGGGTCTTTAATGAAGTTTCTTCCTAGTTACACTCTTTTGAAAGTATATTGGAGGTTTGTATGGTTTTTTCAAATCCCATACATCATCACACACCCTTACCAAGAGTTTCTAAGCTATTATCAGAGGTGCTCTAATTCATCACCCTCTCAAGCCTATGCATTTATCATGCCAAAAAAGGGCATTTATTAGTTTCTACATCTTTATAAAAAAATGGGCCTCCAAATTTGGCATTTAGTATCATGATATCCCCCTAAAAGTAAATCACACACTGTTATAGAGTTTACATACATTAAAGAGCTCAAAAAGGCCAAAATTCAGTCTTGGATCTCACAAGCCTAAAAGAGGACTAATTAGAGAGAGAAAAGGGTAGAATAAGTGCACCTACCTTGGGATTTGGGTCATGAAATGAATCACATAGCTAAATGAGCCAAATAGGTTGTCAAATATATTTTTATTTTGTTGATTTAACTTCTAGATTGCTCCCAACAAGGAGCTTTGCATAAAAATAGGGCTACAAGGAAATAGGGCTAATAAGAGCCTCAAGCATGAAATGAAGTGTTAAAGAGTGAATGAGATGTCAAAGAGAGTTGGAATAAGTCCAATTATGATATGATAATACACTTCAAGAATAATATTTTCTTCATCAAGGTTTAATTAATTTTTTAGGGTTTTGAGTAAAGTTGTTGTTCTCTATTAATGATGGCTAATAAAAGTTGCATGTCTAAATGCCTTTAAAAAGTGGGTTAAAAGTGTATTTATCTCCCTCAAAAACACTCAATAATTTTGATAAGGATCCACATGACATCATGGCATCATGTAAGGAGGCTAAAAGAGCTTGAGGAGCCTAAACTAGCTTGAGACCATTATGCACACCTTCAAGCCTAAAAAGTGTAGATCTTATAAAGATAATTCCAAGAAATTTTGGTGGATCCAAAAGTTTATATGGGTATCAAATGATTAAAATACATCATCCCAAGATTATTTAGTAGTTGTAATGACCACTAAATGCTTCAATAAATATGGAGAGTAAGAAACCTATCTCAAACTTTAAGAAGCCTATGCCCACTCATAGGTGGCCAAATAAGTTTTTACCATAAGTAAAAATTACAAATCATGGAGTGAGATATTTTTTGAATGATAAATGTGTTAAAATATTTTATAAATTTTTAAAACCTTTCTAAACTAATTTTTGGTGTTTTAGGCCAAAATGCACTCTCTTGGCCAAACATGCAACTAGGAGCTTGACATGGAGTTTGAGATGAATTTTCAAATGCTTGCTCAAAATTTATAATGGGAATATTATCTTGTATGAATGGTTGGATAAGTTTTTATACTTCATTTTACAATAATTTATCAGGCCATTAAGGCTCACAACTCTATGAACAATCGTTAAGGAGTAAAACCCTTCTTGAACCCTCACAACTTAGTTTTGGTAGAAGTTTTGCATTTTTTGATATTTTTTATAAAAATAAAATATTTTTTTAGATATTATGTTATATATTTTACATTTATACACCTTACTCCATTAAACTTTATAGGTAAAAAGTGAAAAAGTGTAAGTTGGTCAAATTCAGGGTTTTGACATACAAATGTAGATAGTCAGAAAAAACATTTTTGAGGAAACTAAAGGATTGAATGATAAAAAATAATGATTTTAATATTTATATTAACTCTTAAAATTACTAATTAAAAAATAATTATGTCTTAATACCTCATAAATCTCAATATATGTCTTTTTCTCTCTTCCTAGGTTTCATGTTTCTCATTTTCAGAGTGTAACAGGTCTAAATTGGTGATTTAAGATATTTTTATTGATTGAAAATTTATAAAAAATGATTTTAATAGTTTTCTAGATCCCTTCTTGTCCTAATTTAAAAAAAAAAATAGGTTTTTAGACGTCATAAAACTCAATAAAATGGAAAAACTTAGAGTTATATCTTGAGTTCTACTCAATGAAATGACTTGAAATTTGACATGGAGGTATTTTTTCATGTCCTTAAAGTTTTACAAGTGGTTTAATTCCCATAATATACTTTATGAGAGATAAAATGGTAAAGTATAGGTCTATTAAAGAAGCATTTCAAGGATTCTCACTTGCTTGCTCACACATGGAGTTGGAATCGAATGTTTCAAGTCTAATTGAGAGTTAAAATTTTGTGTGGAGGTATGTGAAATAATATAGGATATGTTATAATAATATTATACACATAATATTATAAAATAATGAATATCCACCAAGTTACAAGATCTCAAGATGCTTTTTAGGCTAAAAATGGCCTAGAAAAGCTCAGAGTTCTAAGTCTAATGGAGGTCTCCACCATTGTTGTAGGTCTTGAAGGAAGCCTAAAACTTAATTTTAATCCTTATATGTGTGTTATGGAGATCTATAATTTTTATACATGTCCCAATATGGATACCATGATGTCAAGATGACCCTAAATGGGAGTTTTATAACAACCAATAAAGAAAGGTTTGAGCTTGAAGACCTCCATTAATGGAGTCCAAAAGAGTTGTAGGTATCATAGTATTTTTTACAAGTTTTTAGGATATAATAAATGGTCAAAAAAGCATAAAATATGATATTTGAGTAAGCCCTCAAGGTATACCAAACCCTTTCTCCTCTTTCTAACCCTTTTCTTTGTAAATCAATAGTTTAGATTAGTTCCCATTATGTTGATAGGCTGGAGAGATCCTAAAGAACCCTCTCTAAGGGTACAAATCTATGCCATAATAAGGGATTATATAAGTTGATCTGTAATGATCTGCCCCTTGATAGCCTTTTGGCATTGGTACTCAACATCAAATTCACTTAAGAGCATGACCCATTTGGCCATGAAACCTGTGAGAGTTACTTTGGATAATAAATATCTGAGAGGGTCCACTTTAGCAATAAAAATAGTCTTATTATTCAGAATGTAGTGTTGCAACTTTTGGAAGGTGAACACCATTGCCAACAAGCCTTCTCCATAGGCATATAATTATGTTTATATGCCAAAAGTGTGTGGCTCAAATAGTGAACTACATGTTTCTTTACTTGTTCATCGTGTTGTGCCAAGAGTGCCCCTAGTACATGTTATGTGGCTAAAATATAAAGAACTAATGGTTGTCTAGGTGGTGGCAATCTCAAAACTAGCAGGTTGTCTAAGTATGTTGTGAGCTTTCAAAATGCTAATTGGCATTCAACATCCCACTGAAAAGTGACCCCTTTCTTCAAAAGTTGTGTAAAAATATGGCACTTATCTTTTAGTTATGAAATGAACCTATGAATAGATTGAATCTTTATCTGTAGGCTACAGAGCTATTTAAGATTAAAAGGTGGAGGCATTTCCATAATGGATTTTTTTAGGGTGTGGAGCTAAAAGCTTCACCTTAATGCAAACAGAAGGAGGATGCTGAGTATGCAGTCACCGGCATTGGCAGGCCACAATCGACATCGGTCAGGGATCAGTTTACAGAAATTGGCATCGGCAGGATATCGGCCAGCATCGGTCACCTCCAAGAAGACAAGGACCGATGTCAGTTGCCTGTGGTAGTCAGAACTGTTGTTGATGAACAGTCAGTTAAGTGAACGGAGAGTTTGCATGATGAAGACCAGTTTGAGTCTTGAGCCACAAGTCTAATTATTATATGCATGAGATCTATATAATAGACTCATGGGCTGTATTGTTAATTGTAGAACTTGTAGAACCCAAGTGTAGAACTCGGAGAGTTCTTCCCATGGTGGAATCAAGTAGGATTCCCCATGTATGTAAGATCAAGTTTGATATACAGGGTGTTACAAGATCATGATGGAGATCTACATGTGATAAGTAAGATCATCTTGGTCTGTAGGGGTGTGTGTATGCGAGGGTCAGAAGGGGATCGGTGGGGGAGCAAGATCCAAGGTGACAGCAATACATCAAGGAGCAGGATCATGGTGAGATCTACTTGGAGTACCGATTCGTACTCGATTGTATAGGTGTACAATGAGGTGAACAACAGCTTGTGTTAGCTGTGTGTTGTGACCTATGAGAGAAGATTACTCAGGTGGGAAGATTACTTGGAGCCCTTGAGGAAGAAGCCTCATAGAGGTGGAAGAAGAGTGTGATCTCTTTATTGTAATTTCCTTTGTAATGAGTTGAATACAATTGTGTGTTGCCTCTCATATTCTGTGTGTTTTCTCATTGATAGTTATTTGTTCTTCTGGTTATTTCCGCATGTAAGTTACTTATACAAGGGTAATCATGTGTGCTCTTAATTCTGACAAGTTGTGTCAGAGCTTTAGGGAACTTAGGTCCTATCAGATTTGACCTTAGCAGGATCCAATTCAATCTCTCTTTGTAACACAATGAATCCTATCAACTTTCCCAAAGTGATACCAAAGACACACTTCTTAGGATTAAAATAAACTTTGTACTCATGAAGTTTCTCAAAAAAAATTTATGAAACATCAAGATGTCTGACACATGTTTTTGATTTTGCTAGGATGTCATCAACATAGTCCTCAACAATATTGTACATCATGTCATGGAAGATGATAGTCATATCATGTTGATAGGTGGATCCAACATTCTTCAAGACAAAAGGCATGAATTGGTAACAAAAGGTTCCCCACAATGTGGTGAATGCAATTTTGTGGAGGTCCTCTTGAGCTATCTTGATCTAATTATACCCCAAGAATTCATCCATGATGGACAACATCTTATACCCAATAGTAGAGTCGATAATCATGTCGATGTTGGGTAGAGGAAAATCATCTTTGGGACATGCCTTATTGATATCTCTAAAATTAGTAAAAATGTGTATACTCTATGGATTTTTGCTTACTAGAACTATATTTGATATCCATTTAGAATAGTCCAATAGTATGATGAAGCCAGCATTAATGTTTCTCCAGTTATAAATTTATTAAATGTCTGATGCATGGATACATCTTTCTCAATTTATATTTGATTGGTTTAGCATTTGGATGTACAACAAGGTAATTCACCACTAGGTCAGGTTCTATGCCTATCATGTCAAAATAAGCCCATGTAAAGATATCAATAACATCCCTCATAATGGTGAGAATGTAGTCACACTCTTCATTGGTGAGGGATGCTTCAAGATAAACAATTTTGGGATCATCATAAGTTCCCAAAGATTTGGATGATGAGATAAATCTGAGTCTACCAATTTAGGTAGTGTCCATCTAAAAAATATCTCTAAAAAGTATAGAGAAATATGCTCAAATACTTTATGTTATTTAGATGTGATATTGGCACTTGTTATAGAGCTAGGACTAGGTAGACATTGCGCTTTCTTTGGAGATGAGAAAACTTTCCCATCCAAGAGTGCCTAAAATAGGTTTTCACTCAAGGTCTTGTCTTTTTATTTACTTTCTCCCTAATCAATGAGTGCCTCAAATAGGTTTTCACTTGAATATCTTAATGTTTAATATTTTTCATGACTAGGAAAGTTTGCCTGCTCTCCAAAGTAGGCAACAGAGTCCAGAGAAAAGTTAAAGCCTTGTTTGTGATCACCAATAGGTAATCCATCTCTGAAGCCTGTATACTAGGCACTAAATTCCTCATTTTCAAATTCATCGAGTGTTATAATATAATTTTTTTGGTCCCAATCAATGAGGTCTAGATGGCAAAGGTAAAGGGGATAATGGGATGTGATAATCATAATAGAGTTAGAGTCAAATAGGTCAATGTCAACAAATTCATCATAAAGACTATAATGGGATTTTGCATCACTATCAAGAGTCTAATTGCTATTCAATTTAAAAGAATCACTATCAAAATACATGAGGTCACCCCCAAGAGGTATAAATCTGAGACCTTGACAAAAATTAGGCTTAATAATTGATAATGGTTCCAAGATTCCTTGCTCTCATGACCCAAGGCCTTTACTTGTATAATCAAGGTTGTCCATAATCTGATAATGGTAGGGTACTTAGGATTTTGAAAACAATCAGCAAATCCATTAGAATATAACCAATCTCTTTCAATATAAGCTTCCTAATCTTGATTTGGTGAAGTTGTCAGTACAAATACCATTGGTGGCTTATGCATGTATTTATTATTTTACCAAATCATGTTGGGCCTAAAGGAGATTTGGGAAGACCTGGGTTTGTAAAAATACTTAGGAGACTTGGGAATATTATTAATGTGAAAGGAATCTTTCAAATGGTACGTGAAAATACCTACGTCCTCAATAATGACCTGTTGTGCAAGTGTTGTAGGGAAGAAATCAGCCAAAGTTGAAGCAAGGTTACTTGGGTTGTTATAATTGGACTTGGGCGGTTACTAAAATATTTATTTGTTCTTCTTTTCTATGAATTCAGAACTGGAGAAATAGTTTTAATTGCAAAATTTAGTGTCCAGGTGTTTGCAATACTGGTAGGGCTGAAAATCAACATGAACAGTAATTATTGACTATTTTGACCATAAGTCAAAATAGGTTAACCCCCTATAGTTAAAAAATTATATAGGGGTCTATTATGGTCTTATAGGGTGTATCATAATTTTATCAATGTCATTTGAGGTGTCTCTAACCTTGGTCATAGTCACTTTTAACCCCTTAGTTGGTTATATGTCATTTGAGGTCATATTTTACGATCATTTATGAAACTTGTATGGTTTTCCATAGTAGAAAAGTGTATAAAATTTCTTTTAAATTTCATATATGTCATATTATTGTCATAGGTGGCAGTCTCTAGCTACAAATTATAGGTTTCTAAGTTGAAGATAAGAAAATAGTTGGAAGAGGGAGAGTTTGGGTAGTTGCATGATTTGTGGAGTGTAGCATGTATGGAATGATTTTACAATGACTCTTCAAATCCCCTAAACTTAATCTCATATTTTATCAACTTTTAAACACTTAAAATTTTATTAAAACCATTTTGATCCTCTATCTCTCTCCTTGGCATATAGGAATGGTTAAATGGTTTTCTGATGGTGCGACCAACAGGAGAATAATCAAGTTGAATGCTCTTTATGGGAGGCAATAATCTTTGTATACTTAAAATTTATGATAGGAGTTCAAAAATTCATTTCTTATTCTCTATGAACCATTGCTCATAAGTGTACTACCTTTTTCTGCTTGCTCATTCCCTTCCCCTATAGGTTTCCTCTCTGATTGAGTTAGTTCATACAACCCAAGTACTATATGTTATTCTTAGAAGCATGTCCATCCTTTTCACATGGATCTAAACTCATTTTTAACATTTAGAGTGAGAGATAAAGGCACAAGTGCTTCATTTTTCTATTTGAGACTTCAATGGCTAGTTTACAGATAATTTCATCAGTTATAGAAGCTTATCTCCCTATGTTGACCTTCATAACAATGCTAATGAAAATCAACATGTTATGTTTTAACCCCTCAATATATGGTGATCAATATCTTCTTGTGGAGGTTTCATCTCAAAGGCTAATACTAATGAAGAACATAGTCATGTGTATGCACAATCAAACTTCCCCACAAACATCCACCTACAGGAAGGTAAGAGGAACCTTGCATAATAATGGTGATGTGATGAAGGTTTTAAAGTAATAGGAAGTCTCATAAAGTGTAAACAATCAAGTTTAATCTATTAAAATTATTTGAGATTGGTTGAAACAACCAATTCTCCAATATATATAGTCCTACCTTGTATACTGCTAATGGGCACCTACAGGCCAAACAGAGGAGTGAACATTGAAATATGAGGTGTTTAATTTTTTTTGAATATTCATTAAGGGCTTGAAGCACTAAAGAGTACCATAACAATCATGGTGGGGTCCAAAAGTGGTAGGCAGACTTGAGAATCATGTTCATATGTAAAGAAAGTGACTTAAAGAACACCTTACCTTAAAGTCCCTAAAATAGGTATTTTACTTTTATTTGACCCTTCCATAGAAAAGCATATAACCTTTAAAGTGGTCTAGTGGTTTTCATCATGCAACCTAGGTATAGGGGTAATGATTTGACATGAGAGCTTAGTTTTTTGGTTATGTAAGTAGAATGAAAGAATGTCTCCACCTCAAGCATTCTCCAACCATAGAATGACAATATTCTCTAAGTTGAAATGGTTGCCTTACATCACTATATGAGACCTAATAAAAGCAGACCCTACAGACAAGTGACCTTACATGATGAGAAATATCACTAGTGTCCCAAAGAGCATTGGATGGAGTTAAAGAAAAAAGTTTTGACCCATACTACCACCTATAGGGGCCCCTTTTGGTCTAAAAACGTTACCTACAATTGACTGTAGAGTGACAGTACAAGTTGAACACAATAGTTTATGGTGTTGGTCTAAATTAGGGCATGGTATGAGTGTGTTTAACTATGAAGGTGAGATAAAAGACTTATAAAAAATCCTATGCATGGAATACACTATGTATAACATCCTATAGGGGTCTTTGTGGTCTAAAATATAGCCACCTATAGCTTGTTATGGAGGAGAAACCAACTCAAGCCAATAAGCTAGAAGAGCAGTGTGCACAAAACCTAATACATGATATGAGGTGAGTCTAAATTAGTTGGAAGTGACCTTGAACATTTCAAGGAGGTCTTAAATCATGAAACACAATGTCTAAAACTGAGTGACACCTACAATCATGTCTTTTTCTTGAATAAATAACACAGTCTGATTGCAAACTAGGACTAGGCAGTGTAAAGAGTGCAAGATGGGAGTCGGAAGAGATTGATAGTGGACCAAAACTATAAATAACACTCTCATAATGATATTATAATATCTATATATAGTTATCATACCAAAATAATGAGATAAATCAACATATCCAACTCTGCATATAAACTTTGTGCACAGTTTCTAACTTTAAGGAGCCTATCTTGGAGTTTTGAAGCGTTAAGGGGTCTATTGGTATGCTCAATCTCTACAAAATTTTATATAGGGTCCCCATGACAATATCTATCCTCTCATAACATTTTGGCTATGACAATAGGAGAAGTTCCCTCTATTCTATCTTAGACAAAGGGCACTCCCAAAGAGACTACCTTACAGGTTTGACATAAAGAAGACAAGGAGATGTGTTGAGGAGGTTTAGATCATTGAAATAAGAATGAAAAGAGATGTCTTGAGAAGGAAAAAACATTAATGTTACCTTTTAGGAATCAAACAAAGTATTCATGAGCCTACACATGCAGTCAGGCCTACTAGGCCTAGACTAGGCCTAAATCCCTAATGGGATCTCAATACCACTTTTAGGGCCAAATTAACCTTGAAATGAAATTTAAAACCTTAAGGAGATGATATGAGGTTGATAAAAACCTTTTTTTGGTAGAGAGGTCCCACCGAGAGTCAATTTTGGTTAAAACCTATGATAGGGTATGCAGAATGCATTCCCAAGCTTGAGAGGCTAACTTCAAAATATCACACTAGTAAGGAAACTTAGCATGGAGACCCAAGATCTTGGGAAAAGTTGTAGAAGGTCTTAAAAATGATTTTAGTGTAATTTGATCATAGGTTCAATGTCTAGTTTTTTACAAACAAATGCTAAGGATCAAAACCACCTAAAACCCTCCAAAACCCTTACTTTTGACTTGATTGGAAAGAGATGGATAGAAATGCATTAAAAAGGGGATGATTGATTAGGAAATTATCTTGGACTTGTATAAGATTCCCTCAAGTTCTATCCCATCTAGTTGGTTGGTACTCTACTTATACGGACAGGGTACGAAAGAGGCTTTCTTGATAGGTTTTATGTGTTTTATAGGTTCAAAGGAGATTTGAAGGATGAAAATAAATTGGGAAGGTCAATTATGACCTAATATAACTCTTCATTCCCATTTGTTACTTTATACAAGCACAAAAACACCTCTGCTAGGTCTTTCACTTCAATCAATTTGTGGAAGATAATGAGAATGAAGGGTGACCACCAAGTGAGAAAGTGATAAGTCCAATTGGGAGGCCTTTTAAGGTCTACCTCATGAATTGGAAGGCAAGGGGACTCTTGAAATGTGTCATAACATCCCTTTCATAGATTAGACTAATCAACTGAAGGACCTTTTGGTGATAAATGTGAGGATGAGGCCTAGAAGGCTAGTGATGGTGACTGTGGATGTGAGAACAACTGTCCAGAAGAAGACCAAAAGTTAGGGACACATCTAAGGATAGTTGAATCTTATTTTGAACCCCTCCTTGATATTTCACATGTGTTATCTCTCCCTATTTTGCTTTGGAGTGTTCAAGAGAGGCTTAATGATGAGGGTAGTTTTAAGAAGCCATTTTGAAAACCTCTACATCAGTTTTGAGGAGTTTCATGTTACAGGTGGATATTTTTTCAAGAGGACCTTCCAAACCTCTATTCTCCACCTTATTCTTCTACTATGTAACTCTATTTCATGCCTTTACATGTGGCATTGTGACCCTTGAGATCCACTCCTCTCTCACACACATATTCTATAAGTGTAATCAATTTTGGCTCTTATATTGGAATTCCACACCTGGTATGGAGAAGCCCTACTAGTTTGATGTTGTACATTGCCTTTGAATGATACATGAAATCTAGTTTTTATTTCAAAAACATCTTTTCTAATTGTGTGAAGTGATGTATGGTGAGGTCTAGTGATAAACTACTATCCTTGCTTATCTTTATCCTTTCATGTTTAGTGCAAGAAGTTCTCATTATAACAGGTTGTATGGAGTGTAGCTAGCGTGTTTTGACTCCCTTCAAGTGTACAAGTAGCCTTAGTGTCTATAATTGACTCTGGTACACTTATCTTGAGTATTTTCATGCATATCACCTATATGTTAGTAATACTAATGTTAGAGTATTATAGGATTTTGAAACTAGTGTTGTAGGTCTTGTCTCTTAGTTCAAGAGTATGATTATCTTATTGAGATATTTATGGTGTATCACCTCCTTATAATAGTTTAATTTCATGCATATTTTTACCCCTTTTCACACAAGAAATCATTTAGTGTAGGTGATAATCACTTAAGGATCAATCTAGGGAGCTAGACCTTAAATCTAGAGGTCTACCTCTACTATAGGCAACCCACAAGCCTATAAGTATTTCAATGTTACCCAAATCTCAGAATAGGCTTGAAAAACCAAATTTAGGGTGTGATTTTTGGTGACAAAATTAACCTGGCGTCCAGAATGGGGGAACTTGAGGCACTAGTGTAAGGTGGATGAGACAGCCTATACTTCATGGATCCAAGGACTGCCAAGAAGTATATTATATGGCAATTTAATGTCCATGACATGGCATAGAGTATGATGGGATACAAACCCAATAATTATTGTCAAATAGATAATTCTATAAGATTCCCATTTCGTATTATTATATGCCTTGATTGTGATTATCTCAAGCTGAATGTCCTTGGAAGTATAACCCAATCATTGTATTAACTTGAGAGACACTATGTTTAGCCCCAAAACATTCTCTATAAGAATCTACTTGATTTTATGATTTTCTATAATGACCTCAATGTACAAGGGGTTTTTATGGCTTGTACCAAGAGTAGACATATCTCTCTAATCAAATGTAATTTTTTAGAAAGGAGACAAATGCCCTACAAGAATCTAAAATTTTTCAAGGTTAATTTCATGGGGAATAGTGGATTGTTGAAGGAAGTCATTTAAAATAGTTTGGTGTACTTTTGACATATGTAAAAGGTCTAAGATATAAATTTGCATAGGGTTTTTACTTAGTTGGTCCAAGATGCTATACAAATTTTCAAAAAAAACACAAGAGGGTTTAGCCTTGGCCGACACAGTGTTTATTTTTAGATCTGAAGGCATAGTTTTCAAGTTTGGTCTAGTGTTGGAAAATGGCAAAGGGCCCTGGAGGGTAACTCACGTGTGTCTAGTTATGATTATGTAATCTAGGGTTGAAAAGGATCCATTATAATTATAAGAAGAAGTAAAAGGGCCTTAGATGGTGACTCATGAGCATCTAGTTGAGTTTTCATAATTTTGAGTTGGCAAAGAGTCATTATAATTAGAAGGGGGTCTAGAGATAGTAACCTATAGAAACTGAGGTGAAATGGAATTGATTGAACCTGATGTAGTGTTACTTGAAGAGGAGAGTGTTGACCCTATAATGGGGGTATAGTACTTCGAGAAGAATTGGATGGTTCACGATATTTGATGGTGATGGTGGTAACATAATTTATAAAAACACATCCCACGATGCTATTATAATCATATGGCATGTTATTATACCCCAAGTTATTATCATGGGTATTATGATCTTGATTATGATCATGCCGATTATGATTCTATCCTTTTGCTTGTTGATGTTGGCTTTTCCCTTGATTTTAATTATTCCTTGGTGGATGTTGGTTGTGTTTAGGAAGTGGGTCCTTGTAAATGCCCATATCCTTATTAGTGTTTCATGCCATGTGTTTTACTTCAATTTCACCACATTCAATAAAGTCCTCAATAAGATGCCTCAATTGAACATAGGTAAATGACATGGTTGATAACCCAATGAAAATTATAAAACTCATCTTCCCAATACCAATTGGGTTTGGGTTCATCTTCAAGAGATGACCTTAGTATAGGCCACATATCAGATTAGTTGTCACCAATTTTCGAAATGCAACCTCAACAGGATCTCCTAGTTTGTTGAATGCCATGTATTTATTAAATGCCCTTCATGGAAGATCATTTTACAATATAGTCAATGGATTAGATGGGGCTTATTGCACATTTGGATCTAGAGGAGCCTGCATCATTTGCACATGTATAGATCATGTCGCTCTATTTCCCACCATGTTATTTTTTTAAAAATCCTTTAGGTTTTTCTGTAGCAACAACTTGAATATGTGATTGGAACTGAGTAGACATTTGACCATGTGAATAAATATTTACAAGGACCTTAGTAATGAGTCCCTTCTCATTCTATACACCATTGTCTATAATCTCCTTGAATGTGTTTTCACAAGTGAGTCGCAAAATATGAGCCACATCATGGTGTAGGTTTTATGCAAAAATATCAGCCATCTTTTTATCTGGAAAATTGTGTTGAAAGCATCTAGATAATGCTCTCCATTGTTGTAGGTAGGTTTTGAAGCTTTCTCCATCCCATTATTTTGATTTACATAGATCAATCACTATTAATTCATGCACAATGTTATACAAGAAATGGTTGAAATTTTTCTCAAATAAAATATTCCAATCTGCCACCAATCCCTTAGGTAATTTGAGGAGCCAATCTAAAGATTGTCCAGCCAAATTGTGTGGAAACAAACAAAGCAAATAAACACTTCTATAAGCTAACTCTTGGCATAGTATGAAAAAGTCTTGGATATGTTCTCAAGGGTCACCGTTCTCTTTGTTTTTATCAAATTTGGGTGCCTCGAAATGAGGTGGAAAGGGGACTTGGAGAATACTTAATTCAAAGGGATATGGACATATCTCATCAAACTTATATTTCTTAACTTAGTTTTCTCTCTCTAGTATTGACACTATTTCCTTCATTGAAATTCCACTCCTACATGTTTGGTGCATTATTAAGTGGAATATAATTTTTTTGGGGTGGTATGTTCCCCTGTTGCATTATTTTGTTAGGCATATAAACCCTATGATATGAAACTTTGTTATGGTTTACTCTTTGAGTCAAGTAGGTCAGCCATTGATTCTTAGGTGGTTGATAAACATTTCTTGAAATATACCACCATGAACTATAAGTATACTACTAGTTTTAAGGAGTTTACAGCCAATTCACCAAAGGATATGATGGTTGGGAGGAACTTGCCAAAGTATTTTGAACAATACCTCCAATATGGGTTGATTTTTTTGTCCCTTGGTTGTGTGAAGTGACAAGAGTCTCCTAGTGATTGAAAAATGTATGCTTCGTATCTGGTGAAACATGTTATGAAGTATCCTTAGGTTTGTTTTATTCAGATGAAATCTAAAGGTCTAGCATAGATGTAGGCTCAAGTAGTGTATGTTGTGCTTGATCTATCACATTTTATTGCTCTTTAAAAGAATTATTGTTGATCAAAGTTGCAACCAAAGAGTATGTTAAGTCTATGATAAACTTCTCTACATATCATTGAGTGATTTTATTCATCTTGGTAGTAAGATCCTGATTGTTGGGAGTAGACTCTATAAGTGTTTCTTTTCCCTTTCAAGAAGAAATAATATCAAATTTTGCAATACAAGCAAGAGATTGATCTTGTCGTTTCTATTCTACCCTAACAAGTGTGTGTAATTATTCCATCAGGAAATATGGTGGTAATTTAGTGCCTAATTCTATCAACCTTAAGATGCATGCATCTTTGTCTTTTAGGGGTTGATGTTCATAATACTCTTTGTTAGACCCTACAGATGTTGGGATATCTTTGAACATGATGGATTTCTCCTATTTGTCATAATAATGCTCTTCCTCGTAACTAGGGCCAGAGATCCCACTATGATTATACCTTTGTGTCATGCTTGAAGATGGTTTTTATATGTTTTCTAAGATGTGAAATGTGTCTTATAAATTTTTAAAAAGAGTGTTCAGATTTATTCAAAAAAAATACAAGGTAAGACAAGACTATAAAAAAAAGTGACGTAGACCACACAATTAGAATAAAGTGGTTACAAATTTACTCAACCTTGGTGGATTGAAATCATCAATTTAGAAGAGGGTAAGACAATTTTGAAACCTAAATTGTAGGCTAACACAATAAACGTAGGTCGAAAATACATCAATACTGTAAAAATATAGATACAACTGTGGGGAGTTGCAACTAGAGAAACTAGAAGAAAGTATTTCTGATCAAGAAGATAAAAATGCAAACCAAGAAGCTCACAATGTGAATTAACACAAGAACTCCTAAGTATAAATCCAAAACTAAATGGGTAGCACAACAGTGCCACATGGAAACAAGATGCAGAATGGTCCAGGAACTTAAAGCGTGAACAAATGCAGGATAATCTAAGTCCATAACAAGAATAAAATGAAGATGAGTCTAGGTAATGACCTTCAATCCAAATGGGAAATTTTACCAAATTTACTCAAACCAAGTGAAAAAGGTAAACTGATATCACTTTGGATCAAAATTTATAAAGTAAGGTATTGAATTTAGACAAAAATGGTCTTTTAAGATTTTACAAAGTCGACAAATGGTCTAGACTCAAATGGACAACATAACAACATTGTTTAGGAAATAAAAACATGATGTTTTGAATGCAATTTTGAATAAGGCAAGAAGTGTTTTCAATTTGGTTAGTGTAATGCCTTTTTGTTCAAATAGAATGGTGTATAATAGAGTGTTTAGTTTTTTGACATATTTTTGATTTCATACAAATAATTTTAGACTTAAAAAGACCAATCAAGTAAATGCCAAACATACCTAAGTGTATCATCCTAAATCCTAAAACTGACAAGGTTACATGATATTATCAAATTTTGTCTATATACATGATCTTGAGAGGATTTTAATTGTTAATCCAAAAAGTAAAAATGCATGAAAAGTAGGTTTTTTACACCCCCTCTTCTCTCAAGATTTTATAGAATGACATAGAACTTTGGATTACTTGCCCTGCATCAACAGTATGTCCATGATAAGTGGGGTTTATCTAAAACTAAATTTTTGTGCATCTATATGGTCCCAAGTATGGCTAACACTATAAATGCTCATGTCAATTAGATGTGTATCAACTAGCTTATTATGAAAATGTCTTGTCCTCTTCACAACCACTACATCCATCAATTGTTCAATGTAGTATGATGTTCAATTTACCCCTATGGTCTAAGGTCGAGTACCACTAACAAAACTTGTTTTAACTATTAAAAATAAGCATCCTACTAAATCACCCTAAATTTATATACCCCACCATAGAGTGGGTTTGAAATGATGCTAGGAGATGAATTCCCTAGTCAATGCTTCCTTAAAATACCCATGAGGAGGTGATGAACTCCCTCTCATAAGCCAAATCATACAAATTTAAGGAGGGCCTTAGAAAATTAATTTTCACTCTTTTATACAAGGTAACAAATGCAAAGAATAAGCATTTTTGGTCACTTGAGTTCCCTAAAGGGGATGGGGGGAGAGCATACATGCAAAATTCATCTTGCTTAAAACACACACTTCAATAAACAAGTATGAAAATGAAACTCTTAAGAGTATTTAGCTAATGTGAAATTTTATTTTATGACATCAAAATGAATTATGTAATGAAATTTTCCTTTATTTTTTTGTGAAATGGAGATGAAGTGAATTAAATCCTAAAAACAAGGTGTCAGGAATCTAAAACTAGGGTGTGAAATTGTTAGAAAAAGTTATAGTTTGTTGTTTTAAGTCCCTAATTTTCTATGCAATTCAATCTTTCAATTCCACATATTTATATCATCATTCCAAAATGCATTCCTGATGTTCTATAGATCAATCCTACTAAAAGATAGAGATAAAGAAGACACTAGTTTGTGATCTCACTGATTAACAGGGCATTTCTATCAAAATGATAAAAAACAACAGTCACTTGTTAGTTTTTGGTCCCAAATGATCTTGTCATTTCATAGAGAAATCTCACAGATCCACAGAGTGATCTCATCGATCTATAGTGTGATTCGACTGATCCATAGTGTGATCCCACTAATCCATAATGCGATCCTAATCCATAGTGTGATCATGTTGATCCTTTAAAACACACAGGAAGATAGAGAGTAAATAAAGTAATCCCACCATTCACATATGTGATTTTTCCATTCCACAAGGCATTCTTGCCAATGTTTAGGTCGTTCCTACTGACTTCCAAAGTGATCTCATCATTTTATAGGTCAATCCCATCATTTTTCTCAAAATCCACAGAAATATAAAATGTAAGAAAAACAAGTGCAAAATAGCCTCCAAAAAGGATCTAAATGCAAAATTAGAAGGTATAAATACTTGTGTGAGGTGTGAGTCCCACCAGGTGTGCCAAAATGTAGAGTGAGATTATGAGATGCATTAGTCAAGAAAACATCTATAAAGAAACATATAGATACAAAACATCAAGCTTACTCCCTCATGAGGTATTACTAGTGATTTCTAAGAGCTATTTAAGAAATGAATACCATCAAACCTTCCAAATAGCATCCCTCCTTCCAATATCAGCCAAAAAATGTGCTTTTCCCTAGATTTGGTGCTCCAAGTCTGTGTTAATGAAGAGTAACATGCTCCTCCATCATTTCTTAGTACACCAATGGCTTAGGCCCACAATATCAATCAATTTGTGCAAATAGGTAAAACTTTGTGAAGACAATTCTGCATAATAACATTACACAATTCAATATTTTTTTTAAATGGTGGTCTTGAATCACTTATTTATACCTTTTCAAGATTATTCAAAATCAACCATGATCATCCATCTTGAGATCAAGATGTGTGGCCATAGATCAATTCAATTTTTGAGGGACAAGCCATAAATATGCCCATTAATATTTGAAAGAACGGGGTATTAATGAAACATGGGAGGGCTTAATCCTGATATTTATTCAATTAATAGCCTATGGATGCCACCCCATTGATGATGTCATGGGATGATGCATATTTTAACAATGAATTTTTAATAAATAGATTTTTTATAACTTTCATGGAATTTTCACTTAGGCTCTTGATTTGGTTTAATTTGCTTAAGTGACTTTGAGTAATTTTATGCAATTATTTGGAAATATGTTACATGCTTAATCAACTTGGTTAGAAATGTCATTTTACTAAGTCATAATATGATTGGAGTATAATCAAAAGAAGGTAATAGATGCATACGGAATAATACCCTAGTTAGGGAATTATGGATGTGAAATAACACATGCATGATATTAAATTAGAAGAATTCAATGGTTCAGAGTGTCATTTTTCATGGTCATAATTTGACTCAAATTGATTTAAGAAAATAATCACATAAATGCATTTCCCTCTTCAGGGATACATTATCCTAAATCGGTACTTGTTCGTGACAAGTTCAAATGATTTAGCGTGTTTTAGTGATTTTGGCCCAAATTGTGTGTTGTCATAAAATATTTCTTAGATTTACAATTGTAGCATAATAGTGATAGGAATTGGATGTCTACACACTCAATCACAATAAATTACCACCTACATCTCTCTTGAGCTTCTTGCCAATTCGACTATATAGAACTATGAAAGGCTCTCAATAAGTCTTCTTGGCTGAGTTGAGATGTGTGTAACCTATGGATGGGTCATAAGATATATAAATAGGGTAATAAAGGTTACAAGAATCTCTGCATAGGCTATCAAGACAATAAGATGCAAGAAAGAGACTCAACAGGCCTATATGAAGACCTACAGGTCTGTGTGGACAATTGAAGAATTAAGGTGTTTTTTGAATTGATCAAAAGGTTTAGGGGTGGTTTAGGATGTAAAGAGCCTTGAGAGAGTGAAGGAGGTGTTTATAATTGACATATATAAGGATAAAACCACTCAAAATAACTATCATTAAACATTATTTGAGCAAGGTATTAGGCCTAATGAAGACCTACAGGTCTGCCCACTAACAAGCATAGAAATATGCATTTTTGGGTTTGAGTGTAAAGTATATTATTTTTGAGACATGAATAATATATTTAAACTTTAAATCACACTATTTAATAGTGTCATTACTATTAAAATATGATTATGTATACAAAACCCAGTGGAAGAATTAAGAGACCTAAACAATGCACCTATAGCCCTGTTAGGATATACAAGTCTGCCTCCAAGAATTGAATAAAGAATGCAATGTTTGTATTTAAGTTAGGTTTTTCATGGATAATAAAGGTATAGGATACCATAATATAGGTTTACACAATTATTAGAACCCTTATAATGTAATGAAAACATCAAAAAATAGGCCTTTAGAGTCAAAATAGGAAATTTACCTACAAATACTTATTTTGGGTCAAAATAGGTTTTAGGCCTCTTAAAGAGATAAATTGAATTAAAAATGGTTGTAAAACTTCATAAGAGGTGGTTTAGACCTTTAGAGGCATTCAAAATCATATCAAAAAAATTTTAGGACCTATATGCTCAAAGTCTCTCTTTGCCTGTACTCACAGTCCTTCAATGCCAGAGAGGCCACATTTTAAAGCCCATATCTCACTGGAGGATATACATGGGAAAAAATGGTTGTTAAATGTGTTAAGGATGCCCTCATACTTAAAAATTATGGTAGTATTTCATGGATTAAGTCCCTGTATATTATGAATAATTTATTAAGAAGACTAATCACTCAAAACTTCCCTAAAACACATTTGGGAGCTCGAGAAGACATAACTTCTTGATAAAAATTTGAAGGAGGTTTTGCATGGGTAAAAATGGTATTAGGGGATGTTGTCAAGCCATATTCACTTAAAATTTGTGACATTATTCATGTAATTTAAGGCCTCATATCTATGAATCATTGTTTTAGATTAAGGTAAAAGCAGGTTTTGAAGGGGCCCCAAAACCCTTTACATCAAAAGAGAGATAAACCTTTAAGCACAACCAGGTTTCTAAAAAGAAACCTGAAACCAGAAAAAGCAAAACCAGGTTAAACAGGGACCTAAAAACAGCAAAAAAGACTAGATGTAACAGCTGACAAAACACGGAACAGAATGCCAACAGACAAGATCAGCATCCTATAAAACCTCCCATACAAATGAGATTTTTATTATTATTTTTTTTTTACACGATCGAAGATTCATATCTAGAGGGGGGACCAAAGGCTTAGACTTCTTCCTCTTAACTGCTGTCCATCCATCCGCTACCTTAGCTACCTCAGCAATCCATGCCTTAGAAGACAATGATCCATGAAGCCCAAGGGACACAGATGCCTCAGCAGAATCCTTATGAAAACCAGCGAAAGACTGGCTCCTAGGAAGTTCCTCCAAAACAAGGGAAGAGACCAAAGCCTCCTCAATGACTGGCTCAGAAAGATCATTAATCTCAGTCACCACAGGACATTCAATAGAATCTTTCCCCAGCGAATCCTCCTCAACCATCGGCTCGGAATGGATACTACCTTCATTCGCAGGATCAGTCGGAGCTTCCACAGGTTGTTTAGCTAAGTAATGTTCGGATGAAACCTCAGACCACCAAGAAGGTGTTCGTCTGGATTTTGATTTCCCAGTCATACAATGAACAACAATATGACCCGTCAGGTGGCACTTTCTGCACCGAAAAGGTAAGCCCTCAAAATCCAACATTCGTGTCCAAGTACCCCTTAGGGAATCTAGACAAATCTCCTCAGGAAGTCCCTTAGAAACATCCACCTCAACCATTAAGCGTGCACAGGTTGAATGGTAACAATCCAAAGTATTTTCATCCACAAATAAAAAATCTCCTATAGCATTTCTGATGGTTTTAAAAACCGATTCATGCCAAAGATGTATTGGTAGATTAGGGAGCCGAACCTAGATAGGGATCTTGTTAAAGGTTTCCGTAAGAGGATTAAAATCCATATGCCACCGTTTGGCCATGAGAGGATATTTGCCCTGCCATAAAACTTTATTATTGCACAAGATTATCCTCCTATCCTCAGAGCTTTGGAAGAAAGCTATAAAGAAACCTTTAACGCATGGGAAGATTTCGACATTTCCTTCAATAAGTGGCAACTAGGTCCTGGAGATCCAGCCATGTAGATCTACGAGAGAGGGCTAAAAGCCATGAAAATGAAAAATAGCAGCCTGAGAAGATAGATCTTCTACCCATTCAAAGATTTTGTCAATTGTTTTAGGATCTAGAGTTACCCTAACAGGTTTTATAGCACTTACAGGCAAAACATGAGAAAACCCAAATGATGCATGAGGAAGAGCATCATGTAATCTAGCTTTGAAAGTAGCCACATCAGCAAAAGTTCATCCCCTGGAGCCTAGGCCTGAACCATGAACAGGAGAACCTTTAGCAAAATGCGTAGCTGGGATAGAGCCCCCATCCGCTAAACAAATCATAACAAGGGCGATCTGAACCCTTCCCCCACACACAGAGAGCGACCCTCCCGCAGTGTTAACCGTATCCATGCCTGCCTATGATTCCACGGCTACCGGCTTCAAATTTTGAGGTCACGCGCACGGGGGATCCAGAGCAGCTATCTGCATGATTACATTTTTTTAACACTTATTATTTATGAATCATTGTTAACAATGAAAATAGGTTTAAACCCTCCCAAAACCTTATTAATGACCCAATGACTATGTTTGGCCTTAAAATGAACTCAAATGAAATTTTTTGGTCTTAAGATGACCTGATTGACCTTTATAGGTCTTAATATTAATTTAATTATCCATTTGGTGGCACATGTGAAGATAAAGAGGTACAAAGAATGGCCTGAAAGTGGTAGTTTTAGGCCTATTTACAAGGATGTGAGCTATGGAAGACTCTTGGTCAATTGGGATGGATTTGTAGACCTATAAAAATGTGTGAAGGTCCTATTATAGTAATTTCATAGGTCTAAATGATGATATAATAGTTTTTATAGGCAAGAAACAAGACTAAATCAAACTTGTTTCTTTGTGTGCTTAAGGAAAGGTAAGATTGCAGACCTATTGAAGATCATGAAAAACTTGAGAGTATTTAAAACATCATTAAGGATACTTGTTGATACTCTTTGAAGTTTCCTTAGGTTATGAACAATTTCAATCAAGTGAACATAGACTGATTTGAGCATGATATCCTAGTATGTCGTTAAAGACCTTTCTAAGGAGAGGTGTAATGAAGTTAAAGGGTTTCAAGACACCTAAGAGAACATGATTGCCATTGAAAAATCAGTATGGAAGGTTATCAAACATATGCAATGTCAAAGAGGGTAGAGGTTATCTCAAGGTGAATTGAATGAGCGAGAATGTAACTTATCAATTCTCAATAAGGAGGAAGGCAGTTTAAAATGAAGTTGATGAGTCTTCCAAGAAGGTCAAGAGTCACTCTATGTCACCTTGATGAAGAAGAGGATCAGACCAAGTGCACACATGTTGATGAGGGGCTTCATAACTGCCTACTTGTAGGCTTTCTTGTTTGTAACTTGCTTCATCATGAGATAACACTTGTCATGGGCTTCTCCAACATCCATCTCCTCTCCCCTTCTCATTTTCTTCTATATATATGCCTAATTTTAGCATGGAAAAGGATCCTTCACTTGAGTATGGTGAAGCCCTACTCCTTTTATAAGCCATTAAATCAATAGACAAGTTGGTTTTACCTTTTCTTATGACTATATTCTAGTGTTTGTGCATAAATGTTTGATCTTGTCTAGTGTTGATCCAGTTTGCTTTGGTATATTGTTTCATTCTCTTACCTATCTAAAGTTTGAACCCTCTCTTGTAGGTCATATGGAGTTTTTAAGTATAATTTTTAAGGATTAAGTAATTCAATCTTCCATTAGTGTCTTTAGACTTCTTGAAAATCAGTCCTCCTAACCTATTCATCATCTACTACCTTCATATTGAAATATTGATGCAAGGAGAGTAGACTAGGAGTAGTGTATGAATAGATCAAATATATGCTCATTGTTCATATACAAATGTGTGGTAGTGGTCAAAAAAATTGGTGCATTACCTCCTTATTTAGGTTATTTTTAGTTATCTCTTACCCTTTTCTTAGCAAGCAATAGTTTAGTTACAATTTCAAGGTGAAGCATCAAGGGAGCTGGCCTTATCTAGATATTCACCTCATCGATTAGGCCACCCATATCTTAGAGGTGTCTCCATGATATCATCTAAGTGAGGAGGCTTGAAAAACCTCCTCAAGGGTGCAATTTAGAGTGATAACATGTACAAGACTGAGATGCTCTAAATATTTAGTTTTAGTATCTAAATTTTTTTAGCAATTATTTCCAAAAAATTATAACTTTTTCATAATGTAAGGAAACATTTATAAACCATAAATAACAAACATATAATCATAAAATGTAAATTTTTAGTTCCAATATCCTTTGTACTTAATTTTCTATTTTTTTCCCATACCTAGTTATGTAAAACCCTAATATTTTGGTAAGTAAAACCCCTAGTTTTTTAATGTAGAAAAGCTTTTACAAAAATTTGAAGGTATAAGAGGTCCTTTATGTTGATAAATGTTTTCATTTATTTAAAATTCAAGGAGAATGTCATTAATTTCAAATTCAATATTGATGTCATTGACGTCAAGGTGCATCTAGTAAAGATGCATGGTGAAGTGATATGTGACAAGAGAGAATTTGAAGGCAACCTATTATTTCTATATTGAGAGAGAATTTGAAGAAAACCTAATGATTCTTCTAAGGTTGATGTCAAGGTTTAGTACAAGGTAAGCGTGTTTTTGTACCAGTCCCTGAGTACAAGGTTCTTGAGAAGTCTAGTCATAACAAGCATTGTAATATCATGAGCATGCGCATGATAAGCATGAAGAGGTCTATATAGAGGTATGATATTATCTAAGGAGAATGAAAGTAATATGAACAAGGTGTAGAATCATCAAAGAGTGTTTCAAAATCAGTTGCCAAAGTTGTCAAGTCTTTGAACCTAGTAAAAGACTTAAGAAGGATTGTGTATGGGATGCCTAGTCTTGTGCTTGAACGAGCTCAGTGGCCTAGTGAGATGGATGCAAAGAGGCATGAGAGGATTTTTTAAGATGTTTTAGCATGTATATGAAGCATTATATCACTCAGGAGAGATTCAAGGTGAGTCTATAGGGGTAGAACCTATAGGACTAGCATGCAAATAGACTAGTGCTAGACCTTGCCTGACCTAATGAGGTTTCATGAGGTATAGTGAAGACCTATGAAAGATAAAAAGTGGTGTTAAATCATGTGATAAGTTTCTTGAGAATTTGAGTGAGGTGGAGAGTGCATGGACAGTGGCTAGAAGGTCAGTTTCAAGGTCTAATATGACTTGCAGGTCAAAAGCCTAAAGAGCAAAGAGAGAGATGGTAGCCACATGGAGTACCAGGATCAATTTTCAAAGAAAGTATGAGTATGTGTGTATTGAAAAATTTATATCAAGTTTTTTTAAGTATTTTGACCAAGTTTGAGGTTAAAATTTTCAAAAAAAGGCATGGAAAGTGGTTTTCAGGTTTCATTGTGCGTAGAATGAAGGATTCTCAACCCAAGAAGAAATTTCAAGTACTCATTGGCATGTGTAACCTCTACATGGGAACCTAATATATTAATGAAAAATGGCGAAGGGTCCTCACTCAAATTTATAATCATTGGTTTCTATAATAAGGGGCTAAACTTTTTGAATGATCGTTAACACTGTAAGGTAGTTTAAACCTCTCTAAAACCCTAACATTGACCTGATATGGAAGATCTTGATGGAAATGGATATAAATGGATTAGATGACCTATTTTCATGATTATAACATGTATTAGACTCTCCCAAGCACCTCCATGTGTGTTTGGTCTATTAGAAGAGTGAGTGGACCCTAGAAGAAAAGCCTTATTTTTTGGATATTTGTTTTAGCAGGCAGAGTTGATCGAGTCAAAGTTGTTAATTAGATGAAGGTTTAAGCTTGATACTTGTATCATATGTCCATGGTGGTTTCTAATCAAGTTATATACCTTAGGTGTGTTAAATCGGTCGTGCAAGTTGACCTATCACTAAAAGGCCTAGTGGTGCAAATAGTGAAAAAACTAGGGAAAAGTGAGAAGTTGTTTAGGGAAATGTTATCATAGACTAAGGATGAATCCAATTGCATGAATATATTTTAAAATACCTTTAATACATGTTTATTTTGGATATATGTTTTGGAGGTCAGTGGATATGTTGAAAATGTTGCTCATAAGTTGACTTGTCTAGTGCAAATGAGAAAATGAAGGTGTAAGGTTGTGAGATTCGTCTGGAAGACCAATATTGTCACTTGACCATGGTATATTTCTATCTAAGAGTTTCCTAATGATCTCATAATATCATCGACATGCATCAAGAGTCTCTGAAAGTGTCTACACAAGTATTGAAAGTCATTATCACCATGATTGTGTTTGAAAGTAAATTGATAGATCTGAGTAAGAAAGTGGGAGTGAGGAGTTGGAGGCTCTTTGCCCTTAGCTGAAGCATCAAATGCATATGTTTTTGTTTTTTATGACATGAATATTATATTCATTCTTGCATAAAGTTTTAAATCAGTGAAAGTGATTGAAATGGTAAAGACAAAATGGGTTGACTATTTCAGGTTTGACTGTGTATACTTAAGACAAAAGATTGGTCTACAAGACCAATATTTGGCATTAGACCTTAAAATATTTATACTTTAGAGTGATATAAAGACATCAAAAAATATATTTAAGGTGTCATAAGTAATAGGAATTATTATTTTATGGATTAAACTTCAAGTCTTCGTGATTGTGTTTTGAGACCAGTTGACATTTTTGAGTGGGCTACTTGCAAAGAAGGGTTTGAGTATTTCTACCCTGAGTTATGAAATCTAAAACACATAGCGATGACCCCAAGATCATGTAGCTTATTTATATGTATTTTTTTACTATGGTTTTTTCAAAAATTTATGTTTTTACTTCAATTTTTTAAGACAGACTTTCTAGGTATGCACAGGCCTAATATGAGTAGTATTATTGATGTGCTCCAAGTAATGGTTTGAGCTAAAAAGTACTATAGAGACTAGATGAACTTATCAGGGGTTTATTGGGATGGAATATGATGTGTTCCTACCATATAAAGTGTTTTAGTATTCTCTAATAAGATCAAATATTAATGTGTGCTAAGTAGATCGAAAAGAATTAAGTCTCCATGAGACCTAAAGGAGAGATAAGGCCTACTTGAGTAAGGTCAGACCTAAAGGGACTCAAAGCACATTTAATCCATGTCTATGCAATTTCCTAAGATCCATGTAATGGATGACCTAATAAGGTACTAAAAAGGATATGTATGAACAAGAAACTTGTAGGCATTTTTAGGCCTATGCGTAGTTGAGTAGTGAATTTGAAAAAAAGAAAGGATATTGCAGAGTAGAAGGAGGTCTTGTATACCATCAGAAGAAGATAAAGGATCAGTGATTAATATTTAACAAAGGTTCTATGTGTGAGGATCAAGTTCATATGACCTAATCAAGTCAATAAGAGGGCTAGTTGAGCGAAGAAAGCTAGAGACTAGTTTTGAGAGGGATAGAAGTGTGTGTGAAGAGAAAAAGAAGGAGATCATGATCTATTGTATAAGCAAAACAATTTTATGAAGGTGATCAAGTGTTTTAGGTGGATGAGTTGGTGTTAATTCATCTATGGGTTGGTGCCTCCTTGCAAGTGGGTGTTTGCTAAATCCTAGCTGAGTTGGTGCTTAGCTAGTTGGGGTTAGTGCTCCATGTGAAGTGGGTGCTTCACTAAAGTTGGTGTTTATCTTATAGGATTGCAGTCCATTTGCATCATCAGTGGGTTTTATTCCCTTCAAGGTTTTCCCACATATATATTATGTTTATGTGTTTCATGTTCTTGTGGATTGATACTTATGCTTGCTAAGATGTACATGCTTGTCTAAATAATCTATGATTGCTCAAGTGCGATTATATAAGAAAGTTTTTGAAGACTGATTCACCCCCCACCTCTCAATCATTTTGATTCCAACACTTCATAATATAAACCAATTATTTATTTATTTATCATTACCCCGATATGCCATGCCTCTCTTAATTTGCTTCCTTCTTTTCCCATGTGTCGCATTTCTCATGCAAAAATGACAATTGGTTTCATTCTTTTCATTTTATTTATTTTTATTTATTTTTTATTTTATATAATTTATTTCATTTAATATTTTATTTTATATTTTATTTACTCTATTTTCAAATACACAAAAACTAAAAATACTTTAATTACATAATTTTCTCATTATGGCTTGTAGTAATAAAAAGCCTCAAAATTATGCAAATACAACCATACGCATACACGAGTGTGTGTGAAAATAAAATTATTTATCTATAAAACATTCATGTGTGTGTGTGCACGCATGCATGTGCATGTGTGTCCACTAGAATAAAAAATAACCTTACAACTAAAACTATTAACAAGCCCATTGTAATAACAATTCATATAATTCAACGATGTTTATGTGTGTGCACATGTGCACACACATGAACATCGTTGAATTATTTGAATTGTTATTACAATGGGCTTGTTAATAGTTTTAGTTGTAAGGTTATTTTTTACTCTAGTCTATCCACTATGGAAAACAAATATCAATAACATCATGCCAACTCTGAAAATATCAAGAAACAAAATTAAATAACACACTCCAAACATTATTAAGCACACAAGGAACTTAGACAACCAGATTATATATATATATATATATATATATATATATATATATATATATATAACCGACCCTTCTCAACTTAGTCAGCATGTCATCCTCATCATTGCCTATTTCCTTCCTCATACTGCCTTGTAGTATCATGCCTTATAAAATGACATCAAAATATTTTAGCAATCCATTTGTCATTATCAATAATGACAATAAAATCATACATTATAATCAATAAGAAAGAAATATAACCAATAATAAATTCAATGTGTGGCAATGAATTAAATTCCAAAACATTACTTGCATTATTCAACCATCTAATTTAACATCAATTTTTGTATAAAGATTCACACAATACTTTGATTGTCATCAAATTGTTTATTTGAGTCCAAATTACCATGAAAATGTATTTTATAAAAATGTATATTCACTTGTTCATTTAAAAAATCTTTAAAAAGAGGGATGTTACAAACCCTTAGAAACATACTCCTTCACGTCCATCGCCTTTACTCTCATAGGATATTCCTTTATTGTGTCTTCCTTTGTTTTTTGATGTAGGAGTCATGGTTGCTTATCTCAACCCATCTTTTCTTGTCTCACACAATTCATCACATACTCAGCATATTTGAGTCACATATCTTGCACCAGCATATAACCTTCATTTTATTTAAGTGTTCAAGATATGCACAACTCCTTGTCTCATGCTCATCCCTAAAAAATTTAGAACTCATGTTGATTGTTTGCACTCTTATCCTTGTCCAATTATTCTTCATACCATTAGTTTCACAATCTAAGCACCACGAACCTCCTTTTTTATTTTGTGCAAAATTTGCAATCAAATCTTGTAACTGAGTGGCCATGTTTGAAATTTGGACCTCCAAAAAAGAGATAATACTCGTGTCATAATTTATTGCCATTTTCATCCCCAACACAACCTCCAATGCCTCATGTGCATCCACAAAAAAAATTATTTCTAAGTGCCTTTAAAATGGAGGTAACAATCCTCCCAAAAATCATTGTGCATGTTGTAAAGGGTGAATATCATAGAACATCTTAGACATCAATGTTTTAAAACATTCATCGTATACATGCACACTCTCTAAAACATCATCCTTTCTCTCCTTAAGTATAGAGATACATTATTTCTCAAACTCAAAAATGTGGAACTCTTTCAGAAAGGAAACCTTTAATATGTCAAATTCCTCTGCCTGATTAGGATAAATTGACTATATTAGGTATGTGCACGATCCCACAATGTTTTCATGAATTTACTTACCTTCCTCTCTAAAGATGTTATTTCCTTAGCTATGAAAGATATTTCACACTTATTTACATTCTACAAGGAATGTTGTATGCCCTTATGCTCTAAACTTTTCATTGTCATCTCATAGAATGTGATTTATTGTGGTACTTGTTGGATTTGTGCTTGCCCACTGAGTCTAGGACCCATTACTCCTTATCCACTTGTAACTCTTGCATATCCAATTGTTTTATGACCAATGCCTCTTAAATTCAGATTTCCTTCCATTATGACTCGATTGAAAATTGGATTATGATTACTTCTTGGTTGACCCTAACTTCCTAAATTCAACTACATGTCCCTCTTGATGATAGTCCAAGAGTCACCTTCAATGGTGCTAAGGTATTATACTATTCACTATAAATTTAGTCTTTGAGAACCTCTCCAATTCCTCCAACTTTACACTCTCCTCAACCATACTTATAATTTGCTAATTATTTCTAGTTGTTGGTGAAAGCTTTGCCAGATGGTGTCCTTACCGACCACTTTCCAATCTAGTTCCACATTGAATGATTTTTCAAATGGCCCAAAGTTGAAAAACTCATATATTTCTCAATATTGATTTATTGCATCATCCATAAATACTATTTAGAATTGAAAATGTCATTCCATAAATACTATATGAAAGTTTATGGTTTTAGATTCTATTTCAATCTATGATCGGGGTTATTTTCACCTTTCCCATTCATAAAAATGTGTGTACGTGGCTATCTTTGGCCCCATTCTTGCACATTTGTGATAGATTTTGAATCTAGTGGCATGTCTCTCAATGAAAACCAAATGGATTATTTTGTGGTCTAACTATATCACTTGCATGGATTTGTTTCTTTGCAACTATGTGCAAAATCTAGTGTGCATCTACCACAAGTCATATTCCACCATCACCTCTAAGATGAGCCACATGATGGTTGATTTCAA
Organism: Torreya grandis; assembly: GCA_037957365.1. Lineage (NCBI taxonomy): Eukaryota > Viridiplantae > Streptophyta > Pinopsida > Cupressales > Taxaceae > Torreya > Torreya grandis. The sequence goes on from JARHVA010002648.1 coordinate 432,767, forward strand.
GATAAAACCTTTCCATGAGTTACCCCAAGTGTAAGTGGTCAAAACTAGGCACCACATCTAATATTTAAAAGCATACAATGCTCAAATCAAAGCTAAAATACATTGGCTTAAGGTTGGTGAGAAATTATCAATATTTTTCTTCAAATGCTTATGGACAAACACTCCTTTTGGAAAATAAAATCCATTTGGAAAGCTAATAAACGATTCACTAAATTTCATAATATTGTGAAAGCCTTTACTACCATTAACAATAGGTTTTCAAAGTACACCAATCCTTTCCTATGCGAAAAAAGATCTCTCCAAATGTGTTTGTCAATGGTCACATGACAACTCTTTTAGCTTCAATGAGTTTCCTACAATCAGTTACTCACCATTAAAGACCTTCATGAAGTTGCCATGAATATGGTTAATGACAAATCCCCTAGGTGCAATGGTTTTTCCTATGAATTTTACAACTTTATATAGGATACAATTAGAGGATACTTTTATCAAGTCTACCTTGAACCCTTTCATACCATAACCCTTGGCCAAATTATTAATAAATGTCATGTTAAATTTATACCTATGGCTAGCAATCCTTAGTATATTTGAAATTGGAAACACATCACACTACATAGTTTATCATACAATATTACTTCTAAAGCCCTATATCTAAGCATTCACAATATCCTCCCGTTGATTGTTCAAAAGAAATTCTATTTTTACTAAAAGAGGGGTAAAAATATTATTAAATATGAGAAAAATTACACAGCACTATCTTGGTCAACAAGCTGACCCAACTTCTTAGATAACTCAAGGGGTAACATCCTGACATCCGAGACGTTCCAAAGCGGCCCATGCTCGAAGGCCCATTTGGCCAGACAGTCAGCTACCCCGTTCCATTCCTGGGGTATATACAAAAAGGTAACGGATTCCAGGGAAGTACAGAGCTGAAGCACCTGTTGCACCACTCTAGCCAAATGCCAATCAATCGTCTCAAAATTTTGTTTATTCAAAATATTCACAACCACCTGCGAGTCAGATTCACAAACAATTCGTTGCCAGCCAAAATAGCAACACTACTGAATGGCAATCAGGATCGCAAGAGCTTCCATGATGTTGTTCATATGAGAGCCCTTGTGAATGGAGAATAAAAACTACACCTTACCCGAGCTATCCCTTCCAACCCCTCTGACTCCTGCTGAACCAGGATTTCCTAAAGAAGATCCATCTATATTTACCTTGAGGACGCCAGCCTCCGGGGGCATCCACCATCCCTTCCTGTTGACTGGGCACAGTTGTTTACTCTGCTCGCGCGCAGGGGTGTTAGGGCCGTAAAAAACGTGGCATGGGAGCACATCAGCCATGCACTTAAGGATCCCAGCATCGGCCTCTCCCAAATCCACGATCCCTTCACACTTGGAAAGAATAGTTTCAGCGATGGACCTTGCAACTTTTCCCCACAAGATGCTGGAATCTATACTGGTCTCCTAGAAAATGCACCTGTTCCTTTCCAGCCATGTGTTCCACAGAATGAACAAAGGACCAATTTGCCAAGCCACCTGAAGGCCCAAGGCCCGAGAGGGAGGTTGCCCCAATCGGTCCCAAAATTTGGACAAAGTATCCACATGCCAGCACGAACAGGCCCACACATCCCACCATAGATGCCAAATCTGTCTGACTAGCGGGCACTAGAAGAAGATGTGGGAGATGGTTTCTTCATTGCTACGGCAAAGGACACACATAGAAGGTCCCTGGAAGCCCCACTTGCGATGGTTGTCCCACGTCAGACACCTGTTGTTCACCAAAACCCAGAGGAAGAAGTTACATTTAGGCCAAGAATAGTTGTTACAAACTTTCTTCACCCAGTTGACTACCACTTCGCCAAAAAGTTGCTTTATCAAATCAAGGTATCTAGAAGAAATAGAATAATTCCCAGAGGGGTCTCCGCCCCAAGCCAAAAAATCATGCTCCTGCAAGTGACTACATTCTCGAGACTCCAAGATCTGGGCCAGCTCCAGTCGCTCTGCCAAGTGGCCACCCAACAGCCAATTCGAAGAGTGCTTCCACTGGAATCCCACTGTTGTTCCCATCCTAATGGCCTCCTTATAATGACCAACCGTATCCCAACCAGCAGCTAGCAGAGAATCACATAAAGGCTGCAGATGTGGGTGAGAGGATAACAAGGGGGAACCCGTCCCATGAGTCACTCCAAAAGAGAGCATCCGATCCTCTATTGCAGATCCAAAACAGGTTGTGCTTCACGAGATTTGCACCCTGCTTAAGGGTGTCCCACACCATCGACCCTCTTCCCTCTAGGGGAAGTCTTGGGATCTCAGCCGGATCAACCCCCGAGTAATACTTGAGAGCCAGGATACGAGCCCAAAGGTGAGCTAGATTGGCACACTAGTGCCAGTAGAGCTTGGCAGCTAAAGTTTGGCTGCTCAAAATTACCGAGTGTAGCCCAAGACCGTCAGCCTTTTTAGGTTGACAGATCGTATCCCAATTAATCAGACTCCATTTGGAATTTTGCAGATTGCCACTCCATAGGAATTGGTGAGAGAGAGCATCAAATTCTTTTAGGAGGTACATCGGGGCAGCCTGCACCATACTGCGATAGATGGGGAGGGCTTGAATCACCGCTTGTAGAAGAGTCACCTTGCCCGCTATAGAGAGCCACATGTGAGTCAAATGGTTAACTTTTTGTCTTAGTCTATCTAGCACATTTTGCCAGAAGAGCCTTGGATGCCTTCCCACCGCAATCGGGACTCCTAAGTAGGTGAGTGGAAGAGACTGACTCTGTAACCTCAAAATAGCCATGATCCTCCGTTGAATAGGCTCAGGAGTGTTGAAAAAAACAATGGAGGATTTGTGATCATTGATTTTCTGCCCAGAGGCAGCCAAATAAGTATCCAGGGTAAGCTGAAAAGCTTCAGCCTCCTGAATCTGGGCTCTCCTTGCCAGGGAAGTGTCATCCACAAATTGAAGGTGGGATAAAGTGGTTAATCCATTCCCCCAGTGCCATCCCTGAAGCATATGTTGAGAAACCCGTAGCTTAATAAGGTGCCCAAGCCCCTCTGCCAGGATAATAAACAAATATGGGGAGAGTGGGTCTCCTTATCAAAGCCCTCTAGAAGTTCCAAACAGTTCTGAAGGCACTCCATTAACCAGAACTGAGAAGGAAGGAGTCATCACACATCTGAGTACCCATCGAATCTAGTCATGGTTGAAGCCAAAAGCCAAAAGAATTTTCTGCAAGAATCTCCAACTAACCCTGTCATAGGCTTTTGCCATATCAAGCTTGATAAACATTGCCCTCTCCTGGGAAGTGCTCATGGAGTGAATGGCTTCGGAGGCTATGACCACCCCATCCAAGATTTGCCTGCTCGCAACAAAGCCCCCTTGCACCTCAAAGATAAGCACGGGGAGGCAAGCTTTAAGCCGTTTTGCAATTAGCTTCGTGATAATCTTGTAAATCATGTTACAAAGAGAAATGGGTCTAAAACCTTCAAGCTGATTTGCTTGCTCTCTCTTCGGGATAAGCACCAGAAACGTAGCATTCAAAGCCCGTAGCATTTCTTTATTGGAGTAGGATTCCTGGACCATTTCTAGAATATCTAGATTAATGACATCCTAGAATTCCTGGAAGAATTTAGCAGGGAATCCGTCTGGGCTTGGAGCTTTGCCTTTGTTCATGTCGAAAACCACCCCTTCCAATTTAGTCCTGCTAATAGGCCTCATAAGGGAGTCATTCATTGCCGTAGTTACCACAGGGGGAATGCAGGATAAAACCGTCCCTTTTGCTAACTCATCAGGTAGGGTGTCCTTTGAGAATAAACTAGAGTAGAACCAGATAGCTTCTCTGGATATGTCATGAGAGGAAGTCAGGCACCTACCATCCGAAGTCATCAGGGATGAGATGAAACTTTTGTTCCGTCGATTCTGCATGGAGTTATGGAAAAAAGCCGTGTTCTTGTCCCCCTCTTGGAGCCAATCCACACGGGCCTTCTGTTTCCAAAAAAATTCTTCTCGAAGCTCCCATTCCCCCAGATCTGTAGAAGCTTGTAACTCCACCGCTCGGAGGTCTTCAGACTGGCCAAGGTCACGGATTTGCCTGGTGATAGCGTCTAGCCTGTCCTATGCTCTCTTCTTCATGGTATGGAGGTTTCCAAAGCAGTGGTTGTTCCAAAACTGCAATTTTCTTTTAACATGTTGAAGCTTCTTAGAAAAGGAATACATAGCTGTGCCATAATTCGGACCACCATGCCTCCACCAGTGAGCCATTAGTGCATGAAGGGACGGCTCCCGAAGCCACATTAACTGAAACTTGAAGGGGGGCTTCTTAGGAGCAGTGATATGACACAAAGAGAGTTTAATAGGCCAATGATCAGAACCCCTCCAGTCTAGAATTTCAGAAGAAAGAGAAATAGATCTAGATTGCCAAAAACAAGATACCAAAAACCTGTCCAGGCGTTCCAAAATAGCCTCATCTCCAATCCTTCGTTATTCCATGTGAAGATACCTCTAAGGGGTTTAACATCCGAAAGATGTAAAGCATCAATGTTTTATCGAAGAAGCTCCGAAGAAGGTCCCAGCCAGGCAACTACTCCTCTCTTCTCCTCCAGGCTGAGAATAGCATTGAAGTCTCCCACCACAATCCAGGGCAGAAAAGGATGGTAGCTCCTGACATACCGAATGTGGTCCCATAGCCTAATCTGGCTTGGAAGATCAACTGGGACATACACATTTGTGACCAATATCTGTTCGCCAGACTCTAGAGATGAAGCAACCATTGAGAGGCCCAAGGTACAAGATAGCCAATGGATTGGTGTAACTTTTCTAAGATCCTAGCAGATAGCAAGACCACCAACTGTCCCCAGGGCGCCAACACCCTGGCATTGCCCCAGCGGCCAAATATTTGGCCAACAGGTGAATAAGGAGTCCACCAAAAGTTTGGTCTCCTGGATACACAGAATATCTGGATAATGGTCTCTCACCAACTTATGAATAGCCTTTTGTCTGGGGATGCTATTCAACCCCCTCACATTCCATGATAGAATAATCATTGGGTAGATTGAGGGAAATGTTCGTCCAAGGTCTTCACCATCCCTGATTCTACCAATAAATCACCTGTAAGTTTGATTCTGTCTTGATCCTTCCTGCGTCCAGCTCTAGAAGGTGTGGAAAAGGAGACTTTTTTGAAAGGTCGTTGCATTAATCCCAGGGCCGAAGAGGATCCCTTTTCTTTGCTAGACGCACCAACATATTTAACCACATCTGCACAGCGCATTTCCTTGTCTTGTGTCTCAGGTAAAGCCACTAACTCATCAGATTCTGGGTCAAAAACAGCCGTTGGAGCCTGTTGAATGACAATATCCTGGGAGGCAACATCCGTGTCTTTCTTCTCTTCCATAACCAGATTCTCCTCCTGTTCCCCAACTGGGATACCCTCCTCAATGATCATGTTATCTAGAGCTTCAAAATGGTTAAAACCAGCATTACCTTGGCGGTCCAAATGAGTACACTTCAGGCCTCTTCCTCTAGCTCTACATCTACTGGGATAAAACCATCTCTGTCCTGACTATTATAGTCGGAAGGACCTTGCTTGGCGCTGGGAGTATTAAGCTGGGCTTTCCCTTTCGACTCACGGTTTGGCTGACCGTTCCTACTACTCGATGGGTCCAACTATCCCTTCATATTTGCATTGGCCATCTGTGTACCAGATGATTCCTCCAAAGTACCAGCACCTTTGGGCCCAAGAGGACATTGGCACTGTAGGTGGCCATACACATGGCAGATTTGACATCGAAAAGGGATGGATTCATAGTCAATTTGTTGTATCCAGGATGATGTGCCCAAGCATATTTCCATGGAATCTGGCAATGGATTGTTGATGTCAATATCCACACAAATGCGTGCATAGGAAATGACCGTCTTATCCAGAGATTGATGAGCAATAGCTGTTGGTGTTCCTATCATAGCTGCGATCTGCCTTAGGATGTCCTCCCTCCAGAACTCCAGAGGAAGTCTCGAAAGACAGACCCAAATTGGGACCCGTGATGGGAGACCCTCCGTAGAATTAAATCCCACATGCCAGGGTTTTATAAACAGACCAATTAAATCATAAAAATATGGGCCTCCCTTGAAAATCTGATTCCTATCAGAGATGCAAGAGAAATTGACCAAAAAATAGTTGTTACCTACTAGCATGATATCAAAATCTCCCTCAATCTGCCAGGATCGGTGGATCCAGGCTTCCAAGGCCGTCAGGGATATTTGGATTCCAAGGAACTTACAAATTAGCGCATGAGATGCTAAATAATCCACATCTTCTTTGACCGTTTCTGGGGGAATCACTAACACAGGTCTGTCCTGCGTGCGTGGCAGGCAGCGATTGACCTTGTTTAACTTAGCTCTGTCACTCACATAAAAGGTCTCTTGTACCTGTACCTGTGAACTCCTGCCAGAAAAAGGTTGTCCTGCCATGGGGGATTCAGCCTGCAATAGGCCCGTGGGGCTTCCACATTCTGCCATCGCACCCAGCTCCACCATCGTCGTTCTTCAAATTGTTCTCTTGTCACTCCTCATTGTTCAAAAAAAATTCATCAAAAGAATATATATATATATATATATATATATATATATATATATATATAGAGAGAGAGAGAGAGGGAGCTCATAAGTCTAAGAAATAAGATATTTTCATCAAAATTGACTTCGAGAAAGTCTATGATTGCATTGAACATCTATCCATTCTTGTTATGCCATGGATTTAGGGTTTGGTCCTAATTTTCTTCAGTTGGTGCAATGTTTTTTTTCATTGCCTCAGCTTTTCTCTTGGTAAATGGTATGCCCGTAGAGTAATTCAACCTCATCCACTCTATTAGGGAAGCATACTCTCATGCCCTTACATTGTATGTGTTGGCTACAAAAAGCATTGGGTATATTTGGCTAATGTTGTATGCCATAGACTTCTAAAGAAAACTCTCTCTCCCTATAAATAATTCCCATCAACTAGTTAACCACCACTTTTCAAGGGACTCCTTCCACATGTTAATTAAAGAGATTATTGTGCAATCTTTTTTATACCATTATCAACTAGCTTTCAAAGCAAATAAGTCCTCTCCTACGTGAGAAAAAACTCTCTAAATAAGTTTGTCAGTGGTCAGGTGCAAGCTCTCTCAACTTCAACAAGTTTCCTACAATCAATTACTCACTATCAAAGACCTTCACGAACCTAACATGAATATGGTCAATGAAAAATCACCTGAGTATTGTGGTTTTCCTTGTGAATTTCACAAATTTATATGGGATACAATTTGAGAATACTTTTATCAAGTCTACTTTAAAGCATTTTATACTAGAACCCTTAGCCAAATTGTTAATAAATGTCAGATTAAATTCATACCTAAGGTTGGAAATACTTAGCAAATTTGCAATCGGTGGCCCATCACACTCCATAATTTTTGATAAAATATTATTTCCAAAACCCTAAATCTATGAATTCACAATCTTCCCATGTTGATTGTTAAACCTGAAAAAATAAGATTCAATAAAATAAGATATCTATTAGATAATATATTTATAGTCTAAGAAGGGATAAATTGGGCTCTTAGATCTAAACAACAAACATTTTTAATCAATAATTTTGAGAAATATTATGATTGCATCAAATGGCTATTCATTCATATTATGTTGGAGGATTTAAGGTTTGGTTCTAATTTTCTTCAATCAATGCAATTGCTTTTTTCAATGCCTTTGCTTGTCTCTTTGTAAATGGTACCCACTTATTAATTTGTCCTTATCCACTCTATTAGGTAAGGATGCCTTCATGCCCTTGCATTGTACATATTGGTTACATAGTGCTTTAGGTATATTTTGTCTAATGTCATATTCGATGGACTTGTAAAGGAATCTCTCTCCCCATAGAGAATTCCCTTCAACTTGTTAATGGTCACTTTTCAAATGACTCCTTCCTCACATTAAATGAAGAAAATAATATCAAAAAAGTTATGCAATGCCTCGATGATTTTTTAGCATCAAGTTACAATATTCAATAGATGAAGGTGGAATGCTAAAGGAAATCTTTCATTCCACCTATTCCTTGGCTACAAACTTATATTTGGAAATGGATTCAACATGGTGAAATTTTTCACTTCCTTGTCATTCATTTTGTGTTTCAAGCTACCCCTTCTAGTCTATGGTAGTATGTGATTCAAGAACATATAATTAAAAAAGTAATCATGCATCAACCAAAAACATGGGTTGATTTTTGTAAGTGCTTGTGTGTGGTTATGTTACTTGCCAACAATGTCAACATTGTTGCATGCACCAAATATGATCATAACTACTTCAAGGAACATCATCAAGATTCCAACATCTTATGAACATCAATTGGAGCAGCTTTGAGCCATCTCACATGGGTCAAATTGACACATTTTAAGTAGGTGAATAAGTTGGTGCTCAATGCAAGTGGCAACTGTTAAACTCTCAGTCTACATTAACCATAAATTCTGAAACTGCCATGGTAATAACATAAACATTGGTTTTGCTTTTACCTTAATCTAAAACATAAACAGTGGTTTGAAATAACTGGTGGTTTTTCTCCCAATGAAATAAAATTACAAGAAACTACCCAAAACTTTATATTTAAACATGTGACCATTTCCCTGAGCAGAAGGAAATTGAAGTGGCTCTATAGCATGTCAATGTAAGGTGAGTGAGATTCAGATTCATTTTGTAAAGTTTTAAGAGTCAATTGAGAAGAAGTGAGTTGAGTTACATCAACATCCAAGAGGAGAGCAACTGGGAGACCAAAAAAAATACTTGTAGAGCTTGTTGAGGCAATGTATGTCCAGAATAAAGAGTGTAACTAGTCCATGAGAGACTATGAATGGTTTGTGTCTTCTTCATTTCATAGTTCACTAGGAAAGCAAGAGTGTGTCTACACCAAACCTCTATAATACTGTAATACTCATTAATTAACTAGTGTGTGGTTCCTTTTGGTCTATGTTTTATGTCTTAAGTCTGTCATGTGAGAGTAAGTGGGTATAGGGAGGACTATATCAACCATTAATTTGGCCTCATCATTCTCATCTTCATCAATTGAGATCCGAGCATGGTTTTGTCTTGATGAGTTTAGGGTATGAGGCTCTAATTGAGTCAACTTGCAGGGTGTGAAAGAGAATCCTACATTATTCTTTTTGAAAGTTATGAGGGATAAGTGACACAAAATAGAGCACGTCATCTAAGAGCAAAAAGGGTACCTTGAGTTGTATATTTGGCAAAGATGTTGAAAGGAATCCAAACAAGGTTAGATGCCATAAAGACTACACAAAGGATAGGAACTACTATTACATATGTAAGTGGTGGTGAAGAAGGAACACTAGAGATTCATGTTGAAGAGCTAGTTAATGAACTAGAAAGTACATTTTTGAAGGTCATTGCCAAGATGGGAAGCAAGCCTAAGCTAGACACCCCTAGCTATGGAGGAAGTTTATGCCTTAAGGATCTTATTGATTAGATCATACATATGGAAAATTATTTTGATACTGATTAAATGGTGAACCCTAATAAAGTGAATTTTTCTTGTACCAAGTTGAAGGAATATGCATCCTTGTGGCAAGATCATGTGCAGCTGGAAAAGGAGAGAAGAGGCAGAGACAAGATCAAAACTTGTGATAGGATGGTTGCAAAGCCAAAAAGTAAGTTATTGTCTTTTGATTATCAATTATGTTTGTTCACAAAGTATCAAAATTTGAGACAAAAAGATATGAGTGTAAAGGATTACACAAAGGCATTCTAAAAGCTCACAATTTGGGTCAATCATGTTGAAAATGATCAAAATAATATCTCAAGGCATGTGAATGTTCTTCATATTTCCATACAAAATGATACTAGAATGTGCAAGTTGAAATATGTATAATAAGACTATTAATGTGCATTGAAGGCAAAAGAGAAGTTGTCAAGAAGAAAACAAAAGACATCAAGAGGAAGAGGATAAACAAACATTGATAGAGAACAACAGGCTAATGAAGGAGAAGCTAGCGGATCCCAAATTCATAATCAAATAGAAAGAGTAAAAATGTATTCTTCAAGAGGTAGAGGAAGATGTAGACGATTCATGGGCACATGATATGAGTGTGGAGATATTGGACATAGCGCATTTGAATGTCCAAAAGAATTACAAAGAAAAGGAGAAGAAATGAAACAAACAAACACATTACATAAATAGAGGAAAAGAGTGTTGCATCCCTTAATCACATAGAGGAACTGAAAGATGGAGAGGCTCTCATGATGAAAATGGTGTTGTTAAAACCAACCAAAGAAGAGAGAATCTAGTGCAAAGAAAAAAACCTTTTCTGGACCATCTTCAAATCTATAGATAATTGTTGCAAGGCTATTGTTGATAGTGGTAGCATAGATAATTTGGTATTTAATGAGATGCCAAATAAGCTTGGGTTAAAATTAATAGTACATCCCAATCCATAGAAGGTGTCTTGGTTGTAAAAAGGACATTGGATTGTAGCAAATGAGCAATGTAATGTGAATTTTAATATTGGATAATATAGGGATGAAGCCTTGCGAGACATTATACTCATAGATCGACCTTACTGCCAATTTGAAGTTATAAAATTGATCATAGGACTTAATTAAACTTTACGTTAGCCACAAGTTAGTCACACATATCCCAATACATGTTATAGACAAAGGGCGTAACATTCTTTTGTATGCATGTATGTATAGGCAAAGGATGTGACATAAGGTAGTTGTATTTAATAATCATATTGTGAAATCTATTCTTATTGTAAGGTTGTGTAGGTTGCCACCTCAAAGTGGCTTAGTCATATACTTCATTATTTTTTCTTATTTCAATCATATTTTTATCTATTATTGTGATTATAATTTAGTGGTATACTAATTTCATTATAAGTGTTATTGAACCTTCGATTTGGGCAAAAGTGACGTTGAAACCCTAATTGTGAAGAATCATCTGTATCTCGCAAACCATTATGATTTTTTTTGCCATTTTTTATTGAAGTTAAAGAGCTGTTAAAGGAAGATACAAAACATAATTAGCTTTATGTGATTCATTTTGCATGGGTTATTATGATTTCAGGGTTTTCCTTAAATTCACTCTATAGGGCACAATTTTTAGAATTATTCTACTTTATTTACATTTTTAGAAAATCTCTAAAAAAAGTAAAAGGTGTCTATTATTTGAAATTTTGGATTTGAGGATAACCTAAGTCTAAAGCCATGTGGTCAAATTTCAGTCAAAGGTAAGAATCAAAATTTGCATTGTGAAGTCTCAACATGATAGGGTCGAAAAATATAAATATTGGGGAAAGAATTCATAAACACCAAGGAAAAATCCTTATAAAGAGGATATAGAATCAAAGTTTGGATTAGGTGGGACTTCTAATATTATGTTTTCTTTGGTGGATGACAAAGTGTGCAATATGGATAGTATGCACAACACAGTTCTAAATGAAAGGAGATATGGATAATATGTGCAATGAAATGAAAGGAGATATAACTAGAATCAATACACAATTGACTTCTATTATGGATATTGTAAAAGAAATGCTACTAGACTCACAACCAACTCTGCATACACCAGTCACCAATGTCCTAACCTATTAGGGTGGACCTACAAGGAAATCTAGTCCTAATCCAAATGTTTTGAATCTTCAACCCATGCCTAGCACTACTTTTGGCCCTCATAATCTACTGTTGAGTGTGGAAAAGCATTGAGTACCCCTTATGGATATGTCGATAAAGGTGCCACCTAAAAGAAAGACTTCTTCCAAAATGTCTCCATTCATAGCATTTTATGGTTACTTGCCACCATCTAGCACCCATCCTTGAAGGTACAACCACGGGTTTGAGTGGTCAAGGAACACACTTAAGATCAACATGGGTTACCTAAATCAACAAAAATACGCATAGTATTTCATATTTTTTGTTTTGGCCATAATACTTCCACCCAAACTGAGTTGCCTAAGTTAAATGAAGAAGGAAGGACCATCTTGGAAATGGAGGAAATTATCCATATTCGTTGTAAAAGACTATATATGAGATAATCATTGAGTATCTTATCAAGTGAAAGACACTGCCAAGAGAGAATACATGGAATGACAAATATTTCATACAGAATCACCCACATATGGTTAACATTGATGGCAATGCTTTATTGAAGAGGGGAGCATGCTACACCCTTGGCCTATAACATGTCTTGGGATATGTGTGGCCGAATTTTGGCTAGCATAACATTTAATTAAGTTATCGATCACAAGAGATAGACATTTGAGATAAAGATTTTGGATTCATCATCTTAGATTTATGGATTCATCATATGATCATTTTTATAGTTTCATATTGGTAGTAGGTTCATCATAGGGAATCTCCATAACATAACTATGGTATATATAAGAGGTACTTTTGTGTATCTGATCATCATATTGTGAATTATATTCTTATCATAAGGTTTTGGAGGTTTGCCCCTTGAAACATCTTAGTCATATTCATTATTCTTCTCTTATTTCAATCATATTGTTATATATTTTTGTGATTCCACTTTAGTGTTGTAGTAATTTCATTACAAAGAAATTTTGAGCCCATAGTCAATTCATGTAATATTGTCACATGGGAAATGTGAGGAATGGCGTGTATGGATTCAAGAGCCATAAATAATAGTACTATAGAGTACAAATTTTCATTTCCACGTATAGATGACTCAATGGATTGTTTGAGGGGAGCAAGGTGCTTCACAAAGATTGATTTTAAGAGTGAATATCATCAACTTAGAATTGGAGAAAGTTAAGCATGAAAAACCACATTCAAGACAAAAGAGTGTGTTGATAAGTCACTTGGCCCACCAACTTAGGTAGGAGGATCGCCATCCAACCTCTTTTGAATGGAGATTCAAGATCTCCCCAAGGTCTATATTACTAGGTCATGGCATATTGGATAACCTAGTTGGTTAATGTGAAACTATTCCATTTCAAGTGGGCCTACTAGTTTGAAATCCAAGTCTAAACAAGTGAGAGGGATAATGTGTGTTTGTTGTTTTGTTAATTCAAGGTTTGGGATGTGCAACAAGGGCCAACAAAATACACAATGCCCAAAAAATCAATGGTTTCATATTTATCAAAGAAGGTGCAATTGATTCAACAATCGTTCATTACACGCATAGATTCAATAGATTGTTTGTATGAGTGGTTGGTTATGCCATTTCAGATTGTCAAATCACCAAGCACATTCATGAGACTTATGAATGAAGTGTTAAATCATCATTTGGGTAAGTTTTTCATTGTATATTTGGATGATATTTTAATTTTTAGTAAAACAAGATAAAAGCATTTATGCATTTAAAACTAGTATTGCAAAAGTTGAAAGAGGAGAAGTCACTGGTTAACATGAAAAAAATCATATTTATGAATAGTTGGTTTATTTGGGATTTGTAATCTCATATGATGGGTTAAAAATGGACCTAGAAAACATAAGAACCATTGTTGAGTGGCCATCACTTAAGAGTGTTTAAAGAAAGAAGCTTTCATGGGTCAGCAAATTTCTATCATAATTTCTTTACAAACATTAGAGGAATATATGTGCCCATTATGAAAACAATGAAAGGTGATAGGAAAGAATTCAAATATATAGTTGGAGTTGAACATAACTTCCAAATTTTGAAGAAGGTGACAAAAAATCTATTAGCATTGTCCATTTTTAAAAATGTATTTTAGGTTGATTGTGATGATAATGGGATAGCAGTAGGAACAATTTTGAGTCGAAGGTAAGTACATTTATTACTTTAGTGAAGTTGAATGAAGCAAATCAAAAGTATTTCATTTATGATCAAGAATTCTATGTTATGGTAAAAACTATAAAGAATCAAAGGAATTGTTTGTCACCTAAGGAATTTGTGTTTTGCACGAAACAAGCACTACAATTCATAAACAATCAAGGTAAGTAAAATCAAAATCATATAAAACAGATTGAGTTTATTCAAATTTACTTGTTTGTTTTGAAACATAGAAGTGGCAAGTCCAGTAGAGCTATAGATGCAATGATTAGAAGATGTCTTGTGTTGAATGAGATGAGAGTGGAAGTTGTTGGTTTTGATTCCACGAGAGAGTTGTATGAAAAAGATTTGGATTTTCAAAATGCATGGGCAATGTGCAAGAATCCTTCCATTGTTGATAGAACTCCATGGCTAGACTAATTTTAGAAAGTTGATGTTTTATTCAAAGGACAACGATTGTGTATACCTTGAGGGTCTATGAAAGAGATTTTGTTATTATAAAAGCATAGTTGAAGACTAACTTGTCATTTCGACATGTATAAAACATTGGTGTAGCTATGTAAGAGATACTACTAGCCAAGGATGAGTGTGGATGTGAAGAAGTTCATACAAAGATGTAGAATTTTCCAATATAATAAGGGAAAAAGTTAGAATGCAAGCTTGTATCACCCTTTACCAATATTGTAGACACCATGGAAGACATAGGTATATATTTTGTTATTGGGCTACCAAGAACACAAAGGCATAATGACTATAATGTTGTTGATAGATTTTCAACACAACTGATTTTGTTGCATGTAAGAAGACAAGTGATGCCAAAAATATTTCCAATGTGTTTCTCAAGGAGATAGTCAGGTTACATTGTTTTTCGAAGAGCATAGTTTGGGATAAGGATACAAAGTTTATTAGGAACTTTTGGAGGACTTTGTGAAGCAAATTGGGAACTAGGTTGAGTTTTAGCTTCGCTTATCATCCACAAACGAATGGACAAATGAACGTGGTGAATAGAACCTCAAAAAAATGCTAAAATGTTTGGCAGGAGACAAACATGAACAGTGAGATATGACTTTGGCACAGCTTGAGTTTGTTTAAAATTACTCAGTCAATCAAAGTACAACCAAGAGTCCTTTTCAAATTTTGTACAAATGCAACCCTATAGGATTATGCATTTGGTGTGAGTAGACAAAGTGTTCAACCAAATGATTATGCAACATATATGCATAAGGTGCTTAAGGAAGTAAACGAGAGAATAGAGAATAGTGTCATGGACTCCAAACAACATAAAGATTGAAAAAATAAGAGAACAAAAATTCCAAGATCGAAAAAATATGAGAATAAAAATTCCAAGAGGTTGACTTGGTTTTGGCTTATTTGAGGAAGGAAAGGTTCCCAAAAAATTATCAATGAATGCTTATGAGATAGAGCTACCAAGTGGGATGGACATCTCGTCGATCTTTAATGTGTGGACTTGTACCCTTATTATGAGCGAGAATCCAATGAAGAGTAAGTTTGAATTCTTCAATTACGGATTGGAAATAGAAATTGCCTAAGATGGCAAGGGAAGAAATTGAAATTGTGATACATTCCAAAATCACCAAGAGGACAAAAGACAGCAAGTATAATGAATATTTGGTCAAATATAAGACGAAAGCGAGTGGGAGATAAAAAAGAAGACTCACAAAGCTTGTGAGGGTGATGTATGTCTAGAAGAGAGAGTCTAACTAGTCCATGAGAGATTGAGATTAGTTTGTCTTCTTTGTTTCATAGTTCAATAGGAAAGCAAGTGTGTGTGGGTGTATCAAACCTCTGTAATATTGTAATGCTCATTAAAAACACGTGTTGATGCTTTTGATCTGAGTTTTGTGTCTTACCCATGCACTATGAGAGTAAGAGGGTCTAGGTTGGGGAATAAGGAAGACATTAATTTGATCCCCATTCTTGTCTACAACAATTTGTATCAAAGTAGTTGAAGATGTGACTTGGATGTGCACATGCATGGTTTCTAAGTACCAAAACTCGGTAGAAGAGCTCATGGATCATTTCATTTAACCAAGGTAACTGATGCAGGAGCACCTAGGTCAACAAGCAATTTTGCATCAACCAAAAACATGGGTTGTTGTTTGTGCATGCTTGTGTGTGTTTGTGGGACTCATCGACAATGTCAACATCATTGCGTGCATCAAAGATTATCATAAGTAATTCAAGGAAGATCATCAAGACTCTTACATCTCGAGAATGTCAAGTGGAGCAAAGGTTAAGTCATCTCACAAAGGTCAAATTGGCCCTTTGGGGCAAAGATGTCTAAACAACTACTTAATCCAAGCTGTAGTTTTCAAATTCCATAATCGTCACTTTGCAGTAACCGATGGCTTCATGCATGGTGAAGAAAAAAGCACAAATAACTACCCATAACTTCATTTTTTGAAATGTGACTCGTTTTCCAAGGCAAAAACTTAAAGAGGTCCTACTAGGTGTTAGTTTGAGTCAAGTGAGATTTGGATCTTATTTTATAAAGAGTTGGGAGTTAGTTGATAAGAGGTGGTGGGTTGGATCAACTTCCAAGAGTAAAGTGAGCGAAAGAGAGAAGAGAGAATACTTGTCGAGCATGCTAGGATGATATATGATGACCAAAATAAAGAGTGTAACCATTCCATGAGAGACTCAAGTATTTTTGTCTTCTTCATGTCATAGTTTAATATGAAAACAAATGTGTGTATGCATCAATCCTCTGTAATAATGTAATACTCATTCAATAATAGGTTTATGGTTGCTTCTAGTCTAATTTTCATGTCTTAATTGTGCCTCATGAGAAGAAGTGGGTCTAGGTTGGGGAGTAAGGAAACCATTAATTTGCCCCTTTCATTCATGTCTACATCAGTGTGTCATCAATATGGTCGAAAGGAAATTATCATATTGGATCACTAAACCACTATCTCTAACTAGTAACTTTCAAATTTGTTCTAAGGCTCTTACTGCAACACATGCCTATTGTTCTTAGAGTTGGACTCCCTCTAAAGCCTCATACCAAAAACTTAAGAAACTCCTTGGGGGTTTTCTTTGGGCCAATTCTAAACATGGGAATGGTTTTCACCAGTGTTCTTGAGAGTATTTTTGTATTCCCAAGGAGGTGAGAGGTCCACACCTACTTGACATCTATAAACAAGGCAGTACACTATATGCTAAATTGATAACTTGAGTTATCAAAGGAAAAGAAGCTTGGAATTTTTTTCTAAGGATTTGTATATCTTGGTACTCCTTATGGGAGAATTGCTTGGAAAAGGTTAGGTTTCCAAAACCTTCTTATCCTATGTACTCTTGCCCAGATTGTGGGGTTTTTTTTCTACCAAGAGCAATTGGAAAGTGTGGGAAGCCACAAAGCTTTGGCTCATGCAATGGCAATGGGATTAGTGATGGTCTTTCCTTCAATCAACACTCATGGTGGTGGTTTGAAGTTATTAATTTTCATGACCTCCCCTTGGGTTATTGCTCTCAAGCTTTATAGATGAGGCATTGTCCATTGTTCAAGGTATGTACTCTAAAACCCCTATGGCTTAGATCTTTTAGCTCAAGGACAAAACCAAATTTTGTCTTCGCAACAATGACCAAGAGTCAATCCAATAGGTTATTGGTGTTGTTCTCACACAAATGTTGCATAATTTTTTTGTGATTTATGCCCAACCTTAGTGTAAGGATTATAAGTTGTATGTTAAAACCCTTTTTCTCAATTATACTCCTAACAAGGGATATGAGTGGCTCTTACTTCAACTACCCATGTCTCAAAAGCATAAAGAGAGGTGGTCTTTCCAACCCACTGCTCAATTGGGGCAGGAGATTTCAAACCATCTATAGTTCTATTCTTGATCCCAAGCTTGCTCATTTTTTTAGGTGTTTTCTTTAGCAGTGACTACCCTTGGGACACCAACATAGGAATTTAGGCATTTCTCATCCCAAATGTCCTTTCTACTGCCAAACTAAAATTGTTAAGTAGTTTCACTTTTCATTAAAGCTCATTTGGCATGGACAAAGATTCATTATTTTTTTAACCCTTTTGACCATAGCCTTCCACTTCGAAGAATATTCCCCTTAGGGATTTGTGCATGCTTCTTACACAACTTAGACATATTTGTCATATTTTCTATTTGGAAAATAAATAAAATTTCATTTTTTTGTTAACTCTACAATTGACAAACAATTTTCTACTTATAAAAAGGCTATAATTATAACAAATATAATTTAAATTCAAGTGCAAGAGAAGAAGGTGGTACTAGAGGTGGCCCATCTTCAAACTTCATTGGATCGTTAAGGAAATATTCCCTACATAGTTGCTTGTGTTCCTCTTTCTTCACTTCCAAGGGATAGAACTCTATAGGGGAGGAAAGAAGGGGTGAGGGCATTATCAAAGCCATTCTCGACGTCACTCTTATAGCCAACATACTGAGCTCCACCTTGAAGGTACTAGCCTTCTTTGGCACAATATGGTAGTTAGGGGCCTCTCTATCATGACAAGTTTGCGTGCTTGGGCCTGAATATCTCTCCTCATACAACCTCTCCAAATAGCCAATGAATAGAGCCTCTAGATAACACAAAGTTATTGGATGAAGAAAGCAATGCAAACACTGGTTAGGAGCCCATACTTGAGGGTGATCACCTATTATATGTTAGTTTGAGAAAATTGGAAGCCCAAAATCTGCCACTTTCTATTGGCCTCTTTTCTTTTGCCGATTAATTTCTTCATGGTTTTTTAAATATGCGGTCAATCATGTTGACCACTTAGGATTAGCACTTTGTTTTGCTTTCCTAAGTCTTTTGGCCTAGCATGATAGAGTTTGGGCCATGATACCATGCCACTTGCCTTTTTTGTGAATAGTCCATAATGTTTTGTACAAGTAATTTAGCTTTATTTCATCAAAAAAATCATTTGTCCAAAATATTTGGCAGACACATGGGAAGCATTTTGTTAAATTTTAGACCATTGGGATAGTCTCACACAAATTTCTCACTAACCAAAGTTAAATAATTCCTATTATCCTTAAGTGAATGGTTAGAATGAATATAAAATGGCATCATTGAGAGACCCTTGTCGAAAATATATTGATCTCTCAATTTTCATTTTCCTAACCCTCCATTTATGGTGAAATATAAAGTAAGTTGATTATGCCACACCACACAAAATTTTCATCGAGTACTAATTAATGAGCCTCATAAATGTATTCTTGAGTATGTTTCTCTTTATTTGAATTTAAATTACTTGGACAAAAAAGAGGACTTGGGAGGTCATTTGACATCAATAAGGACCATGTAACTGACCTACGCATTGATGTTCTTTTGACCTTCCATTGACTAAATTTTGGATTTATTTAACCGTCTATTGTTTGCCTTAATTTTGTGGCATTAACCAAGGAAATCCATTGTGTTGACCAATTTGACTATTGTACTTTGCTATATTCAACAAAATTTCTTCTATTGGATGGTTACATTTGTCGTTTGACAAAAAAACCAATGGATATTAACTAAATAAATTTGAAAATTGTACTCGATTAGATCTAGTGATGAATATAACATTGCACTTAAATGACATGAAGTGGATCGTCATAAATGAGATGTTCTCACCATAAATTGTGCTTCATAAATTGATGTTATTCTTATCCCTTTGATGTTTCTTATGTCTACATTCAATAACTAAGCACAACTCACCCTTGTACCCTGATTATGAAAATCAAATCCCCATACCCATACACATACCCATGCATATCCCTAACTCTATTTGATTGGTGCACAACTTCCATGCAAGTCTACACACTCATAACAAGGACCATGTGTTCCTCATGCTTGCATTATTTTGTGACATTTCCAAACTCATTGTACCTCTGCGAGGTACTATAACACCTTGAACCTTGTCATGTAGAAGTATGATGCTATGCATGTGCATATGAATTCTATGCATAGTGCATCCACCTACAACACAAAACATTCATCTACAACACTGTGCACCACTTGCCTTGCCTCACAATACATTTGTACATTACTGCAATATCAAACAACATATTACACATGTTTGTGGTTTTGCACAAGAAAAACCAAACTCAACATCCACAAATCTCATCTATCCGCAACATGCAAGGTGACACTCTCCAAGTTTGTGCCATGTCAAAGAACCTATTTGAAAAGCCTTACAAGTGGAATTCCAACATCCACATCTATAAGAAGACCAAAATGTCACTAGCCCAAAAGATGAACTAGCATCTATTTTGTATACATCCTTTGTTGTAACTAGCTTCTTGTAATGATGTATATATTTTGATAATTTGACCCATAAGGGATAGAGATGAGAGAAATCACACAAAGACTTGAGAGGATATTGTCAACGTGCTTTACATATCTAGTGTTTAGGCACATTTGTAACTCACCATTCTTTTCAATTTAGACAAATCAGTTTGAAGTTTTCCCCTTTCTGATCACATGAACTTGCAATGCTAGCCTTTCTAAAGCTTGTACATTAATGTACTTTCCCTATTTTGCATATTATATAGAAGTTACACCATTCTATAAATACTTATGCATTCAAATGTGTTGTTGGTTTACTATTGTTTAGTTTCACACTACACAATCTATAACCCACATCTTCCAGGCAAGCGTAGGTTATGCACCACAACGACAACCTGGGCCTCATGGTGCAAATCATTAGTATTAAAATAAGAGCTCTTGTATGCCTATAAACATGTGAGCACAACGTGAGAAAGGAGGATTACTCGTTTGTTTTGGTTGAGTATATGAAAGAATGTCGTAGCAAGAGCAAGATGGTTGGCGCCCATAAAACATTTGCTAAGGCGCCCATTACCTTATTCAAGATGTTCTCGAGGAGCAACACAACAAAAAAATTGGTCAATTCTATGAACTCGTGTTAAATTTTGGCCCACTGGCCCACACGCCACTCCTTCCATGCATCTATTATTTTAGAAGCAACCCCCCTTCAAAGTTCAAGTCAATCTTGACATTCCAATGTTCAAAGACAAAATCATCACCACAACATTAGATTGTTGGATTCAACAACTTAAGGCATACTTCTCAACCAATCGTTGAACTAACATGGAGATCACTTTTGCAATGCTGAAGATATCCATTTCAATGTCCCACTAGTGGGAAACCCTACGCGCACAACATGAACAATACTATCAACCCATTGAGACTTGGAATTGTTTTTTTGATCTTGAAGGATAGGTATTACACCCTCAAGCACTATGAGAATGAATACACCAAGTTTTGGCAATTGCATTGACGTAAGGAGCAATTAGATAGAGAGTATACCAACAAGTTCCATGACTATAATGTGCATCTGGGTGAGAACTTGACAAAACTCAATTTATTTTAATGCAAAATTGATGTCTTTACTTCTAACACATTGCAAAAATCACACCATTTCATCACCAAAATTGAAGTCAAGACAAAGATGAAGTGGAATTTATCTTCTTCATCCAACATCGGGCACAAGAGTCAACACAACCTAATGTCATCACACATAAGCATAACATGTTGCATAAGCAAAAACAACCTAAGAAGGTTGTTCAAGATCAAAAGATTTCATCTTTTGTGATAGAGAAAGGCATGAAGAACAAATGTAACAAATGGTGCCGAAAACACCACAAGTTCACACCATGATTCTGAATGTCCCACGTAACAATCCTTTATTTTGAAATTTATGTAAGTCTCAAGCCAATGAATGTCATGATCCAAATGCCACTTGTCTGAGCACAAGCACCACTACCATATACACCTATGAGGAACATGGGCGTCTCTTCCACACCAAGTTTTCTATGAAGGGTCAGTCTCTCCATGTCATCATTAACAGTAGGAGTTATAAGCATCATTGCATAAAGGCAACAACCTAGCGCATAGGCCTCACCATTAAAGCACATCCTAATTCACACTCTTTGCGCTGGCTTCAGCAAGGGAAGGATTCACATGTCAGATGACAATGCATTTTCTAGTACAAGTGAAACACATGGAGGACAATCACTTGTGACATCATGCCACTTGAGATCTATGACACTTTGCTTGGAAGGTTGTATTTGGATGACTAATGATGCATATCAAGCCAAGCCACAACAGTGAGTTGTGCATGTCAAAGATTAATTCTTCAAACTCTTAAGAGTCACCTCCAATGACCAAAATCACTTTGGTCCTTGCCAAACAATGCCGCAAGCTCATGTCACATATAGAAGTTCATGTTAATCATTGTCCGCCTGGAAGCACCTATGCAAGAAAGCAAATGTGCATTGACAATGTGGCATATTGCACAAACATCGCCACAACAACAATAGCTTGGCAAGATACTACAATAATTTGGATACATCTTTGAAGAGTGAAGGGCTTTGCCAACACATTGAGTGGTAAAGGGTCACATTTACTTGGTCACTAGATCCCCTCTTCCAAATTGTCCATTGTACAACAGATCCATATTGTAGAATGATGACATTCAATACCAGATCGAAGAGTTTCATGATGAAGGCAACATCATGCAAAGGTCTTCTCCTTATGGAAGCTAAATAGTCCTCACATCAAAGAAACATGGTACATGTAATTTGCACATCAACTATAGTGCACTCAACAAGAAAATGATGAAGAATCGAAACACAATATCGAGTAGTGACTTCTTAGACGAACTTCAAGTTACACAATACTTCACCAAGATCAACTTGAATTCAAGTTATAATCAAGTACCAACTGATCATGAGGATGTTTGGAAAACAACTTCGAACAAAAGGAAGGATTGTACAAGTGATCGGTTATGACTTCCAATTAGATAAATGTGCCAACAACATTCATGCGCTTGATGAATGATCTACTTTGGTCCTCCCTCAACTTTTTTGTCACCATCTACTTGGATTACATCCTCATCTTCAACAAGACTTGAGAAGAGCATGTGTAGCACATGTTGTGCGTCTTAGACACTCTAAAAATGTGTGGCAAAGCCAACTTAGATAAGATAAGATAAATATATTAATGTCCAACAAATGACCACAAAGGTAGGTCAAAGGGACTGTAGATTGCAAAAGTGTGTCAGGAACAAGCAAGAAACCAAAAAAGTCTCCAAAAATGAGAACAATGCTAAAAGAAAAAGTACAAAACAGAGCCATAGAAGATAAAGGTAATTCAAAAATTGGCCAACTCACGCAATCTCGTTGAATTGAGGAGTTTTCTTAGACTTGCTAACTTCTAAATGAAGTTATTCTTGGTTTCATGCACTTAACATGGTTTCTCAGTTAGATCATGCACTTGAAAGTAGCATTGCACTAGTCACCTACACATCAATGTGCTTGAGGAGTTCAAACAACACTTATGTACAACATGAAGGGCAAAGAGGGAGAAGTTTCCATTTGGTGGTTGCATGAAACAAGTTCTAACAATGTCTACCATTGTCAGCTCCTTCAAGATTCACACTGATGCATCTGACTATGCACTTGGCACGATATTCACATAGCATGGACATCAAGGTGCCTATCACTCAAAAAAATTCAGTGACAAGATTCAATGATACTCCACCCATGAGAAAATTGTACGCTATTGTGTAATCAATATGAAAACCATGCCACTACATCTTGGGCAAAGAGACAATCATCCATTATGATCCTAAGCCACTTCAATGAGAGCAAGATGGAGAATGTGTGCCACATGAAGTGGATGACTTACTTGCAACTGCTCCATCTAGTGATACATCACAAGGGAAAATATAATAAGGCCACATTTTGCCTTAGTCAACCACTAGTACAAGCAATCATCACAATGTTGGACACTAGCAACCACAACTTCGTTGATTGGGTAATTTCCTACTTAGCAAACAAGGACATTTTTGAAGCCTATACCACCGTTGCATAGAGTAAATAAGTTCAAGAGTTTGATATGTAGAACAAGCTCCTTTACAAGCTTGCACATGTGTCCCTGATGGCACACTTCACCAAAGACTCATATAGGAGTCACATTATGCCAAGAGAACATGACACTTCAATGTTACCAAAACACTAGCAAAGCAACAACACTTCTACTAACCCCACATGCACACAAACATTGTGTCACGTTAAGTATCACATTCCTTTTTGCATCGTCAAGCCCACAAACATGAAGTTGGGACTTTACACACCTATGTTGGTCTTCTCCATGCCATAAAAATCCATTAGCATAGATTTCATGATTGGGCTACCTAAGACAAAACACTAGAAACACTCTGTATTTATTATAGTGGATATATTTCTAAGATGGCCAACATGGTTACCTACAAGAAGAGCATCAACGTGCAAGAAACTGAGTGCTCCTTTAACCATGTTTAGGATCATTTTGGTTTACTTGTATCCATTGTGTTTGACAAGGACCTATGGTTTATCAACCACTTCTACCAAGCTTTGTTGGATATGATGAATACACAATTGGGCTGGTCTACAACATTTCATGCCCAAATAGATGGACAAAAGAGAGTAGTCAACTACATACTCGTTCCTCTTTTGTGTATAAAACCAATGGGCATCTACACACGTGGGATGATAATCCATTTCTCATTCACCATGCCTATGATAGAACTTTGCACAACTCTATGAAGCGTAGTCCATTCTAGAAATGTCTTGGGATCCAAACAACGACACTTCTATATATATAAGTGTCGTTGTTTGGATCCCACACACACACACACAATTGGGCTAGTCTACAACATTTCATGCCCAAATAGATGGACAAAAGAGAGTAGTCAACCACATACTCGTTCCTCTTTTGTGTATAAAACGAATGGGCATCTACACACGTGGGATGATAATCTATTTCAAATTCACCATGCCTATGATAGAACTTTGCAAAACTCTATGAAGCATAGTCCATTCTAGAAATGTCTTGGGATCCAAACAACGACACTTCTATATATATATATATATATATATATATATATATATATATATATATATATATATATATATATATATATGCACTTTGTCCATTTCCTATTGTTTTGTGCATGACTCCATGTGGGATCATGCATAACACACATGATCCCACATGGAGTCATGCACAAAACAATCGGAAATGGACAAAGTGCATAAGTTTATAAAACAAATCCAAGGTCTTAACCAACAAGTTCAACAAATTCTCTCGTCACAAGAACTGAAATTCAAAAAGCGCCATGGCACATCACACACCTCATACGTTCAAGGTGAGCGGCAAGATCTCGTTGCATCTTCATAAGGTAATGCTTCAAAGGTCCACACCACAAGATCAAGCCTTTGCGATATGGTTCATATACCATGTTGCATGCAACTAGAGAGAACGCATTTTTCTTAACCTATTGCAGTACCTGGATTTGCATATAGTATTCAAAGTAGAACTCCTCGTGCCTTACTTCCCACCTTTACATGTGCTATCAACAGTGCAACATCCTCCAAATTTAGATCTTGAACACTTGTCCCCAACACCAAAGGATTAGATTATTGAAGTGACAACAACACACACCTGTCAAAGTGATCAAGGTAGGGCAATATGTTGATCTAGCTAAGCGTTACAAAATTCAACAAGGTTTGGTATCTGCCACTAACCAAAGATGCAATGGGGACCACGGCTCCTAAAGAAACGACAAATGATCCATGTGCAACTTTTGCACAGGTCTGCACACTCCACATAAGGACCTTGTGTTCCTCGTGCTTGTGGTATCTTGCAACACATGCACAAACTCATGGTACTTCTATTTGTTGCCACAACACCTTTCAACTGTCACACAAAAGTCAAACATTGTGAACAAGGATTTTAACTCGATGCATTGTGCATCCACCTATAGCACTAGGGATTCACCTGTGACACTATGCATTGCTTTGTCTTGCCTCACAGTACCTCCACACTTTCCCACAACAACAAACATACCACACAGGTCTATGGTCTCGTGCAAAAACATCCACATGTTAGATCTCATATTTCACATGGTATGCTAGGTAGCACTCTCAGTTTGTGCCATATCAGGGAACTTCTCTGCAAAACCACACAACTATAAGTCCAACCACCACAATTGCAAGAAGGCCAACCGTCAACCAACAATAAACCAATGTCTTTTTTGTAACTATCGTTTGTTGCAACTACTTTCTTGCAATGATGTATATATTGTAACCAACTCATAATTGATCAATGACGAGAAACATCACATAGAGAAGAAATAGGAGATTTTTAACATGCCTTGCATATCTAGCATTCACACACATCTTTAACTCACCATTATTTTCAATCTAGGCAAATCAACTGGGAGTTTTTCCCTTTTGATTACAGGGACTTGCATTCTTGTCTTACTGAATCTTGGACACATTTGTGCTTTCCCTTTTCTACATATTGAATAAAAGTTCCATCATTATTCAAATACTTATGCATTCAAATGTGTTTTTGGTTTATTGTTGTGTAGTTTCCCACTACGCATTCTATAACCTAAGCCTTGTGGTACAAATAATTGGATGTTCTCACCATAAAATTCAGTTCATTAATTAAGGTTACTCGTCCCTACAATGTTTTTCATGCCCACACTCACTAATGACAATCATTGTTCCCATAAATGAGATGCTCTCACCATAAAATTCACTTCATAAATTGAGGTTACTCTTGTCCCTATAATGTTGCTCGTGTCCACATTCACTAATGATGAGATGCCACACACCCTTATACCTAATTACAAATATGGAATACCCATACTCATACACATGCATATCCCCAACCATGTTTCCATAAATTAGATGTTATTTCCGCATAAGTTTCTTCATAAATTGAGGTTACTCTTGTCCCTACAATGTTGCTCATCTTTGCATTCACTGATAAGAGGACCCCATACACTCTTATACCTCGATAATAAAAAATGAATCCCCATACCAAACCATGTTCCAATACCTAAGCTTCTCCAAAAACACTATACCAGATATGTAGAGATTGAGTTTCATATTTGTTTGTTGAAAGCTTGTCGTGTGAGGATCCAAAATGTATTGTGGGCAAAACAAAAGAGAGAGAGAGTGATGTCCAATGGGAATAAAGGAAGTAGAGCTGATACATGTGACAACATAACGTAAAAGGCTCTTTGGCTGACATCGGATCATACCAAGCATCCTTCCTTTTTCCTTGTTTTACTTATTGGGTCAAGGGGCAATCTCCACCCCATGCTCTACCCCTGCCCCCTTGTAAACGATGAAAAGAGAGGTGCCATGGGGTGGCTAGTCTCTGAGCTACAAATGGCCTATAATGCTAGTTTGACCAATTACATTGAAGATAATCCAATTCTAACTTTAATGTGTATCATCTAGAATCATGTGCTAATAAAAGATCCATAATGCTAGTTTGACCAATTACATGGCCCTATAATGCTAGTTGGATCAATTACATTGAAAATTACCCAATTCTAACCTTAATATGTTATTATCATCTAGAAGCATGAGCTAATAAATGATCCATAATGCTGGTTTGACCAATTACATGGAAGCTGACCCGGACTCGCAGAACAAATACAGGTATGCAATTTTTATGCCAATCCTACCAACATTATTTTTGCAGCCATACTTCCAACATATACTAGCAGAGCAGTGAGTTTCCAATACTGAAACTATATGAGAGAAATTATGTTATTAATTGCAACTCAAAATTAAAGGAAAAAAATAACATGATATACAATTAAAATCGTTGCATTTGTACTTCAATTTTCTTATGCTGAGCTGCAGCAGCACCTCTCTACAGCTGTTGTGCCTTTCAAAGCAGCTAAACCTGCTAATTTTTTTATTTGACCGAAATCCCTAGTGGACATAGCTGTTTTAGTAAATATGGCATCAGACAAGACTACTGCTGAAGCTCCCATACTGATATATAAGTTCATCGTATCTGTAGAGACATCCAAAACAAGGACTTATAAGTATCTCATTTGCAGTCACAGTAGACACTAGATACTGAATCCATAGAACGCTTCTGGTTCTACTATTGATCTACAATTCTACACTAGCATATGACATAGAAGAACGGAACCAACTTCACTGCAAGGCAAGAATGGAAAATCAAATTCATTGCAAGGCGAGAAAGGAAGAATCAAATAGATAGCATGCAAAAGAAAATAATAATATTAAAACCATAAAGTTACTGACAGAACTTGGTAAATACTATGAAACGGACCACATGTATCCCGAAATTCTAATTCAAAGATAGAATGATTCAAACTCTTTTTTTTTCTTTTTTTTTCACTCAGTCAATGCAAATTAAGATATTACACGGGTAGAAGTTTAAGACATTAAGTACAGAATCAAGAACTTTTTGTTAAGTGATGTGTAATAATTTATTTAGCAGCTCAAGCATCTCGAATATTTTTCTGTGACGGGTTAAAAATGAAATTTTTGGAAGCTTAACTAGAGAAGGAAATAAATAATAATAAAGGCAAAAGAAGCCAACGAAGACCAAAGATTAATAAGACTACAGTAGGAAACTGGAAGAGTCACATGTATGTATCAATGCTCGAATTGGAAGGATAGTTTCCAGCATTAATATCATCCACCGCCCCCACCACAGGACCAATGCAGAATCTGAAAATATTCACAGGAGAATGTCCCAGGAAAGGGGGTTTTCTTGGACAATCCTAGGAGGAACTAGAACTCCCCTAGGACAAACATTCAATGCTAATGAGTCTCCAAAGGTGGAAAGAAAACTTGTGATACACACGTCTTGGCACCCCAGGCTGCAGAACTAGAAGGTCCATGATGCAATGTCAAAATGGATTTACATAGCACACTATGTGAATGATGCAAACGGGAGTGAGGGGCACAAATTAATGGTTGCCTTAAGTCCCCAACCTAGACCTACACTCCCTCTCTAATGGACACACGTAGACACAAGAACTCAGACTTGAAACTCAAAAAAGACTCTATTGCATTCAAATAACAGTGTTACAGAGAATTGATCATACACGCATGCACACACACACATTCCTTACAAGCTTATTGAAAAATTACATGAAGAAGATACAATCCATACACAATCTCTCATCACTCTTCCACACTCACTTTTCTCCTTGGAGTACTCACTGTTAGGGCCCATTCATCCTAACTCTTTTCTTTTGTATTGTGTGTTATTAATAAAAGCTTGGACGCATATGCTTTGTAAGTCATCATAATAGTTATTTGTAATTATCCCACATGTATGAGAAGTAGTAGTTTTTTTGAGTAGATTAGTTTAAATAGAGAGTTTGTATAAGAGGAAAGACCATCTATTGAATATTTTGTACCGGGGCGTGCTCAAAAGAGGATGCTCCCTTCAAGAGGCCCGCAATACTTTGCAGTATGCTTCTGTTATTTCAATACAATATTTTTGTCTTCTTTCAATTGCAATGCATATTTGTTACATTTTTGATGTTAGATTAATCTGTGTGCAAGCGAGTTCTTAAATCTCTCCCGAGTTCTTGCTCTCTCTTCCCTTGAAGCTACTCCCCTCGACCATTTTGTATTTTTCTCAGACTTCCTCTGACTCTAGTGCCTCCTTGAACTCCCAAGCATCTTGAAAATGCTCAACACTAACAAATTTTGAGTTCTGGGCTATTACTCTCTTTTTGTATTCCTTGCATGCGAAACTGCTACTTAATGCAGAGTGGCAACTGTGTAACCACTGTCGCAATTGCAAAACCACCAACCGCCCCTTAATCCAGACCCGCAATTGCATAACCGCCGCTTAGCCAGTGGTTTCAAAACTGGATCACAATGCAAACCAGCAATTATGTAATTGTTGATTAACCCTTGCAATGAGATGACATCGTTTTTTGAACTGCATAACTTTAAGAGTAATCGCATTCTAATTTAGAGGTGTTATTCATGCCCTTTTTTCCTTTGCCCCAAAACCTATCACTTTTAGGCCTTCAATGGAGGCACCCACTTCTCAGATTCTATTGATGGTTGAGAAACTCAGCCAACTCACTTGGATCCATGTTGCTTCCTTAAACCGATCCTTTCTAATATACTTTATGCCCTTTAAGTGTTGGATTGTTGATTCTTCTCTACGCCCTTTTTGGGCCACCTCGGTAATTGTCCTAGAATCAAGTCCATGACTGGTCCGTCCCAAAAATTAATAGCAAATTGACCAAGACACCTACATCAAAATTTCCTTTTACATAAGACACTGATTTGTTCTCCCTACTTCAGTTTTGGCGAGCTTGGGAGTTGTGCCCTAAAATTAAAAAAAATTGGGTTGGATTGAGTTTTTGCACATAGTTATATTTTGAGTATTTAAAGACTTTGCATTACTGCTGCAAATCCTATTTCCTTACAGTTTTTGAGTTATTTCCAAGTTTCTAGCCAAATTTTATCTTGAGTGGTGTGTACTGGTGAATATTCATTTCTGTTATTTCTATTTATTTAAGAGTATTTATTTTTTACCATGGGCACTCTTACACCTTAGTTTCAAGATGAATAGCCATGAGTGTCTCTTGGGTATAGTGAAGAAATGTGGATTAGAGCCTGTAGATGCAAAGGAAAAACTAAAATTCATTCATAGGTAATGGAGATTTCAGGGCTTCTTGGAATATTAATTGAAGCTTGGGAGCATATCAACACAATCTTTTCTAAAGTCAATGATACTTGCATTTCCTCGATTAATAGTGAAATGAACTAGATGTGGTATGCAGATTTTAATCGCATTGAAGGCTGCCTTGACAATATCAAGGAATTGAAGTTGCAGTAGAGTGAAGTGGGATCAAAGTATGTCAAGCCTAACAAAGAATTAATTCATCTCATTTTGCAAGATTTACCTTCTAAGTATGATGTTTTTGTCTCTAGTTACTTTTCATGTGCAATGCTATTTCTACTAAAACTAATAAGCATACACATTAATCAATATGAATTTTGGTTCTAGTTATCATGCACAATAGGCAAAGGAAAAACTTGTCCACAAAGGGACGAGTTGCAACTATTGTGGAAAGCCTGGTCACAATGAGAAGTATTGTTTCAAAAAGTGGTGCAAACTTTATAAGAAAAACAAAAGGAAATGTCCAGCCTAATGATTTGAAGCAATCAAATAAGATGAGTTGCAATTACTGTGGAAAGCCTAGTCACAATGACAAAGTATTGTTTCAAGAAAAGTGAATTTAATAATAAAAATAATAATGCTGGTAAGTGTAATTTGTCTCATGCTTTCTCTGCTATCTTTGTTGCTTGGGCTGCTCAAGATGTTAAAATGAATGAATGGATTTTGGATTTTGACACAAATAATGCTTCTATTATTAAAAAAAATGATGGTAACAACAATTGTGGAGGGAAAATCTGTGGGAAATAATAATGCATTAGATGTAATGGGGATTGGGGATGCTGAGGTAGAAAATGGAGAAATTTTTTATAACTATCATGTTCCTAGTCTTAGTGCAAATTTGGTTTCAATGCCCCAGATTACTCAAACAAGGAAGAAAGTGGAATTTTGGACAGATAAATGTTATATCAAAGATGTTGACAGCTTTGCAGTTCTATCCTCTATTTATGTTGATCAAGGTACTAATTTGTACAAGTTTGACAAGTTTTTCTTCTTCTTCTTCTAATTCTCATGCTTATGTAGCACATGCTAAAGAAATCAGCAAGTTACGACATAAGAGGTGTGATCATCTTAATTATAAGAGTCTCCAATTGATGTTCAAGTTGGGCATTGTCCATGGGTTGCCGACTATTTCTCCTAAGTATGGTGTTTGTCAAGGTTGTGCACATGGAAAGCACCACAAACAGAAATTCAACAGTGGAAAAGCTTGGAGGGTGCAAGAACCTTTGGAGCTTGTGCATAGAGATCTTGTAGGGCCAATGGAAAAAGAGTTTCTTTGAGGTTTGAAGTATATGCTCGCTTTTATTGATGGTTTTTTCAGATGCACTAGTCTTAATGCAAATTTGCTTTCCATGCACCCGATTACTCAAACAAGGAAGAAAGTCGAATTTTGATCAGATAAATGTTTGATCAAAGATTTTGACAACTTTACAGTTCTAGATTCTGTTTATGTTAACCAAGGTACTCAATTGTACATGTTTGATAAGTTTATTTTTTCTTCTAATTCTCATGATTATGTAGTGCATGCTAATGATGTCAGCAAGATATGGCATGAGAGCTGTGATCAACTTAATTATAAAAGTCTCCAATTGATGTCCAAGTTGAACATCATCCATGGATTGCTGACTATTGCTCCTAAACATGGTGTTTGTCAAGGTTTTACACATGGAAAGCACCACAAAGAGAACTTCAACAGTGGAAAATCTTGGAGATTTTTTCAGATGCAGTTGGGTTTATTTCTTGAAGTCTAAAAACCAAGTGCCTGAGAAGTTTAAAGATTTTAAAGCCTTTGTTGAAAAGCAAAGTGGCAAGTTCATTAAAATTCTCTGAACTAATAATGGGGTGGAATATGTGAACAATGTTTTAAAGAACTTGTGTAGGCAAGCTTGCATCAAGTGTGAGCCCATTGATCCATATACACCTCAGAAAAATGGGGTGGCTAAGCAAAAGAATCAAACCATAGTAGAGATGGCTAGATGTATGCTCTACGCTAGAAATTTGGACTGCAAATTCTAGGCTAAGGGATACAGTTGTGCAGTCTACATTTTAAATGCGACATTTACCCGGGTTGTTCGAGATGATACTTTTGAAAAAGCTTGGAGTAGGCAAAAGCCTACAGTTTCTCATTTCAGGATTTTTTGTTTTGATACATTGGTTCATATTCTAGATGACAAGCAAAAGAAGATAAAAGCCAAAAATGCATTTTTATGGTTTTGTTAAATTGGTTCATTTTCATGTGAAGCTGGAAGACATACTGGTATGATCCAAGGTCGCAAAAAATCATTGTTCAAAGGGATGTGAAGATCAAAGAGACCCAATCACTTTCCGAGGATCCTGAATCATCTTTTGATGTTCCTTGTATGCCACTTGATGGTGTTGTATCACACTCATATGAAAAGATAAAACGTACTCCTACCCCTGCTGCAACTACACCCTCCAATCCTTTGGTTGCAGGTAAAGCTCATCTTCTATCATGGACCAGTTGAACCATTCAAGATGTTGATTCTAATGTTAGTGATGTGGTTGATGCTAGGAAGACTAGATGACATAATTTTATCAATTTCACACTCATGGCATGAGTTATGGACAGTTTTGATCATAGTTACCATGTTGGAAAAGTATGGATCGTTCAGAAGGGGGGGAAAGTTTGGAAGTTTGGAATTTTGTAAAAAGTTCGGTTCAATTCGGAAAATTTTATAAATTTGAAAAATATATAAAAAATGAAAATATTTTTATTTTTATATTAAAGTTAAAAATATATTAAAATCATACATAAAAATAAATAAACATATAAATTAAAATGAAACAAAGAATTAAATGTAAATTTAAGAAATAAAATAATATAAATTTTAAAATTAAACACAAATTTTAAAAAATCATAGAGCATACTTTTAAAGTTATACACCTAAATTGTAATACAAATACAAAACAAAGACATTTAAATTATTAATATTATATAAACGAATATATTATATAAGTCTAGAAGTATATTACAAATGTTGAATACAACGAATGCAATTTTGTGGTGATATCCACACTACAATCTGCATAGTACACGTGTATCCCTAGGGCTTGACTCATCTTTGTAGGGGATGAAAGTTGAAAGTTTGAAACAGCCACTGCTCAAATGGTCTCCGACTCTCCCGTTCCACTCTGCAGGCAGCCACTGCTCAAAGCCTCGAACTACAAGGGCGTGACACTGACGGCGTGAAATAAACTGCAAGTGCAGATAGCATGATGGCAAACCCTGACTGCAGACCACGTGATAACTGATAGCTTTCAAACCATGACTGCAAGCTGCATGATGGAGTCTTATGGCATGAATCTGTGAAATACTACCTGGAAAATTACGTTATTCAAGCTCCATCAACTAGCGATTGCATAGATCGAATGGCTGTCTATGGTTTACAATTTTCTTCTCGTCTAGGGTTTTGTATTTTTCACCGAAACAGGGGTGACTGATTTTAGTCTTTTTGTATGCATTGGTTGGCATTTAGCCTTCAAGTTTTGGACATTTGTGTGTAAAAGTTAATATTTTAAACGATCTTTTTAAAAAAAATATAATAAAAAAAATTAAATTGAATTAATGCACTGAACTTTACCGAATAAATTCGTTCAGTGGAAAATGTTCAGTTCGAACCAAATGTCACCCATTTTCGGACAAACCTGGCAACTATGGTTTTGATCCCCAAACCTATGAGCAAGCTCGAGATAAGTATGAGTGGGAGAATGTTTTGCAAGATGAATACAACTTTTTTTTTAAGAATGAGACTTGGAAGTTGGTTACTCTTCTCCAAGGAACAATCTTGTAGGTTGTAAATGGATCTACAAGACAAGTTTATATCAAATGGTGAGATAGAGAAACACAAGGTTTGTCTTGTTGCAAACAACTTCTCTCAGCACGAAGGCATTGATTACAATGAAACCTTTGCTCTAATTGCAAAACTTGATACTATTCATAATGTTATTTCTATTGCTGCTACATTTAGATGGGAATTGCATCACATGGATGTTAAGGAGTGATTTTCTTCATTGTGATTTAAATGAAGAAATATATAAGCAACAACGCCCTCATTTTTTCTAATCCTGGATAGGAGCATCCTGTTTGCAAATTTAAGAATCCTTTGTATAGTCTCAAACAAGCTCCTAGAGCAAGGTATGAGAAGTAAACATTATTTCAAAAGCAAGGTGTTGTTCATCGTAGTTCTAATCCCAGTTTGTATATTCAATATACTGATGGTCATGTTTTGATTGTGGTTGTAGTTTTTGATGGCTTTATAATCACTGGCAGCCACATTGATTTTGTACATGCTGCCAAGCAGAGTTTGAAGAAGAATATGGTAGTTGAAAGATAGGATTTTTATCTCTCAGACTAAGTACGACTTGGACTTGGTGAAAAGGTTCCATATTGAGGATTATAGGCCAGCCTCTTACTCCTTTTCAAGTAGGGGCCAAGTTGACCACCCATTATAATGAACAAAAAGTTGATGGTTGGCAGCCTACTCTAACTGATTCATAATTGCCCCAATATTATTTATGTTTCAGTCTAGTCTCATATTTATGTAGGATCCTAAGAAACCTCATTGGATGGCAGCTAAGCTTATTCTGAGATATGTCAAGGGTACCTACTCTTTTGGCATGAGTACAGAGCAGAGACGGGTGGTCCTTTGCTTGGGTACACAAACTCAGATTGTGTAGTTGATATTGATAGAAAGTCCACTTTTGGACAAATCTATTATCTTGAATCTAAAGTGGATGCTTGGCTGAGCAAGAAGCAATCAACCATTTCCTTTTCTAACACTGAAACAAAGTATAATTTTTTTTTAATGATGCACAAGTAGTAGTTTGGTAGCATTATGCTTGAAAATTTGGGGTTGCATCGATAAGAACCCACTGTTATGTAACAATCAAAGTGCTATCCGTCAAGCCATGCTTCTTACATTCCTTGCATGGACCAAGCATATTGAGGTCCATCATCCTTAAATTCGGCAATTGATTCAAGGTCAAATAGTTCACCTTTAATATCATAGGAGCAAAAGAGCAAGTTGCCAACATCTTTAAAAAAACCTTGATGTCAAATTCATCAAGTTTCAAGACATGCTCAGACTTAAAGGAGTTGTCATTAGAGGTTACGGTTGTGTAATCCAACCTCCCCGTAGTCTCTTAGTCTTTTTTTCCCCATAAGTAAACATTATGGGGGTATTTTGGTGATAATATTTACTTAGGTATTACATAAATATCCCATACAATGCTTACTGCGTGTACCTAATTTGTGCATGGATCCCTTTTTTATCCTCATATGACAAATCTTCCACGTCTTTGGATGCTTGCACTTGTGATTTGCATGCTTTGTAGAATATTCTACTTGTAACTTCCATGCTTTGTACATGTTTCCACTTGTAACTTACATGCTTATTGAGTTTGCCACTCGTACTTGTGCATGTTCCATGTGCACATCATTAATGAGAGTCCTTGCCCTCATTGTGGTCATCTTGGATTCATGTGTCGTGGCATTACACTCCCATGAATTATTTGAGCATTTGGAAAATCAAATGATCATTCTAGTAATGAATCCTAGTGGGATTCATATTCCAAAAATGGTGCTCCTCCAATACAAGGCAAATATGATTTCGACTCTTTCAAAACCAATCGATTTTTCATTATATTACCTGTCCTCCAAATGTTTTAAATCCACATCTCCCTTTCCTTCATGACTTCCTCATTTTTATTCTTCATAAGTGGTATGACTCTGAGTGTAAAGTTGCTACTAAAAAAATAATAGTCTCACTTGAAACAATAAGGACAAGGAAGAAAAATTGAAACTATATGGAAACATATTAAAATATTGAAAAAAATGATTGTTTATCAACACGCAATAGGAAAAAGTTTTGGATTTGTACACCCTCTATATTAAAACCCGTGGGTAATTGTTGAGTAACTGCATAAAATCGGAATTTTTAATTCAAATGGGTAATCGTTGAACTTTTTGCAGGCCATTTAGTGCCCTAAAGACGACGATTAATTGCGAGTAACCAACTGCAATTACTCACCATTAACCGAGGTTTTCAGGGCACTACTCGGTTATGACCCAAGTATGAATAAACGTGAGAAAAGTTAAAATAAAAAGTCATTTGCATTCCTTTTCAATGTAATTTTTCATTGTGTCAGCTATTGCTATTATAAACTGCACTAAGTGTCGTTTGATCGTCGTTCATCAAGGAATATCATTGTTTGATCATTCATTGTAATCCTTTGTAACTATTGGATATTTGATCCAAGTGTGTTTATTTAAATTAAAATAATAATGTATGGGGCATGCCTCCCCTTGTGGGACACCCCCTTTGACTTTAGTTGGTAGTTAACTTTGTTAGTCATTCTTTAGTGTTTCTTGTTTGTTAGTGTTCGAGTGGTTCAACTCGTTGGGTAGTTACTCTCGGTAACTTATCCGAATGCCTTTTAAAAGGCATTCATTGTACAAAAATAAATATGTTAGAATCTCAAAATAATACAATGACATTTTTGTGTTGAAAACTACATTAGCAATGTAAATTCTTGGTTATTGTCTGTTGCTCCCTGGGCTATCAGTGGTATCAAATCCACGGGAAAATTTTGGAGGAGATTCGTGTTTGATAACAATGGACATCTGCGCTGAGGAGATTCAATGCGATCTGATACATAAAACGCAGTCTTTGGCGAGGAGTTTGCAGAGGTTGCATATTGTTGAATATAAGGAGTTCGCAGTTTTCTTCTTTTTAAGGAATTAATTCAAAGACCAACGCATTTGTACGGCGTTTGAGGTAGATGTGGCACAGTTGTACGGCGGTAAAGTCAACCTAGAAAAATATCAAAATTCTCTGGTATAAAATCCACCCGTCGATGCTTGAAGACTGGTATGGTTGTTGTTGGTTAATCATTTACTGCAATTGTACGGCGCCCTGAAAAGAATGAAGTAAATAAATTCTTTTGGAAAAGTATTAACCATCTGAACTGTAGAATTGTTCAATGCCAATATGGAAAAAATACAGTCAAAAGTTAATCTGGTTAAAGAGCACTTGCCATTGCGATTTGGCTATTACGTTGTTGGGGACATTGAAACACCTGATAGGATGAAATTTGAATCCTGAAATAATCAAATTTTCTGGCGATGCTTTACAAAACCTAAAATCAGCGGGGTCTGCGATAAAGTAATCTGTTGGATAAAATTTTTAACATTGGAGAAATATTTGGTGAAAAATATTAACATCCTATCTATTATTTTTCATCCAGAAAGTCAATTTTATATTAAATATTTTGCCTTTCTATGTTTAAGTTTATTGAAACCAAGGTGGATAGAGTACTTTTGATAGCCACTTGCAAATAAGGGAGGTCACGGGTTCAACCCTCAAAAGTGCCAAAAAATATTGTTTTTGCAAAGGGGTTATTTGAATTAATTGTGAAAACCAGGAAAATCTGCACCTACCATGACCGTTTTTATCATATCTTGAATACACCGTCATATTATTTTGTCAAAGTTACTTTTTTAGAAACTAGACTCGGATATATCTTTTCAATGAGTATAAACAAGGAGGGGCCCATCATGTCTTGCTATGATATTTTAATCCCCGTAAACTAGTCAAATTTTTTGAATTAACATTGAAGGGGAGTCTGCTTAGCCTGATAGAGGAGCAAAATTTCAAACTATCATATCTTCTGCATACGGTGGCCAAATTCTTCATATGACCACTCATTTTTCATGGAAATGGATTTCTAAGAGCATCAATGTGAACATTTTTTTATTCTGGCATGCGTCAATATGTTTTTATACATATTTTGAATATATTACACATTGTAACGAAATCAAGTGTATTTTCAGAGGAATCCGACACCCCAAGTTTTTCTCAAACAGTAAAAATGTGATGTATACATCAAACAAAGATTGTAACGATGTGTCCCACCACTTGTGTTGTCAGTTACAATGGTATTACATTTCAGCGTTTACAGGTCCCTGAGGATTTGACTGGCTAAATAGAGCCAATAGGAGGTTGGAGGATAATTTCCCTTCTCCAGTTCGCTATTCACTCGGAGTATGGGTTCACTACTGGGATAGCAATTTTTGGTTTGTATACTTTGCTTTCAGTTTTGATTTTCTTTCAATGCGTTGATATGATTGTTGAGGAGCAGACAGAGTAGTTTGAATTTGTTTTTATGCTACACATCTTCTCACCTCTCGCCTGATAGGGGGAAGATATTGCATAGTGGCCTTCAATCAGTCATTGGTGGTTGTACGAGTCAACATTAGATTTGCTAACATTTTGAGTGTTGAGCAAAGGCATGCATGCGATGTTGGCGATTGTTGGGCATTTGAGAGATGTGCCATACAGAGTACCAGAGGATCACTTGGACGGGTTCCTGTGTGAGACCTTATGTGAGTCAATGTAGTTGGACAGGGTTTGATTGGGTTCTACTATAGTATAGTACGATGATCATAGGGGATGAATAGACCTTGATCATGTTCATCAACGTTTTATGCCACAACTTGTAAGTTAGGCTTTTGTATGGAACGACATCGGTTTTGATCAATACCACGATGTACAATGTGCTAGCTTGCAGATATAGCAGAGATTCATTAATGACTTCATGGTCATAACTCCAGATCTTCATCATCTATACCCCTTTGGATCAAGGGGGGTTTGTTGGATATTTGATCCAAGTGTGTTTATTTAGATTAAAATAATAATGTACAGGGCATGCCTCCCCTTGTGAGACACCCCCTTTGACTTTAGTTGGTAGTTAACTTTGTTAGTCATTGTTTAGTGTTAGTTTATTTTCTTGTTTGTTAGTGTTCGGGTGGTTCAACCCGTTGGGTAGTTACTCTCACTAACTTACCCAAATGCCTTTTAAAAGGCATTGATTATACAAAAATAAATATGTTAGAATCTCGAAATAATACAGTGACATTTTTGTGTTGCAAACTACATTAGCAATGTAAATTCTTAGTTATTGTTTGTTGTTCCCTGGGCTATTAGTAACAGCGTACAGTGTTCATCGCTATTTAAGCTCGAGCCTCGAACTACAGTTATAAACCGTGGGTTTTGACTTATGACATAGTGTATGCTCTAAAATGCTTTCAAGGTTAGGGCTTCGAAATGCTATGACTTTGTTTGAACTTTGAACTGGTATAGGGCTCAAGCAGCGAGGTTTCAAACTTTCATGCTTTAGCAAACTGTGGCACCATTTGAGCTCAAAGTCAAACTGCGTGTTGCTAATAGGTTTTGGCTAACAGTCAACAACTTTACTCTCTACTTCGGTCCTACATGTTCCTCATTTGATTGTAGCTACTTGCTAATGGAGGACTTTAATTGAAGGAAATCTAGGTTAATTTATTGGGGCTAAGTGAGGAGTTCTAACAAGTTAAAGTAGATTGTAACTCGTAAAACACTTCATACAAAGTTTCTAACAACATACTATAACACATGGTGCAAGGTTCCATTTTTCAGATTAATTAAATCGAGGATCTGAAGCTTATTTTATTTCCCGTAGGCTAAGGGGAAATTAATAAAGGGAAATAAGTTAACAATAATGGTTTAAGTTGTCTCCCCACGTCAATTAAAAGTTATAACTTAAAAGGGGGCACCTAGACATTATTATCAATTATGTGAGGCCAAAAAGGTGCATTAATTATAAGGCTAAGTGGGAAAAAGAAAATAAAAAGTAATTATTAATTATTTTGTGGATTAAAAAAAAGAATATTAAATAAAAGTAAATTTTAATTACTTTTAGGGTTTTGAGGAGAAAAGGTTAGAAGGAAAAGAACATCATTATCACTAAATCAATTTTCAAAAACCCTTTTCAAGCTTGAGCAGCACTTGTTCAACCTCAAATCACAAAGAACGAAAACCCTCCCATGAAAGGGCTTGAGGATGAAACCCCTCACACCCAAAAGGTGGTTCCACATGGAGATCACAACTATGCTTTTAGAGAAAAAATCAGCTTCTAGGGTTTTTTCTACAGCGAAATAGGTTGCAACAAGTCGCCACACCTCTTGGATCAGATTGTTGTTAATTTTAGGTAGTTATTTTTTTTAAAGTACATATCCATATGGATCCATATGACAACAGACTACAAGTCGTACGACCTCTCTAGTAAGCCGTACAGCTTGGGTTAGCAATTGGCAATAGCCAAAAGAAATTTTTGGGCAAAAAATAGTGGCAGCCGTACGACACAAGGATAAAATAGTCAATGTTCCATTATAGAATCCCTACTTCTGTTGTCTACTCAAAATTGTCAAGTTAGGGTCTTACTAAAACATTCCAAAATAATTATTTTGATTTACATACATTGTTGTATTGTTTTAATATTGAACCATATTTCCATTTATCTCTATTCTTTGAATTTAACACACTATACTGCTGTAAATTCCATCTAGCTCGATTGGGTTAAGCTGAAAAAACAAAAAAAAAAAAGGACTTTCAGGTTCTAACCTTGTGTGTTAAGGGATCTTTAAGCAATTGTACACTCATTCTTTCAATTGGGTTATGAAAAAATTCTGAGTGAGCTAAGTTCTAAAAAAAAATGTGTTTCTTAGAATTTTTTAAAAAAAAATCATATTTGATTGCTAGAATTCAGTCCTTTGTTAAGTGGTATCAGAGCCCGATCTTGCCAGCCTACAAGGAAGCTAACCATTTGTTGCAGATCATATCACATACCTATGCTGATCTTTTTTGTGGGAGCATAATTTCTTTTAATCCTTTCAATATGTCTTCCATCCATGGCTGCTCACGTCTTTGGACTTCTTGTCTGCTTGCAATAATCTTTCTAATTCTCCATATAGCAAGGGAAGGAAAGATTATTTATAATTCCTTGTGGAAGTGCAAGATATTCTTGGTAAGCAACCTCTATATCATCTTTGAAAACCATGATTGACTAGCTAGCTGCCCACAACTGAAATTCAATCAACTGATGTTCATCAACAGGCTAATAAGATCTAAGCTCTGATACCACTGTAAAGACTGCATGGCAAATGTTTGTCTAATTGTCTAGTCGTTGTGTATTTCATTTCCAGTGATTATATTGTCTTAGAAATTAGATTGAATAATATCATTAAAGTTTGATAGGTTGCATTGAGAAGTGTTTGCCAAAATGTCCCATGGTTGTAGCTTCTCATTTGCATAAGGAGTTTGCACACAAAGTGTTCGCTAAAATTCCTATTAGTTGTAGGAATCAATTTTATGCATTTTTAGTTATATAATCTCTATATGCATTTGAAAACACAAAACAAACAAGCAATCAACAAGTA
Source organism: Torreya grandis (assembly GCA_037957365.1). Lineage (NCBI taxonomy): Eukaryota > Viridiplantae > Streptophyta > Pinopsida > Cupressales > Taxaceae > Torreya > Torreya grandis. The sequence goes on from JARHVA010002648.1 coordinate 474,367, forward strand.
CAAAAAATAAAAATAAAAAAAAATTGTAGTGTAACAGCAATAACACTGGGGAGAAGAGCCGTTTGAATTTTGAATGACGCGCTGGGTGCGCTGGGCATGCTGGGTGTGCTGGAAGCACACCCAGAACTTGAATATGCTGGGTGGCAAATAGAAGGCGCCCTCTCTGAGGGGCGAAATGCAGGTTTAAAGGTAAAAGGAAAATTGGTTGCGGAGAACCAGGTAGGAGGTTCTGACCCTGGAGGGACAGCAGAAGATGTAGAAAAAACTGTTGGGTCAGAATTTTCTGCTAATGAAAATACTGGAGAACCTGTGAGCGGATTTGAATCTTTTTGTGGGATCAGTGTCTCCCAACTGGACTCTGTGTTGGGACAGGAGCCTGAAAAGGAGAAAGAGAATGTGCATTTAAATAAAAAAATATATCCGAAGTGCTGAAGGCAGAGTATTCAGAACAAAAGAAGTGGTCCTCTCTGTTTGGCAAGAAACCCAATGGAAAGCTTCTTTTCCCGCCGGTGATTACTAAAACTTGTTGGGAGAAAGGTGAATTTCAAGTCTTTATTCCAGATCCTTTAATAGATTTTTCTGTGTCTTCTTTGGAATTCACTCTAGTAGGTAAATTTTTAGGGGCAAGCCCAGATATAGAATCCCTTACTAAAATCGTTAAAAGGAAATGGGTTATTCGAGGAGAGGCAGAAATGGAACTAATGTTGAATGGCTTCTTGTTTAATTTCAACTGTAAGGAGGACATGAACATGGTTCTGTGTGGAGGACCGTGGTCTTTTGGCAAATGTTCTCTAACTATTAAAAAATGGGAGCCTAATATGAATCTTTCAGATTCTTTTTTCTTAAACACTCCCATTTGGGTAAGACTTTCTGGCCTCCCTTTAGAGTTTTGGCATGAGGATATTTTTAAAGGTATAGCTAGTTCTTTTGGTGAACTTGTGGCATTGGATAATGCAACGGCTACCAGATCCAAACTTCAAAGTGCCAGACTTTATGTTAAAGTGGCAGATTTGAATCATCTCCCAGATAAAGTGGATCTAATTTCCAAGCATGGCAAAAAAGCTCAACGGTTTTTATTTGAAGATCTACCCAACTCTTGCTATGCGTGTAAAAAACAGGGGCATTGGGTCAGAAATTGTCCTTACAAAAGAAAAAATTATCCTAGCAGTGTTTTGGATGAGAGAAAGACAAAGGTGCAGCACAAGAAAGTATGGAAACCCAAAGAAATTAATCAACAAGAACTAAAGAATAATGTAGATTCTAAAGTTCTTTATGCTGAGGAGGAGAAAGAGCTTTCTATTGAAGCTCCCAAAGATCCACAAACTGAGGCGGATGAAGAGTTTGCTATTGAGGAAGATAAATCTGAGAAAGAAGGATATGGGCTGCAAACAGAAACCATAAATCTTGCACAAATAATAGATGAGTTGATAGATGTATCAAAACAAATCGTTGTCTGCCAAAAGATTGAAGACCGATGGAGAGATGAAGAGGACAAATCAGAGCTGGAGGAAGGAAAATTCTTAGCTGTAGCTGGAAATAAATTAGAGGGAGATTCTCTTTTATCTCAGTCCAGGGAGATTCAGGCTGAGAATGATTTCCCTCTGACGGAGCTTACTGTAAATGATAATGGAGAAAACTTAAAGCATTTTCTAAACCAAAGAAAAGGGCTGATAAAAAAGACAATGACTAAGGGGGTAGAAACCAGGAGCAGCGAAAAAGACCAGAAAATGAAGGCGAAACACCCTGCTTCTTCTATGGATAAATCTGGAAAAGGAGATGAACAGTATTTAAAGGTGAAACCGGATGTAGGCTCTCCAGACAGACCGGGAAGAAGATCAACTAAGAAAAATAGAGAGCTTGAAAGTATGCAGAATATTGCTGATGGCAGGCAGGCAACTATTCTGGATTTTACCCCTAAAAATAGATAGAAAATCTTTATTTGGATTATTAGGGGGCTGAATATAAATTGGATAACGTTGTTGTCCTTGTATTACCTGATTTTGTTACTACTTTTTAGTAGGTTTAAGGATTTCTTATCCTGGTGCTTGTAATTGCTCTATCTTTTTAATCTGTTAAAGGGTTTCGGGGTCCCTTCAAAACCTGTTTTTACCTTAATCTAAAACAAATACAAAAATTGCAAAACAAGTGTTTGACGAAATTCTTGAGTGGTCAAAACTGAAAACTAAAGGCCAAAATTGCAAGGGTCTTTACATTTTGTGCCTTAAATAATACTCTGATTTTATTATAATATTTTTGCCCTTTGGTAACTTGGCTTGGAAGGTTTTTTTGACCTTGTTGAGGGCCATTTCTTGCCCTGGAATATTCTATGATTTTTATATAATAGTTTCAGCTTCGGGTTATTTGGATAAGGGACCTATTCAAGGTTTGGAGTCAAATGATGATTCTAAAATATTCTGAAATTTTCTATATTATTTGTTATGGTAAATTCAGCTTATTTGTGGAAGAAAAATCATCATAAAAAAGTATTTGATTGCAACTGTATTTTCTATTAATTTTGAGACCTTTTTTGAAGGTGAAATATTATAGAAATTGTCATCAAAAGGCTGTCATAAATTACATTAAAATTTTGTACCTAGGCGCCTAGGGTTTGAAGGGTCATCTCACATTTCCAAAGACTAATTTGCATGATTGGATTGTCTACTTGGTGTGTTGAGCTTAGCATATTTTAATGCTAATTTTGGGAGTGTTATTACAGCTAAGGTTTGTTACAAAAATCAAAATTTTACATTTTTTGGTTAGGGTTTCGAAAAAAATCTGGAATTCAGAAAATTGTCCTAGTTGGGGACATTACATTGGATGATATTGATCCATATGCAGCTTGGATTGTTGAGTCTGAGCATGTACAGCAGGAGCCCATATTTATTGACGAGGTCACAAACTTACAGAGGGAAGCAGAAGAAGCTATAGTGGCAAGGGAAGCAGAGACATTGGGAGGGGTTGGTGAGGATCTGGACGATGTGTTTGTGGATGATGTTTAAGAGGAGGAATCTTTAACTTCCACTTCTAAGGCACAACAGAGGAGTTGGAGATACAATGATGACTAGTCTATGAGCATTGTACTCTTAGTTTTGTTTAAAATTAAGTATTGTACAATTATTTGCTCAAAAACTAAAATAAAACATACTTACGACTCTAAGTTACATGTTCTCTACATTTATTTCATTTTTTTGTGTTTCAATTTATTTTATGAATTTATATATTTTTTAAAGTAATGATAAAGTTGTCCAGTCTCGATTACGGGTCAAAATTTTGGGCTACCGAGTAATTGTCAAGTAAGAGTATTTACACTATGCACACCATAACCCAAAGTAATTTTGGAAGCAACTTTTACCTAGGAAAGCTACAAATGACCCTTAGATTGATATAAAAATTTGGAATTTCAATATCAAGCAATTGTATGTTGCTTCTATGAACATGGAGGATACTTGTAACAACATAACATTCCATGTGATCAAATGACCCTTTTCTCCACATGACATTAAAGATGGGATAAAGAAACTTGTAAGAGAAAAAGCTAAAGACATGAAGGTTATCGGGATGAAATCTTTTAGATTGGATGCTCTATCGTTGCCCCACAAATCCAAATCCTTTTTAATAATGCACTAAGAGAAGGATTCCCTAAGAAATGGATGGAATGTTTATCATACCTATCTTCTACTATGATTTACATTTTACTCGCCAAGACTTTTTGAATTATTTTTTAAAAGAAAGTTAGTGGCCGGTTGGATGACAACAAACTTAGAGCTACATGCCTAGTTGGCTTCAAAAGCAAACAATCAACAATTGATCACTTCCTCACTTTTAGAATTATCGCTAAAAATTGTCATTCCAATAAAGAACATTTTCTTTGCTTGCTTTGTTGATTATAGAATTTTTTTTGTTACCATTCCTAGAGGAAATCTTTTTGAATGTATCGCAGACTTAGGAATTTTCTCTAAATTCAGGATTGTAGTATATAGACTTGTATGAGCGATTGATTGCCAAGCTTAAAACAAGTCAAAGCTCGTCCAAGTAAAATTAATTGCAATATTGATGCAGGTCCATCACTACCTCTTGTGTAAATACTAGTCTAGTTTCATGATTTGAGTCTTTAGTAGGTTATTTTGGTCTTTTTAGGTGTGTAGGAAATATTTTGAGATGTTAGAGCTATGTCAAATTTGAATTTGGTCCATTAGGCATTTTCCCAACTAAATGGCCAATTCAAATTGTTGAACTAGTTTGTGTTTCTCAAGTGTCTTAATGTTGGTGAAGGGTCAAATGTTATGACCTTAGTTATTAGGGGGTCTTGAGGGTGTTTTTGTTAGAAGTCATTTTGTGTCAAGAACTAACTACACAAATGATGCGTCCTTCCTTACTACGTTGGAAAGCTCCAAAGGTAGTTAGGGTGGTTAGAGTCTTTTGGAATAAGTTGGTGGTTTTGGTTTGAAACAAGTAGGTCATTCAATATGTGAGAATTGTAAAGGGGCTTTGGATTCGGAGAAGAGATATAAAAGAACCCCAAAAATAAAGGAGAGGTTTCTTGTTTTTCATAACTGAATTGCAGATCCTGTATTGTTTTGCAAACTATGTTTATGAAACTGAGTCTACTATGGATTGGAAGATTATGAACGTGTTTGTCTATGTAAGTGCATTTGATTACATTATGTAGGAGACAGTCCACTGGGTTGGAACATGTATTATTGACAAGAGGAAAATCAAATGGTTCTTGATAAGGTGAACCAACTGACAAGTTCTGTGTTTTGTATTTTGGGTTTTAAAGAAATCATAAAAGGGCTCTATTTTGAATAATAGGATTCTGTGCGAATGTTTGAAACCCATTCGTATATTGGTAACCCTAAAGGTTCAGTCGTTTAATGCACTTTAAGTCATCGTCTTTGTGTCTTAGAAGAAGATTGTCTTGGATGAGACAAACTCTGCGTTTACTATTTGGAATGAGAAGAACTCTGTTTGGGATAAAAAAATCTGACTGTATTTGCATATGCATAGAGTAATTGTATTGTTTACAAAGGAAGAGACAGTGGGTGCATGTTTAGAATGAATAATGAGTTATTAAGATGATTGACCAAGGTCTGAATACCCATTGATCTTTGTTGTATTGATGGGGTTTTCAAACGGAACTCTGCATGTATCCATAATTATTGAATGACGGACGATCTAGTGAATTTTGCTTTTGAATACGAATTAGTAAGTTTGTTTCCCTAGTATATATTGATATCTATAGAACGGAAGCCATTATTGGCATGATCGAGCACAAGTCTCATCAAGTAGAGCGCTTGCTTACTCTATCAGGATATACACAAGCGCTACAAATAGCTTTGGAGGATTCTCCTACGAGAACCATTGATAAGAGATGCAAGTCAGCAAATTGGATAGTGGTGCATCGTGTTTTAATGGCAAGGATGTAGATGTTGTGTTTGTGTCTTTGGATCTAGAGTATTTGATGGACCCCGTTCTCTATATGCAGGTCAAAGGACGACTATTTGAAATGAATGTGGGAACAAGAACGCATAAAAAATGTTAAGTCTAGTGTTTAGTTAATCCCAAGGAGTTGTATCAAGTTGTAGAAAAGGGATCTAAACATCTTTTGCTTGGTTATTACTAAGGATTGGTAAAGAAACTATAATCAATTGTAGACAGAGTGAAAATATGCATTCATAGACTAAGACAGGGAGGAATTGAAAGAGACTAATAGTGGTAAGAAGTGATTCAAGGTTGGTATACGACATTTTAATACGTTTTGGAGGAGTTCAATATTAGCGTTCACAAGTTGTTTGGTTCGTATAAAGATTGGTTTAATACTATTGAGTAAGAAACCTAGAGTCAGGCCTGAAATTGTTGTATTTAGATTACAGTCAAATTGAAAGTCTGGATGAACCGTGTGATAAGGGTATAAAAGAAGAGTCCATTGATGATAGAAAGGCACAAGGAGGTTACACAATCCCTCATGAACTATCATAGTCCTTTGAAATCCCTATAAGTCGGTTAGTCATGAGTATTGCACATACTCAATTTCTGTAGAGTTACACAGTGCCAATAAAGACCTATAGAATTATGGGAAAACAATGCATTGAACAAATACATGTGTTATTGGCAAGAATACCGCTGAGGAAGCTGACATGGAATGAGAAAGTACAAAATTATGTGAATGTGTGTTGAGTTGGGTGTGAAGTAGAAAGATGCTTTTGAAAGGTGTGTAAAATGGTATAAAGAGATCTATTGAGATCATGAGTAGCATAAAGAAGATATTAAGAACCATTTAAACAAGCATTGAGTCCAATAAACATTAGTGTACATATGAAACTACAACCTTGTTCCTAAGAGTGAAACAAGAATAAAGACAATAAGAACCATTTAAACAAGCATTGAGTCCAATAAACATTAGCATACATATGAAACTACAACCTTGTTCCTAAGAGCGAAACAAGAACAAAGACAAGTGTGAGTGAAGTTGAGTTATCCCTTTGCATCAGAGTAAAACAAGGTTGTCTTATCCCCAACATTTTTTGGGGTTTACATAGATCATCTAGATAAATGTGTTCCCACCTAGTTCAACATTACAAGGGGATATTGTGCATTTCCTCCTTGGTGTGATACTTTCATTAAGTTCATGACACTACAATTTCAGAGTGATCCTTGTATTGAGCCCCATTTTTCCTATTTCGACTTGGCAGTAATAGTAGTTGGTTAGGTATGTAGTCCAACAAGATGGAATGGCATTCATAAGGACGCTCAACTTTGTTCAACATTTCTCAACATGATTATATTGTACATGTATTTAAACAAGGCTCTGTTTCCAAGACTCATTCTTCCCTAAGTCAGTCTTAAGTTGGGGGCAGGGGCCGGGGCAGGGGCAAGGGCGAGGAGTGTCTAAATATGCACTTGTCGATTTAGTTAGCTTTAGGTTTATTTTCCTAAGTTTACAAATTACCTTTATTAATTGTGTCTTTTATTAATATGTAAATCAAGACATTTGAAGAAATATCTTGATCATCTAGTTAGAGTGAGTCAACTCATTGTTGCATCCAATTAGGTGAAATCTTGAGATAAAGCCTATGTCTATCCTACTCCTCAATTGAGCTAACCTTGATTGGAGGAATATTTCTATTTTGGCTGTCAAGGTCTAGTCTTAGTGTAGTTAGTCCTAGTTAGTCTTTACTTAGACAAGCATTCATATTTGTTGTTACAAACATGCTTTTACATCATTGTTTCATGTAATGGAGAATTATTTAATACTTTTGCATTTATGTGCTTTTAATGTTCTATTGTTGCATTTCCACTGTGAGTTTCTTTGATATTTGTCGAGGAGTACAAGGTCTTTGTGAAATTCTGTTGAAGAATTCTACACACTGAATACCAATGTAATGTCCCCATTTTTTATTTAGACCCTAGTGGGACCCTTAGCCCATTCTTGTTTCCAATGGCTAAGGATAAAGGAAAGGGAGCATTGTGGGCCACTTGTGAGAAGTTAATAATAGAAAAGGTACTTTATATTTCTAATTTTGAAATAAGTTATGAAAAAGCACCTTATATTTCTATTTTACTTAAGTGGGGTTTATAGGTCTTGGGCGCTTAAGGCCTAAAGTGAAATTAAGAGGATCTTTTAATATTTTAAAGAGAAAGCTAACTCTTCCATCCAAATTTGAGCGCTACACTTGGAGGAGTGGCATATAAAGGCAAGTAAGGATTCATTTGAAGAATGCATAATTGGATATTGGAATTATTGATCAAGTATGTCAAACTTAGTTTCCACCTCTTGAGGACGAAAACCTTCAAGAAGTGTTTTAGGTTTGAGGACGAAAACTTTCATTCCTTTTACTTGGACAACTCTATTCAAGGAAGTCATAAGTAAGCTTCAAATTGCATGTGTTCATGCAAATGGATCTACAAAGGTGTTTTGAAACACCACTTCTGAAAATTTGAGTAAACCTAAGGTTTGTGGAGGAAAATTCTGGAAACTAGGGTCTTCAGAATTTTAAAGCAAGTTTTGGTGGCCTTCCCATAGAAGGAAAATTTTGATATTGCTTTTATTTGATAGTCACTAATTTTGTGGTCAATTTGAGCTCTTATTTGCATCATAATTCCAAGTATTGAGGGAGTTATGAATTTTTGAAGTTTCAATCTATTTGTAGGAAAAATTAATTATTGTGGGTAGCAAATTGTTTGGGAAAGGCTGATTGCAAGTTTCTATCTTGGGCGATTTGTGTTGGGGTGGTTTTGCAGAGTTTTTAGGATCATTCAATGCCCTAGAATATTCAGAAATTATTTTCGCAATTTTGGCACTTACGCGACTTGTTTGGCAAGCTTCAAGAGGTGTTCAATGAGAGAAAATCAAGGAATAGATTCCAGATTTATTTATTCTATTTTTTTTTTGGTGTGGTGAACCTCTTGGGGAGTTTTTTGAGACATTTAAAGGTTGGAAGTACAACTATACTTTAAGGGAAAATTCAAAATATTTTTGTGAGGTATTTTCAACAATTTGCCATATTATTGGACTCCAAAAAAGGTACTCAATCTTCTAAATAATTTTTAGCTTCTTGTGGATTTATTTGGATGCTCTTAAGGTTGAATATAATAAATTTTTCCCGCTAAGGTTTTGTTGGTTATAGATTTTAGAATTCAGTTTAGTGCTTGGTTTAGTTAGGGTTTGTTGGAAAACCCTCCTTTTTTGTTGTCATCCCAATTGAGGGACATTACAGTGGTATCAGAGCCATTTCTTGGCCAATTGTGGGATTCTGAATAGAAACATGGAAGGTAATACATAGGCCCAAGATGATGAGGACCAGCTTTTAATTCGTTGAGATCTCATGGAGAATTATGATAAATACTTGACTCTTGCACCTATATACTACAGAGGAAGGAGCTTCAAAACTTGGCTAGGCTTGAGGTATGGAAAAAGACATTATGGGTATATGGATACACAGGATGATTTGGGGAAGATAGTTCTTCCAACTTTTGATGGTGATCCAGGGCATTTATTAAGAGTTTGGATGCATATGATGATAGAATACCTTGACTTGAGGCCTAGAGGTCGAAAAGAGGCAATATTTTTTGTTATTTAGCATTTGGATGGGTTTGCCCATAAGTGGTGGTTTCAAGAAAGAATGACACAAAAGCCTAGATTTATGGGAACACAAGAAGATTTGTTAGAAGAGATAATCGAGAAGATTGAAAGGAAGGAAGAACTGATCAAACCTATATCAACAAAAGCACATGATAAAATACTTCAATCAAGGGAAAGGCAGCCATTGAGACAAGTGGCAGAATTGGATTTTCAATTGTATAAGGGGCAGCCACTTCATGAGCTTGCCAATGTGCAAAAATCAATTAAACAAAGTCTATGAGGTACGAACAGCAGGGGATTAATTCAGAAAAATTAAAGAAATCATTAGCCAAAGAAGCTGATTTTGAAGGGCAGCCACCTAATGGAGAGACCTTAATGATAGAGCATCAAAAAGAGGCCACTTATGAACCTAAGGAAACACGCAATCCGCTGAAGTTAAGACCATTAAAATTAGAAGAGTCAAAGGCACAAGAAGAAAGCATAGGAGGGCAGCCGTCTAAGGGAAAACAAATTGAAAATGGAGGGCAAATGCATCAAAATGAAAAGGACAGCCAACAAGTGACAAAAGAAGAAGTGATCGCCACCCTATTAAGCGCCAATAGACGCCACCTTTTTTGTGTTAGAGGAACCGTTAATGGAAAAAGGGTTATCACATCCATGGACAATGGAGCCACTCATAATTTCGTAAGTGCCAAAATCATCGCAAGACATAAGCTGCCCACTAAAGCAAATGAAGGGTTTAAGGTGACTATTGGGGATGGCTCCTCCATCTCATGCATTTCCAGCACTATGGGATTAAAATTAACCTTGGGCGGATAAACATTTGAAAGAGAATTTAATGTGATTGATCATGATGAGTTAGATGTTGTGCTTAGAGCCCAATGGGTCCAATCCCTTGGCAAATACACTCAAAACTTGCACAAATCAAAACTGTTATTTATGGCAGCCAACAAGGAAGTTGTTCTCGATGGTCTAAGTAATGGAACACCTATATTAGCGATTTCAAAAAGGATTGATCAAGCTTTCAATAAAGGGCAGATTACTTGGGCAGCGGAATTATTCATGCATGATACAAGATCAGATTTGTTTCGGTAAGCAATGTAATGGTTATCTTGGTAAGTTCTCATTGCTTCCTCCTCATGCTTGGTTACTTCATTATCTTGTTTGCAAAGTTTGTGCTATCACTAAGATTGAGGTGAAGGGCACTCAATGGGAAAGAGAACCCTTCCAAGTGAATGGACATGACAAGTATCCATCATGAATATGGGATCCAGGTGACATACAAAAAGATAACACTTTGGGGCAGCCTAGAGTGGGAAATTGTGAAGACCAAAAATCTGAGTTTTTGGAGCAGCAAAGAGGGCTGCAAATGATGGATGTAAATGAGTAAATGCTAGGGGCTTTGGGGCAGCCAAGTACCCCAAACTTTGATATTCAAAAAGATGATTTTGAAGAAGCCAAGGACCACCGAGATATTCATAGAAAGGTATGAGTTCAATGATGATTTTTGTTTGGTATCTAATAATTGATCAAATTTGTTGCATGACTCTAGATTTGATGAAAGAGCTTGGAAAGAACAATTTCTAATCGCAAATGAGAATGGAGTGCAAGCCTTGTCAAGGTTGGATGGCACAAGGGGGCTTCTTGATGGATCAATGTACAATGAGGTGAGGGAATGTTTGAAGGAAAAGAACACCATGATGGACTTCCATACAATCAAAATGGATATGGGAGAAGATCAAAATACCAACTTGTTGTGGAATACAAAGGACAATCAATTGTTTGAAATGAATAAAGAAGAAAGACCAAGGACACAAGGAAGGATGTACCTCATGATCCTAGAAAGTGACAATTGGATCAAAAGGGTGTTATTAAACACCAATGTTTTTTCTAACTTGTTTGTTTCATGTGTAGGATTAATTTTGAGATCCCTTGCAAAGGGCAATGCTAGGAATAAGTTGGCCTCCATATATGGGCAACCTTTTGGAAGAGTTGAAAATGGAGACATGGATGAAGACTTGAGGACTATCATAATTTGGGCAAGAACCCAAATCATGAGCAGCCTTAGGAATGGGGTCATTTTGCTTGGATTGAATGATAAGGGACCCCCTTCATCTTCATCCAATAGCATGGTGAGAGGTTACTTCATGAGCATGAGGAAAAGGCAAAGAGGAATTGATGATAGAGCTGTCATAAGACATCATGATCAGCCCTTTGTTTCAAAGAAAGCATTTTCTACAAGGCCATTAGTAAGTTTGGTTAAATCCAATTTTGATCATGTTTGTTTGGGAAGAAAATACAAGGAAATTGTTTTCCAAGGAAAGCCCCAAAGTTGCAAAGTTAATAAGTAGGGTGTTATGAAGGGCATGAGGCCCCTATTGAGGTTGGAACAAGCCCAAGTTGTGAGCAGCTGTTCACAAGTTACAAATTTCAATAAAAATTGGTCCCTTCCCTCACCAAAGAATTTTGTAAGTAAATTGACACATTCACGATCTTTTTTAGGCATAAAGGTCAATTCGTTTTGCATGTGGCAGCCAAGGATAAGAGCTGAAAAAATTAGTTTAAAATCTAAATTTTGTAACTCGGAAATTTGAGTCAAGTGAGCAATTCCAGACACCAAGTGTGGTCACAAAATTGCAAAATCGGGGCATGCTTCAGCTCATGGGAGGATAGATAAATGCATATATTAATCATGAACTTTGTCATCCAGAAAAATCAGATTTAAGAGGTCAAACACAGCCATGTATGGAAGGGAAAAATTCGGAATTTTATGACATGTTCCAGCTCTTGGGTCAAAAAAAGTATGAGTATGTTTATTTCTGTGTTTGTCAACATGAAAAATCAGTGATATATTTGCATATACAGCCATGTTACCATAAAGGAAAAGCTGATTTGGTCCAACTCATACAAGATTCTGGAAACATATTTATGTTGGCACCTTGGGAAGGTGATGTAAGAAGCATTCACAACGGGAAGGTACAGCCTTCTTGTGGGAATGTTTGGGAGCTATTGATGAGTTTGAAGAAGACCCTATGCATGCTTGAGATGAGTTACAAGGATTAGCCTCTTGTTGAGTATGTGTTTCACACTTGGATGCCCATACTTGGTGATGGATATGTCTTGGAGGCCTCACCTCTTGGAAGGTACAGTGGTAATTTCTTTTTGCAAATTTGGTGGGTCATGGTCCAGTATTTTGCACAAGGGACAGCGAGGTAGTTTGGTTTCCTCATGATTTATGTAACAAATTTTGGTCACATCTAACCCATTTGGAAGGTATTAGGGAAGGGAGTTTGCTCATCCATCACTTGGTTTTGTAGAGGGTGGGTGATTAGGAGCATATGGAGCTTTTGGAAGACTATGAAGACACTTCTAGCACGTGGGGGCAGCTCCCAAAGAACAGGTACAACAATATGAAGGAACCAATTGCAAGATCTTTTCCTTGGAATGGAATCACCAGTGGACATTGCATCATAAGGTATGTTGAGATACCTCTTCGGATATTGCAATTGCTTGAGGGAGGACTGTAATGTCTCCATTTTTAATCTAGACCCTCGTGGGACCCTTAGCCCATTCTTATTTCCAATGGCTAAGGGTGGAGGAAGGAAAGGGAGCATTGTGGTCCACTTGTGAGGAGTTACTAATAGAAAAGGCACTTTATATTTCTAATTTTGAGTTGAGTTATGAAAAAACACCTTATCTTTCTATTTCACTTGAGTGGGGGGGTTTATAAGTCTTGGGCACTAAAGGCCTAAAGTGAAATTAAGAGGATCTTTTAATATTTTAAAAAGAAAGATAACTCTTCCTTCCAAATTTGAGCGCTATACTGGGAGGAGTGGCATATAAAGACAAGGATTCATTTGAAAATTATACATAATTAGATATTGGAATTATTGATCAAGTATGTAAAGCTTGGTTTCCACCTCTTGAGGACGAAAACTTTTAAGAATTGTTTTAAGTTTGGGGACAAAAACCTCCATTCTTTCTACTTGGGCAACTCTATTCAAGGGTTGTAAGTGAGTTTCAAATTATATGTACTCATTCAAGTGGATCTACAAAGGTATTTTGAAACACCAACTACTTCTGAAAATTTGAGTAAACCTAGGGTTTGTGGAAGAAAATTCTGAAAACAAGGGTTTTCAAAATTTTAAAGCATGTTTTGATGGCCTTCCCATGGAAGGAAAATTTTGATATTGGAATTATTGATCAAGTATGTAAAGCTTGGTTTCCACCTCTTTAGGACGAAAACTTTTAAGAATTGTTTTAAGTTTGGGGACAAAAACCTCCATTCTTTCTACTTGGGCAACTCTATTCAAGGGTTGTAAGTGAGTTTCAAATTATATGTACTCATTCAAGTGGATCTACAAAGGTATTTTGAAACACCAACTACTTTTGAAAATTTGAGTAAACCTAGGGTTTGTGGAAGAAAATTCTGAAAACAAGGGTTTTCAAAATTTTAAAGCATGTTTTGATGGCCTTCCCATGGAAGGAAAATTTTGATATTATTTTTATTTGATAGTCACTAATTTTGTGGTCAGTTTGAGCTCTTATTTGCATCATAATTCCAAGATTGAGGGAGTTATGAATTTTTGAAGTTTTACCCTGTTTGTAAAAAAAAAAAATGATTATGGGCAGCGAATTGTTTGGGAAAGGCTGATTGCAAGTTTCTATTTTGGGCGATTTGTGTTGGAGTGGTTTTGCAAGGTTTTTTGGCTCATTCAATGCCCTAAAATATTCAAAAATTAAATCTATAATTTTGACACTTGGGTGACGTGTTTGGCAAGCTTCAAGAGGTGTTTCGGTGAGAAAAAATCAAGGAATAAATTTCAGATATATTTATTCTATTTTTCTTGGGCGTGGCAAACCTCTTGGAGAGTTTTTCGAGACATTTAAGGGATGGAAAGTACAAATGTACTTTCAAGGAAAATTCATAATATTTTTGTGAGGTATTTTTAGCAATTTGCCATATTATTGGACTCCAAAAAAATGTACTCAATCTTCTAAATAATTTTCAACTTCTCGTGGATTTATTTGAATGCTCTTAAGGTTGAATATAATAAATTTTTCCAGCTAGGGTTTGGCTGGTTATAGATTTATGAATTCAGTTTGGTGCTTGGTTTGCTTAGCGTTTGTTGTAAAACCCTTTTTTTGGTTGCCGTCCCGATTTGGAGACATTACAACTAACCACAAAAATGGGTCTCATATATACAGCATTTCCATTTGGTGATCAAATAGAAGGGGGCTACAAATGAAGTGGTTGTCGTGCTTTGTAAATCTGCTAAAGTGCTCAGTACTCTTGACATTCAATGTACAACATATGGGGAGTGGAAGCACCTTGATCCATAGATCTTCAGCAACCCACAATGCTCAACGACGTACCTGTTTTGGATTACACAATTCAGGATGGATTGGAATTTGGTGTACATGTTGAATAAAATTTCACAATAGACATGCAATAATTTAAATTCATTGGGGACAACATACCTTCATATTCAAATGAAATCAATGTAGCCCCTCTAAATGTTGAAAACAGAATTTGGACTCCATTCAAATACAAGGTCAATGTTGTAGAATCTTCTTAATGTTGCTACAGAATGTACTGGCATCAAACAATCTGTACTTGATCAACATAAAAAAAAGGACAGTATTTATGATAATAAAATATCCCATAGTGAAAGTTTTTACCAAATATCAATGCTTGAGAAAATCTGGCCAATGCTTCTGTTGACATCAACTCGCTGATACATTTCTCTTTTTCTGCCTTTGCTACCTGGCAAGTGCATTGGCGACTTTTAAGTCTTAACTCAATTATACTATATGTAAGTCAATTGGGTCTCTGGGTCATCTTTACATATAAAGTGAATACACGTAAAATGGGGTAACATCATGCAGGTTCCTAAGTTATTAGTTAATAAAATAATTGGAAAATTATTTCACTTGACAAGGAAACTTAAAGAGGTCAACCAGCCAATTTAAGCAGCTTGACCAGGAGAGAAGGCGATAAGGTTTCAATTAAGTTCAACTATAATTGACATATTGGCATCATCAAAGGGAAAATAGTATAATTTTAACACAACAAAGAATGATCAAATGAGGTCATCTTCCGTCTGTCTTTTGACTTGAATTCCTTTTATGGTTAATATCCAAAGGCTGTCTTCCATTATCTCGAAGATGAAATCAATGGCTTCGTCATGGGATAAAGGCCTAGTTTGATCAATAATAATTGTGGTAATATCCCATGTAAATAAGCTCATAGCTGATGTAATGGATTAATCTTTAGTTTTTTAGAGGACTGTATTCCATATTCCTCATCATTGTACAAGGTTAGGTTTTCATCACATGAAAAATGAGTATAGTGCAGGGACTGCAGATGAATGATTGATTAGCAGTACTTAAGGATGGTATGGCATGTTCCTGCAGCCATTATATACTTGTGGGGGAGGGTGACTAATAGTGTAAAGACATCAACTAGCTGTAACAAGAAACTGAAGGTCCTATAAATTTAACATCAATGATTAAATAGAATAAGCCCATTAATAAACATTACAAAATACTATGCAGCATAAACCTAATGTCCAAAATAGAAACTTGAATTGTCCGTAGTGTTCTCAAAGAATGTTGCATGTAGGAGAAATTGTCCTTTTAAATGTCATAAACTGTGTATGAAATGTCTATTTATTAAAGACCCAATGAAGGTTCCACGGAATTCTAATGTATATCAGACTTTGCCTCTTGGGGTATTGAAAATTGCAGATTACATATGTGCCATATCGATTGATTTTCATCTTAAAGTTACTACAGCACTACTATGTTTTTAATACTTACATTTTACAAAGCATTACTTAAGAACAAGTTTTCAGAGTTCATAATATATTTCATAACCATAGTTTTGTATACCCTGGAACTTTTTAGGCACCCATAATATTTAAAAACGGACAACCTTTTACAATCTGAACGAAGAAATTACATATACAGAATAGGTAAAGAAATATTCAATCTCTTAATATCAATTGGAATACAAACCCATTGTAACTCCCTGAGAGGCAACCATAGGAATATGATGGAAAGGCGTTCTCAACACTTGTATATATCGTTCGCCACCTAGAACTGTTACAGGGTAGATCTGGGCCACAATATCAGTCCCAAATAGCTAATATTTAGTCACATAAATCATAAACTAAAAATTTATAAGAGGCATTAAATATACTAGTAGGCTGAAAAATTATTTCCATTAAAAGTTAACAAAATTGTCTCGCCTAGAATAATATTCGCAAAATAAAAACCACCCAGTGTCTCTGCATGTAATCTACTTAAAACCCAGCTCAAGCATGCATCATATACTTTTCTCTAATTTGGGCAATTATTTTATTTCTAAATAATGCAAACTGTGTACATTTATTCAAGAATAAAAATGGAGGATTACAGATTAAAAGGATAAACATTTGTTCTGTAATGATTTCATGTCAACAAATCTACACTGTTTTTCTTATAAAGCATGAAACATCATTTCAGTAAAAACGTTTGTCTACAACAATTTTATGGTACGTGAAGCAAAACTAATTCATACATTTCTCAACCAATATCTTGTACATAATTTAGTTTTATCAAGAAATGCAACAGTAGATATCATAGAAAGAATAAAAAGACACTAGAATGTGCAGCAGCCAAAGATTATATTGCATCACATTCAATAGGCCAGATGTATTCAGTTGTTTCAAGAAGAAGCTAGATGCTTGTTAACCCCAATTTTTCCATCACATAAAATTTGAGTTTAACTGCCATTTGTACTCTTACAAGTACAAACAAGCCTTGCATAATCAAAGTCGACATCTAAACAAAAAGCATCCATGCACCATCATGTGTTACCGAAGAAAAAGAATCTTTAAGGACAAGGTATCAAAATTTCCACCATCATGATACACTGATACAAATATTTAATTATAATTATTCAAAATATGTTCTTATACATAACATATATGTAATGTTTGGTCATATGTGTTAAATGATTTATATGGTGTGACATGCAATGTGAAGTGACATTAATTAAGTCAGTGGAGGCATAAGGTAAAATATTTTGAAAAGATAAATTAATTAATTGGTACAAATTAGAACCAGAAGTTAAGGGCATTTGCTTTAGCTTGATATCAAGTTACATTGGGTATAAAGAGTTAATTTAAAGTTATAATTGGGCTAGTTAATAGTTGTAACCATAGATTGCATAACCGTTGAGCACTTGCCGGTTACTTGAGTACTCGCCAGAAAAACCCTGTAGCGAATAACCGCTGCTCGAACTCGCAGGAATCATCTGAATACTCATTTTTTTGCCCCTAACAAGTACTCGGCGAGTACTGGAGAGTACTCAACAGTTTTTCATTTATTTTTTTCAATTTTTTTTGGTGAGTATTCGGCAAGTAAAGTTTTTTTTCACTGGGTGAGTACTCACCGACTGTGAGTATGCGAACTATGGTTGTAACTATCTGTACAAAAAGATCTGTATAAAACAATTGAAAAATAACAAAAAGAGATATTCCTTTCTCCACCCAAGTGGTTGTCTGCAAACTTGTGTCTATCTTCTGCCTTTTTTGCATGCTTTCCTTTTTTATTAATGGATGTGAAGTTTTAAATGCATGAAAATTTACATGCAAAGGTAGACTTTTATTATAGTTGAATTTAAGTGATCCTCTTTTATCAAAAGTAGCCCCACTGTTTGATACAGTTGAATGATTTGTTTTCAAACGAACATTATTAATTGTGCATTTATCCAAGCTCTGGTTGATTTTTATGTCATTTGGATTTGGAAGGTGAATCTAGGGTCATGGATGTGCAGTTGTTGATGGTTAAGAGAAATTTTGAGTCATCTAGCATTCCCCTAAAGTTTACAATTTGTACCGTACTTTGAGGGAAAGAAAGGGTTTCATGGAGTAACCTTACAGTTTTTCACATATCTATTTTTGTCCAACTAATCCAGTGGAGAAGAGAACATTACAAATTTTTGCAATTTTTCTTGGTTTTCCAAAACAATTTTCTATCACTATTTCGCTTTAGGTTACTATTTGTTTTCCATTTTTTGTCTTATTTTAATTCTTCCTTTTTGAATTTAAAGAAAAAAATGAGAAATATTAAAAATAGAATTCAATGAGGGCAGAGGAAAATCAATATAATTTGGTTTCCTATAAGTTTTGGTCATCCTTCCATTGGCAAGAGTCAAGTCTTCATTGAATATTTAAGGTCAAAAAAAATTGTGCTAACAAATTGGCAACTCTGTTGGGGATCATAAATTCTGAAATTTCATTTTTACTAGCATTCAGTAATTGAATCAACTGAATGTTCTTGACTTGGGGAAATATGTCTTGGTTTCTGTCATGTTGTGAAGGGTTTGATGGACTATGTAATGTCTCCAAATAGGATGATTTAACAAAAAAGGGGTTTTTCCTAAATCCACAAATTCTGAAATTTTGAAATTAAAAATCAGCAAACCCTAGTTTGCAAGAAATAATTCAAAATCCTTACTAAACCCCAAGAAACCCTAGGCACCAATATGCAAGGGATGTGTAGACAATTTCCAACAACTAATTTATCCAAAATCCACCTAAATACTTGTGGATATGAGCAATAAATTGATAAATGAAAAAATGTACCTTTTTGCCAAATTTTGACGATAAATTGCCATTTAATAATAGCTATAAATATATGATTTTTGTATCAAACACAGATGTTCTATGCTTAATTTTTGCTTCAAACCCTTGCCAAAAATATGCCACGTGTCAAAAATTAGGAAAAATTCCAGCGAACCCCTAGGGCATCCAAAATGGCTTAAAAAGTCCTCCAAGCTAGTCCCCCAGTCGTCAAGGTGCAAAATAAATAGTTGAATATTTATTAGGCAAAATCTCACCTTTCACAATTGAATATGATCAAGAAACCATGTCAAAAAAATTAAATAATAATCTGAAAATTATTATTTAATATTCTAGCATATTAAAGCCTCAAATCTTCATTAATTCTTCTCCAAATCCTACACAATATTCAAAAAAATTAGTAATAAATTCCAGAATATTAAATTGCTCAAATAGAACCTCAAAAGGATCTCCAAACACTCCCACAAGCCTCCAAATCAAATCAGTCCACTTGCAAAATTAATACAAATAATAATCAAAATTATTATATTCAAATGGACATCAAATAGTCCACCAAACACTCTCGAAAGCCTCTCAAAACAAATCTGCCCACTCTAGGGCAAGTAACAAAACCTCCTTTAGCAAAGGTGGCCTCAAAAGACACCTTTGTAGAATAATCAACTCCAAATCTGTGAACATTTATTGGGCAAACATCCCAATATCTTCTTCAAGCATGAATAAATAATATCAAATTCAACATGTCTTCAATTGTGATCTTCACCTTGTATTTATACTTTCCAAAGGGGGGTGAACCACCTTGGGGAGGTAAAATACCTCATAAGCCTTTCTTGCCAACTTTTTAAGATATCTTTTCCTTTCCTTGCTTTAGCTCCCAAGACGACACTCCTCTTTTTCAAATAGAATATTAATTAGTTGCCTTAATAAAATAGTAATTAAAATTATTTTTAAACAATAAATTAATAATTAATTCAATTAAATACTTTAGTGGTAAAAATCATTTTTATCAAATATTCTATTAATGAAATAATAATTGTCTTATATGAACAAATGATAAAAATCACCATTTTGGCAATTAATAATTAACTAATAAAATATAACCCCAAAAAGATCTTTTAGTCTGTAGACTAAAGGTCTTCAATACCTACTTATACATGATGTGGAAATGGGGACGTCACAAATTATGTGGAGCTATAACGTGAGAACGAGCAATTAAAGGATGACATTTTGCAATAGGGAGAAGAAATTAGTGAGAGGATATCTCATCTTCTTCATCAAGAAAACGATATTCAAGCTTATCAGGTATGGGAGAGTAATAACATTTTGAATTCCAAAAAATAGATTATTGAATTTAGAAACAATCCTAAGACACAGAAGTCCATGCAAAGAAATAAAGGATAAACCACATTTTCAAGATACTTTTAATTCTATTGTGCTCGATGAGGATTCGGTGCATGAAATCTCGGTAGAAGAGTAGGAAGAACTACAAAGAAAGAATATTAAAGATATGACCCAAGTTGTTCATGATCCGAATATCTATTTGAATCCCGATCCTTGCAATCGTGAAGAAAATCCATTTGTCACATGTTTAATGGGGGAAAGTAATATTTTTCTTTTTGTGGAAGGATGAAGACCCTTGCTTTACAAAATATGAATTTGAAATAACTAGTTCACATCTCCTCCATTGTTTAAAGAAAATTTCTCAAAAATAATTTTTTGTGCAATCCAAAGGAAAAGCAATCATGTCAATTCTCAAAATCCTCATCTCGCCTGCAATGGAATTCTTTGTGGAGGATGGTAACAAAGGTTTTAAGGCTTTCGAAGAAAATGTGTGGTTGAATAATGAACATTGCTCATAAAATATATTGGAACGGGAATCCAGCCATCAAGGAACACCTCATTCATCCTTTGAAAGTTCCAACTTTGTGTAGTGACAAATTTCATGAGTTTGAGAAAGCCTGTGATGATATATAATTTTTTTCCTGGAATGTATGTAATGTCCCCAAATTGGACAAATTTCCTGAAAACTGATTTTTAGGTGAAGCCCTAGCAAAAAGAGAAAATCTGATTTTTATCACAGCAAACCCTAACTGTAAACACACTCCAAAACTAGCATTAAAATATGCTAAATCCTTTAAATCAGTTGCGAACCCTTTTATCAAAGATTAACTCCTCAAAAACCCACATTAGCCCTTCAAACCTTAGGCACTTGGGTTCAGAAAATATTTATGATTTATGGCAGCTCTTTAATGACAAATTCTATGGAGTTTCACCTTCAATAGGTCTTCAAAATTAATAGAAAAATACACCTGCAATTAAATACCTTTTTATGATGTTTTTCCTTCACCAACAAGCTGAATTTAGCACAACAAATATTTAGAAAAATATAAAAAATTCCAGAATATTTTTAGAATTAATATTTGACCTCAAACCCTCAATTAGATCATTTTTCCAAATCGCCCAAAGCTGGAAAAATCATATAAAAATTACAGAATAATATTATGGCAAGAAATGAACTTTAAGGTCAAAACCCTTCCAAATCAAATCGCCCAAGTGCAGAAATAATACCATTAAATTATAATATTATTTAGGGCACAAAATCATCCCAAAGTATGTGCAAAACAAACCCCAACCAGGTTGCCAACCTCTACAAGCAAGTCGCCCACCTAAAAAACCCTTATTTGACTTTTTCCTAAATTTGAAGAACAATAGCAACTCCTAAATGAAGTTGCCCCATGTAAGAAAGAGGGTTTGCATCCTCAATCTTTTTGCTTTGAAGGTTTCCGTCTTCAAGGCAATGGCTCAAGCGTTTCGTTCTCAAAGTCCAAGTTTTGAATATCCAAATTAGCATGCCTTCAAATGATCCTTCACTTTCCTTTTATACACCTCCCCAAGAGTGGCGCCCAAATTGGAGGGGAGGATCTAATTTAAATCTAAAAAAGAGTAACTCTTATAATTTCCACTTAAATCCTTGGGCTCCCATGACCCTCAAAAGAACACAGCTTAATTGAAAATTAGAATAATAAAGTGCTTTTTATAATTACTCTTAGAAACCAAAGTGTTTCCCCTTTCTTTTTGTCTTTTTCCTTAGCCTTGGGAAACAAGTGAGGCTAAGGGTCTTCAAATGTTTCATGTCCAAAAAGGGGACATGACATTGTAGAATAACAAGATGATGTAATCAATAGGTAAATTTACCCTGCTTTTTTGGAAACTGAGTGTTGTAAAAAAATTATGCAGGTTGGTGTGGACATATTTGAAGATGTATTTGATGCAAAAGCAGTTCTTAATGCCTTCTATTTCATCACAAAAATATGGATGTGATTGATGATACAATTCCATTATCTTGGAAGAGTAGTGCTCCTAATTTCTAAAGCTATGATTTTTACAATGTGCCTAGTTATTTTGCTCTAATCTCTAGGGTATGCAGTCATGTATTTGAGTCCATTTTTATCCTCCCACACCTGCCTAATATTAGCCATATGAATGCAGTGAAAACAATATTTTGATTGTTGCAAAAGCTATGCTTATCCCATATTAAATTGCCTCGAAAAGGCTCATACCTTCCAATTCAAGTGTGTGGCTTTGCGTGAGCGGTAAAAGTTTTGTATCATTTTGATGCAAGTGCATGTTGTACATAGTTCACTTGGATTGGTTTGTTGTCTTTAGGAAACTTAGACGTCATGTTTCATCAATAAAGAGCCTTGATTAGGCTTCTTTAGTCATTTATAGGTCATTTAGAGGCATTATCAAATTTCCCGCCTAAAATGAAGATTCAAAAGAATTGAATTTGTAAAGAAGAGTTTGAAGAGTCCTAGCAAGTTGTAGAGATCCTGAACTTTAGGTGAGAGAACCTGAGGGTCAAGTGGTCTTTGTAAATGTCTTTTCTTCTTTTCACCTTAGTGACAATGTTTCTTAATTATGTTTTGTTAAAAAAGAAGAAATGCAACATACAAGAGGTTAAATACAGCATGTCTTAAGTTAAACTTGGGTGGTTGAGAAGACTTTGGAGATATGAAACAGATACTAGACAAGTTTGGACATTGGATGATTTTCCAACCATCAATATAGGAGGTAGAGAACACAATATCTGGAGGAGAAGAACTCAGTTGAGGAAATAGAGGTAAAAAAAAGTTGAAAATTTCCGGACTGTGTATGTGACTATCAAGATTTCCGCAAGCTTTTGTATAAGTTTGTAATTTTCTCTTGAATAAAGTGATTTAGTGTTGATTCCAATTCAATCTCTTGATATCCTTGAATGTATAATACATGTGGTGAAGATGGTTGTTCTTGATTTCAAGTGAAAATGCCAATATTCTAGCCTGCACGTTCAAGAACAAGGGACTATAAGTGCAGAGTCACACAGAGAAAGGTTGCCCACATTTGTTTCATGAGTGGAAGACTTGACAAATTGTTGTAAGAGTCAATAGACATTAGGAAGACCCTAATACAGGTGAAAGAAACCTTTGAAACTTCTTCAGATTAAATTGATCTTTAATTTATAGCTCTCGGGTAGGTTGCAGACTGCAAAACCCTAGAATAGGGTTTTAAGAAGAAAAAGTTGTTTTTCTTGAGTTTTATCTGTTGAAACTTCTCCAAACTTTGGGATTAGTTCCCAGAGGAGGTTTATCAACCATTCCAAGTGTTTTTAGAGATTTTTGAGCCTTCAAAGTGATGTTATAGGTGATTGTGTTCCAACAGGGTTGTAGTTGCTAAGAAAACAAGGTTT
Source organism: Torreya grandis (assembly GCA_037957365.1). Lineage (NCBI taxonomy): Eukaryota > Viridiplantae > Streptophyta > Pinopsida > Cupressales > Taxaceae > Torreya > Torreya grandis. The sequence goes on from JARHVA010002648.1 coordinate 497,804, forward strand.
ACAACAATTGGAAATTCAATTTTCTCTTGACCTATTGAACCAAATTGCCTGAAATTTTGTACAGAGGTTCTATAGAGTAAGTACAGTAGGATCCAAGTGGTGGTTAGTTGTAAAGATCATCAAATACAGTTGTTCATGTTCAAAAGCCTACAGAGCAGAATTAGGCCTAGAACAGGCTAGAAGGAATCATATTCAAAGTCGGGTTGAGTCTTTGAATGTAGAGGAATCTGAGGTTTGTAGATCATCGTTTATAGTCTATATTGTATGTTCAAAGTCCTTTTCATCATCAAAAAGTCTGGTTTCCATTGGTAACTCACAAAACCCCAGTTGCCTAAAGGAGATTAGGCTACAAGCCTAATAGGCAAGAGTATATAATTGTGCAAAGAATACTTTAAGGACTCCCTTGCACCATTTGTGGTATCAGAGCACAGTGATATTTAAAATAATCTCATTTATTTGTTGACAAGTTGTGAAGTTAAAATAATAGCAATCAGAGCTAGAGGCAAAGGACAAAGAAAACAACCTACTCAAACAATGTTGCTAAAGAAGATGAGAAATATTCAGGGTAGGTTGTAAGCCATGGAGCTTGCTAAGAGAAGAAGAGTTGACATGGGAGAAGTCAGTGATAAAGAAGAGGAAGAGACACCTCAAGGAGTAGAACCAGAGGAAGCAGAAGAGAGAGCAGAAGAAAGGTTGATTAGAGGAGTCATGGGCATTAGTTCCAAGCCTAAGATGGAGGTACTCATGTATGAAGGCACCCTGAATGTAGAAGTGTTGGTTGGTTGGATCAATGCCATGGATAAGTACATCAACTATGATGGCATAGAAAATGATAACAATAAGATGAAGTTTGCAGTTACTAGATTGAAAGAACATGCATCCTTTTGGTGGAATGGAGTACAAGATGAAAGAAGGAAAGGAAAAGTCAAGATCAAGAGCTGGGATATGATGGTGGCCAAGTTGAAAATTAAGTTCATGCCAAGAGATTATCAAACTAATCTCTTCAAGAGACTTCAAAATCTAAGGCAAAAGGAGATGATAGTTAAAGACTACACAGAAGAATTTTACATGCTAACTATTAGAGCAGGTCACATTGAAGATGTTGAAAAGGTGGCTAGATATATGAATGGATTGAGATTCAACATTCAAGATGAAATCAATCTTTTGACACCAAAATCAGTTGACGTGGCATACCAATATGCCTTCAAAGCAGAGGAGAAATTGTCAAGGAAACAAATTTAGCATTCAAGAGGTAGAGGCAGAACTACTAGAAGTAGAGGGCAACATGTTGGAAGGAGTCAACTACAAGCACATCATGAAGAAACCAACAACTCACAAAGCCAAGGACAAATCACAAGAGGTGGTTATTCTTTTAGAGGTAGAAGACCATTCACAAGAGGTAGGGGAAGAGGCTTTGTAGGTAAGTGTTTCAAGTGTAATAAATAGGGACATAGATCTTATGAGTGTCCTGAGAATCCTTCCACAAGCCAAGGTAGTGCTCATATAGCTCAAGCCGATGAAGAGGAGAGTGTGGAATCACCTTCTCATGAAGATGCCGCTGAAGTTGGAAAATCTCTGTTTATGAAGAGGGTCTTGCTTAAGCCCAACAAGGAGATCAAAGAGCTTGCTCAAAGGAAGACGTTTAGAACCACCTGTAAATCCAAGGGTGAGTGTTGCAAAGTCATTATAAATAGTGGAAGTACTGATAATTTAGTGTCTTCTGAAATGGTTGATAAGCTAGGTTTGATGAAAACTACTCATCCTACTCCTTACAAGGTGCCCTGACTACAAAAAGAACATCAAGTCTTGGTGAATGAACAATGTAAAGTGGAATTTCAAATAGGAAGCTACAAGGATGAAGCGTTATGTGATGTAATGTCAATGGATGTTTGCCATGTTCTTTTGGGTAGACCTTGGCAATTTGATAGGAAGGCAATGCGTGATGGGAGAAGCAATACATATACCTTTGAGAAAGGTGGAAGAAAGAACACACTTACAACTTTGAAGGATGTGATGCAGCAAGAGAGGATAGTCCTAAGGTGTTGTTAGTAAGTGGCAAAGAGTTCTTGCAACAGATCATAAAGGAAGAGGTAAGTCATGCATTGATTGGTAAGCCTAGAACAATTGTTACCATTACAAAATTAATTGATTTGCCTATAAAAGTTCAGAATTTGTTGAATGAGTTTATGGATATTGTTGTGGATGATCTTCCTAATGAATTACCTCCAATGAGGAGAATCAGTCACCATATACCTCATTCTAGGAGCCAATCTTCCAAACAAGGCAACATACACAATGACACCAAAGGAAAATGAGGAGATCAAGATCCAAGTGCAAGAATTGTTGGATAAAGGACTAATCAGAGAGTATGAGTCCTTGTGCTATTCCAACAATCTTATCACCCAAAAAGGATGGATGTTGGGAGAAAGTGTAATTATTCAAGGGCTATTAATAAGATCACAATCAGGTATAGATTTCATTTGCCTAGAATTGATGATCTAATGGATTGTCTAAGTGGTGCAAGATACTCTTCCAAAATAGATTTGAAAAGTGGCTATCAACATATTAGAATCAAAGAGAGATGAATCGAATATTGCTTTCAAAATCAATGATGGGATTTATGAATGGCTTGTTATGCCATTTGGACTAACTAATGCTCCAAGCACATGAGGCTTATGAATGAGGTGTTGAAGGCTTTTACAAATAAATTTTATATTGTTTACCTTGATGATATCTTGATTTATAGCCAATCAAAGGAAGGGTATCTTAGACATCTTAGAATGGTTTTGAATAAGTTGCATGAAAAGAAGCTACTAATCAATCTCAAGAAGTGCAGTTTTATGAAGTTAGAATTGGTTTATTTGGGGTTTGTCATATCTCAAGAGAGATTGAAAATGGACAAAGAGAAGGTCAAAGCTATAATAGAGTGGCCTACACCAAGAAGCACTTTTGAGGTAAGAAGTTTTCATGGCTTAGTTAGTTTCTACACAAAATTTATAAGAAAATTTAGTAGTATTTGTGCTCCAAATGTGGAAACAATCAAGGGGAACAATCAGCCATTTAGATGGACTGAGGCAGCTAACAAAAGTTTTTAGATTCTTAAGAAGAAGATTACAGAGCAACTCATTCTAGCCTTCCCTGATTTTGACAAACTTTTCCAAGTGGAGTATGATGCTAGTAGAACTGCCATAGGAATTGTTTTAAAGTCAAGAAGGCAGACCAGTTGCCTATTTCAGTAAAAAACTTAATGAAGCAAAGAAAAGGTATTTAGCATGTGACCAAGAGTTCTATGTTATTGTTCAATCCTTGAAGAAATAGAGACACTACTTGATGCCCAAAGAGTTTTTATTGTATACAGATAACCATGCTTTATAGTTTATGAATAGTCAAACTAAGCTAAGTCAAAGACACATGAAATGGGTTGAGTTTTTGCAAAGTTTATCTTCTGTTATCAAGCATAAAAGTGGACAATCTAACAAAGTTGCAGATGCTTTGAGTAGGATAAGTCTGATTTTGCATGAGTCTCAAGTCAATATTTTAAGATTTGACTCATTGAAGGACTTGTACAAGGAAGATCATGAATTCAAAGAGGCTTATGAAGCATGTGAGGATCTAGTGAGCAGAGATAGGAGTCCATGGATGGACTATATGCTACAAGATGGATTCCTATTCAAAGGCAACCAACTATGCATACCAAAAAGATCAATGTGAGAGACCCTATTGAATGGGCAAGATAAAACACTTTCTCAATTGAGTGCACACTATTATTGGCCAAGAATGCAAGGTGATGTGAAAAAAATTGTTGAAAAGTGCAGAATATGTCAATATGTCAAAGGTACAAGTCAAAATATAGATATATACCAGCCATTGTCAATTCCTAGTAGGCCATGGGATTCAGTTAGCATGGATTTTGTGCTTGGGCTGCCAAAGACTCAAAAAGGTAATGATTCAATCTTTGTGGTAGTTGATAGGTTTTTAAAAATGGCTCACTTTATTCCTTGTACAAAAACAAGTGATGCAATTCATATTGCTGATCTATTTTTCAAAGAAGTAGTAAGATTGCATGGGCTTCCTAGAAGCATTGTATCTGACAAGTACACCAAATTTGTTGATCACTTTTGGAGGACTCTTTGGAGGAAATTGGGGACCACTTTAAGTTTTAGTTCAACTTATCATCCTCAATCTAATGGTCAAATTGAAGTGATCAATAGAAGCCTTGGAAACATTCTCAGAAGTTTGGTGAGTGATTATCCCAAACAATGGCATCAAATAGTAGCTCAGGCAGATTTTGCATACAATGACTCTCCAAATAGAAGTATAAGATATAGTCCATTTCAGATTGTGTATGGCATTCACCTAAGGGAAGTCTATGAACTAAGAAACTTAGGCAAACAAGAGAGTAGTGCTGAAAGAGAGGATTTTGAAGCAGCTATGCAGAAACTCCATGAACAGGGAAAACAAAAGTTATAGATGAGTTCAAGTATAAAAAGCATGCTGATTTGAAAAGAAGTAAGGTGAATTTTGAGGTAGGTGATCTTGTACTTGCTCATCTTAGAAAATAAAGATTCCCTAAGGGGAAATACAATAAGTTAAAAATAGAGAAGATTGGACCTTGTAAGGTCTTGAGAAAATTTTCAGCTTAAGCCTATGAAGTGAAGCTTCCAATGGACATTGGAATCTCATCTATCTTTAATGTCGCTGATCCATATCCTTTCAGAAAAGAGGATAATTCGGAAAAAGCACTTGAAGACAAATCTGCTCAGATCATTCATTGGGAGCAGCAACTACCTAAGGCACAACCAAATGAGCTTGAAGCCATTCTAGACAACAAGGTGGTAAAGAAGACAAGGGATAAAGAGTATTTTTAGTATTTGGTTACGTGGAAGAACCATCCACTCAAAGACTCAACATGGATGTCACCTTCAGAGATCAACAAGTATGGCAAGAGTGTAAAAGAAATCATGAGCGGGATCTCATGAACAAGTCTTTTGTTCCCTAGGAGTATGATGCATGTGCATGTTGTACATAGTTCAATTGGATTGGTTTTTTGTCTTTAGAAGTCTTAGAGGTCATGTTTCATCAATAAAGAGCCTTGATTAGGTTTCTTCAGTCATTTAGAGGTCATTTAGAGGCATTATCAAGTTTCCCACCTAAAATGAAGATTCAAAAAAATTGAATTTGTAAAGAAGAGAATCAAGAGTCCTAGCAAGTTGTAGAGGTCCTGAGCTTTAGGTGAGGGATCCTTAGGGTCAAGTGGTCTTTGTACATGTCTTTTCATCTTTTCACCTTAGTGACAATGTTTCCTAATTATGCTTTGGTCAAAAAAGAAGAAATACAACATACAAGAGGTTAAATAAAGCATATCTTAAGTTAAGCTAAGGTGGTTGAGAAGACTTTGGAGATGTAAAACAAATATAAGACAAGTTTGGACGTTCAATGAGCTTCCAACTATCAATATAGGAGGTGGAGAACACAGCATCTGGAGGAGAACTCAATTGAGGAAATAGAGGTAAAAAAAGTTGAAACTTTATGGACTGTATATGTGACTGTCAAGATTTCTCCAAGCTTTCATATGAGTTTGTAAGTTTCTCTTAAATAAAGTGATTTAGTGTTGATTCCAATTCAATCTCTTGAAGAACCATCAAAGTGATGTTATAGGTGATTGTGTTCAAACAGCATGCAATTGCTAATAAAACAGGGTTTACAACCGTTGGAAACTCAATTTTCTCTTAACCTATTGAACCAAATTGCCTTAAATTTTGAATAGACGGTCTAAAGAGTGAGTACAAGAGGATCCAAATGGTGGTTAGTTGTAAAGATCATCAAAAGCAGTTGTTCATGCTCAAAAGCCTACAGAGCAGAATTAGGCCTAGAACAGGTAGAAGGAATCATATTCAAAGTTGGGTTGAGTCTTTGAATGCTGAGGAATTTGAGATTTGTAGATCATTGTTTGTAGTCTATATTGTATGTTTAAAGTCCTTTACATCATCAAAAAATTTGGTTTCCATTGGTAACTCACAAAACCCCAGTTTCCTTAAGGAGATTAGGCTACAAGCCCAATAGGTAAGAGTATATAATTGTGCAAAGAAGACATTAAGGACTCCCTTGCACCACTCTTTCTCTACATAATAAATTTAGTTTTTCCCTTCTCCTTTTATAAAGGTCTCTAGTGTCCACAATGAGATTTTTGCATCATGTTAACAGTTCATCCCCTCATCTTCAGTACCATAATCTCATTGCACTCTATGTTTCCAAAGTATTTGTTAAAAAGCAGTAGTTTTATATACATATATCTAGATAAAAAATATAAGAGGTTGTAGTTTTGCCCATGATACTATGAGATCCAATAATTTCAATTTTGTGACCCCCAAGTTGTTGATTATAAGAGCAATCTTGCAATACAAGACCACAAATGGTGGCTAGTTACCTACAACTTTTATACTAGGAATTGAGCTATACAAGAGGTTGTCAGCTTTGAGCATAGTTGAAAGTTTGGTAACATATTTGGTGAATTCTTTGCAACTTCCCATCCCATAAGCTACAAATACAGTGACAAACTTTCTAGGGACTTCATTCTATGACTATTGAATCCATTTTGGGAAGATACTTTACAATATATTATAAAAAAATATAAACATATATAAAAGACAATGCATAAGACTCATTTTTAGTCCATAAAAGATAAAATCATAAAACAATTAAAAATATAGTATTCATAAAAGTTCAAAACATTCAACATGCTTAAAATTTCATATGTTCATGAGTTATGTGACATATCATATGTTATAGCCCAAGATCAAACTACAAAGACAAAATATAAATGCAAATGAATAATCTAGAATAAATCACCTACATTCTCCTCAAAATCATGAACGCCACTCCCACTAGCTCCACTCTCCACCCCTTGTGTAGAACTCCCTTGATTGTCATTGTAAACACCAAGTGTCGAACTCCCCCGAGATTATACAAAGAGAAATGGAACATTTTTTTTTACATAAAATCTAAAAATAAATATCATGATCATGAATGATGCATTCATTCTTGAATGGAGCTTTCAAGAAGGCACACACCACTCATGATCATGATCACATTGAAAAAAAAAAATTAAATGGAATAAAAAGTTGCATGAAATGAGAAAAAAATGTACTTGTCTCCTTGAATTTGTTCCTTGTTGCTCCTTCCTTCTGAATTCCTCTTTCAAGTTGCTGCTAAATTCCTCCTTGATCTTTTAAAAAACATCAATGGTTACCGCCAAACTCCTTGCTACTCCTTGTTGCAATGGATGCCTCCTAAATTATTCGTTCCTTTTGTAAAAAACAGGGATGAATTGTATATGAGAGTGTGTTTTGCCATTGCATGCAGTGTATTTATCTAGGTTTAACATATTGTGTTCTAGAAGTTTAGGGATTTTGTTTTAATGTTTTAGCGCTCTCTCTCTCTCTCTCTCTCTCTCTCTCTCTCTCTCTCTCTCTCTCTCTCTCTCTCTAAAACGTGCCACTGGAAGCAGCTGGGGACATGCTGGAAACATCACTGCACGATTACGGCACATGCTCGAGCATTTTTGAGCTATTTATAGGGCATTTCGTACCAGGTACAATTCCAGGTAGAAACAACAAAGTGGAGTGGGGAGGGGGAGCGGGGCATTTCCCTAAAACGTTGTAGTTGAGCATTAGGAGGGCCACTATACTTGTTTAGCACTATCCTCTTCAGACTCATTCTGACCATTGGAAGAACAATGTCAAGATAAATCCTAACCAATTGGTGGTGGCATCTGACCAAGCAACATTTAAATTATAAATTTTCAGACCCTTGATGAGAAGCCAAGATATCAGATAAAATTTTATGTTCAAGTTGCCCCATTATAATACTCTTTAAGTTGAGATGAGTTTTTCGATTGATCTCAATGTGTTTGTGATGCAATGTTGTCTCCCTTACGCTTGTGTTCAGATTGTGTTGCCTTGGGCACTTTCTGCCGCAGTTCTTAGTCCTAATTGGTTAGTAAAACTATATCTTCACTATCGGATTATAGCATACTTCGGATATAATATCCCCAATAGGATCGAAATACATAAATTTGGATTTTGCCTTGATGCTATTTATTGGAAACTATATCATTGATATTTTCACCAAATTTTTATGGACTTATAAAAATAAATCAAATATAACAAATTTCTGATTTCAAATACTAAATTCTTAATTTATGTCTTAGACAAATATTCCAAATAAGAATAGTCAAATATTCAAAGCGAAGCACAAGTGTAACTCATGAATGAAGTTAAGGGTTTTCGTCCTTGGGTCTAATTGTAAATGAGGATTTTTGTCTCAAGTCCATTTTTAGAGTTGTTGCTCATCTTAGTGAATAAAATCTTATTTTTCCAATCTGCCCTTCCTCCACCATCTTTCCTTCATAAATACCCTTCTAATGTCTTTTCTCAAGGGAGGCGATGTCCCAAAGGGTGGCATCCCTTGGTGTTTAGGTGGGTTAGCTTGCCTATGTAAGTTTTATTTTTTATTAAATGTGTCACTCCCCTCAAGAAGGGAAATTTTGATTGTTGTGCCCTTGTCTTATGCTTGGAAAGAGATATTACAATCCTCCCTTCCCAAAATTGTTTGTCCTCAAGCAATTGTAATCCCGCATGCCCTGTACCATGTCCAAAAGATAAAACATGATGTAGTGCTTCCAAAGCCTTGATCCGGTCCCTGTCAAATGAGAGATCTCTTGCCAACACAAGCTCAGGGTTGTGATGTACTTTGGCTTATCCAAAATCCCTGCATCTATCTTCATGCAATGGACTTTCAAGGGTCCACTCTTGTTGTCACAATCATTTGTATTATTGTACCTTTGTCTTTCCTTCTTGACTTTTCTGTTTGGTGCATGCACGGAACCCTTTCGTCATCTACTTGCTTCATGTAGTTGGTTGAACTAAAATTTCCATCAAGTTGAACATCAGTAAAATTATCTAGAAATTTGCCTTGCACCACCAAATTCTCTTCACAATCTTGCACCTCGTATTTTTCTTCATTATTTGGTTCATTCTCCATGATTTCTTTTTCCTCCTTTGCAGATTCTGTTGCATCTAATACTTTTCGTGGTTCTTCATCTAACAACATATCTTTGTGCCTCTCAATTGTCATGAATAGTTTCAATTTCTCTAAACAATAAGCAAAAATACTTTTAGCTAGTGTATTTGTCACTGGTAACGATTCATGTTCAATACCAACCATTAGTATGGATAACAAATGTTGTGAAATATCATTACTGTCGTTCAGGACCAAAGTCATAATGGACTGCATTAACTCTATTACATTTTTTGTATGATTTTTATGGATAGTAGCAAAGAAATATTCAGACAAGTGAAAAATCAGATCATCACATCCTAGATCTAACATTAGCACACAAGATCTGATTTTTGCCATAATGTCAAGGATCGTGACCCTCTTAGCAAAAAAAGAACTTGTGATGTCATCTAGACCCTCAAAACATTCCACCATTAGCTGAAATATTTCCTTCATGTTGTTGTCACTGTATGGCGATTCTGGTGTTGTTATCCTTGTAATTTCACTAATACAAGTGATAACCACAAGTCTCACATCTAGATCTAGATATCTAAACAGCTTGGACTCAGCTAGATGAGTTACCAAAGGATTCGTTGCCCAAAACATAGACTTAGAATCTAATTGCCTTACTGAGAACAAACAATTAACCACTTCCTCCAAAACATTGAGCAAAACATTTTTTGAATGACGTGGATGCTCAAGTTCCTTTCCCAATCTGCAAAGCTTTGTTTTCAAATGATATTTTCTTATTAACTCCATGATTCATAGACTATGCATCAAATCCAAAATCCATTTTCACAAGCTGGCAGGAACAATTGCTCTGATACCACTATAATATCCCCAACAGGTTCGAAATACTTAAATTTGGATTTTGTCTTAATCGTAGTCACTGGAAACTATATCATTGATATTTTCACCAAATTTTTATGAACTTAGAAAAATAAATCAACTATAACAAATTTATGATTTCAAAGACTAAATTCTTAATTTTTGTCTTAAACAAATATTCGGAATAAGAATAGTCAAATATTCAAAGTGAGGCACAAGTGTAACTACTAAATGAAGTTATTCACTAGGCCTCAAGGGTTTTCGTCCTTGGGTCTTATTGTAAATGAGGGTTTTCGACCTCAAGTCCATTTTTTAAGGTGTTGCTCAACTTATTGTATTTATTAAATAAAATCTTATTTTTCCAATCTGCTCTTCCTCTACCATCTTTCCTTCATAAATACCCTTCTAATGTCTTTTCCCAGGGGAGGTGATGTCCCAAAGAGTGGTGCCCCTTGGTGTTTAGGTGGGTCGGCCTCCCTATGTAAGTTTTGTCTTTTATTAAATGTGGCGCTCCCCTCAAGAGGGGCGATTCAAATTGCTACACCCTCCTTAATGGTTGTGCCTTGTCTTATGCTTGGAATGGGATATTACATCGGAACCCTACTTATTTTACCAGGCTTACTCTAGACACATGGTGTTGTACATATGTTCTATTGAGACATGTTTTATGTGTTTTGAGACTAGACTTGTTATGGAGTCCTTTGGATTGAGATAAGTTTCTATATATTATGAGACGTTATGTTTGCTTACGTCGGAACAATCATATGCTAAGTAATGACTATATTCATTGTGACATCATTATATTTACATCGTATTACTTGTCCTTATCATTGTGTGTTGAGTATTTGATGTATTAGTAATGATAAATTATTAATGCTATTTGTCATGTCTTGTGACAAGTGGTTATTGCACAAAAGGATATAGATTTACTTAAGCAAGAAAGTTTTATCGAGGGTGAAAGATATTATTTAATGTTTAAATTGGTTGATATAGTTGATTGAGGAATTGAAAATTCTCCCATATAGTCCAAGGAGTTTTAGGCTATAGAGTTCTATTGCAAACTCAATTTGCCTTAGACTTGAACTTAGTTATTTTCATTACATACAGAGATCTAATTTTCTCAATTATTTTAGATATTCTCGCTTAAAAAAAACCATTCAGTTTAACTTAAAACAATACAAAAAATATATATAACCTATGAAAGATATATGTTTCGGAGGAATTAGCTAGAAGTGAGGGCTATGATATAAGGCCTTCAATTACACGCCGTCAAAACTTTTGTCAGTCAATTTTGCGTCACATTAACTTCAAGGGATTTTGTTTAAAGCCTAGTAGTTGATAGAGGTCTTAGCTACTTCAATATGCATGTGTACCAAGCGATGAAGATTATTTATGGCAGGTATGGCATTACGTGCCATGCACATGACTATTAAAGTCTCTGTACAAAGAAAACAAACGGTGGCAGAAAGTTATGGTCCATACGCAATAAATATTGTCATTTATAGAGTGGACAAGAGGTTAGTAGGAGGATTACACCAAGATGCACCCAAACCGTGGCTATAACCATAGAGAATGCACCAAGGTCAGGGGACTTAGGATGGAGGATTTGGCTTTCTTGGGGTGCGATCTGGGCAATGGTGTGTGGAGGCGTTCAAGGAGTATTTGTGGAGGAACGAGAGTAGGAGTCGGAGAGAGAAGGAAGGGTTCTTCATTATCCCACATACCAAGCTTGCAATGTGTAAAAAGCATCAAAATTGGATGAGAGTCGAGGGGAAACGAACTCCTTCCCTAGTAGTGAAACATGTTTTTTATAAATCGATTGTGAGCCCTGGAGGATAAGTTGGTTGGTCATCTACTCCTGCCTATCAATCAAGGATGAAGATGTTTATGTCTAGAAATAGATCTAGTTTCCTTATCAAACATGCTGTAAATGTTCTTCAAATATTGTTGCAGGAGTTACCAGGTAAGCCTCTTGATTTATTTTACACTAATCATATAATAATGAAAGTATGCGTAGCCAAAATAAGGTATAATGACTTTCAGTTGCAGTTAGTGAGACAAATAAGTATATGGTTAACTATAGAATGGTAACATGGAGATCTGGCTGAAGCTTAATGTAGGTTTGAATAGTGTTCCTTGTGGAAAGAAAGGACTACTGTTATTTGTGATGTTGGTAGTCTTTAGCTTTGTAACAACCTGAGGTGGCTTGGTGTTAGTTGGCACAGCATCACAAGTAGGCTGGAATGATGTGACTTGACCTTCGTTTCCACTTATACCCTGTTAGTTTAATCTTATTCTCTCTATAAACTTTCACCAGCTGATATGGTGTTCCATTTGTCAAGCATATAGATCTGGTTGGAGCACAACTGTGATATATAAACTTATGTCTGGTTAGTCATCATGTGATGAACAGCTGTAACGTCATAGTTGAAGGGAAAGAGAATCTTATATATATTTTCTTTCACTGACAAATCATTTATTTTATTTTATTTTTGTCTTAACATGTGCATTAGAAGTGGCGTTGGGGCTGAGGCAGTATTAAGTCTTGATGGGTGATGTGGCATAGTGAAGGACGTGGTAGGGAGATAGTCATCAGTTGGAGAGTTTTGAAAATTTGTATAGCTGTAGATCCATATCCTAGTTAGTTTTAGGATTAAAACATTTTTGTTTTAAGTCATTAAGGAGACGTTGAGAGGTAAGCGGTCATCCAATGCTTGATGTGTGAATAGAATTTAATGAGACTTTGTTTTATATCTCATAAACATTAAATGAACCGTCATTAAAGAGATTAGTTCCCCCTCTAACAGCTGTCTTTTCGGTTATACAAAAATGCCATTTAGCAAAAGAATAAGGATAAAACAAAAAGACATTTACTAGGTTCGTTGAATAAATAAATTTAATAAGCTGTTGTAATTAAAGAAATGAATAAATAAATAACATATAGGAATTGTGTCTTACTCTATTCTTAAATTAAACACATTTATAAATCTTGATCAATCATTGCATATTGGTGTGAAAAGGTAGCCAGAACAGTATGAATTCTAGGATATATCTTATTTGACTCTTTATGGCAATCAAGATGAATTAATCTAGATTAAAGAATAAGTTTTGTATTTATTGAAGTAAATACATAGATAAACTTAGAATTGTATTTTAGTATGATCCTTGTTTGGACCAAAAGTATGTGTTGCGGAAAAAGGATTCAGAATTTTATCATAGTAAGAAAAGTGATTTGTTTTCTACCTCCATTGAATTATTCGATCGATATGAAGGTCGTTTAATTGGTTTGCATCACTACAATAGTTGATTGAATGAATGAAGTATTTTAATAATGTCTACAAGACCAAATTTATATAAAGATTGAGGACTCCATTCGGTAACAAGATTTGATCAAATCTAAATATTGAGAATCCTTATTGGAGTAAATAACATGAATGTAGAGAATCGAATGATCTAAAAAGCTTATAACGTTAGATGGAATATTATATACTGCTTGGTTGATTTAAATAATTATATGGAGATTCCAAAGGTTCTCTAACTTAAGGGAAGGTGTTAATTAGAGGAGTTAGTTCACAATGAGCCTTTACCATAATTTTAAAATATATACACAGAGATTTACTTTGGTTGCCGGTGATAGTTTTACCACTATTTAAGTAACCTCGAAATGTAACCCCAGACACTTATGGTATATCACATTAAATTATAACAATCTAACAAGAGAATTTACAGAAATATTTATCCTTACTATTGAATAGTGGATGATTGGTGTTTATAAGGTGATAACTAAAAGTGATAAATTTTGATACTCAAGGCAATATCTAAGTTGCATTCTAGAAAGGAACATAATACCATGACATAGGCAAGCCTTATGATGAACTGTTAAGGCTCAAGTGCATATTGTCACTTCGAGGACTAGATACTTGAAAATTAAAGCCCAAATCTGGACCACTTTATGGGAAACCTAAGTTTTTAAGGGAATGTATTGTTTAAGTTAAACAACATCAATGTATTATTGCAATTCTGATTAATAAGATTCTTAGTGAAAATTGGTACATCTACTACTTTGTTTTTAAGCCATTAAATTCTATCATTTTCATCTTTAGAGAGTAAACTAGTGAAGTATTTAATAAAATGAAATACAATCTCATTTATGTAGATAATATACCTTTGAGGATGGTATTATGGTTTGGAATCACATAGTGGTGTTCTTGTAAATCTATTGGTCTAAGTGACAAACTAATTGAAACCCTTTTGAATGTAGTTAAAGTCCACCATGTGGCAGTGTATGAGGACATGAGAGTGACGATGGTCATCACTAGTCCTAATTTATACACGTTTGATGTGAGTGGTGTGGTTGTAAAGACTATTGAGTCTTCTCTCTATAATTAAGGGACATGTTTATCCTTACCTCCTTGTATGTGCTCATGCGATAATGTTTCGAGTAAGCACGTGTAGTTTCAGTACTCAAGGTGATTAGGGAATTGTTTGGATGAACTACAACTGGTCCTGATTCTGTGCATGTAGGTGACATCGCAAATATGTATGGCAGTTTGGGGTATGAGCGCGGGCATAGAAATTAATGTTAGGTTGTTTTCGTAAGTGTGCGTCTATGATTAACCCAATGTGCTCTTGAAACACATGTCATGTTTAGACATCTTTTCTGGGTGGATTATTGGAACATGGGTTCCTTTATTTTTCTTGTTGACCCTTGCTTGTGTGCAAGTCTTAGATTGTTGAGTTTTGGACTCGCTGGATGAATGGAACTTTGGATTCCTTGTTATGTTGCATTTTTACTGTATGATTCATATCGGTGCTTGGTGTATGTGCATGATCATTTAAATTCTAGCGCACATACCATAGCGTGCATCCTTGATGTGATCTTTTTGAGTTCATAACAATTTGAGATTGTTGAGACATCTTTCGTTGGATTGAGCAATGTGGGTTCCTTTATCACTACATTATCTTACATCTGAGTTCTTCTGTGAGAGTGCTTGGGTAAGCACACAATCTTTCATTAGAAAGGTGTTATGCTTCAAGTGACTTGAGTGTGTCGCATAGCAGTATGATTGACATTCAGAGCTTTAGAAGCTCGCATGTGTCACGATTAGCTTGTTCCCTATTTGGCTGAGGGTGCCAACCTCTTCGGTGATGACATCTCGTGGAGGAGACCATCACAAGTGGAAGGAGAACTACATCGGACCCTGATTCCGAGGAGCGGATATGTAGGCTGCCGAAGTTGTGGTGGAGGCATTGGGTTTAGGTTCTTAGGCTAGGTTAGGAAGGTCATGGTCATGTAGCAACCGCGAGACTATAGTAGTTATGTGTGTCATAGACAAGAAACTTCTGTTTATGCTTTGTAAATAACTTACACCTAAGCATTTTGACAACGACACCTTTATAGGTTTGGCTGTAATAAATGTTAATGCCAATGCAATTTTTGACAGGTGTAGGGCCCATGTTCCCCCTCATCAAAAAGTGACATGACATCACTTGAAAGTGGCATTCCTGTTCATAGGAATCGATGATGTTACCGGATTCTTTTTACCAATGAAGACGATGAGGTGACACCGTTGATCACCGGCCACCACTGTTATATAATTCTATTTCGTGCGAGTTTTATTCATAGCTAGAAATTTTTTTTGATAGTTGTTGCACGCGTGATGATACGGGATTATTCTGTGCTTCTTGTCACAAGTAATGGACATGTGGTTGACTGCTTGTTTTAGTATATTCAAAAAAAAAAGTTGTGTTTTGGTGTGTATCAGGTGTGCAAAAAAAAAAATCGGGAATGTCATTTTTGAGTCTTGTTGTTGGTTTACAAACTGACTCTGCAAGAACTAACTCAGGAAATCCTATCCCAAAATTCATGGTACTGTATGACCAGAAATCAGTGATCTAGAATCTGTTAATCCAAAGGCATCAGTCGTTGCTTTAAATATTCCAGGAAAAACACAAACTACTTTGGATAAGTTCTTTGACAATGCTGATGTTGAGTTATCTCGTAGAAGGCTACAGAAGATGATAACCAGCTTCAGAACAATAGCATTTAGAAGGTAACTGAGCACCCGATGATGTGGATGAATATGAGCTGTTGGTAAGAGCTTCTCCAAACAGAAACTTTGTTTAAATCAAGTATGTGGATTTTATGTTGCACCTTGCAAATATTGATAAGGCATGTGCTATTGCTGAAAGGGCCTTGCAAAAAGCAGAATTTTTATAGAAGGCGAGAGAACTGTTTGACAAAATGCATCACCCAAATGTACTGTAAGGGAGAACATCAATTGCATAATATACAACACTGTCACGGCAAGGATGTCTTCAAACTATTTGAACTTCCGAACCAATCTGGAAATGACTAACAACCGTGGTGATAGTCAAATTATCCTTTCCAAAACATATCAAACTTTCTCTCACGTCTACAAAAGATGAATATGGTTTTAATAATGAGAATCAGACGTTGGGAATAGTTCAAGGTTCCTGTTATATCAGTATGTCATGGGAATAGTTTATAATATTTATAACATCAGACATTGAGAATAAAAAATTATAATTCTTCTCCAAAACAACAGTTTACAGTTTAGAACAAAGTTGGGCATTCCTTTACACCTTTCCCTATTAAAACAATGCTGCGATTCTTTCCATGAAAAGGGAACGTAGTGAATTTTGTTCCCATCTTATCCCCGACTCCTTTTCAACAGCCAAATGAATTCAACATTCAGAATCTCTTCAGTTGGTACAAATGAGTGCGATAGTTACAACAAAATGAATTCTATACTTGAATTTGGTGCAAAGGGGGTCAAAGCAACATGTGGTAATAGACAGATGGAATGCACAACTCAAGACCTTCTACAAAACTGTAATAAAAAAGTTGCATATTTTGCAAGCATCCATAGAATGGGAAATCCCTTGAACAACAAAAGAAGATAGAGATACTCCACATATTTTTCATTGATCGAAGAATTCAAGGATAACAAAATGCCTCTCGGAGTTGAACCAGAGATTTTGAGGTTCTCTCACACCCGCAAGTGGGTGCAGTCCCACTCAGAGCCACTATTAACCCCAATTTTTGCCTCGCATAAATTTTGGTTTAACTACCATTCGTTCTCTCACAAGTACAAACTTGCATATCATAGAGTCTCCATCCAAACAAAGAGCATCCGTGCACCATCATGTGTTGCAAAAGAAAAACAATCTTCAACGACAAGGCAACAAAGTTTCCACCATTGTGATACGATGATACAAACATTTTATAATTATTCAAAATATGATCTTATCCATAACATATATGTAATCTTGGGTCATATGTATTAAATGTTTTATATGGTGCGACAGGCAATGCGAAGTGACTTTAATTAAGTCATTGGGGGAATAAGGTAAAATATTTTGAAAAGATAAATTAATTAACAGGTACAAATGAGAAACAAAACTTGCAAGCAATTTTTTTTAGTTTGGTCATATGTATTAAATTATTAATATGGTGGGACATGCAATGTCAAGTGACTTTAATTAAGTCAGTGGGGGGAATAAGGTAAAATGTTTTGAAAAGATAAATAATTAACGGGTGCAAATGAGAAACAAAATTTACAAGTAATTTTTTCTAGTTTGAAATCTATTTACACTGGGGATAAATAGTTAATTGGGAATTATAAGTGGGTTAGTTGATAGTTGTAACTACATGTGCAAGTAGAAGCTTTTGTATTAAAAAAAACAGGAAAAATAAAGAAGAGGGGTTTTAATTTTTCCACACACTTACTGCAAACGTGTGCTGTCCTCTTCCTTTTTTGCATGATTTCATTTTTTATTAATGGGTGTGAAGTTTAAAATGAATGAAAAATTCAGTGCAGAGGCAAACTTTATTATAATTAAATTTAATTGATCCTCATTTATCAAAATCAGCTCCATTGTTTGATACAATTGAATGAATTGTTTTCAAAGAAACATTATTAGTTGTGCATTTATCCAAGATCTGGTTGATTTTTATGTCATTTGGATTTGGAAGGTGAATTTTGGGTTATGTATGTGCAGTTGTTGATGGTTAAGAGGAATTTGTAGTCCTCAGCATTCTCCTAAAGTGTACTAGCTGTGTCGTACTCTGAGGGAAAGCAAGGATTTCATCCGTCTCAACCATAGTTAGAAGGTTCGAGTTTGAGTTCGACGAGGATAAAATTTGGTTCAAGTTCGCCAATGGATAAATTTCAAAAAAAAATCGCCATTAAGTTCGAATCATAGAAAAAACATAAAAACTACAAAAATAATTAGAAAAAGATAAAATATAATATAAAAATTAATAACGATAAAAATAAAACAAAAACAAAATTACAAAACATAAAACAATTTTACAGAAATATGTACTAAAAAAATTAAAATAAACAATAAAAAAACATTTAAAAATTATAAAAAATAAAAAATCATAAACTTTATAAACAACAAATTAAACATTAAAAAACAAATAATTAAAATATAATTACAAAACATAAAATAATTTTCTTAAAATACATAATTTAAAAATTAAAATAAACAAATTAACAAATCATTAAAAATAAATTGAAAATACATAAAAATATAAAAGTATAAAAAGCCTATGAAAGTTAAATTAAAAAAAATTAAAATACATGCCCAAAAATAAACATAAAAAACAAATTAAAACTTATTTAAAAAACAAATTAAAAAAATATAAAGATACAAATTTTTAAAAAATAGAAAAAAAAACATAAATAAAAATAAAAAGCCCTACCTTTCATTGCTCGACACTCGCAGAACTATCGTGGCCAAGGATTGTTGTTTAGGTTGCCGACATCAGTAGCTCCTCCCCCACTGTGCAGGCTGCTGCAGACCTCTTCCACGTCCACATGCACTCCATGCTCTGTAGTCTTGAATCTTGGATGACACTCCATGTCAACATTAACAACAATGTCCAACCTCTAGGTTTGCCTATCAGGGCCAACACCCGCCCAATCCAACACCTCTCAGCCCAACTCCACCCATTCAGCGTGCGATTTTTGCTCCGAACTTCACAATTTTTACACTCCATGAACACAACATGCAGCCCCACAGACGCAAAAATAAATTGCAGAGCAAAAAATATAGCAAACCTTACGAACTTTGGCGATTTTTTTTTTGCCGCATGAAAATTGGCGAATTTCATATTTTATACAAAAAGTACGGCAAACCTTGTGACTATGGTCTCAACCTTACAATTTTTCACATACATATTTTTGTCCCACTAATCCAATGGAAAAGAGACTATTACAATTTTTTGGTTTCCTTAGACAATTTTCATTTTGCTTCAGGTTATTATTTGTTTTCCATTTTCTATCTTATTCTCAATTCTTCCTTTCTCACTTTTAGGAAAAACATGAGCAGAAATATTAAAAATAAATGTCAATGTGAGAGATGTGTCATATCCCCGTCCTAGCTGCAGCTTTCAAGGCGAAACTCAATTGTTTAAGTAGTGTTAAAGCACCTCAATGTAATTTCGTCACTTGCTTTACTTAGAAAGGGGTTGGTTGTTTGAGGCCGTCATTGACTTGTTGTCAATTGTGCCTACTTCGTTGCATTTCCGTTGTGTCCTTATTGGTAAGTTGTTAAGTTGATGCATTCAAACCAATGTAGAAGCTTACTAAGCTTTTATGTTGTATTAACAGACTATGGTGAATATGGCTCAAAAACCATGCTCTGTTGAGAATCATACTTTAATGCTAAATTGTTGGTTATGACTTTGATGCCATACCGTGTTTGCAAGTTTCATTAGTTGCATTTGTAGATGGTCAAAAGGCCCTGAAATGGGTTGGTATTGTCATGTGCCCAACTTTGACACAAGATGGACAAAGACCCCCTTAGCCTTATTTCCTTGTCTTTCCTTTGGGCTAAGGGAATAAGAGGAGTAAAAAGGAAGCATTAACCCTTCCTTAAGTAATATAGGCTTTTAAGTCATTATATTTTTAAATTGTGCAATATCCCCTTCTCAAACCTGATCTTTCCAGTGACCGTTGGCCTTTTTCTGGAGACCCGAAGGCTAGTCGAAAGGTAAAATTAGGGTTTCCTATTTTTAAGGATGTCTTTGCTCGGAGTTGGTGGATTCAATGGCAGATTCTTTCTGGGTTTTCTGAAAGCTTCGCGTTGATATGTTTTACTTGGCACACAGAGCATTTTTAGGAATTTACTATTTTTAGTAAGTTCAGGATTGGCACCGGAACAGGATTTTGAGAGTAGGGTTGGATTCGTCTTGTCAAGACCTTCCAACGAGCTATAGATCATTGGTTTCCGACATCATCTTGGCCTCCGTTTTAAAGTCCGTAAATTAAACATTATTATTTAATTTTGGACCTTGGTGCCTAGGCTCAATGACTTAATGTTGAGGAAAAAAAGAATTAAAGAGAATTATATTATTTTCCCTCTCATATTTTATCCCATATACAAGAGGATTTTAGAGACTCCCAGTTGGAAAAGTATAAAAGGAGGAGTGCTCTCATTTCATTATCTTTGTCTACAGGAATGTTTTGCTGCCAGATTGGCTTTGGGATTGCTTCGAGGAATGAAGGCCTCCTAGCTCGGGCATTGCTTCTTGTTTGAGAGACAACAACTAGTGGTGATTTAGTTTAGTTTTGTGAGTTCATTGGGTTTTATGCATTGTAATCTGCATTGTGTCTAATTAGTATTCTGATTTTGCATATGAGAGGTTTCCAGATCTTACATTTTAGCTACAGCAGATTCGAATTTTAATTTGTAAATCCAAAAATACCAAAAAGATTGTTCTGGGTATTGTGTCATTGCATCTTATTGGTAAGGGCGCCCCTTCATGAATATTTGCAAATTTTAATACGAAGCTTATGATTTTATAATGCAAATCCGTCATTCTTTGAAGGCTGTACTTTTTAGAGTGCATTGGGATTCGTGTCAGTAATTAATAACCATATTTAGATGCCATTTCTTATTACTAAGTTAGGCGCCATCATTTTGAGGGTCTATTGCATCAGATTTGAGATCATTAGGGTGAGAAATGAGAGTTATGAGCATATGAGTAAATTCATAGGTTGCTGGTCCGTACTATTTCAGATCTGCATTGGGCTGCGTGCATCAAATAAATAGTATCTTTTGAGTGAGTTTTAGTGTTCTGATTTGGTCGCCATCATACTAGAGTCATTGTGCAATTCGTTTCATGAAAATTGATAAAGTTTTGAGCAAGTTGTGAGTAAAATTGTGAAGTACAGGGCCGCTGTTTGTGCACACGGAAATTTGGACTGTCATAAATCAAAATTTGAGGTTGGTCTGCTTGTTGTACTTTCAGATCTAATCCTTGTTATTCAGTAAAGGAAGTTCCATACATATTATTGCAGCTTGATTTATATGTTGATCCACATTCAAAGCAAGATCTTATCTTTCATATTGTAAACTGGCAGTAGTACTGACAGTATAGTTATTCTTGCTCATCATAGTTTGTAATGTTCAGCTTCTCGTTCAGTAATTGTTTGTAATAGATAAATCTCCGCCCTATGGTAGCTACTCTCCCACTCTGGGTTAGCAAGCACATTCTGGGCGTTGAGTATTTCCAGCTTTCAGCATTTTCTTTCAAACATTGTTATTTGTAATCACTCCGTCAGATGGTCGCCCCTCACTCCGCATTGGATTGGGTAGCACATACTTGACGTTGAGTTCCCTTTCAGCATCACTCCGTCAGATGGTCGCCCCTCACTCCGCATGGGATTGGGTAGCACATACTTGACGTTGAGTTCCCTTTCAGCATTTAGAAGTAGAAGATCCTCTGACCATATGCTCGCCATCATCGGCGCCATCCTTGGTTAGAGTTACTTTCTGCATAAGCACTTTGTTTCAGATCCTCTGACCAATGCTCACACCTGGCCCACATCGGGATACTGGTGTACATTCTGGTTAGAGTTGCTTTCTGCACGTTTTGGTTTATCCTCTAACCTTAACGGGTGCATTGATTGTAATTTGCAATTTGTAAAAATCAAAAAATTTGGCTTGGGATATTTCAAATTGGGAGGGTGCTTTTTGGCTTAATGGGGCTTTCATAGTCCATTAAGTCATTTTTAAAAGAAAATTAGCATTATAGCTTTTAAACCTTTCCCTCCAATTTGGGTGCTCCACTTGGGGAGTGAGTAATTAGGGGAAGAGGATTCATTTGAGGGGATGCTAATTTAGATATTGAATCTTATGCTCAAGTATGTCAAGCTTGAACAAATGACTTGAGGACGGAACACTTCAAGTGCACAAAGGAGTTTTGGGACAAAAACCTCCATTCTTCCACATAACGCAGCTCTAATCAAGCGTTGTATTTGTGCTTCAAATTTGTGGATTGCAGATTCGCACCCTCTCCTAGGATGGTGACTTGATTTGACAAGTGTGGTTGTGTGGTTTGCTATTGGAAGCCATTTACAGGTTATTGGGGAGCTCTAGAGGGTGGTGACTTGGCCACTTGAGTTGAAGACCCCGTTAAGGGCTGCGCTACAAGGGAATAACCCTCTCCTAGGGATTGTGAATTTATTACTAAATTATTCTAGCTAAGACGAGTTGGTTTGGAGCTGAATTTTTAGGGTTTGGGGGGATATTTTGTGCCTAAATAATATTCTGAATTTTTTATATTATTCCTGAATTTATTTCTGATTTTTGTGAGGGTTTTGGAGGATATTTGGACCTCAAATATATTCAGAAAATTCATAATAAATTCTTCATATTTATTTAGTCATTTTGGTGCAATTTATGAAGGTGAGATGTTAAAGCAAATGTCATCAAAAGGCTGCCATAAATTACATTGAAATTTTGTACGTAGGCGCCTAGGATTTGAAGGTTCATTTCACATTTCCAAGGGCTAATTTGCATGATTCGATTGTCTACTTGGTGTGCTGAGCTTAGCATATTTTAATGCTAATTTTGAGAGTGTTATTACAGCTAGGATTTGCTGTTACAAAAATCAGAATTTTATATTTTGACTAGGGTTTCCAAAAAAATCCAAAATTCAGAAAATTGCCCTATTTGGGACATTACATGTACCTATGTTGGAAAGCATTGATTAAATCAATGAGTAACCTATTGATTATACTTGTTACATTGGTGGTGACACCATGATTGTCGAGTCGACTTTGTTGTGGACTTGTAGGACTTGGTAGAGGTCATGGATCCTGAGTCATGAATATATTAATCAATATCTAAGTTTAACGATTAGCATAACCTTGTTGAAGGTAATGTTATCATTGCTTTAAAAAGGGATTGGTTTATTCATAAGAACATTACGACATCTTAGTATTATTATACTTGATATTGGCACTTGACTTGAGTCAAATGACTTGATATTTTGATTTTACGGTTTTGTGGGATTAATATCATTTTGGCTATCATGGCATCCATTGACTCAAAAGGAATGAAGAGAATCATTAGGAATGATAGGGTTTTTTGGGTTGCGAATTGGCCGCAGCCACAATGTTAATGGATACTATTTTTGGAAGCCATGATTCTTGGACATTAACACTCTCAGTAGTGGCTAAAGAACCTGTGGAAGGATTTATGGAAGTTGTTCTTGTTGACAAATCTTCCACGAGTCGGATTTTTTCTTGCTATTTGGAAAGTTCTCGTCTCTAGCCAAGGAAGAATCCATTGTTTTCCTTTGCTAATTTCTACGGACTTACTCAGGCAGTCAAAATTTCTATGGACTCACTCAGGCAGGCAATTTTCTACGGACTCATTCAGTCAAGCAATTTTCTACGGACTCACTCAGGCAGTCAAAATTCCTACGGACTCACTCAGGCAGGCAATTTTCTACGGACTCACTCAGTCAGAGAATTTTCTACGGACTCACTCAGGCAGGAAATTTTCTACGGACTCATTCAGAAAAAATCTACGAACTCACTCAGAAGTTTCTATGGACTCACTCAGAAGTTTCTACGGACTCAAGCAGAGAGGATTTTCTATGGACTCAATCAGAAAAAATCTACAGACTCAGCCAAAAAATTCTATGGACTCTCCCGACACTTAGAAGAAATTCGGAAAAAGTTGCAAAAGGCAAGGAAAAGACAGTTTCAACAGTTCCGAAGGGCAGAATACCCTTTGGAAGGGACACTTACAACAATCCCGAAGGGCACCTACCCTTCGGGCAGGCACAGAGACTAAATCGCAGACCTTTGCAAAAAGCCCGAGTGCCCTCCAATTTTTCCAAAGGGCACTGGCAGAGGACACTTGGACTCGCTGCCGAAGGGCACTTTTTGGAAGCAAAGGCAAAGAAAGAATCCTTCGGACTTTTTGTCCGAAGGAATTCGGAAAGGGCAGGAGACAAAATCCGCAAACAAAGCCAAGACAAAAAAGACAAGATAAAGAAAAGTCAAAGAAAATGAATTCTTTCGGACTTTTTGTCCGAAGGAATTCCTTCGGACAAAAAGTCCGAAGAAATTCGGAAAAGCTTGCGTGGACATAAATCCGAAGAAAACAAGTCATAAGACAAAAGACAAAGGGAAAAAACAACAGAAATGAATTCTTTCGGACTTTTTGTCCGAAGGAATTCCTTCGGACAAAAAGTCCGAAGGAATTCGGAAAGGCTGGCACAAGACAAAATTCTGAAGGAATTCGGAGGCAAAGACATGTCATCAAAAGAAGTCCGCGGGAATATATGACTTAGAGACCAATACAAAAGAGCCGACAAAGCAACAGAGCGTAGAAATAAGCCCGAGGAAATATCGCCAAAAGAAATATGACAGTTTCCGGTGACGTCCTGCAAGCCGTCAATTTTTTCCTAAAGGAAGTAACCATTGAGACTAAGGAGATAGCAGAAAATCCGAAATAAATGGAGGCCGACTATGCAAAAAAGAATAGAAAATAGATAATCCGACAAAGAATTGAATACGGAATCCTGTCGGAAATAGACACGATCAAAATTAGAACGAAATACATGCAAACGTTGGAGCTATTTTCGAACATCGGAGCTATTTTCGAATAAACGGTCAAAGTTTCAGTTGACTGATCATTAAAGACATGTTCGTCTTCATTCAACGCATGCATCCAAAGGACTAAATCCGGCTTCAACAGGAGTTCCGAGTTCTAACGAGGAGTTGACTATTCCAGATTTAGAGTTGACTAATTGATTTAAACGCCACGTCCACTAGAAAATTTAATGCGAAAGATAATGATCTCTTCGTCCAACTCAGTTTTCAAATGCTACAACTTGGTAATCAAGTAGCTCACGTGGAGTTAAAAAATTGACATTTGCATGGATTTTCATGCAAAAAAGAGGTGGACAGTTCATGACAAGGATGGGTGTGCTTCATCAAACGAATAAGCTTCATGCACGGACAAAGGAAAAATATATTTTATTAAGGCCAAGTAAGGCCTTGGGTTAACTAAAGTGAATCTTCCCTTCAAGTTCTATGCCTATCTTTGGCTTTTTGTAATTCTCTCTATATAATGGCTTTCCGCCTTGTTTAAAATCATCCAATCTCTCTTGGTGAGACCAAACTCTGCCATTAAGAGTTGTGTAACCTCTTCGATCAATAAGAAGGACTGTACCTTCAGATTTCAAGCGTGGCATAGTGTATATTTCTTCAGCAATTTGCATAAGTGGTAGAGTTTACTCCCTTCCCAAATTCTGTTTCGTACCTAGTTGCTATATTGTCCTTGTGCAGGTCATGTTAAAGTGTTCTTTATTGTCTTTTGCTGAGACTGTAAGTGGATGTTAGGCGGCTGCAAAGTGTCTTTTATCAGACCTCTCTCCACCATTTTCCCTCAGGTTTTAGTCATTGGATCAAACCTCTGCATGAAATACTTATGCATAAGTAATTAATTGAATTCTAAGGTCTTCTTACTCTCTTGTTCGTTCAGTGTTCAAGGTTCAGAGCTGAGTAGGATCATAATTCTGGTGTATCACCCCCTTTTAGGTAGGATTTCCCCTTAAAGTTTTCTTTCTCCCTTTTCCATGGTAGTCAGCAGCATAGAGTAGGAATCTTCATTGATACATCATACAGGAACCAGCGTTCTCTAGAGGTTCTTCTCACTATTGAGGCACCCACTCTCGTGAGAAGATCCCATTGTTTCAGCCGGATAGAAGACTGGTCGTTTCGCGCACGTCTTCGAACCAGGGCGCAGCTTCAGGTTGACAACAGTTCTTGTAACCAAACATATTTTGAGGAAGACACAGTGACGTGATTGTAAAAGACGCAATGAAGAAATAAAGAAGCAAAAGCCTAGTCACAAATTGTAGGCATGTTCTTTCTCTTCTTGATAAATTTTTTGTGCTTTAAATCTTCCAACTAGGACAAGCTCTCTATTAGATGCCCTATTTAGGGTAAAACACTTATGTGTATACCAGGTATACCTATACGAGTTTATACCTTGGTCTAGGGCATGATTTGCATATATTGTCAAGTCCCCCTTTCGGACATAAAGCAAACGCAGATCCTTATCCTTGTTTTGAGTGTTTCCTATAGGCTAAGGGGAAAGAGGTTCAAAAGGAAGCACTAATTTCCCTCTTCAAATGGAGAAAAGGGTACTTTGGTTAGGTATTCTGTTTTTGAGTTGGGGAGGGACCCTTTTGTGTTCATGGAGTTAAATAGCCCTTAAGTGATTTTAAAAGAGATTCCCTTGTGTATATTCTAATTTTCCCTCCAAGTGGAGCGCCCCACTTTGGGGAAAGTGTATTTAAAGAGGATGGGGGATCATTTGGAAATCATGTTATGTTTATGGATTGAATTTATGAGTTTGTGTACGGAAACACTTGGCTTACACCTTTTGGAGAAGAAAACCTTCATTGGGACTGAAGTTGAGGACAAAACCCTTCAACATTCAGTTAGGGCAGCTTCATTCAGAGGCTGCATCATATATCATTGGATAGTTTGTAGTGTTTTACACACCATTTCCGGATTTTCATCATTTTGAAAGGTGGCAACTTCACCCTAGGGTTTGGTGATTGGCTTGAGAGGTTAGCGACTCGCTTTTGGAGGTTGGCGAATAGGGTTTGAGACCCAAACAAGGCAGAAAACAGAATTTACATGTATTGAATTCCCCTTTTCTAGGGCTGCATGAAGTTACATTCAAAAAATAATTATTCCCAGCTAAGGTGACCCCCTTTTGGGGCTTGTTTTGAAGGTTTGTAAGGCTATTCCAGCCTGAAATACACTTTGGAATATTGCATAAATATTCTGATATTTTATTGTTATTTTTAATATAATTTTCCAACCATTTGATCCCGAAAAATCAACAAAAGAAGGTATTTATGTTGTACTTTTCGGAATAAATTGGTGCCTATTTGGCAGTGTTTTATTGGCATTGGAGCCCTAAATATTCATTTGCAGCATTCAGAAAATTATTGATTAGGGTTTGAATATTTAATTCAGAAATTTGCAGTTTCGGTGTTAGGGTTTGAGGGTGAAAAATCAGACAATACAATTTTTGGTTAGGGTTTGCTGTTCATTCCAGTTTTGCATAATTTACCCTAGAAGGGGACATGACATGTATTTATGTGACTGTATGTAATAGTCTTTGTGCTGAGGAATGATCTTGATTTAATGTTTGAATGTGGATTGAACTCGTGGTCAGTTCACTTGGCAATGCATATATATATATATATATATATTTAAAAGGGTATAGCCCTAACCCTACATCTGTGATATTCTACATTCCTCTTGGTAGCAATTAATATCTCTATTTGGATGACTCAAATTACTATGAAATCGACCCAAATCTGATTCTGAGCACTTTGTAATAGGAAAAGGTTCATTGATCAGCTGGCCGTTTATTTATATGTGGAACTTGTTTCTTCTCAAGCATATGACTGTTGTTTTAGTAATGAATAGTACTGGTATTTTTGTATGTTGGGTTTGTTTAGTGATATTCCTTACTGTTCTAATTAAGTCTCAGAGGAAAGAAGGGTGACTTCTCCCATTCAAGAAAACTGCTCCCTTGGGTTTTGGTATTTGTATGCAAGGATATATGAAGATTGTTAACCTATGCATTGCATGTAGAAATATGTGGTTTCCTCTTGTGTTGTTCATGATACCCATTTACAGATCTGACCTTTGGAGGCATGAACTCCTTAGTGGTGACTCGTTTTATTTAATAGAATGGCCTTATTGAGCTCCATGTGTGTTTTAAGTGGATTTGAGATTTTTAAAAACTATCTTTTTGTATTAAAAATGTGCATTCTATAGTAGTTGGTAAGAATTAGCTGAGTGTGTGCATGCTGTAGTTTGTCTGCTCTGAATGATATAGTGTGACTCTCTTTGAAATAAAATACATTCACGCTTGTTGTGAAAATCATAACAGCTCTTAAGAAAATGTGACTGCAGGTTTGACTTCTCAGAGATGTTAAGAATATTTTATACCGTGTGATCTGGTTGATAAGCCTTAATATCACTAGTATCATAGAAAGGATTGCATTTTATTCATGTAGTTAAAAATAATAAGACATGGATAAAAGCAATGGAAACTCTTACTCTTTTATCGGCTATTGGTGATTGTCATTTATTAGATAGCAAGCTGATTGTTATGGTTAATGGTTAATGGATCTTCCCTGAACCGTAAACTTGCATATGGCAAATTCTGTTCTGAGATAGTATGATTTTAATTCAGGCTTATAGTTTATGCATAGGGAAGATTTGCATGAAATTCTTCTTTTTATGTTAGTCAGTTTCAGAGCTTACTTTATTTGTGTTTTGATTTAATGTTAGCAGGACGTTTATCTTGAAGAGAATTGGCATAGCCAACATTATGCTGATATATCTCATTGCAATATTTTAGTGCAGATGAGAAACTGTTCAGATGGCAATTACTCTTATGTGAACTTCTATATGATTTCTAGATTCTTGATCAGCATGTTTTGCTCTCTACTATAATTGGCCCAAAATGGCTGTTCTGAATGACGAGGTCATTGTTTGCACTCCTATTTGTATTTGTATTGCAATTGTGGACTAAATCCTTCTTGGTGGCTTGAGATACTTGTCATGTCCCCTTTTTCATGGACATTGACAGTCTTGATGATTAGCCTATTATGCGACCTTCGTAGGCTAATAGGATGGATAGAGGGTCATATTGGAGCTTGGCTTGACTTTGATTCGCAGAATTTCTACATTTGGTTTTCATTCAAGTTATTTCAGACATTGGGCATGAGCTCCTACTTTTTAGGGATATTTGATATGCAGCGGAGCGCCTTTATTTTGATATGGTTATGTGCGGAATCACTCCCTGATTCACTAGCTTCGATCGGTTCAAGGATCCGACATGTATTGAGGGAGATATTAATATTTGATTGATTTAATCAAATATTAATTATTTAGCCTATTTTTAATTAGAAACCCTAATTCTAATTTAAGAAAACCCTAATTAGGGCAAGCATATCTTTTTGAGGGTATAAGGGTTTCTCATGGAGGCCATTGTTCATTATGAATAGATTATTGATTATTGAAAATTGAAGAAATTCTTCTGTGAAGACTGAGCCAAGGGTTCCAGGATTCCATTGCAGTGAAGAACGTTCCCTCTTCATTGTGTGTGATTTAGAGGCTGTGAGATATCAGCTGATTTATTGCCAAATTGAGAGATAGCTTCATCCAGAAGTTATCACAGAGATACAGATCTGAGAGATAGCTTCATCCAGAAGTTATCACAGAATTTCAGGGTTGAGAGATAACTTCACTCAGAAGTTATCACAGTATTACAGGTATTTTGTTATTTAGTTTTTGATCCAATAAGTTATACAGAGATAGATTTTGGTGTTAGAATCTATATTCATGAGATCATTAGGTTCAGCTATCAGGGGTTAAGAACAGACAGGTTGGCGGCCGTACCAAGTCCGTACAGGTCCGTACAGATCCGCATCAGGAACCGACATCGGCAGAGAAAGCTTCCGGTGACCGACATCGGTCGACTGAAGACCGACGTCGGCAGAAAGCCGACCGACAGAGACCGACGTCGGCGAGATATCGACCGACGACGGCGTCTGTGTGTCGACACAGAAAGGCCGAGACCCTTCAGATTCAGATTTCACTCCCAGATTTGCAAAGCTTGGGTTTTCAATACTGTATTTCATGTTTTATATGCATAAGAGAGGATTATAATTGTAATAGTTTAGAAGGACATCTTTTGTAATCATCTGACATGAATGATAAGATCTGTGATTTGTTTATGCATACTTGAATCTATTCTGCAGTTGTATCTGTGATCAGAGCTTTATGAGTTTATATATTCCCTGTTTGAAGGGGATATCACAGTGGTATCAGAGCATTTGTAGGAAAAAAGGAGCCCCTAAGTAAGGGACATCACAATACTTTAGCTGTTGCTGCTGCTCAATGGAGGATTGTATAACTTAGTTGAATCCTGGGTGAAAATGGCTTCAGCACTGTCATGAAACGAAGTTGGTAAATATATAGTCAGAGTCACGGTTGATGGTGACCAAATTATATTAAACTAGTGTAATAATGCAGAATTCTGTGTTAGGCATCTTCTTGTACATAAATATGAAGCCATCTTATTTAGTCGGTTATTTATCACAATAGAGAACCGTGCAAGTATTGGTATTTGATTCTTCTTGGTTTTGATTGGCCTTGGTTTAATATTCGATCTACTGCACTGTTACAATAGGCTTACAAATTGTAATACCTTGGAATTCTTTGATTTTATATAAGGATTTGTTGATTTTCTTGTATCAGAAAACTTGTCTTTTTTAATGCATTGTTCCTTGTTGAATTGTTTTACAAAGTAATAGAGAGAGCATTCTCTCTGCATGAATCTATGGATAATTATGTTACGCAAGAGATCATATGCTAGGTTGTAAATTCAACTATGCGTCTAACATTTTACTTAATATAAAAGTCTGACCTGATGTCAGTAGTATGGTTTACAGGTACTTAAATAGCGTTAAACCCTGGTGTAACTATAGCATACATTTGAGTATGCATGTAATGACTTTCTTGCATTTAAGTTTCTTGAACGTTTATTACTGGGTTGGAAGTATTGATTTCATTTAATAAGGTCAAGCTATTAAAAAAGGACATGTTGTAGCATACTTGAATGATCATCAGGGTTGAGCCTTTAATTTGAACTTTTGATTGTCAAATCACCTCAGCTCATTGTACAGTGATGATGGCATTTGACTGAACTGAAAATGTGTGTCTATGGAATGAAAGGTTTTAATCAAGACTCTTTCAATAGGAATGCTTCTCGTATCAATTCTTGTGAAGAGACAATGATTTTAGTTGACGAAGATGAACTTCAGAAGAAAAGATTGATACCATCTTGGCAAGCTCTAGTTTCTCTTTGGCATTGGATATTTCAAAGGTTACAAGTAAGGATTAAGGTTTAACATGAATTGTTGCAAGACTTACCTTGCATTTTAAATAGAAGCATTCTATGAATA
Organism: Torreya grandis; assembly: GCA_037957365.1. NCBI lineage: Eukaryota > Viridiplantae > Streptophyta > Pinopsida > Cupressales > Taxaceae > Torreya > Torreya grandis. The sequence goes on from JARHVA010002648.1 coordinate 529,035, forward strand.
TAAGATAATAGTTCTATGACCTAAGTCTTTGCATGAATGCTATGATCTTGTGGATTATTGGTAGTGTATTAAATACAAAGCAATGACTGTACCTTCAGGACTGTAGCATATCTTTTACTGAATTATAATCTTAATAACCCTTTTGTAGTAACTAAGATAGATACCTTGGCAAGTTAGTTAATAATGTTAAAATAATTAAAGCCGTTGAAAGCATTCTGTGTTTGGTCAGTTGCAATGAATATTACCCTTAACTGCTAGAAAGAGCAGAGAATGTTGAAGTTGGCAATAATTGAAAAAATGGAATTTATGGCTTGTCTTAGGCTCTGGTTTAGACAAGGGATCTTGATTAATGGATGTGATCATGAGCCTTCATAATAGAATTTGTTAAGACTCCTTGTTGGACAGAAGTTGTGGAAATTGAGAATTGTACCTTTAAATTCCTTGAGAGGAAATCAACTCAAGTCTGCAACTTGTTTAACCCCATTGTGAACTAATTATAATACATCTATCTGAAGGGTAAAACCTTAATATATCTTGACGTACTTGTAAGATGTCTTTTGAACGAGTGACTTCAGTAATCCAATCTAAGATTCCTCTTGGACAGTAAACTGAGTTAAAGGGGCCACTCTGCCGGAAGGGAACTATGTGCTTGTTGGTTATCACTAATAGCATTTGAGGTAAAATTAAATACTTCATGATTACACCATTGGTCAAGCTTAAAGTTTGCCTTGAATAGTCTGAATAAATAATGACTTCTCCTCAATTATGTAATCATACCATTAAGCCTATACTTTTGGTAAAGTATTGGTTTAAGATTTGTTAACAACTCAATAATCTAAATTCTCTCGATGATCGTGTTGAAATAAAGATAGTCGTTGATTGGTCCATGTGGCAGTGGTTTACAGAGTTACCTTTGTTTTCATTTGTCTGCATAGTTCGTGATGTGTCCACATGGCAGCCGTTGATTGGCCACGGATCACGGACTCATAGGATTCATTTTAGATTTGGAAAACCACCATGCGGACCCGTTCATCTTTTCAAAACCAAAGACCTCTTGAGAATAAGACTCTCCCAGTGAGCAACTGCGATGCGACCAATCATTGAACCTAGCATGAGCTACTTGTGATATATTGAAGGCCTAACGAAGCCTTTGAAGTTTGCAATCCATAGTATTAAAGTGACCACAGGGTTAACTTGCAAAAGAGAGAATTTGCAGATCCATTATGTTACGTATCGTGCTTCATAAATGGTCGGGTCCATGTCTTAAGCCGTGGGCTTGGGTAGCAAATATAAAATGTGAACTCGCTTAATGGCCGCCAAAGTTTGGCATGGGGATACGTAGCATTACCACAGGACCATGGATCACAGTGATGGATTATTGGAAAAATATTCTTCATGGATCTCTGACTTTATCCATTAAATTTTAGTGTGCGATCAAGTCCACCATTGCACAAGGGTCACAAGAATTACAAACAGGGCACATGAATTTTAGACTTAGGACTTAGTGTCATGCCCTTTTTTTTCTAAAAGACAGGTATGACACAACCATTTACTATTGGGATGCTTCACATTATATTAAATAACAAACTATAATACAGAAGGTTACAAAGTAATATGGTTGGACAAATCATGGCCCAAACTCCACAATGGAGGAAGAAACCGAAAAAATACCCAATCAAAGCACGGCAAGAGCAACTACAAATAACCAACCATATAGTTAAGCACAAGCCGTCACCCTAGGAGGTGGAGGCGGAGGGTCGTCCTTAGGAAGCGTTGACCAAGCAGGTGGTTCCACATCAAGGATCTCCGGAGCATTCCAGCCATCCAGGGGGTCATCATGAATAGTGATATGCCAACCATCAGTGGGTTGCACAGGAACAATAATGCTCACTGGAGACCATTGTGTAGGACCAACATCAGAGTTTCCATGTGAACTCCAAGCCCCCTTGAGGAAAGGCCAGGCTAAAAGTGTCCCCTGCTTTAGGACCAGCTTCTACTTCTATGCCTTTTGGGAGGAGGTGGTGGGGTACCACGAGATGGGCCATCTGGCAGAAATCTACTCATAATGCACAGGGCACTCCCCCAGTGGTCGAGGAGCCACATCCTGCACGCGGCAAAGGTCCAGTGCCATCTCAACTTGAGCTTGGATCTACAAGTAAACCAATGAAATAACAACCTTTTTATTAACAGAAAATGAAATTCCACAGGCCTCATGATTAAAAATAGCATTATTTCTAGCTTTTCAAAGTTGAAAGAGGACGATAGCACGAAAAATTTGCCAGAGAAAAGCAATAGAAGCTAGCCAATTAGAAAAGTCCCCAAAAAGTGCATGCCGCCAAGAGAAAGGCTCAGGATGATAGGGTTGAAATAAAGAATGAATCCATCGCTAGACAGATTGAGCTTTAGGACAAAACCAAAATAGATGCTTGAAAGATTTTGGCCACTTGAAAGCTAGACAAATGCGCTGGGAAATGCAGAGGTGGAGCAGCCTCTCATCGAGGGGGAGCCCCTGGTAAATTAAACACCATAAAAAATGAGCCAACTTGGGCTCCAAGCCAAGGTGCCACACACGATCCAAACGGGCGAGCCAAGTCATGGGAGAGGACTGAAGGCCCCAATGTCTATTGAGCTTGTCGAGAGCCAGGGATAATGGACTCATCCCCTGATAAAGAAGCCCAGGGGAATAGCCTTTAAAGTGTGTATCATAGTACCACCTCTAGTCTTTCCACCTGGCCTTAGGAGGTTGAAGCCAAGCTTATGAAGCATAACATCGAGGAGTAATTGAAACTTGTTTTTTAAATCAGGCCAGGGAATCCAATCTCTGGAGGTCACCAAGTCACGGATAGTGTGAATCCTTTTGTGGAATCATCGTAGAGCTTTAATACTAGGCAATTCAACTAGGGCGATAGAAGAATTTGTGGGAATAGGAGACCACCATAAGCTATGATCATTAAAAGATAACCCTGTGCGAAAGCCATCCCCTATCCATTTCAAGTGGGGTTTGACTGCTTTGAAAGCCTTCAAGATACTTTTGACAACAAAGGACCCTGTAATCTTAACATGTACATTAGTGATGAGGAGGGATTGAATGCCAATATTTTGCCAACTAGTTTTGCCATAGGGAGAGCTCGAAGAGATACAATGGCAGAGGAGGATTTTCCAAGACTCATTGCCCTCAATACCCTGAATAACCCATTTAGCGCACAAGGCCATACTTTGTTGATAGGTGTCAATGATGCCCATGCCACCTTTATCACGAGGAAGGCAGCAAATATCCTAGGCCACCAATGAAAACCACAAGCCTTGTTAGAAGTGGCACAGAGGAAATCTCGAAGAAGCTTTGCTAGATTATCATAAGAGGATTTGGAGGGGTGCCAGCAAGAGGAATAGTAAACATGAGTGGCTGCCAAAATCTTGGTGCAAATCTGGAACTTGCCTGCCAGAGAAAGGGGCTTGGTGATCTAATACTTGATCTTCCTTTCGATCCCATTGAGTACATACTATCAGAGTTCAAACGGCGAGTTGTCAAAAGTGAGGGGATGCCCAAGAACTTGAATTGTTCCGCCCCAAGCAATCCATTGCCAATTAAACTTCCTAAGCCACTCAGGCATAGGCATCATGCTTTGATGGAAACACTAGGTTTTCCTCCATTGAAGGCTGGAGCTGGAAGCTAGACAAAAGATATCTAGGCATTGCATAGTTACATTAAAAGTAGCCTCTTGCTCTTGAAGCATGAGAAAGGTGTCGTCTACAAAGTGGCCATTGATACGATGAGAGGTGCGATCGGGAAACACAATGCCACGAACGAGTCCCTGTGAAGCCTTAGAAGCCAAAAGGTAACCCGAGGCTTTAGCGGCTAAAACATAGAGCGCTGGAGCAAGGGGACAACCTTGGCAGATAGAATGCTGGAGCTCGATCCCTGAGGATTGATGCCCATTAATAGTGAGGCAGGCAAAGGCATCACGAAGCAAGGTCTGCACTGCGTAAATGAAATAGGGGCCAAAGTTGAGAGCGTTGAGCATGTCAAGAATAAAATGCCACTCAATCTTATCTTAAGCCTTTTCAATGTCCAACTATAAGGAAATAGTTCTCTGAAGAGATGAAAGGGCCAAGACCATGCCTTCCCAGACCGCAATAAGATTATCCAAAACATATCTTCCTCTAATAAAACCTGTTTGTTTTGTTCTAACAGTGGCAGGTAGGATTAACCGAAAGCGGTTGGCAAGGGCTTTGGCAAGAATCTTGTAAGAGACATTGAGCAGGGTTATCGACCTCCAGCTGGTGAGAAGCTCAAGATCTCCGGCTTTGGGAATAAATTTGGTATTGCCTTCATTGATTATGGGTCCAAGAGACTGATTCCGCAAGGCTTCTTTGTAGACTTGTAGCAAGTCAGGGCTAGTGAACTCCCAAAAGGCTTTGTAAAATTCACAAGGGAAGCCATCAAGGTCGGAGGCTTTGTCATTGCTCATATAGTTCAAAGCCTCTGTAACCTCCTGCAAGGTGAGCGGGGCATCACAAAGCCGTTGATCAGCTGGCTTGAGCTTGTAAGGCACCACATCGAGGCAATTCTGAAGTGCTTGGGACTGCTCAGCCATGAAAGGTTGGGCATGGAAAACCTGCTTGTAATGCTCAAGAAAGGCTAAGGAGATATTAGATTGGGCAATAAGCTGGGATTGAGCCACTTGAATGGCTTTAATTTGCCTGTGAGCTTGCTTGGATTTTAACACTTCAAAAAAAATCCTTGGAGGCTTTGTCACCAATTTTGAGCCAATACAGTCGAGCGCGAAGCTGGGAGTCTCTAGCTGCATAACTATCTACCACCTTGACGTGGTGTTTGAGGGAGGTAGCTAGCCTCTGCAATTGTATGTTGAAAGGATCAATCTCAAGGGAGGCAGAAACCCATTTGAATTCTAAGCATGGCCTCCTCTAAACGTTTGTGGATCCAAGCGACATGTTTGCCATGGTGGCGGAGGAAGGAGGTGGTGCACAAAATGGCCTAATTCCACCACTCAATCCAATTGGCGGCGTATGGGGGCCACGAGGCCAGGTTCCAGATCTGTTGGGTGAGTTGGATGGTAGCAACGTGACTTAGCATAAAGGTATTAAGAATAAATTGATTACGTGGCACATTATAGTGCCCATAAGTCCATTCCACTTTACAAGAAATGGGCGAGTGGTCTGACAAAATAATATCTGAGTGGACATTGACAAACTGGCCATCAATGTTGGAAGAGGAAAAAAGATTTTGCTCTGACATCATAAAGCAGTCGAGTCGTTTGAGCACGCAATGATCCCCAAATTGGAAGTTGGACCACATAAACCAAGACGCAGGATTAAATCTCCGATGAAGGAGAGGGTCTGTCAACCCCCATTTATTTTTGAAATAGTACCAAGCCTCGCGTTCACCAACACACCAACACATGGAAAGGTCCCCAGCTTTGTCTTGGGGGTGTTCAATCATATTAAAGTCGCCGCACACAAGCCATGTGGTAGGAGGTAACCTGTCTGCCAAAGATCGCCAACGCAAGGAGCGGTCAAGGCCATTATTGGGACCATAAATGTTGAGAATGCCAAATGGATGGCCATCAATGTCAAGAATAATCCAGACTGCCCGATGTGATGTGTCCTCCCCCATGGCAATGATGCCAAAGGAGACCTTAGGAGTAACTAAAATACAGGTGCTGTCACATCCTGCCTCATGGAAGGTGGTGACTTGGGTGGCGTCCGACCAAATGTTGTGCAAAGGAAAAAGCCGGAAATCTTAACTTCCTGCAAACAAAGAATGTCTGGAAAACCAATATGCTGACATGCAGCTTGCACAAAGTATTTACGGGTAGACTCTGTAAGACACCTAACATTCCATGATAAAACAATCATAGGGAGGGATCATCCATTTGAAGCTCCCCCTACCCGTCCTCAAAATTCGTCGATGCTGCAAAGCTCTTATGTTGGTGAGGGCGAGAAATTTTGTCACCTGTAATGAAACAGTGTTTGGCATCATGCTCCTCCCAAGGAGAGTTAGCACCCCCGCAAGGTGGGCTGCAGGACCACGGGAAGAATGAGCCATTGGTCGAGTGAAAACCAACCATAGGCATCCTGAAATTATGGGAGGCCAAAGAAACACTTTGCGGGTTGAGAGGAACCAGGTTGGTAGGGGGTGACAGAGAAGTCCCCTGAGGGGTGTGAGAACAGGAGGAGAATCCTCCCAAGGTGGTGGCTGGGGTGTGCTTTGTGGCTTAGGACCCGACGACTGTTTAGGGAGTACTGTGGTCCAACCATCACCTTGCATTGTCAGTTTTGGCTTCTCAATCTGAGGAGCTAGCTGAGGAGGCTTGGGAGGACCCATACGAGGACAATCCTTGATACAATGGTCCGAACCCTGACAACGGAAGCGAGTGCTGGGAAGGTTGAAATAACAACCTTTTGTGACCACTAGGTCTACCCAACTTGGATTTCAATGAACTCCTTCAGCTCTTTGGAGAGGTCAACCTCCACACAGACTCGCTTGTTACGGTGAGAGGAGAACCACATATCTGGTTTAATCATAACCATGCGTCCTATGGGAGCAACAATTTGGGGGATAAAAGCCCAAAGGTGGATAGGCAAACCGGGAAGCTCAACCTAGATAGGGACACGAAGGGCAGCATTGTCAAAAACCTTAAAATCACGGTACCAGGGAGACAAAATCATAAGCTAGTTGTGATGGAACCAAACATTGGACTTCACAAGAATCAACTGAGTCTCAGAAGGCTCCTTAAAGGTAAACAAGAAGAAACCTTTTATAAGGTTTCGGATTCCCGAGACATGGACACCTAGTGGCTCCCAGTGGTTGCGGACCCAATTGTGGAGGTAATCCTCCGAGGGGATGCAGCCAACAAAATAAGCAATAATAGAGCAATTTTCATACCACTTGCAACATTGTTCAATAGCAATAGCAGGAATACTTATCTACAGAAAGGAGTGGGAGGCAGAGGGATTACCTCGTCGTAGACTTTCGGAACAAACATGTAAGCTCATTTGGGTGCCATTAGCACCATCACCTGCATCAACAGATGCAGCAGAGCACAGAGAAGCCATAAATATAGGCCCTACCCGCCCAAAAGGCGATGCACCGAATGCAGTTAATGTGTTTCAGCCCTAAAAAATCTCGCGAGCCTAGCGGCATGAAAAAAAAGGCAAAAGATGCAAGCAAGAAGACACAAACCATGAAAAACCTGGCAGAGCGATTTCTCCTTTCTCCTCCAACTCCGTAGAAGTTCAATATTAGACAGTTTACCCAAGACAACAACCATTTCGTAACAACCAAACCACCAATCATGGATAGAGATCAAAATCTAAACCAATCACAACAAGAATCCTGCAACTACCAAAAGGCTCATACAGGTGTAAGCCATTAATTCGGAAACCCACAATCCTACTCTGTTTGGCCTAGCACTGTGGATTTCTTCCTGAGCTCATACCAAATGATAATGGCACAAATGACATTGAGACAGCTGTCAAAATTAACCTTGGCCACTCCTTATGCAATTGGCCTCCATGTGTTCACTTTGGTGAGATCCCTGGCCACACACCAGCCTCCCTTTGGGCTCTCGAGCCACTCTTGCCACCACTTGCTTCCTAGGCAACTTTGTGAAAAGCCCCATGTGGCAATAATTCGCTACTCACTACCCTGCCACTCTACAAGGCTAGCACGACTTCCTTAGAGCTACGGAGAAGCGGAAATCGTGCCATGCGACAACATTCTGCTAGCCCGCTGCCTTGCAAGCTTCGCTCTCGATACGAACACCTCCAGATTCACAAAGCAGCAAGATTTTGCCACACAGCAGCATCCTACTCACTCGCTTGCCCATGGGTTTCATGACCAATATGGACATCTCCAAAACTGTGAAGCAGCGGGACTATGCCACATGGCAACATCCCGCGAGCCCACTTGCCCAGAGGCTTGCACACTATACGGTCCTCCCCAAGATCGTAGGTCACCAAGATGATGCCATGTGGCAACATCCCACTAGCCCAGAGGCATTGCTCCCTGTACAGTCCTCCTTGGCATCACGGGTTGTCAGGATGATGTCATGTGGCAACATCCCACTAGTCTGCTAGCCCGGCTCCAACCGTACCGCAGACTAAGCTATTGTCACTCCCAGGTTAGCAAGAGGACAACACGTGGCTTCCTTTGAACCACTCACAAAAAATCATGAAAACCACTAAAGGCAAAAGGCCACAAAAAACCTAACTGAGAGGCGTTTAAGGCAAAGTCCAAGTGGAATAATTTAGCCGATGAGGACAATCTGGCTAAGGCAAAATGCCTAAATTTGACTAAGTTAAATCCCGCAACCCTTTTAAATGTGGCATAGGCAAAATTATAAAAGAAGCCAAGCATTTAAATGACTAAGGCGAAAAAGACCATGAAAGCTCCTATCAAATGGCTAAGGCAAGCATTGTGCATGCAAGGTTATGCAAGGAACTCGTCAAGCAGCTAAGGTTGAGAAAGGTAACTCGCCCAAAGGGCTACGGCAAAAGCAACACTCGACTAAACTAAAATCTGCAAACAGTCAAAAGCGACCAAGGCCAATAAAAGCCGAAAAAACCAAAAACCTATGCAGAACAATATGGCAAGGCTAAAATACGAAGCCGATAGAATTGGGAAGTAATAAAATGAGAAGCATCAAGGCTTAAGCAAGCCTACGACACTAAACCAATTATTCTTATTGGTTTAGTCAATCACCTGAAAACACAAGGAAATCTCAATCTTAAAGCCGACTGGTATGTTCAACAAAAGATCTATGCTTAATAAAACTTCATCAGTTTTATTAAACGACCTAGTTGTTTGGAAGGCAATAAAACAAGTAGCTAACTCAACTGTAAAAACCTAGGGGATTCTTTCACAGACATCATTCTAATCCACAACAACACCAAAAGGTTCACGAACTATTTCTATTGCTATTCCAATAACAATCCATATCTCAATAGATGCGTTCTACTCATCCTTGCACAAGTCAGATTCAAACGAATAGCCCATAACCGATTTAAAAAGGAGAGAAATACGCATAAATAAGAAACTATTCTCAACAGAGATATAATCAAATAACTCACTATCTTTTATTAGAAAAGCCATAAGGCCTAAGGTTCACTACAAGACAACATAGTCTTTATTCATGACTGGCTTAAATTCATTAACTCCTCACATTCAGATAAAAAGATATGCTCAATGCTTAAAAGCAACACCCCTTATATCTTAATATTCCAAAGCATAGGCAACCTAAATCACATGGCTTCATATAAGACTCATTCTTCACATATACAAATATAGTTCATTTAAGGTAATACCATTACAAGCAACTCAAGATGCAATGAACAAGCACTCATAGGATATTCACCAGAATGACATCAATATGCTTATATATTAAGGCCATTAACTTGGTCAAGCTCAATCATGAATATACAAGCCTTTGTTAGAATTACATTTTCACCAAGGATCCCTCACAAGGAGGCCTATTAATCTGATATAACAAGCAAACTATAAAATAGTTCTCTACAGTAATAACCAGAACATTCAACTGATAAACTTCGTAATAATAGTGGCTCACACTCGGCCCACAATCAAACATTAATACATAAATACATTAAGTTCAGCTGAGAACAATTAATCCTTGGTTTCTAGCCAATCATAGAAAACAACAAAGCACAAATAGTCAATAGCTGCAGACAAGCTCCTTTTCTCTCCAAGTGCAACTTTGGTCAATCAAAGGTGGGCTCACCTCCCAACCTTTTGCCATCATCAAGTGACTGCTCTAGGCACCCTTGAGCAAGACTCCCAGCTCCTGGCATGTTCAAAACATGGTGCAAGGTAAGTAAAGGCAAAAATCAGTCAAGATGTCTTGGGATCAAGGAGATAGCTAATCACAAGGTGACAATCAAAGCATCTCTAAGTCAAGAGGTTACCAAACTCGAATCTATTTTTCGCAATAATAAAACACAAGGATCACAAAGTTAGAACTCATCAGGCATACAATCACTAATATATATTCAATAATTAGTCATGAGAGGGCATAGGCAACCTACCATCATGTCCAACATGAGAAACCTACCCCTTCCTCCATCATGAAGAATGTGACCTTTCAAGACATCAAAAGTCTTACACGGCATTCCTTACTATTAGAGTAAGCATAAATACAAGTAGATAAAACTACCATGGAGAAATATCTCAACTCCAAAATCTCATACCAAGGGTAAACACTATGGGGTTACCTAAGCACAACCATAAGAAAATAAGCAAAGAGAAGAAGTAAGCCAAGCGGCCTTACTCCTCTTGAACATGATAACTCAATCAAGAATCTCACAAACTTCATTTAGTCAAACAGCAAGATATTTGAGTCAATAAGATACCTACCAAAAGATCTAGGTCCTTCCATGGATCTTTTATACAGGTCCCTACCAGCCAAGTTTCTCCCTCTCCAGGCTCTCTACTTGTTTACCTTCCTCTTTGCCTTTAGGTTGGCCCAAAAGTTCTCAAATTCAAAGTCTAGAGAATCGAACCCTTTTCCAAGAGATCCGCCTTCCTCAAATAGGTGTTCTCTCCTTGCAACCCAATCAGAACATGACGTGTATATTCTTTCCTCGGATCGACCAACCACTTCTGCTGGCCAGCCCATGCCTTCATAATGGGCAATCTTTTGTCAATCCCTAATGGCACATAGCGGCTCATACAGAGTCCTACAGTTGATTCTAAGATCAACCCAATGATTCCCATTGGTTCAAGGCAGCGGCCAATTAATGAATGCCCTGCGAGCTGCAATTAGATAATGTAGACGTTGGTCTACTTCATCTCATGCATTAAAAATGACAAGCACAAAGGTGGTTCAACCAACCCAACAGAGATTACAACCACTACGACACGCCAAGTTTTAAAAGGATAGGATGGATAGTATACAAGGCATCCAACTAGGAACATATGAGGCTAAGAAAAGATATAGGTCAAAGATAGAATCACACATGATGCAATTATGCATGGCGTAGTCCTTTTTTCTTCATTGGCAATGCCCTGTTCCTACACACTTATTGCACCCATGAAATCCACTATACTAATAGATGAATCTTCCAATTATAGCATGCTACATCATTTACTTAAACCAACATAATTAGCTTACCAGGCTATTCACAAGGTCATGAAGTGATATTCTTATGGCGCCTAATGCATATGTAATTTCAATTGCAACCTAAGGTAATAATTTAAGCATTGCTAAACCGGTATTTATCATGTGCATAATCCTCTTACCTTTGCCATCAGCACCACCAAGGAAATATAACCATCAGTTTAGCATAGTCACATTTTTTTTCTCATGAGGGTCGTTACACTTCTTTAAAAGGGTACACAAACACTCAAGCGTGAACCTTAGGACTACAGACTTTAAAAGGAGGCTACAGATTTTTAAATTGAACCTTATGACTTAAGTTACAAATGTGACCAACTTTAATTTTAACTCAAAGATTGGTTTCAAAGTGTGAACTGAACCCTGGGAAATCTAAATGGCCATGGGAGTTTAGAATTTGCAAGGGTCATTATGTGACCAATTAATTGCATCAAGACCTAGGTGCATCACAATATGAAATGGACCTGGAATGTACTGCAATAATAAGACTGAACCAGCAAAGAATTTTCACTCAGGGTAATGACAAAACGAGAGGCAAGGACTGAGGAGAGCACCATCATACACTGAAAATTGCAGGGAACCCTGTATGAGTAATCAAAACTCCTGTGAAGACTCTCGAAAATATACATATTTTGAACACTAGGATCCCAAAATGTCAAGGAACATTTTGGGCTTCATCCTTGGCGCTAGCTATTGGACAAGTACCCCTTGTGGGTATCCAGAGATCCTAGAATCCTCTCAAAAGAACCAAGCTTGTGTTTAATCCTCACCTAAATCAATGTTCAAATTTGCTCTGAATCTTCCATTGAAACTCGGCTATATTGAACTAAGGCATATGCATGAGCTGCAAACTATTGTGATACTACATCACTTACTCAAACAAAAAGGAACACCAGCCAAAATAAACAAAACAAGAATGGAAAAGAACAAACCACACTTATATACATTGTACAAAGTATTTAGATGCAACCCTCAATTGAGGAAATGTTTGAGGTGCCAGCTATTGATAGGTAGCTCCAAAGCTTTGTCGTTTTAATCTCTGAGAAAATAAGCGTTTTTACAAATTATGATGTTTATTTCATAAAGTCAAATGCATAAAGTATAAAACTTTCCATGCTTGCTCTTTTCTTCATGTCTATTGTGCCAAAGCAATAGCAGATCCCCCAATTCCCCCAATTAAAAATTGCTCTTTGTTGCCCTTTTAACAAATAGCCTCTTCATTTTCTCATTGAATTTCAAGCACCTTTCATGTGAATCTCTTCGAACTTCATCCAACTCAATGATCTGATTTATTCTTTCAGCATAGGATCAACTTTTTTCTCATTCGTCTGTTGCAAAAACTGAAAAGTGGGCAGATCCCTGTTGGCAGGTAATGTAGCATTCATACCATATACCAATTCAAAAGGACTCTAGTCAATGGACCTTTTTGGAGTTATCCTATCTGTCCATATAGCAGACCTTGGATTTTCTTCCCACTCTCTCTTGTTCATTTCAAGAGTTCTCGCACAATTTTGATCAGCTTCAGCAGTCCACTCAATAATCTTAGAGGTATTTCTACGTCCATATTTCCACACGTGCTTCTTGTGGTATACTTTACTATGTAAGATGTGGAGATATTTAGGTTATATATGGTTTTGAATTCATTTCTTGCCTCACCTATGGGGGACACTATTATTCACTAGAGATTATTGCTCGATGACAATTTTACTAGTCTTCTCTCTAGTTACTATATTAAGCTACTTTGTACAGATCATGTGTTTTATGTTTCTTTCACTTAAAAAGTATACACATCTTAATTGTGTACATCGATGTCTACATGCATTTATTTACATATCACTTCTCACTTTGGATGGATACATTCTATATCACTTGCCTTGGGATCGATATTATTCATACATTACACCTTGGTACCATACCATCTATATTTGTATGATTGAGATTTGGGCCAAATCGTTACATCATTTTTGTACCATAGTCTTGTACATAGATTTCTTTTTCTGTGTTGTGCCTTACATGTGGCTTCCTCCTAGCGATTGTTTGCATTCTACTATCTTTTTGGTTTCACTTTGGCGATTTCTTTCTATTTATATCAATATTCTGCTAGACGCTTGTTTCACATTGCTTGTTATGTTTCATTGGCCTTGTCCCAATGATGACAGCACATCTATCGGGACCTTCAATCATAGCATGCATTTATAATGGAAGACGTACTTTGCTTAGAAAAATCCTCGTCTCATTCTTTTAGTTTGTTAAAAAATAAAAAACACGGATTCATACATGATTATATCAGCTGCCTTTGGGGGCATTGTGCCCACATTTATGCCTTATGGATCATATCTTTGCCTACAAGGGCATCATAACCACACTTGTTCCTAAGTGATCACATCTATATACATATTTTCACCCAATGGGGCCATGGTACCCATTGTTTATATCCCATATCCTATTCACCTATGGGTTGATGCAGGAGCATCCAAGTATTCACCTATAGGGTGATGCAAGAGCATTCAATGGTTTGTGCAATCTAGCATCAACCAAAACAAAGTGGTGTGTGTTAGCTTGATTTTTGTTTTGCGTTGTGTTTGTGGCCCTATTGGAGTGAACCTATGAACCTCTAAGAATGATGTTGTAAAACTATTTCTATGTCGTGAAACAGTGCAAAGATCTTTTGTCTACTTATGTCAATCTACGTGGATTGTTACGTCACAACCACTTGTCAAGATGGTTCTTCAACGTAGTAGCAAATTAAAAGGTGAAATTTGGTGAAGTCATAGTCCCTGACAAGTACACTATGTGCATTAAATTTTAGCTCATTTGGAGTTACAACATTGATGTATTGTATGCTTTTGTTAGTCTGTGTCATCTCAAGTCAATGACACTTGGCAAGACGGTTATTTAATGCCATAGAAAACTGAAAGGCCAAATTTGGTGAGATGATAGAAAATGTAGAGAGCAAGTTGTGCGTCAAGTTTCAAATAAATTGGAGTTACACCAGTAAAGTTATAAAAGTTTTGATAACTGTCGTTCCGGCCAAAAATGTCATTTAAGTATCCAGGAGTCAACAGTTTGGTTCTTTAATGCAATAGCACTTGGGTAGCTAAGTTTTTGGGAGGTGCTTGGTATTTTATTATTCATCACAAATGCCAAGTTTCACATTATGAAGAGGTACCGCATTAAAGTTTGACAGTTATGTCCAACTGACAGTTATGTCCAACTGTCTTTGCTTTGTGATGCGTGCAAGGAGTCATTATAGAGAGTTTAGCGTTTAATCTCGAAAACTAAAAGATGTCAAACTCTGGTACATTATGATGAAGTCAAGAATTTTGAAGGGACACCCCATGAGCCTTGAGATGTCAAGGGGATATTAGATTTAGAGAAAGAATTCAGTTTTGGAGAGAGGGGCCAGCTGTGAATACCCAGAACTCTCCAAGAGTAGAACAAAAAGTTGTCTCAGCCCAGGGGGGACTGTATGAGAGTTCGAATCTTTTTTATGTAATGGAATAATCCATGTAGAGACATGTGAGAGTGTGAGTGTGAGTGTGCATTATGTTCTATGTTCTTTGTAATAAGTTGAATGCAATAGAAATATTGTGTTACATGTGTCAAGTATGAGTATGTGCTTAAGTGTTTCCATGAATAAATGTCTGCACGAGCAACACAGAGATAAAGGCAATACTTAAGTGGATCCCCTCTCTTTTGCTTGCATCATTTGGTATCAGACCTAGGTTATTGAATCGAAGAAGAAAATAGAAAGAAGAACAAATAGAGGACAGCCATGGTGATTGTTGAAAATGGGCCTATGGGAGTCCATCTTGAGAGAGGACTCTGTGAGAAACCGAGAAGAGTTAAATAACATGTCCTTCAGGCATGATAAAGAGTTGGAAAAAGTGTTTGTGGGAGTTCTTGATTCCCTTAATATGTTTGTTCAATGTGCAGGTCTATCAAAGGAGATAGAGATGGTGGACATGATTCTACCAAAGAGACTGAAGGATGAAAGTGTTGGTGCATATGTGAAACCAGCCCACATAGATGTTGGAGAAGAGACTCTTATGAGTCAAGGTTTGCATTGTCCTCATATGGACAAGAAGAGTACAAGGTTCTTTGCACATGACATGAAGGAGATGAAAGACGGAGATAGTAATCAACCTGGAGCTGATATAAATAATTTGAGAAATGAAGAAGAGGGAAAAGAGTAATTGGTTTCTGAATCGGCTAATAGAGTTAAAGAGGAGTTATCAAAAGGGCAACTAAGTACTATTCTGAGAAGCAGGAAGAGTGGAAAAGGCTTTAAGGAGCCCAAGCTTGGTGTAAATCAAGCTAATAGTGTGAAGATAGAGAAAGCACCTATGGGGACTGTAAAGTCTCATGTTTATAAATTGATTTGTGACTATAGCCAGTGTGCAGGTGCAGAATTGAAGAGAAATGAGGCATTCTAAGAGGCCTTCCAAGGTTAAGAGGTGAAGCTAGAAGTGCAAAATTATGCACTCAAGAAAGAAAGTGAGGAGCAGCTAATCTGCATCTCAACCAAAGAAAGCGAAGAATAAGTGAAGAAAGAAGAAGAGTCATTTAAGATTCTTATGAAAGAAAAAGCCACAAGCAAAATGATGGTGGCAAAAGAGGAGATGGCAGCCTTGAGAGATGAGCTGCAAATGGAGAAAAGTGGCAAAATGAAGGATCCAACAGCAGGTTGGATAATGAGTAAACAAAGCCAAGAAGGCTTTAGGAGGAGGTGATCGGTCTATAGTGAGCTTAAGCCCACAACAGAGAGTAAGATGCACGAACAAACATCTTGGTGGAGGTGGTCGGACAAAGGAGAGTTTCAGCTCACAAGAGAACAAAGAAAGAAGAAGAAAAGCCTTTGGTGGGGGAGGACGGACTATGGTGGTTCTAATCTCACAAAAGGAGTGTGTGGTGCTTCTAATACCACAAAGAGAAAAAGAAAGAGCAGAGAATAGAAAATGAAGAGTAGAGGTAAGACACGAAGAAAGTAAGTGAAACCAGCAAAGAGCTGGAAAAGGAAGAGAAAAAGTGAAAAATTGCTAAAGTACTTGGTGTGTTGGAAGAGAACGCCATGGCCATTATGCTTCATGTTCAAAACAGTGGTTTTACTACTTATTCCATTTGTGAACATAAGCGTACATTTTTAAAACCTCAAGTGTTTGATGCAAAAGCATTCAAGGGTTCATGCAATCTTGCATCAAGCAAAAACATAGTGGTGTGTGTTAGCTTATGTTTTTGTTTTGTGTTGCGTTTATGGCCTTGTTGGAGTGAGTGTATGAACCTCTAAGAATGTTGTAAAAGTATTCATTTGTCGTGAAATAGTGCAAAGATCGTTTGTCTGCTTTTTTCAGTCTCATGGACTGTTAAGTCACAAACACTTGTCAAGATGATTCTTCAATGCATTAGCAAATTGAAAGGTGAAATTTGGTGAGTTCATAGTACCTGACAAGTAAAATATGTGCATTAAATTTCAGCTCATTTGAAGTTACAGCGCTAATGTACAATATGCTTATGTCAGTTTGCATCATCTCGTTAGTCTGTGACACTTGGCAAGATGGTTCTTTAACGCCATAGCGAACTAGAAGGCCATAATTTGTTGAGATGATAGAAGATGCAAAGTACAAGTCGTGCATCAAATTTCAGATCAATTGGAGTTACAGCGGTAAAGTTATGAAATTTTTGACAACCGTCGTTCAACTTGAAAATGTCATTTGAGCATTTAGGAGTAAGCAATTTGGCTTTTTAACACAGTAGCACTTGGGTAGCTAAGATTTTTGGAGGTGCTTGGTGTTTGATTATTCATCCTACATGCAAGTTTCACACTGTGAAGAGGTACAACATTAAAGTTTGACAATTACATGTGTTTGTCTTTGCTTTGTGACGTGTGAAAGGAGCCGTTACAAACAGCTTGGCATTGAATCTTGAACACTAAAAGCTGCCAAGCTCTTGTACATTATGTTGAGGTTTAAAAAGTTGAAGAGACACCCCATTAATCTTGGGATGTCAAGAGGATACTAGATTTATAGAAAGAAGTCAGTTTTGAAGAGAGGGACGAGTTGTGGAGAAGCAGAACAATCTCAGTCCAGGAGGGACTATATGAGAGTTTGAATCCTTTTTATGTAATGGAATAAGCCCTGTAGAGGCATGTGAGCGTGTGACCCTGAGTGTGCATTATGTTCTTTGTAACAAGATGTTGAATGCAATAGAAATGTTGCATTAAATGTGTCAAATCTGAGTATGTGCTTAAGGGTTTCCAAGAATGAATGTCTAGCCCGAGCAACATAGAGATAAAGGTAGTCCTTAGATGGCACCCCTCTTGTGCTTGCATCATGGGGGCATCATACTCGCGCAAGTTTCGCATAGACTTATCTTGTGTATTGAGTCTATTATACCTCTTGAGATCTACATTGCTTATTCAAATTCTAAATCTTGAATAGGTCTTTCCTCATGGTACATGTATTTCGATAAATTTCTACTATTGAGTTTTATACATTGGGGATGTGGTCTTCCCCATGTACATCATCATCCTTGTCTTAGGATCTAATCACTTATGGGACTTGCCATATTCACTTATATCAAGTGACTTTTATACTTAGCTATTAACTTATGATTGGAAATTATTCTAAGTATGTGTCTTGCACTATTACTTTTGATGGTTGTTATGCCCTACACTTCACTTTACATATTGTCACATTATGTCACCATACTCTATAAGCAATTTATACTATTTTCCCATCAACGGCTAGGATCTTATTGTACAAAAATCAAAATAAACAACTTTGAAGAATTCAAAATTCAAAAACATTGTGAAATATAAAATATAAAATATAAAAAACATTACAAAATACAAATTCAAAAAATATTTCTTTTTACACGGTTACATATTTACCTACGCTAGAAGTTTTCATATCCATGGTTTACACGTGCTTTTCACGGTATTTCTCATTTGGGCGCTATGTAGACTCACAGGTTACATATTATTGTACTTCTATTTGCCCACATTTGGAGGGGGCATTTTCATTAGCCAACATGTCCTATCTTAGGGGCATTTCCATTCAAAGGATCTCGCATAGTGATAACTATCCTTGCTTGTCCTTTATCATTTTCAGCTATATTGCATTGGTTACTACATCACATGCTAGTCCATAGAACTTATATATCCCACAGATATCTTCACTATGATTGTTACTTGGTTACATTGATTGTTATGATTGAATGCTTGCTTGTGTGTGCATGTGTTTGCTTGCTTGCGTGCGTGTCTTTTTCCACAAAGGATCCTCTTGTCATCATGTTTTGTGCGTCTCATCCTTGTGTGGTCTCACTAACTTGTGTGGTTCATTGCTTTATTCATTGCTTGTAGCCATGATGTTAATCACGTATTATTCGCCTCTATGTATTGAGGATGTCTATCATGCATATTACTATACTTTCTTGGTGCCTATGTTGCCATTGTCTCTACCATGCATCTACAACGGCACACTACATGTGTATGTTTTCATTGCTATATCTAGACCACTTGGGGGCATATTGTATCTCGTTTAGGACATTCTAATTGTGTGTTCTCATTGTTATATCTTGATTTGCCTACGGGGGCATTGTACCCTTTGCATTGTGCTTGAAATGGTAATATCTTTCCTACACTATATTCAAACTTATACATCTAATCAAAAACTATTTATCGGTATCGGCTATATTTAAATTTTGATGGCATATGTTTAGTATGTTGATGCTTCAGCTATATTATTTCCTAACATATGGTGTTTCTTAAAATTATTTTGAGATGAGTGATTGAAGCACAGGTCTGCGTCCTTCACCTCAAAAGGGAAGCATATATATGGTCATTTTATCAAAAACAATTCAAATTGGAGGAAACTTGATCAGACTTGAGAAAACTTGATCAAACTTGAATAAATTTATCTGCTTCATTGATCAAGAGAGGAATGGATGTTGGTGACTCGCAGAGAAGTGGTGACAATGTTTCAGCCCCTATTCAAAGTCTAGTTATGGATGTGGCTTTGTTGCGACATTTGGATCAAATACCAACTAGGTGTATTCAATCCTATGGTCTCTTTTCAAAATTCAATTATTCAAATTTTCAAAATCTTCAAATTTTAAACTTCAAATATCTATCATGATGATTGGCAATTGTTTCGAGTACATCAAAATTTGTGTCGATGGAGGCTTGGCTCGAATGTGTGTCGAAAAATTCATCCTTTCCTACTAGGTAAGTGAAGGTGTTTGTTTTAAATTTGTTACATTTATACTTTGATGAATGCATGCATTCACTCACATTCTTATGCCCACGTCAAAGTGGGGGTATTATGTAGACACCCAAATTTGGCACAAGACCCTTATTCCCAGTGTCTTATTCCCAATCTATCATATTTGACAAACTTGTACAAATTGTCTTGTTTCTTGGTCCATCATGATCTCACTAACGTCCCTATTTAGTCCTTAAGCCTAAAACCATTGCATAACACTTATCAGAAAGTATCCATTAGCATCATTGGACTATTTATCACTTGTTATCAAACTCTGCCTAGAAAACAGAGCCTATGTCATCTCCAAGAGAGACCTGCATAGAGCGCAAGTCTATTTGAGTCGAGCCTATGTCATCTCCAAGTCAAACCCGCATAGAGCATAGGTTTGTCTGAGTCAAACACGCCCAGTGTGTCTGTCCATTTTACCTTTGTGACTCCTACCTATTGTTATTGATTGTGCACCTTTAACCTCGCCCCTTATCAATTCTAAAGTCAACTACCCTACATAACTTGTCCTAGATAAACCTATATATATTAGGTCATGTCAAGCCATTGGTAAGAAAAGAAATAAAAATAAAAATATAGAGAAGACACATCAAATCTAATATCAAAGGTTAAACCAAGAGTGAAGCATCAAATATCTTTCCTCTTGCTTCAAGTTGAACTTCATTGAGTCACATTCTACACACTTGTGATGGAATTTTTCTTCTTGGTCTCTCATCATTCCCCTTGTGCCAAAGAAGGGTATTAGTTTGCATATAGATGCATTTATCACTTCTTGGGAAGAGGAGGTTGAAACTCTCACTTGAGCTATTTCAATCCACACACTCACAAAACATGGAGCTCTGATTCCGAGCATGCAGGATACGTAGTTTGTATCGTCACTTCGGCGGTTGCCCAACTCCATAGCTATTTGTTTGTTTTGGAGTGTCGCGCCATGTCAAATAGGAGAACATCGATTCAGAACATTTTTCTCAACAAAACAATCAAGCATATGTACAAGAATATCAAAAAAGATGCAACGCAACAATGACAAAAAGATCGGTTTGTGAAACCATGTGTAGGTCAAACTCAGCAGCACAAAGATAGACTCGGCCAGCACAATTCTGACAAGTGCATGTCTATCCAAGTCAAACACACATTCTACCCAGAAACACTTTCATAGTTCTAGATTTCAGGAGCAAGATCTGGACAGTTTGCACAATCATTCTACAAGTTCATATTTCCAAAACAGTAAATAGGGGAGATGTCTTGTATTTACTTTGCATAGTCTAGTTTCCTTTTTCACATATGTCATGTTTCCTTGAACCTGGCCAGTTAGATAGATTTGAGTTTTGTACTTTCATGGATGTATACTTAGATCTATTTAATTGCAATTAGTTTATTCTTATTTTGAGAAAAACTAGAATTAGGGTAAATAATTCATTGCATGCACTATTTTTGAAACTTCGTTGTATTGCAACAACTTATAGGTAAAAATTAGCCTCTATCCAGGAAAAAAAGGATCTACATACTTCACAAAACTGCAGGATGTGCAGAATTGGTTCCCCCATTTTTGTTTTCTGATTGTTCTCATTTAAGAGCCTACACTCATATCTGGGAACTTCTGATCTCGTACGGAAATCAGACCATTCGATCAATTGTGATCTCTCATAAATATGCCATTCTCTCACGCAGTGTAATATTCCAAATCGGAATTGTTAGTAATTTGGCTTGTCAAAGCCAAGTTACTACCCCTACTATTTTAAACTTTCCTACAACGGTCTAATTCCCTTTTCAACTAGTCAATCTGTGGTCTAAAAGCATGAATAAAGTGCACTTACAGCAAAGGTATTAAGAACAGTTGAGTGAAGACCTACAGCAATGATTACAGCATACGGTTCGTTCCAAGGGGAAAGACACCTACAGCCACCTTATAGAGCATGCAGTCCGTTTGAAAACAAGACACCTACAGCAGGTTCGGAGAGTTTGTCTCCTCTTCTAAACGTCACATACAGCCAACAGCGAAGACCTACAAGCATGTAAGTTCGTTTTTTCAAGCAAGTGTTGTCTTCCCAAGGATTTTTTCGGACTATAAGAGGTGGACTATTTCTTCGGACATTTTGTCCGAGAGAAAGAGCTCTCAAAGGACTGTGTAAAAGTCCGAAAAAATGACTAAGTGGCAGTTGTGCAAAGTTTATTTCCTTCAGACTTTTTGTCCGAAGGAAATCAAGAGACAGGAATCCGCAGAAAGGTGTCGGACAATAAGTCCGAAAGAATTCGGGCACAGTTTTTCCGAAAGGCCATTTCATAGCCGAAGGGATATTATCAAAGATTATTTCCTTCAAACTTTTTGTCCGAAGGAAAAGGAAAGGCACAGTTGAAAAGACCCGAAGGTCCAATTCAAAAGTCCCAAAGGGTATGTACCCTTCAGGTTGGTTCACTTTATGTTTCTAAGGACGCAGATAATTCATCTGAAGGATAGTTTTAGAAAGCCCGAAGGGCACTTCAAAGAGAAAGACGTTGACAGTTTTCCCAAAGGGTATATGCCCTTCGGGAAGGTCCTTCACAAAAAGCCCGAAGGGCTTGACAATTCTTCCGAAAGGGTCTCCATTTCAAACGACCGAAACAGACTATGTAAAAAATCCGAAGTGGCCAAAAGGACACTTATTTCTTCCAAAAGGGACAAGTGGAAAGCCGAAGGACAAGTGCCCTTCGGAAAAAGATAGTTTCAAATGCGGCAAAAGGGCGAATCAAAAATTTTGAAGGTCATGTACCTTTCAGAAGGGACGTTGACAAAAATCCCGAAGGGTACCCGCCCTTCGAGAAGGCTTATCTCATGAGTTTAAAGGGACTCTTACAAAAGCCCAAAGGGTATGTACCCTTCGGGCAAATTACTCTGTGATACTGTTGAAAGAACAAGGGAGCGTTGGACAAAATAAAGACTCGAACAAAAAGTCCGAAGGAATTTGTCCGAAGGAATTCCCTTCTAAAAAAGGAAAAACAAGATGCATAAAGAGGTTTCGGACATTTTGTTCGAGAAACAAAGTCCGAAAGAAATAAGACAGGACGAATTTTCGAAGGCAGGCAGGGGAAGACATGGCCAAGGGAAAGTCAGCAGAGACAAATAAACCCAAAGGAAATAATCCCGAAGAAATTCTAAGGGATTTGACTATGTAAAAGCCCGAAGCAAACAGGAAAGTCCGACAGCCACAATGTGAAGGAACAATTCCCGCAGACTTTTTGTCCGCGGGAAATTTGACCAAGCAGGATATCCGAGAGAATAAACCATTTGAAAGAACTGCCAAAGAAAAATACACAGGCAAATAACCATGGAAAAATACACGCAAGGAAAAGTACAGACTTTTGTCTAAGTAAGCAAGGAGCAAACACAGTCGGGAAAAGTCATAAATAGAGAAGTCCGAGATAATAAATCGGGAAGCAAGCAAGACAAAGAAAATATACATGCACAGGAAATAAAAGCCATGATAATATAAAAAAAAGGGGGGGGTCAAAAATAGATTCGATCCAAATGAACACGATCCATGCAAACCTCTATTTTTGGACTGGTCAAAACTACTATTGACTGTTTGACTATGCCACATGCTTCTCTCATGCATCCAAACATTCCAGCAGTTTGTGTGGAGTTCATCTACTGGCTCTTGACGTGGCCTTACATGCAAAGTGGGGGATCTCTTCTTCCAGCTCAGCCTTCAAGCAACTCAAAGATTCTTTTTTTAGAAATTTGCCATGACATTCCATGCAACAGAGAAGTTGACTGGTCAAACCTAAGTTCCACCATCCACTTCCACTCCATCTTGGTCATGCATGTTTGGAGTTTTCTTGGAAAGTTTTTGTTTATTTAAAAAATGTATATATCATTTTCCAAACTTGGCTCCATCATCCATATTCTACGCCAAAGTTTGGAGAAGCATGCAGATTTTTTAAAGGGGAATAATTTTATTGAATATTCAAAGCATTGTAAAAGAGGTTAAGACTGGAGTTAATCAACCAAGACTGACCTTTTCCCTTTTTGGACTGCACTTAGACTGTTTTAGACTATTTTTCAAAGCTTATTTATTGGCTGAATCAAGCCATAGAGAGGGAAGCCCTGAAGTTTGAAGAATTGTAAACTAGACCAGTGATCAATAAAAGAGTTTTATTTCTGAATCTGATTTTTTGACAGCAGGTAGTGTGTATTTGATTGTGCATCATCATATAAGAGAGATTTTGTCTCCTTTTGCAGGCCCCTTCCTCACCTATCTCTCTCTCTATCTCACCCTTTTGCAGGTCATTTGAAGAGGTTTTCAACCCTTCATCTGAAACACTTTTGCTTAGGGACAGAATATAAATTGCATTTTGGTTATATATGTGTGCATTGATTTCAGTAATTTCAGAGGATCTAAACAATTTAGGTGTATCACCCCCCTTAGATTTTCTTTCAAAGTTTTCCCTTGCTCTTTTCACCCCAAAAATCATAGTTTCAGATTTAATTGCAAAATCATAAGGGAACCAGCCCTCTTTGGAGGTTCTTCTCAACATGGAGGCACCCACCCTTTGAGAAGTTCCCATTGTATCAGCTGGAAAGAAGTTGTGTTTTGCGCATCTTCAAGAAGGGTGAACTCCAGAGTGATAACAGGAATATTATACGTTAATTTGGATTACTCATAATTCCATTTAAAAAAAATATTGATTTTATTCCTGAAATAATAATTTATATAATAAAATAAAATTTAACTCGAAATTTTTAAATAATAAAGTATTAATCCTCAAGGGGTTACGTCCTTGGGTTATCGTGATGACAAGGGTTTTCGTCCTTGAAATCAGTTAACACAATTAAGGGGTTTTGTCCTTAAAAGCGATGTAAAGCTTATGCTTGTACATGGTTATAAAATGGAATACATAATTGAATAATTCTTCCACAACAATTGCGGAATATTTATACCTTCAAGGCTTTCCATCAAACGATATGTCTCCTCCACATGGCTTTTCCCAAAGGGTATGTATTCCCAAGGGTGACGTCCTTTTATTAATGATTGTTGTTAATAAATTAATTAATTAATAAAAGATTAATTAATGTTGCCTATATTGGGGCGCTTCATCTTGAATGCTGCAATTTCCTTGTAATGGTTTGACGCTCCCTTTCAAAGATTTCGATTTACATAGTGTTGTTGATGGTTGGCGATTTCATGTCCTTAATAGCTCGCTGCAAGTCCTCATAACCTGCGATCTCCATGTCTTTTTCTGTTGGTGGCAAGTCTTGCGATTTGGTGATTTTATTTAAGTTATTGCTGGCTCTCCCTCTTTTGGCTACGATTTTAATTTTATTTATTGCTGGCGGCAATTTCTCTTCAAGACCTGTGATTTGATGGAGGTTGATTTGTCGGTGGTAAAGGGATATTACAATCCTCCCTTCCCAAAATTGCTTGTCCTCAAGCAATTGTAAGTTGTGATGCTCTAAAATGGTCTCTCCTTCCCATGTGGCATCCGCAATAGGAAAATCTTTCCAACGGATCAAAACATAGAGAAAACGAAGCTCGTTCATTACATCCAAAACCACTTGGACAGATTGTAAATTTTCAGTACAAATATTTTCCTCAATCAGAATTGCAATGAGCTTGCAAACAGGGATGTTAATATCATTTCTCTTTACTAAATTTCCAAGGATACGAGGAAAATCAAATTTTGCAAGAGGTGCTTTAACCAGGCCAACATCTTGACACGGTTGTAGAACTTTATCCTCTGCACGATGAATAAGAGAATAGACAAGTGGGCAGATCCACTCCTCGAATTCTTTTCCACAGGTTTGCGAAAGAGAAGTATCTTCTAAAGGAACGACTTTATCAATTAATTTTGATCGTGTTTCTTTTAATAGGCTTTTTACAAGCTTGAGATCGACTCCTCTTGTTTGCACTCCAAGATAGAACCTCTCAGAAGATCCAAGAGATTGACGAACTTTTTGACCTTTCTTAGCTCAAAACAAACCCTGAAGAGAATTTGCCACAATGTCCACTATCATCACTGAATCATCCAATAAGTATAAATGTAGAAGTTTAATGATAGCACTCACTACTTGACAAACACCCTTATTAGGATTGATGTTAATATAAAAATCACCACTTTTCTTTTCTGGAAAACAACAGACATTGTCTTTGCAATCATCAAATAAGTGGGAAATAACGTTATACGGGTCACCAACACCAACTCTTGCAATGAAATATGCAACCAAATCTCTTATGTTACCTGTACCATTATCATCATTACATAACTCAACTAGCTTCCATATTGCTGAAACTATACCAGGGTCACATGACCATTCTTTGTGTAAGACTGTCTATTCGTTCCATTTTCTGAGCTAATTATTTCCCTAGACTGCAATTTTCTGTGAAGTCTCTGCAGATTTCCGAGACATAATTCTAGTGGCAAAATCGATATATGTTCAACATACTTGATAAATTCGTTAGCTGAAGTTTGACCAAAACACAACTGCTGATGGACAATTCTTATACGTTCAAAGCAATGTAAATCAGGGAAAGGATCTAATTTTTTGTTGTAATTGTCCAATGAACCATCAGAATCCACTATTAACCAATGAACAAATGGAAATAAACAAGCAGATGCCTTTGTAATTCCTTTTCCAGATTTAGTAATCTTATCTTGAATACAAGAATATTTTCCTGATATAACTATTGGATGAAGCATGCCAAGATCCGGACCATTTCCAATATTAAGCCTTTTGACAAGTCCATGAACCCATCTATCATTTTCCTTTACAGTATACATGAATTTAAAATCCATCGTAGTACAGAGCAGCTGCTCCCCTGCCACACTATTCATTGAAGACCATTTCGTGCTATCATAGAAGGTAAGATCTGGAGCTACAGCCTGAATTTCGATGATAAAGTTGTTTATTCCATTGGAATCGCTTCCTTGTTTATCTGAAACAAATGAGGAATATTGAGTTTCATCCCTTGTACCATCATAACCAAAATAGTTTCCTTGTGAATCTATCTTCTTGCCATTCAACTCTTGTGAACCCGAGATAGTCATTTGAGATCGTTTATGTAGGTATCTTTTTTCAGAATGTTGAGTGGCTGATCTCTCTAAGTTTTCGTGATCCTGGGCCACAATCTTGTCTTGATCCATCGAACTGGAAATCTTATCTACATTTTTGCCGGTATAGATTGTGTTTAGTTTAATCCTATTGTTTTGATTTTCATTAAATTTGTTTTGGTCTGTATTCTGAAGGATTGCTAAATACTTCATATTTTATTCCTTTTCCAAACAGTATAGAGGAGAAGAAATGTTTTTGTTGCCTGCTTTTGCAAGCTTCATTTTTTTGAGACACTTGACTTGGATATTTTGCTTGAAGGCCTTGAGGTAGTACGAAAGTTTGATTGAAAAGTTGGATCATAGCTAATTCTGGAGTTTAATGGGGATGGGACAATAGGATCCCCTTTTTCATTCTTAAACTTTGTGCCTTTTGAGTCCAAAGTTACTTTCACTTTCGTTTGTGAATGGCTTTCCATCATACTTACTTTCGATTTCTCTATCCTGACAGAAATGTCTTCCAGATAAGGGATATTTTCTTCCTTTTCCAAACATAGCCCTAGAACTAGGAATATCAAATTGTTCTAGAATACTATCTTCTTGAATTACAAAAAACCTTTGTTTATAGAAATTTAGCAGGGCCCGTGATACTATTCTGCAGTTTTTAATTTCCAACCTATCTTCATTGAAAAATTTTGTGCCACAATCATTTTCTGTTCTTAGAACACAAATTCAACCAAATGCCTTGGAATGTTGTCAAATGATAAACAATTTCTTTCCACATGATGGTCATGCAACCAAGGAATGTTGCCAATGCTGGCTGAAAGAGATTCATCACTGAAAGCACCCCAGATATCATTGCTATTTTCTGTTCCAAAATTGATTGTAAAATGTGGGCTGAAGGTACTTGATGATGAACAATCCAAATTAGTGGCTATACGATTCACATCATTCCTCAGGTTTGGCATTTTTTCCACTCCATTATAATGTGGCTTATTAATTAGTGTAAAGTCTTCTGGAAAATCCATGGGTGTAGCTTCAATATACTGTCTAGTAATTCTGCAATCTTCCTCTTTTGATTCAAACTCTTTGCACAATGTAACAGGACTCCAATCTGATTTAGTCTTTTTCTTGTCAACTTGTTTAAAAAAGGGCAATATCTAATTTAATCTTTTTCTTGTCAGCTTGTTTAAACAAGGGCAATACTTGTGGAAGAATCACCATCATCTTTGACTTTGCCAACTCTTGACACATGGACTCTGAATTCCCCTCATAAGCCTCTAAAAGCTCTTCATGTTCAACATGTGAACTTCTTATTTCTCTAGGATAGCCAACCAAATCTGAAAGCAAAGTAGCAGATGCAGTGTCTTGTTTGTTATCCATAATACCATTGAAAGTCACTTCGGTATCCTTCAACAGGTGAGGTACATTTAATGGTTTTATGTCTTTCAAGTTTTAATCCTTGGTTTCCTTATTCCTTTGCTCCTTGGTAAGGATTGGGAATTCAGTCCTTGATTTTTTTGTTTTCCTTACTTCTGCCTATGCCCTTAACTCCTTTGAATGTTCTTGCATAGCTTGCAACAACTCTACCATGGATTCTTCCATTGTCTTCATTATTCACAAGCTAGCAAGATCACAACTCAAATACCACTGTAATATTCCAAATCGAAATATTATACGTTAATTTGGATTCCTCAAAATTATGTTTAAAAAATATTGATTTTATTCTTGATATAATAATTTATATAATAAAATGAAATTTAACTCAGAATTTATAAATAATAGAGTATTAATCCTCAAGGAGTTTCGTCCTTAAAAGTGATGTAGAGCTTATGATTATACATGATTATAAAATGGAATACATGATTGAATAATTCTTCCACAACAATCGCTGAATATTTATACCTTCAAGGCTTTCCGTCAAACGATATGTCTCCTCCACATGGCTTTTCCCAAAGGGTATGTCTTCCCAAGGGTGACGTCCTTTTACTAATGACTGTTGTTAATTAATTAATTAATTTTAAAAATGATTAATTAATGTTGGTTGTATTGTGGCGCTTCATCTTGAATGCTATGATTTCCTTGTAATGGTTTGATGCTCCATTTTCAAGATTTTGTGTTGATGATCGGCGATTTCATGTCCTTAATAGCTGGCTCTGCAAGTTCTCATAACCTGTGATCTCCATGTCTTTTTCTACTAGTGGCAAGTCTTGTGATTTGGTGATTTTATTTAAGTTATTGTTGGCTCTCCCTCTTTTGGCTACAATTTTAATTTTATTTATTGTTGGCGGCAATGTATCTTCAAGACCTGTGATTTGATGGAGGTAGATTTGCTGGTGGTAAAGGGATATTACACGCAAAGCTTCTCTCACCTACAAATATGTCCTAGCACTTGTGCTCTGTCAAGTTTTCATGCTTCTCAGATATTCAAAAACTGAACTCGAACCTTCTAATGCCAACCCTAGAGACCCACCACTTTGGGCTCTAATACCATAAAGGAAGAAACAAATATAACATGAGAATAGGAAGAGGAGGGAGCAATGCTTCATATGTTCAAGTCTGTATTAAATATATATTTCCTTTCATCAATTGTCCTTTTGGAACTGCCAACTAGTAATAGCCACCACCTACTCATAAATACCAACTACTCGTTACAACCAACCAACTCATAACTACTAACTAACCCATAACCATTATCACCAACACATATATTCTAATAGAAAGTTATTGCCTTGTCATGTGTTCTATGGTTCTTCTAGGCATAGACAGTTTATCCCTCATAGCTTCCACCAAACAATATGTCTTTGCGAAAGATTGTGACCTTTCGTCAAATGAATGCTTAATGACTAATTAATTAATTAATAAATAATAGATGATGTTATTGACTTTAATGACTGTTGTTTATAATACATAACTGTTGTTGTATGCGCTCCATCCATGGGCGATTTGTTTATTAATTGGCAATGCTCCTTCCATGGCGATTTGCTGATAAAATGGCAACGCTCCCTCCTCAATTGTATGGTAATTAGCGATTTGGTGGAGGGCATATTATAGTCCTCCCTTCCCAAAATTGCTTGTCCTCAAGCAATTGTAAGTTGGGATGCTCTAAAATGATCGCTCCTTCCCATGTGGTGTCCTCAACTGGCAAATTTTCCCAACGGATTAAGTATTTTTTGATGCTTCGGTTTCTTAACCTCCTTTCACGGACCTCAAGGATGTCTTCGGGTATTAAGATCAACTTGGCTTCTTCATCTAATGAGGGTAGCTCTATAAAGGCATAATATGTTGTCCAAGTGCCCTTTTTAGGCACGAAACATGGAAGACATTATGTATTCGACTACATCAGAGTAATTCCAATTCTTAAGCAACCTCCCCAACTCTCCTCATAATTTTATATGGACCATAGAATCGGGGTTTGAGTTTCTCAACTCCACTTTGTTTGATCAAGTACTGCCTATAGGTCAACAATTGCAAATATACCATGTCCCCTACTTCATATTTCCTTTCCGTTCTATGCTAATCTGCATACAACTTTTGTTGATTATGTGCTTGCTAAAGATTGTCCTTGAAAGTTTTAAGGATATCTTGACTTTGTTGGATCAAGTCTTTAGCTCCTGGAACTCTACTTTTAGGAATGACCAAATAAACAAAATACTTTGCATCGTACCCGTACAAAGCTTTGAAACGTGTCATTCCGATTGACATGTGATAAGAAGTATTATAGCAGAATTCTGCTAAATGCAACC
Organism: Torreya grandis; assembly: GCA_037957365.1. NCBI lineage: Eukaryota > Viridiplantae > Streptophyta > Pinopsida > Cupressales > Taxaceae > Torreya > Torreya grandis. The sequence goes on from JARHVA010002648.1 coordinate 559,221, forward strand.
ATTTGATCCATGCATTTTGTTGCCTTGAAATATAACTCCTTAGATATCTTTCAATCCACATATTGACAGAATCTGTTTGGCCATCCATTTAAGGATGATAACTTGTACTCAGGGTCAATTCAATGCCTGCTAGATGAAACAGTTTTTGCCAAAACAAATTCATAAATTTGTTATCTCTGTCACTAACAATGTTCTTTGGCAGCCCATGTAATTTTAAAATTTCTCTAAAAAATATTCCAGTTACCAAGGGGGCAACATACTTAGTGGGAAGCGGAAAGTAATGAGCATACTTTGTCAAACGATCGACAACTGCAAAGAGGCAACTCTTTCCTTGAACACCAGCAACCTAGTAACAAAATCCATCGAAATACCTTCCCATTTTTGAGTTGGAATGGACAAGGGCTGCAACAATCCTACTGGAAATTCGTGCTCTATTTTGTTTCGTTGGCAAGTAGGACACTCCTTAATGTACTTAAGAATTTCACTTTTAAGCTCTTTCCAACAGAACATTTCTCTTAACTGCATATATGTCTTAAAATAGCTTTTAACATTTTATGCTTAATCTTTGATTCTAGTACCAAGACGATTCTATTTTTATACAAAATGAGACCTACTACCTTGTAACGTTCGTCCCCGGTCTTTCCTTCTAAGACTACATTAGCGAACTCGTTTTTTACATATTCCGTTGTCATGAAAACTTTCCAATCAACGGCAATCATAGATATGGAGCACAAAGATGGTTTTCTCGATAATGCATCGGCCACAATATTATTTTTCTCTCGCACATATTCAATGTTGAAATCAAAACCTTGAACCTTGCTCACCCATTTTTGTTGTTATCATTCAAATCTTTCTGAATTAAAAAAAAAATCAGACTATTATGATCCGTTTGGACCACAAATTTTCCACATACCAAGTATTGGCAAAACTTGGCCAGCACATGCATGATTGCTAACATTTCTTTGTCATATATAGAGTACTTGCGCTCATGTTCTTTAAGTTTCCGACTTTCGGATGCAATTGGATGACCTTGCTACATTAGAACAGCACCTATTCCTTCACCCGACGCGTTGCATTCCAACACAAAGGGTAATAAAAGGTTTGGTACAGCCAAAACTGGACATGAACTCATCGCTTTGAGCAATTTCAAACCAATGAAAGGCTTCCCTTTTTGTTAAATTAGTCAAAGCGACAACTATTCGAGAGAACCCTTTAACAAACCTTCGATAATAAGTGCATAACCCCAAGAACCCTCTCAATTGAGTCATGGTAGTAGGAGGGGGCCAATCTAATATAGCTTGGATTTCTTCTTGATCAACGTGCACTCCTTGCCTATTGATGACATGCCCCAAGTATAAAATCTCCAACATTCCAAATTCGCATTTAGACATTTTAACAAAAAGTGATTGCTGCTCCAATATTTCTAACACTATATCTAAATGTTTTAAATGTTCCTCCCATGACGTATTATATATCGATATATCATAGAAGAAAACCAAAACAAGTTTTCTCAAATGTTTACTAAATATGTGATTCGTGCATTTATTTGGCCTATCAGATGATAACAAAATCCCAATTTCTAACTTTTTACTTGATCATAGAATATCACCCTATTTTTTGAACCATGAATAATTTATTTAGCATTAATATCTAATCATTGATTTCCATAATTAGGTAAATTCATCTCTTTAAATCACTTCTTGTATTTGATTTCAATATCTTTATTTCCATGCAAGTAATTTATCTTTCATTTTTAGAGACTGAAAGGTGGATGGAGCATTGGTCAATCCGAAAGGCATAACCAAGAACTCAAAATGTCCATAATGACATCTGAATGCAGTTTTCTGAACATCTTCGTCCCACACTCGGATTTGATGGTATCCTGATTTTAAATCAGTTTTGGAAAAGAAAATAGCTCCATGGAACTCATCGATTAGATCATCAATTCTTGGTATCAGATATCTATTCTTAATAGTCTTCTTATTCAATTGTCGGTAGTCTATACACATTCTCAACGTGCCATCTTTCTTCTTGACTAGGACTACGAATGAAGCAAAAGGGCTTGAACTTGACCTAATATGCCCCATTTCCAACAATTCTTTGATAGCCTTTTCAATCTCTTCTTAATAGATTCTAGGGTGGTGGTATGGGGCGATTATTATTGGCTTGGTACCGGTTTCTAACTCAATGATATGTTGAAACCCTCTATCTAGTGACAACCCATGTGGAATATTCTCAAAAACATTATCATGTTTATTAATTATGGGCTGAATATCGTCAGGATGTCTTTCCAGCTCCGATTTTGTAGAGCTCACAAAACATTGTGCCACCCATGAAACTTGGCCTTTCATGAATGTTCTTTCCATCTTCTTGGTTGTAATCACTTGGGGGGCTCCATTAGCCATACCCTAAAGTACCACTTCTTTCCCATCTACTTTAAATTTTAATTCCATGATTTGATAGTTTTCGGTAAATTCCTGCAAAGAATGTAGCCATTGAAATTCTAACAACAAATTTGTTTCACCAATGCCTACGACATAGAAATCATCATTTATTTAATGTCTTCCCAATATGAGACAGAGTTGTTGAATTTTTAGAGTGCATGGAATGGTAAAACCATCAGCAACTATCACTTTAAAACCTTGAAATTCTTCGGCTTTCAAACCCATTTTTGTTACTAGTCCATCAATGAAATTGTGGGTGGCCCCCTTATCTACCAACACAGTGATTTTCTGCCCTTGCAGACTCCCTCTTACTCTAAAGGGATGGTATTTCAAAGCCCCCAATAAAGTCGCAAGGCTACTCGCCAATGTCTTTTCCACTTCTTCTGGTTCACGTAATGTTTCTTCAAATTCAACTTCTTCATCATCAGATTCCCCATCAAAAATAACTTCGATGTAATGGACTTGCCCCTTTCCCAAACAATGGTGACTTGGTACCCAAGGGTCCTTACAAGTGAAGCATGAGTTTTTCCTCCTAGATCATTTCTTGCTTCCGTCTCTTTCCCTGATTTAGGTGGATCCCTTGGTTGGAATCCTCCTGATTGAAAGGGTCTTCTTTGTTGGCTATATGGTGTTGTCCTTTGCTGCCCTAAAGGCATGGTCCGTGGCTGTCCGCTATTGGTTATTCTCGACTGCATAAATGGCACCGTTTTATTTCTTGGCTCCAAATCCAATGCCTTTTTGATTGTTTCTTGGAAGGAGGGATTAAAGGCTTTGATTAAACCCTTGAGTGGTTCAATCAATCCTTCCATGAACAATACTATAAGCTACCTTTCAATGACATCCGGAACCATCACGACGAGCCTTTGAAACTCCACCACATAGTCTTCCAAAATGTTACTTTGTTTTAATAGGGCCAATTCCTAAAAATGAATTCCAAAGTCAATTCTATCGAACCTTTCAATCAATCTCCTAGTAAATTCGTCATATGATCTAATAAGATCATGCCTTTGTGCAATCCACCTATGATACCACCATTCACGAGTTGTTCCTTCAAGATGAAGGGTTGCGAATTTGATCACTTTTTCTTCCATCATACGTCGAAGAGATAAGTATATAAATAATTTATGTATTCATGCCCGTGCCATGCATTTGTTAGAGCCACTAAAAGTAGACCAATTCAATTTACCCAACTCATGTTGAAGCTCGTTGAGTATTTTGGGGTCTATGCTCTGTTTTGGTACCATTTTGATTGCTTTTCATTTCCATGAATTTTGTGAGTGGTACTTCGCTTCGTATTTCATCTCAAGGATCTTGATATTCTTCCAAACAAAATGTAAGGTCCTCTTTCAATGAAGTTTGGGTTTCTTCTTCCATAATCGATTTGTTTCTTGAAATAAATTTACGCTGAAAAAGTCTATTTGAAGAACTCATGGTTGTTTTTTGAGGGATTTGATTATGGCTAGTATTAGAATGGCTATTTTCACCATTTTGATATCTAGGATTTGTCATAGATTGTATTGCGAGAGCTAATTGAGTCATTGTATTACCCAGTTGCTCTTGACCTTGGATAAGCCCATCCATCCGTTCATCATCTTGGTTCCTCTCTCCCATATTTGCCCTTTTGTCTCCCATTTCAGTTTCTTCCCTTTGTTGATCAGAACCCTTAGTTTTATTTCTCAAATAATATCGTATTTATTTATCGTCACCTTACATGAAGTTTTTGTTCTACACGCTGGCAGGATAGAGAGCTTTAATACCACTGTAATATTCCTAATCAGAATATTATACAAGAATTCGATTTGCTCGAAAATCCCTTGAAATAATATTTTATAAATGTAAACTTGTACTTAGAATAATACTTTAAATTATAAAGTAATTGTATTAATAATAAAAGTTAAATCTTCAAGGGGTTTCGTCCTTGGATTAATGATGACAAGGGTTTTCGACCTTGAAATAAAATTACATGATTAAGGGTTTCGTCCTTAAAAACGGTTGTAAAGCATGATGTTTGTACAAGGTTGAATGTTTGAATGTATGATTGAATGATTTTCCTTCTCACCAATCACTAAATATAAATACCTTCATAGCTTCCACCAAACGATATGTCTTCGCCAAGGATTGTGACCTTTCGTCAAATCAATGCTTAAGGACTAATTAATTAATTAATAAATAATAAATGTTGTTAATGACTTTAATGACTGCTGCTTATAATACATAACTATTGTTGTATGTGCTCCATCCATGGATGATTTGTTTATTGATTGCCAGCGCTCCTTCCATGGCGAGTTGCTAATAAAATGGCAGCACTCCCTCCTCAATTGGGTGGTAATTAGCGATTTGGTGGAGGGGATATTAAATTTCTTTTCAATCTAACAATCTTATATAAGAAATGACAATAAAATAATATTCATGATTGCAACACTAAAATGTCATGAATGCTTTATGGCAATATCATGTCAATTTTACAGAATGATAGAAATTAATAAGGAAAATACTGTTATAGATTTACTGAATAACCATCAAGTCCTACCATAATTTATACCCTATCTTGCAATAGCTAGTTGCGATACTTTAATCATGGGACGGCTATACCTGCTGCAGCTAATCATGCTAGAATGGAATATGTATTGCAATTATTATGATATGCCACATTAATTAATGAATTAGGTAGGTATAGCACTGAAAAGCATGTGAGTTATGGTTTTCCTAATAGGAACACTGTAAAGGTTTTCTATCTTAAACTAAAATCAGTCACTACTCTACAATATAACCAGATAGTATGACAACTAAAAGGAATCAGAAACAGAAATCATAAAGCAATAAAGAGGGAGACCTTGACAATTCTAGCACCAGAAGCATGAGCATTCAGTACCTGCACAATTAAATAGGTCATTTACATGAATAAGACATTAGAACTTTTGAATGCCAGTCCTTAGGAATTTAAATACATAATTGATAAATAGTATATAGAAACAAGACATTCTTTGATACATACTAAGGCTATATAGCATGCAATATCAACTCTTCCGAATAATAAAGAAAATAAATATATAGTGCCTGCTTCAAAGGAAACCATCACCTCCGTTGGTGTCATTGCACCTGGGATGTACAAAATCTGTGAGTCTTTGAAAACCTCCAAAATCTCCTGAATATGCCACAGAAATTGTAACCAACCTCAATGTTAAGAAAATTGATTGTACATAATAAAAGCTAAAAAATATAGTTTTATACAAGTCTCATATTTTTTTACTCAATGGTAAGGAGTCTTGATAATTCTATATAATTTCACAAATAATAGAGTATTAATTTAATATTATCTTCAGGGCTTGCATTAATAATTAAGTAAATGTAGACAAATCTAACCTTAGATAAATGGATCAGCTTATATTTTGAAAATGAGTATTACATTATCCAAATGGAAGTAAGTTGAAATCAATCCTTTGCACTTATTATGATTTCAAACAAGTGGCATGTATGTTGAAAACCATGTCCCTGCTATGACTTGAATGTAGGGCTTGCTAGGGCCCTCTATAACTGCACTATTGCCCCCATACGAGTTCCATTTTTCCCACGTTGTAGATGATATTTATTAATTATATAGCACCTCAATCATGTACACTTGGCAAACTCAGACCTTGGTTGTTCCTCTCAGTTCTAGACCTTTCCCACTTCAGCAAGTCTCGCATTTGCTCTCTCATGCCCCTTGGCCTATCTCTTAGTCCAACCAATCTTATGTTGATGACCCAGGCCTTCTATCTTGCCCAGAATGCTTAAAACCTACTTATCTTATGCCTCTGCAAGTTCTAAACTTGTCCCTGTTTTCTTACACCCTGGACACTTGCATTCTGGACAGACACCTACGTCAACATAGGTGCCCTGTTCTTACACAAGTGTCCAGTGCCCTAAAAGTCATCTAATTTGCAAATGAAATGTATTCTAATGGTTGGCCTAAGTGCTATTATGTGAGATATTCTCCCGATAGGAGAGGTATATGCACGATCACTCCCCATTCTAAACTCACCTAGCATTCATATCAAAGAACATTCAAAGAGCATTCAATTGAGCAAAGATCTATTTTCTCTTATTCTCAATTCAGTCATAGGAACAACACATGTACAAGTCTAAAGCACTGAAGGAGCAGCCCAATAGTCGGATTTGCCAAGTTACAAGCTAGGTCACTGTTGTACTTGCTTTTCACATATTGCATCCTCATGCACACACAAACCAACACATTCGGGGAGAACTAAATCAATCCGAGGCCATCTTCGGAGTAGTGGCTATGTAGCAACACCCACTGACGAGAGGTCTTTGGGGTTAGCTCGACACCAAGGGCCCACTAACCCATTTTTACCAAGGCCACTATGAAGATGAAGAACTAGGGTTTTGATTATTTGACAAGAAGCAATAGTCCATGACCCAAATCTGAATGCACTAGAGCGAAGGTGACGACGAACCCAAAAACATCTAGGTGGTCACATTCAATTTCAATAGGTATTACATACTAGACACCTGCATTCGAGCCAGACACTGGCGTCGACACACCAATCCTACACTGACACAAGCGTCCACAGCTATAGAGGCACTTAATCCAAAATTTGGCAATTGTTCCAGAATATTCTTCTAGTCTGCGTCTTGCCTGTTCCAAACCCAGATATGTATTAGCATCAGAACCATCTAAGTATCTTATTTCTTTGTCATTGCAATATCTAGCATAGTTGTACTTTATATTTTTATCATTTCTTAGCATAATAAATTTAGTATATGTTCTATCTGAGCTTTGTAATTAATTGGTCTGCTATTGATCTGTTTATAGCCATTGTGCTTATTCATTTCTATATTATTAACCCTATCTACCCCATATTAGGATCTATATCTAAATTTAAGGTTAAACACACATGTGGATTGACCTTGCAACAACTCCCAAGCCTACCTTGGCTTGAGCTTACATTGCTTGGCTTTGATAACCTTGTTCAAAATCATGGACTAGCTAGGACTCAAACCTAGGACCTCCATTAGCATTTATAGGGTGTTTTCCCATTGTACTATCAACCCCTCACATGTTCTAATTTTCTCCAAGTGTTGACTTACATTCAAAAAACATAAGCATTCATTTTTTCTGAAATGGGGATTTATTGGACCAATAAACCCCCATTTCGTAAGAAGTTTCCAATGAGAGGGTTAAAAATCCCCCTGAGGGAGAATTAAGAAGGCAATGACTTCGTCTGAGTAATATCATGGTTTAACATATAGATATGTTGGACAAATTGGGGTGAAAGCCAACTTGGCATCCTTGGATAGGAATTTGGACCTATTTGATATGCAAGTATCCAAAAGCATTTATCATCAGTTTTTCAATATTTAAGTGCCTTAGTTATGGCAGATCTGCGCAGGCACAAGTCTGAAAACAGATCTCATACCAGTACCATAAAACACAAAAAACTAGGCTTTAGGCCAATGATTAACTTCTACAACCATTCTATTTTGCACAAGGAGGGTAATGTATTGAATCTAAGGCATAATTTCTACTGTTTTGCAACAGATTGAGATTGGTTTTGTTCCCACCTTGAAGCTTGCAAAAAATGAGGCATTTTAGACCATGTATATACAATTTGAACCATAGATGGGTTTGCTTGCTATCCTCATGTTTATTGATAATCTTTGGATGGATTGCTATCACTTACGAATTAAGATTTAAGGGAAGAGGATTGGGGTTCAAACATTGTCTCCTCTTTTAGTATGTATTGGCAAGGTTTGGTTTACTCTTAAGCTTGGCCAAGAGGTAGAAACCCATGTGTGCAAAATTTAAACAATTAGGTAGATGGAAAGAAATCCCCTTATAAGCCTCCACAAGGGAGGCCTCAAATGCCTACTTGGTGTCTGCCTTGGTTATGGCCTAAACAACGACCTAAACCTTTTACCTATATATGCCATTATTAATGTCTTTGGCTTGTTACGATGTTCTTGCTCCCAATTGAGATTCCATGTGTGAGGAATTTCTCCTCTGCCTGAGCTCTAATTGTGAACCACTTCCTTTGGTGAGTGGTCTGACATTTTTGAACAACTTTGTAGATAATGATTGTTTGGTTCCTTGTAAACTTGATCTTCATATCCATGATTTGATCCATCTCTACAGGTACACTACAGTCAATATTCAAATATTTTGATTTTTGTTTTGTTGTAGGACATGATACTTATCAAAGAACAAGCAATACATTTAAAAGGGACTTCATACCTTTATAGCCATCGCAGCAACAGGTAATTTTTAAGCAATGGGGGACGGATTTCAACATACCTTTTAAGGTTAATCGATTCCATTGATGCAAATACATAGTGGGCAAGGGCCACAACCCTGCCCAAAAGCATAGAAGAAGCACAATGTCCTTCATTTATGAGAGAATTTTAACTCAGTTTGGCATTCTACAACAAATCACCATTGACATGGGTAGACATTTTGTGAATGAAATTATAAGCTGCCTCCCAACCAAGTTCAATATTTATCACACCTTGTCTAGATTACATTATCCAAGAGCCAATGATCAAGTTGAGACAACCAAAAAATTATTCATGGCACTCGTGTAGAAGCCATGCAGCATAGAGCAAGCAAACTTGGAGGAGAGAATGCCAACAGTGCTCTAGGGTTATAGGATAGCATATATGGTGACCATAGATCACACACCCTCCCAACTTATGTACGAGTAGGAAGCCATTGTGCCAATGGAATATCTAGTGTCAAATCTCCAAATAACAGTTGAAAAAAAATAGGAGATTGAGAGATACTCAAGGAACGACTCTTCAAAATGAACCAGCTGGATGGGTGGAGGATAATTTCCAAGTGGATGACTAATATAATACAAAGAGACGAAAATAGTGACACAATAAACACCTTCGTCAAATGAATTTTAAGCTTGGCACCCTAATATTCAAATGTAATGGAAGACACAAAATATAGAGTAGGGATTTTAAAATGTTATGCCTCATCCTTTAAAAATACCTCGGACCCTTTAAAATTAATAAAGTCATGGATAATGGGTTAGTTCGAATTGAAAAGCTGGATGGATCAACATGCAAGGACTTAGTATGACCTTGTCGAAAACAACAGGTGTTTAGCTAGGAGGACTATGGGTAATGGGTAAGAGATAAATGATGGTATGTGATAAATTGGTCTCATGATATTAATATGGCCAAAAATCCTTCTTATGTGTCGTAGGTCCCCATATAACTCTATGTTGTGAATGGAAAGTGTAGTCGTTTTAATACTTACATTTAATAATAAACTAATCAAGTTTGACACACTTCACACTTGTAATTGTTAGCTAGTTTGTATTTATAAATTTACATATTATTTAACTAATCTAATTACAACACCCTTTACAAACCTTCCTATACCAATTCTAGTAATTTTTTAGCCTCAGTGATGTTGTGCAACAAAGTGTTGAAAACACGATGGAGAACAAAACTTTTCTTGGAAAAACTAATTGTATTTGGTTACCTATGTAGATAACCATAAGTTATCTAGGCTCTAATGTGTAGGGTACTTGGCAAGACCCATGAGGTCTATTAGAAAAACGCATTAAAGAACAGAGGAAGAATGTTGAGGGCATAGGCTGAGTTGATCACTCATAACCGACATGACCCTTCTTTTTCCTAGGTGTACACCAAATATAAGGCTTATGACACATCAAAAGATAAGCATAACTGAAACCGAATATTAAGTCTCTCTCGAGGAGCCGTTTGATTAGTATTTGTGCCTATTTCTTGGATGCTTGTATCCCTTGAACAAATAGTAGTGCCAAGGTTAGATGGATATATGTCAAAGGAGTTGGCATCGCTAGCTACTCTGGGACTAATTGGGTACATTATCATAAGCTAATGAATGTAATAGGTTAATGATCAGCAATTATGCCCTAGTGGTAGAAAGTAGAGTGTGTACCTAGAGCAAATATATGATAGTACTACATTGAACCGATTATCTATATGGGCAGGTTACACAATCTACATGTTAAGGGTAAACATGTCAGCCTTGTGAGGAGGTCTCCAGAGTGTAGCTCTATGTCATCATAGATGTAAAGCTTATTGAACTGATAGGTGCAGTATGGATACATGGATAGTACTACATTTGTCAATTACCTATATCACTAGGATCAAATGCCATAATGTTAAGGTAAAAGTACCAAACTTAGTGTACGAGGAGTGGCATGATGTTGTGTCTTCTATCGCACTCATTAAGAACCTAGATTACCCAATCACCTATATGCTAAAATCTTCATAGTGGCATTAAAACCTAATGGAAAACTTAGTTGTCACCTACATGGTAAATTTTGCATGGTGAAAGCTAAAGTTTGCATAGTGAAACTAAGACCCAAAGGAAAGTTCGGTTTATCACATAAATGCTAAAGTCTACATAGCTATTCTAAGACTTGATTGAAAATCTTACTCCATCACCTCTATGATAAAGTCTACTAGTGACATTATGACTAGACAAGGGAATGAATACCCCTAATGATCCTAGTATGGAACCTGGTACTTTTTGAAAAAAAGGAATAATGTTGCTATTTAGCAATATACCTTAAGCTTTGAATAGATTGGGATTCATGTTTAAGAAGCATAACAACATAAATCACCTATACATGTAAAACAAAATGATATTCTATTGTATTCGTTTGGTAAAAACAAACATGTAGTTTTCATGATGAGTATGTAATAGTATTATGACTTGGTATAAATCTCGTATGCTAAGGATTGTCATACTTGTATGTGTGAATATTTTGTGTATCTGCAAAATTTGTATGTATGTGTGCAAATATGTATTGTTGTGTTTGGTGAATATTGACACCACATGAACCCCTGCAACACGGACTACTCTTGTCATCTATGACTATCATTGATGTGTTGGGGTGGGTAGGAATATTTTGTTCGCCATTTGGTTGAGATCATCTTGCCCCCTCTCGAGAGCAAGCTCCAGCAAGAAACTAGTTGAAGACTGAAGATTTCTTCCTTATCTCCTATTCTTACATCTTGCAATTGTATTTCCTATGGGAAAACACAATGTACTCGTAATAAACTCCGATGAATAAACTCGTGAGTCGAATATTATATTTGGTTTTACTTTAGCATTGTACTATAAACTTAATTGTATGTTGAATGTATTGAAGAATCTGATTGTAATTGGAAACTTTTATGTATAAACGTAATGCTTAATAATTAATTTAAAAAATTAGTGCACATTTTCACATGTTTGCTACAAACACAACAAATCATTTCTACAATAGATTCCACATCAGATGGTAGATCAACACCAAGATTGATGATGGTTATGGAAGATGAATCAGTTGGAACATGAACGGTTCTTGAAACTCTTTGTATCCTATATACATATTGTAATATGTATCTTTCCATGCTTTCAGCAGAGAAGACAGAGTTAGAGTGTATGAATAATCTACAAGCATCGATTTGCACATTGATCTAGTCCAATTTTGTTACATCCTACCCACCTAAATAATCCTCTTCAAGAATTCAATATATACACAGTCTAACACTTGCATTGTAAATCTCCTTTCCTTTTTTGTTCATACTTATAGAAGAGAAACTTTGCTTGCACTTATTCCATGAATGTGTAATGGTTATTCCATACCTCTTTATTAACTTCCATTGGACATTCTTCTAATATAAAGCTCTAATTGAACAAACCCATCTACTTCAGTTAGCTGTATATTGTCCTCCATGCACCTCCTAGGCTCGTCACAAGCCATTGGTATCAAAGCAATTTTCCATGAAGCATTTTATCAATGCATGTCAACTTGTTCTCAATATCAAAAAAAGGCATTGTTTCGGTCTATCCCAAAGAACAAAGACATAATATAAGATGGCTGATGAAACCAAGAAGTATCCCCACATCAGACATTCAAAAGCTCATTCAAGCAGGTTGGAAGGAACAAAGGAAGGAACTTCTCTTCCAATCCTCTGATCTAATGATGCAACCACGTCCTGCCACCTCTGCAGCTCCTACCAATCCTTCTTTTCAGCACCAAAATCCATTAAAAGTGCAAGTTGACTTAGATAACCCAGTGTTACAAGGAAAAATCAAGGCTAAAGCATTGGATGGGTGGCTACAGCAACTAGAATTTTACTACACCGTCAACAAGTTCTCCAGACAAACAAAGGATCACATTTTCCACTTCAAGATGTCCAACTCAACACTCAAATGGTGGAGATCTCATACATAGTTCATGAAATACAATTATGCCCATATCAAGATATTGAATTCAATAGAATAAGAAGCATTTATAAAAGTAGTGATTTTATTATGCATATAACAAATCTTTGCTCTTATCTCTCACCTATCACCTATCATATTGTACCTAAGTCTATTCTATGGATGTTATAGTAACCACCCAATAAACAAGCCTAACAACATACATAAATAGCTCAACCCCATAACCTTAAACTATAATGTAATAAATCCTAATATCACCGGCTCACCCGCCACCCCACCCTCCAATTTAGGGTCTTCGAATTGCCCTGCCCATAGATAGAAAGGGCAGGCTGCAAAGACCCACTCTATCTATCTGGCCCAACGCCCTGTACCAGTCATGAGGGGCATACCCCTGAATCCAGTCATGAGAGGCCCTGACCCAATATCGTTATTTCGGTTGGCCGGTCGGCTGGTCTGGCCTATCTATATATCTCTCCGACATTAGGGGGCCTAGGGGAACCCCGCCTGCTGGCCTATATATAGAACTCTATTGTTTGGCCATCCTATCTATATATATGGGAGACCTGAACAGATATATAGAGTCTATAGTCAGGCCGGTGAGTTAGATAGTCCTTTTTGTAGTTTCCAGGCATCCTTCATGCATAGCATATACAGTAGGCATTGCATTGACACAGACTATTCCCACTCCATACAAGCGCCGACAACCCCCTCTATGTATCTATGGGTATTCGCTATGAGATAATATAGAGTGGAGCCCAGATAGATATATAGGGTAGATATATTAATTAAAATACTAGGAGAGAATTAAATTTGTATGTGAACTGCAACATACTCAGAATTTGACATACATACAATCAGTAGTGATAATGGCATCACTACACCTTAGCAGGATATGGTCTTGCTGAGCAATAATATGAATGGCAACATACACTACCATTCGACAAACACAATTGTGCGAATTGGCCTCACAACACTCATATGAATAAGGACACACCCAACTATTCTCCTAGAAACAATAGTGTGGCTGGGCTTCACTACATTTCTTCAATGACATTTGGCCTCACCGGATATCAACAACATCACTAATGAGGCTTGACCACACTACATCCTCAGGTGGGACTAAAATTCACCTTAACTACCCCTCTGGTTGGACTAGGCCTCACCAAATAGTTACAATGCAATAGTAGTGGGAATGAGTCCTCACTAGGCTTTATCAATGGGAGTTGACCTCATTGATTATCTAGCACGTTAGAGTACAATTTTCGTAATCTCCTTCATTGGTGATCACCGTCTTTGACTCTATAGTTTTTTTGCACTAGATTTGCTGCTGAAGCAATAAGCTAGCCTTCAAGCTAGTACAAATCTCAAGACTAGTACTTATCCTCCAACCTCATTTGAACTCAGCTCAATTGGGGTTAACCCTGATGGTCATGTGCACCACAGACCATTCCATGAAGCACTCTGATAGTTCTTGCATTGTTTTTCTTGTGTGTTTGTCTCCTACATGGAAATACCATTCCCCCCTCAATAAAAAAACTTGTACAGATGTAATGTTTTCCTGAAAATTCATCCTTTTACAATATTCGACTGATTGGCTAAAAAATACAAAAAAAGTAATGAAATGTTTTACAAAAAACAATTAAATCTAAAGACCTTCAGAAGCTGAAGTGAAAACCTTTAGAAGAATATTATATGTGTATGTTTGGCTCATACTGACAAACTTTTTTCAAGAGAATTATCTTGGATCTCACAACATTGAATTAAATCAATTTCAAACCGTTTAAAGGAACCTTACAAAGTATGTTAAGCATTCTAACAAAGTGGTGAAGAATCAATACTCACGATCCATAGATCACTCCTTGAAGCCGAGTCCTACACTTGAGGACAAGGCTATGAAGAAAGTCACCATTGACGAAGCAGCAAGATGCTTGATTTGGAAAGTGGTGGATAATGGTGTCTAACATGCCATGGAGTTGAACATTCACTGCCATCTCTCAAGGACTGATTGGAGATCAAGCTACAAGCAGATACTTGTTGAAATTTCAGTCAAAGAAGGGTTGTGTCTTGTCCCTAGATCATTCACATGGCTGAGTTTGGCGAAGAGGGTCGTGTATGGCAGCTGCTATACCAATCTTTTATATGATGCCAGCAACAGTACCAATCTCTTTTACACTTGTATGACATTACTAGCCAGCTCAACATTTTGTATGCAGTCGCACAAGTAGTCCCAGTCATACATTTAAGTAATCTTTAGTTTGTTAATGTTGTTGAAGCATTTTCAGACACTATATGGTTGATTCCAGACCCTATATCACTGTCATTTTGGAATTTTGTAAACAATTTAAAGTATGACAACTGCTGTCCTATTCCTTTTGCTGTTGTTTGCAACAGAACCAGCCTCTAAACACTTTTTATGACAGTCACAAGAGTGTTTTCAGTCACAAGGTGGAAGGATTTTCCACCTACCATCAATGAAGAATTGTTTGTAGCTGTTATGGAAGAGTTCCCAACCACCACCATGTTGATTGTGAGCCAGAAAATGCAACGGTACAGCTACAGCCATGCTTGAGGCCGCAAGAATGCACCTTTGGAATTCCATCCCATAAATGGAGATTATGAAGAAGATGCAAGCATTGGAGGAGAGTTGAACAACACGCCTATGAGGCATGATGAAACCTACGTTACCGGATACGCCTCCCCCAGGCCCTGGGAGCGCGCCAATACGAGGATACGGTACGGTACGGGTACGATCCGCAGGGGATACGCCCAGGGCACGTCTTGCCCCCTGCGGATATGGCCGGATACGTCCGTGCATTGGAGGAGAGTTGAACAACACGCCTATGAGGCATGATGAAACCTACGTTACCGGATACGCCTCCCCCAGGCCCTGGGAGCGCGCCAATACGAGGATACGATACGGTACGGGTACGATCTGCGGGGGATACGCCCAGGGCACGTCTTGCCCCTTGCAGATACGGCCGAATACGTCCGTGGGAGCGCGCCGATACGAGGATACGATACGGTACGGGTACGATCTGCGGGGGATACGCCCAGGGCACGTCTTGCCCCCTGCGGATACGGCCGGATACGTCCGTGGACGTATCCGGCCGTATCCGCAGGGGGCAAGACGTGCCCTGGGCGTATCCCCCACGGATCATACCCTTTTAAAGTTATTTAATTTTTTTTTTCAACTGTCTGGGACTGCATCCGCCGCTGCTGTCTTTCACCCTTGCTGCCTCGGCCGCCACTGTTGCCTCAGCCGCCATTGTTGCCTCCGCCTTTGCTGCCTTCCCACAGCCGCTGCTGCCATCGCGCGGTCCAGGTAGGTCGCACGGCCCGGCCGTAGGTTTTATTTATTTTTTCTTTTAGTTTTACACTTATTAATATTTATAAATTTAAAAGTTATTAACTATATTAAGTTTTAATAAAAAGTTATTAACTATAGTCTATATTAAGTTATTAACTATTTTTAATTTAATATTAATATTTAATAACTTATTTTTAATTTAATATTATTATTAAGTTATTTATTATATTATAAATTATTAATACTTATTATAATATTAAGGTATTAACTATTTTTAATTTAATATTAATATTTAATAACTTATATTAACTTATTTTTAATTTAATATTTATTTTTAGTTTTTGACTTAATAATAATTAAGTTATATAACTTATTTGAAGTTATTTTCAATATTTTGTTTCTTCTATGCATATTATGTGGTTAATTTTGCTTATATGGCTATATTTTTATATTTTTAATTTTTTATATATATTTTTGTACGGCCGTATCCAGCCGTATCCAAACCACCAAAAAGAAAATCGACGTATCCCCGTATCCGATACTCGTACCCGTATCCGTATCGGCAACTTAGAATGAAACGGTTGAAGGAGTGGTGTGGGGAGTTCTTGATTTCATTGACATGTTTGCTCTATGTGTAGGTTTAAAATTTGGGACAGCCATGCCAAAAATTCTCAACTTCCACACTGCTGTCACAAACATTTTCATCCCCTACGCTACTGCTATTTCATTGATGCACTTACTTCCAATAGCACTTTCAGCTCCTACATGGTTCATACCCTTGATGGGGGCAAAAGGAGATCAAATATGCTTCTATTATAACATTTTCAGAGTGTTAGAACAATTGTTATCAGTCAGGTACAGCTATAAGTTGGCACAAGTTAAGGGAGCTTTTTGAAAGAAAGAAGTTGGGGGAAAATTTCAGAAGAAGCAAAGCATCATGGCAACCACTCTAGCATCCTGCCAACACCTTGCACATGTAGGAACAGCCCATATGAGTGTTGATAAAGAGACTCTTATGAATAAGAGAGTGCATAGTTTGCATATGTCCAAGGAGAATACAATGATCATGGCACGTGACAAATATGAGTGGGAACAGCTCAATTTGTTTTCAGCCCAAACAAAGGATGAAGAGTATGTTGTTGCAACAAAGGTGGAAGAGGTTGCTGAAGTTTTTCCACACTCTAAAGAGTCCTGAGGTTGATTTGAGATACTGGTATTTTCAAATGGATACAAATACAAAGAGTGAAGAATGGAGCTTGCAATTGCTTGAGGGCAAGCAATTTTGGGAAGGGAGGACCATAATGTGCCCTTTTCAATGCTAGCTTGCTAAGGAGACCTTTGGCCCAATTTGACTTTCTGTGGATAAAAAGAGAGTACAAGGGAAGTACTTTAATGTTATATCTTTAAGTTGATTAAAAGTGGCTTAAGGAGGAGACTTTTAAGTTAGCACTTAATTAAAAGGATCATGAGGATTCACTTTTTAAATATTTGAATATTTCCTTCCATTTTGAACGCCCCAATTGGGAGGAAAGGATATAAAAAAGGAGGTTCATTTTTGGATTATGTTCTGATGATCAACTAAAATTCAAAGTTTGAGCAGCTTGCTTATGCTTTCAGCCCTAGAGGACAAAACCCCTCTTTGGTATTCGGGTATTGAGGACGAAACCCTTCAATGTCCAGCATATGACTCATTCTAGAAGTCATATTTGAGCATGAACTGACAGATTTAAAGTCTAAATCACCTTTCCAAGTGCAACACAGCAGAACAACTTGTGGAGATGGGATGTAGCTGTTATCAGTCCTATTTAGGGCAGCAAACTTTATTTTCAGCTCTGTTAAGGGTAGTAACATCAGTGAGCACCCTCTCCTAGGGTAGTGAACCCCTTGAGAGTTTGAAACTACAGTTTATGGGATAGTTTGCAGAAAATGCTGATATTTTTCAATCTAACAATAAGATGGTTATTATTTAATAATTTTCAGACCTGATTTTGTTGTGAAAAATCCGACTTATGGGCTTAATAAATATTTTGAATATTCTAAACATTTTATGATAGTTTCTATGAGCAGAAACAATTATTTTATGCATGAATAATTATTTCTCAGAATTCTGCAATTTATGATTAGGGTTTCTATAAAAATCAGAATTTAATATTTTTGGTATAAGGGTTTGCTAGAAAACCCTAATTGTTCTAAATTGTCCAGAAAAGGGACATTTCATTTCAATACCACATTAGATGGAATTCAAACAAACGTCAAAGCCACTAAACCCTTAGCCATATACTATGCGAGATGTAGAGATAAACAACCTCTTCGTGATTATAATCTTGATAAAACAGAGATTTGTGGTATTTGTGAAAAGAATTATTCCACTAAACAATGTGATTTACTTCTTGCCATTAAGAATCATCTCATAAAACATACCGAACCTAAAGAAAAGCTTGTCATACAAAGACAAGGGAACAACTTTTCTTATAATCAATATCCAAATCAGTTTGTTCCAAAAGTTCCTATCAATCCATGGGCTATGCCATGGTTTGTTCCATAACCTCCACAACAACAGGAAACACAAGTTTGACCTCCACAAAAATGGATACCTCAACAAAATCAATAACAATGGGTACCTCAACTGCATTCAATCAACAGAGACGATTCCCAAATCAGCAACAAGCTTTGTTCCCTGGTCCTTCCAACATGCCCCAACAAAATGAGCAAGTCAACTGCAATTCCCTGCTCAACCTATAGCACACCCAAAGAATAGGCATGTAGCCCCTACCTACAATGCGGATCAAAGAGAAACAAACAGGTTGAATGCCATGGACTATGACAATATTCAATTACATTCAAGAAAAACCTTGATAGAACCTTCCATCCCAGCTATTATAGAGATACCTGATCAGGAGGAAGAATTAGTTTTTCCTACCAAACAACCAGGAAATGATGAAAATCCTCAAGAAAAGACTCCTCATGCTGCCCCTCCATTAGTACCATTTCTAGGAAGACTTGAGAATTATACTATGCTTCAAGAAATGTCACACATGGTTGAGTTTGAACTAATACAAGAACTTAAGTGTCTAAGCATTGAAGTTCCATTATTGTAAGCCATATGAGATGTCCCTAAACTTAACCGAGTTATCAAAGAGTTATGTGTCAAAACACCAAGGCAGAAGAAACAATATCCTAAGACTGTTCAGATGGAAGGTAAGTTAGTTAATCTCTTGTCAAGAAAACTTCTCCCACTTCCACCCAAGTATGGAGACCAAGGGAGTCCAATAATAACAATATCCATCAGGACAACAAATATACCCAATGTTTTGGTAGATTTAGGGGATGCTATCAATTTCAGGACAGCTGACACATTGAAATCATTATCTCTATCAGCGGTACAGCCAACATCCACTGTCTTGCAGATGGTCAATCAATCAATTGCAAACCCTAAGGGTGTTATAGAGGATGTGCCAATTATAATAGAGTCATGGGAGTATCTTGTTGATTTCATGATACTTCAACCAAGAAATCGAAAAAAGTGGATATCCATTAATCCAATGAAGACCTTGGCTTGCCATAGTAGATGCACTCAGTCTATACATTAGGAAACATGACAATTTCAAATGGACCAAATGCTAGGAATATTTCCTTGTATCCACTTGCAAGACCTTCCCTGGAGTCTCTTGATCACTTATAGGTAGATGAGTCAAACATGATTGAGGATACAAAAAACCTTTGGTCCTTAATAGTCGTCACAATCAAGGATCATGCAAAAGAATTAGCAGATGGGTTCAATGATTATGGGGAAGAAAATGATCATCGAACAATCCAACAAAGTGTTGTCAATTGGGCACAAAGTAGTCAAGAACCCTTTTTAATAGCACTGTGTTGCCCTTTCGCAATAGTCATTCCTCCGGGTGAGTCTTTCTTTAAATATGTTACAACCTTTCACATGTTTCAACCACACCCTTGTCCTTTGAACTCATTAATGAGTGAATACAAGGACATCCACTCAATCTATCTGGGCATTAAACAGATTGCAATCAGTGAAGAAAGATGTTAAATATAAATAGCTATTAATCAAATGAACAAGAGTTGAAATTGTTCGACATATTACACAAATTTAAATGCAATTGCATAGGAATACACTGACATGAAAGGAATCCATCCTGGCATTTGCACTCATCATATCTATACAAAACACGTAAAGGTCAGTAAGACAACCTCGGTGAAGAAGAAACCCTACACTTTGAGACAGTTAAAACTGAAATTGAAAAACTATTACAAATAGGGTTTATATACCCAATCTCTAACTACCAGTGGGTTTCCCCATTGGTAGTAGTACCCAATAAAAATGATAAATGGAGGATTTGTGTAGACTATAGAGAACTCAACAAAGCTACATGGAGAGACTATTTTCTTTTACCATTCATTGATCAAGTCTTAGACAGTTTGGCCGAGAAGAAATATTTTTCCTTCTTGGATGGAACCTTTTAGAATATGTAATGCCCCTGCTACTTTTCAAAAAGCAGTACTTAAAATATTTGTTGAACTAACCAATGAATGTGTTAAAGTCTATATAGATGATTTCATTGTGTATGGAGATTTTTTTGATGAAGCCCTTCAAAGTCTAAAAGTCCTCACTAGATGTGAAAAACATATGTTGATTTTAAACCACAAAAAATATCTAATGTTGGTAGATCAAGGCGTTGTTTTAGGCCATCACATTTTAGCTGAAGGAATACAAGTAGATCCTAAGAAAATTGAAGTCATTTCATGATTGCCTCCACCCATGAACTAGACGGACATTAAGAGTTTCTTAGGACATGCAGGATACGATAGACACTTTAGTGAAGACGTTAGTGGAATTGTAGCACCTATGGTCTCCCTACTCACAAAGAACAATGAATACTTATGGACAATTGAATGTCAACAATCGTTTGAGGCAATCAAGAAAAGACTCATTTCTACTCCAATACTGAGAGGTCCTAATTGGAAATTCCCTTTTCACATTCATATTGATGCCTCTAACACTGCAATAGGAGTCCTTGGGAAAAAAGAAGATAATGGCTAAATGTATGCTATTTACTACATCAATAAGAACTTGACTCCAACTGAAAAGAATTATACAACCACTAAAAAAGAATTTTTGGGCGCCGTTTATGCAATCAACAAGTTTTGTCTTTATATTATTGGTTATGAGGTGTTTGTGTATATAGATCACTCAACTATCAACTACTTAATGAATAAACTAATAGTAAGTGGGCGAACTACGAGATGGTTGTTGCTTTTGTAAGAATTTAACGTAACAATAATTGACAAACTTGGAAAGGCTAATGTGGTTGCTGATTTCTTGTCTAAATTGAACACCGCAGGGGAAAATAAACTAGTTGAAGATAGTTTTTCGGACAAACAACTATTTGCAATGTCAACATATACACCTTGGTTTGCAAACATGGCCAATTATCTTGCTACAAGGAAGTTTCCATTTGATTTCACTAACATAAATGTCTAGATAGGGATAGCTCAAGATTTAAATGGCTTAACGGGATTCTGTTTAAATGTAGAACTGATTTTGTTCTATGCAGTCGTGTGCGAAAAGACAAAGTCTATGACAACCTGAGTCCCTATCATGGTGAATCAGAAGGAGGTCATTATTCATCCCAAATAACTATTAATAAGGTCCTAGGTCTTGGATATTATTGGCCTTCATTTCACAAGGATATCAATTAATATGTAATACAGTGTGATCGATGCCAAAAGATGGGTAAGCCCACACTATCCAATGAAATAACTCTCCATCCTCAAGTGATTTTGGAATCCTTTGAGAAATGGGGATTGGATTTCATCGGTCCTATTAATCCATTGTCACAAGGAAAAGAGTACATCTTGGTGTGCACTGACTATGTCACCAAATGGGCGGAAGAAGAAGCTTTAACAATTGCTCGAGAAGAGAAAGTTGCAAATTTTTTGTATGACAATTCTTCAATGCTTTGAAGCACATAAAGCTATTGTTTCAGATCAAGGGCCACAGTTTACTTCCAATATGATAGAAGCCTTCATTGGACATTTTCAGATCACCCACAAGAAGTCATCTTCTTATCATCCCCAAGCCAATGGTCAAGTTGAAGTCACCAACAGAGAATTGGAGAACATTCTGACCAAGACAGTAGATATTAGCATAAAAGATTAGGCAAATAAGCTACCTGAAGCAGTTTGGGCCTACAACACAACATGAAAATCAACTATAGGATTTACTCCATATGAACTAGCATCTGGAAAAAGACCAATACTTATTAAATTTGAATTGCAAACACTAAGGATAACAATGGAAGTAGGAATTGACTTGACACAACAAAAAAAGAAAGGATCCTACAATTGAATGAGTTAGATGAGATGAGACTAGAGGCACTTCAGCAAATGGAACTCATCCAATAACAACAAAAGATATGGCATGATCAACATATATAAGAAAGGAAATTCAAAGTTGGAGATTGGGCCTTGTTGTTTGACTCCAAATATCAACACCTCAAAAGGAAACTTTGCACCTAATGGCTAGGACCATATAAGATCAAGCAAATCTTTGATAATGGAGTTGCTCGACTACTACCAATTGATGGATACAGAGGGACACTCTTGGTAAATGAACATAGGTTGTGGCTATATCAACAACCAGCCACCAAGGAGGAGTTCACCAAGCAAGTATTGTCACAGCCAAAGTTTTGTTATGTGGAAGAGATCCCCTCTTCCACCCTTACAAATCTCTTGATCCATGGTTCTGATACAGGAAAAGAACTGAAAACCAATAAATGGCAGCTCTTTTCCTTAAAAAAATATAAGGATTGAAAACCAGCAAATGTTGGCTTTTCCCAAACAAGTAATTAAAATGTACCTAGTTGGCTTTCAGCTCCTATTCAACATCTTCATTCCCGATGACATTGCAAGCAACAAGGCAGCTAAAGGTAGTCAAGGTAATTATTCTATTGTTTTACTTTTATATTTAATTATAAGTTTTTATATTATATATAGATCCACTTTTTGAAAATTTATAAAAAGGGAACCCCAATTATGAATCTTACCCCCATCTTGTCCAAAAAAGAATAATAATTATAAGTCATAATGAGATGTCCAAATCATGAGGTGGCATCATTGAAATAAGAGATGTAATGGATTGGAAATTGCAATCCAATCTTCACATGAGGAGAGATAACGACACGAAGTGGCACAATGGAGTGAAAAGAGAGACTTTCCATTTCACAAATCACTTCCCATGCTCAATGTCACTTCAAACACATTCTCCCTAATTACTTTGACCTCAGGAGCTCTCTTGATACTCATTTGCATACTACCCTCCTTCACACTCCTCCACTATCAAACGTTGTTGTATTACCCAGTGAAAACCAGTCATGTTCAGAGCCCACTCCATTTGCCAAAACCCTGTGTTGAAGCCTGCTAATCACTGCCAAAAATTTAGTGTTTTAACCTCTTTGTTCTTGGTGAAAGATATGCTTGTTTACCTCCACTCCCCTAAGATCATTACCTCAATTGGATCATGGGGCAAACGAAAAAATCAAAGACTGGTTTTGTCCAATCATTGTTAGAACAAGAGTCTATTGCAAAAGTGTTTAGGGCTGCAAGATGGATGGAATTTTGGCAAAGTTTGAAGGGCACAATGAACAGATTGTGGAAGATTTTGTTCAAAATCTTCACAAATAATACAAGGTAGAGGGATCAAAATCAAGGTAAGCCCCACCATTATAAGCATGCTCTTTAGCATCCTTGAGGTAGAAAAGTATTTTGCACATGTCAAAGTTTACTATCAAGATTTAATTCAGATCTTTCATAAGGGGAGCCAACTACTAAGTTAGTTCATAGTTGAAAAGGGGAATGTAAAGGAATCAAGAGATAAAGTCTCCCAAAACCATGGGGAATTGTTGCCCTGTGGATAATGAAGTTTTTCACTTGTGAGGGTTGACTTGGCATTGTTTTAGGTACCACTATGAAAATGCTAAACCATTCGAGATATGGAAGAGAGAGAGAGGACTACTTAGTTTAATCATTTCATTTACACTCCCACTAAAGTAATGGTTGAGAGGTGTGTACAAGGAATGTGTAATGTCCCCATTTTCACATCATTTATGAGCAGGTATTGAAGACATTTAGTCCACTCCCTCATAAACTAAAGAGTTCCTTTTGGGGTTTTATTTTATTAATTAATTATAATTACCCGAATAGTGATTTTAATCATTTGTTCATGTAAGGCTATTATTAGTTGATTAATAGAATTTTTTATAAAAATGGTTTCTACCACTAAGGTATTTAATTGAAATAATTATTGAATTATTGCATAAAATTAATTTTAATTACTATTTATTATTTAGGCAATTATTTAATATTAATTTTTGTAAAAAAGAAATATCGGCTTGTAAGTGATCAAAGGCAAAGAGGAAATATGTTAAAAGTCAACAAGAAGAGTTTAAAAAGAGTATTTGGCATTCCCAAGGTGGCTCGCCCCTCTTTGAAGGGTACAAGTACATGGTGGAGTTCTCATTTGAGGGATGTGCTGAAAATTGATATTGATTCTTCATGCTTGAAAAAAATATTGGGATGTATGCCCAATAAGTGTTTGCAAGTTTTTGGAGTTGATTATTCGACAAAACAGTGTCTTTTGACACCACCTTTGCAAAGATGGAATTTGATTACTATCCTAGAGTGGGGCGTCTTGTTTGGTGACTTGTTTGTGTGGCTTTCAAGGCTAATTTGAGGTCAAATTGATCTAGTTTTATTGCTGAAATTTATTGATAATTATTGCTTAAGTGTGGTGTTGACTTCCTATGTGATTGGGCAAGGGTTGCAAGATCTTTTCAAGTGGATAAATAGATAATAAATTCTCATTTATTTATTTATATTTTTGGGCACATTCCATGAGGGTTTTAACTTCATAAATTGTAGATTTATGGCTAATATTTATTGAGAAATTTTCCCAAGTGTGGTGACTTGAATTGAAGTGAAGGTTTGTTGCTTGAAGGGGTTTAAAACCCTAGTTGAAAGGTAAATAATATTTTTGATTTTATATGCAGAGTTTGACCTAGGGCGACTAAGTTGGATGAGGGTTTTGATCACTTTGAAAGCCCAAAAAAGGCGTTGGATTTGTGTGGCTATTTTTGGTAAATTATTTATGATTTTTAGCAAGGGTTTCACAAATATTCAGCTGTTGTTTTAAGTGTAAAATCAAATATTTTACAGCAAAGTTAAATCTGATTTTCATCCACATACAAATGATAAAAATGTATAAAATCTTCATCTTCAGTTTGTGGCCTATTTTAGATAATTTTGAGGTGTTATTTGCTCAAGGTAATTGTTGAAAATTACCTATATATTATTTGCACATTGATGTCTAGGGTTTAGAAGTATATTGCATGTTTTTGAGGCATATCTTTGAGCTAGGGTTTGTTGATTTAACTAATTTCAAAATTCAGAATTTTGTGGATTTAAAGGGAAACCCCTTTTTGATTGAATCGTCCTATTTGGGGACATTACAGTGGTATCAGAGCACCGATCTTGTCTACCTGTGAGTTTTAGTTTGTTGAATGCAAGCAGGTAAAGAGATTTTGTATTATCAGAGAGGGGAAAAGACTATGGAGGATCAAGAGCCTAAGGAGTTCTCTTCAGAGTAGATAAAGTTTTTCCAAGTGTTGATCAAACAGAGCTAGAGTGACCTTTAGCATACCTTGAGCATGCAAATGTTAGCTTTGTTGAAGACCACACAAGAAGGTATGAGCCATCACCATTCAAAAGAGGATAGTTTGAATGGCAATGAAAGGGTTTCTATTAACCCCCCTCATAGATTCTTCAAGGCCACTTTTAGGTAGAAGGAACCAGTTGTGGAGATGGAGGCACCAAGGGGTGATCCTCTTGATATTCATCAACAAGAGTATGCAGCCCTAAGCTATGACACACAAACACTCTTGTCTTTTCGAGATTATTATGAGATGAAAGAAGGATCCAAACCAAGGGTTCTTAATATGCAACCCCATAGAGATTTGCAACAAAGGTTGGGTAAGATATCTCTTCCTATTTTTGATGGTACTGATAAACTTCCTGTGAGTTCATAGTTGCAGAAGTTGGAGACATATTTATCACTTAATCCCATGTTTGAGGATGAGGCTCTCAAATTTGTCACACTACATTTGGAGGGTATTTGCTCATGAGTGGTGGTTTCATGGCTTATTCACGCAAGGCCACAGATCCATTACCACTTTAGAGGAGTTTGGTAAGAGTATCATAGAGAGATTTGATAGGAGAGATCCAAAAATACATTTTCGTGACTTGGCACAACTCAAGCAAAATTATGATGTTAAAAGGTATATTGCTGATTTTCAAAAGGTTTTAGTTATGGTACCAGATGTTAGTGAGAGGAGGTTGGTAGTTTTGTTTGTTGAGGGTTTGATTGAGCCTTTGAAGGGTTTGGTTAAGGCTTTTAACCATCTTTCTTTGCAAGATGCTATCACTAAGGCTTTGGATTTAGAATGTCCAGCATACAAGGGCCATAAATGGCCAAGAGTGCAGCCAAGGACAGCCACCTATTCACTGCCCAAAAAGGCAAATACAGAGCAGGGAAGGTCTGATTTTAGTGGGAAGCCAAGGGCACAAAGTGGGCAGCCTAGGGCACAACCCAATGAGCAACAAAAGAAGCCTTCTGCACCATATGTGCCACCTCATAGATCGTTGCCCTATAGCAGAAATATGAAGGATGCTAGAGATGAGTTGAGAAGGAAAGGGTTGTGTTTCACTTGCAAGGATCCATGGACCAAAGGCCACTATTTCATGGGCAAATAACATATCCACTACACTGAGGTAATTGATGATGATTCAAATTTTAATATTGTTGATACTAATGATGAGCAAAATGAGAATGTTGTTGATGAGCATGTGCATGAGAACACACAAGACTTGGGTAGCAAACTTGCTTCTCTTTCAGGAGCTCCCAAGTATCATGCTTTCAGGGCAAAAGGCACATTGAGGGGTGATAGAGTGCTTACATTGGTTGATAGTGGAGCCACACATAACTTCATTGATGAAGGCTTGGTTAAGAAGATGTCATTAGAAACCACAGATTGCAAGGGCTTCAATGTGACTATGGCGGATGGATTCACCATTTCTTGTTCCAAAAAGTTGCCACAACTCCCACTCACTCTTGAGAAACACAAGGTAATTGAACATTTTTATGTTGTTGACATTGGATATATTGATATTGTTTTGGGTGTTTGATGGTTGAATTCCTTAGGTGAATTCACTCAAAATTATAAAACTATGGAGCTGAAATTCTTCAAAGGGGCAAGGAAGTGGTCCTCAAGGGTTTAGCAAATGGTGTTCCACAAGAGGTGTCTATGAAAAGGATGGAAAGGGCCTTTAGAAGAGGTCAAATTGCTTGGGCAGCAAGCTGCCTTATCACAGTAAATTCAGAAAAAGGAAAACAACCCCTCATGGTGAGTTACAAGCTATTTTTGACAAGCATGTTCATGTCTTTGATGATTTGTCTAATGGTTTGCCACCGGACAGAGGTTTTGAGCATAATATTGAGCTAGAAGTGGATGCCAAACCAGTTACTGTCACACCTTACCATCATCCAAGATCTTTCAAGGAAGAGATTGAAAAAACCATCAAAGAGTTACTCGATATGGGACACATAAGGCCTAGCTCAAGTCCTTTTGCTCCTTCAGTTGATCTAGTAAAGAAAAAGGATGGTACTATGAGGATGTGCATTGATTACAGGTTGTTGAATAAGAAAACCATCAATAATAGCTATTCAATACCTAGGATTGATAAATTGATGGATGTGTTACATGGTGCCACCTACTTTACCAAGATTAATTTGAGATCCGGTTATCACCAAATCAAGGTAAAAGAAAAGGATGTTCATAAAACTGCTTTTAGACGTCATTTTGGGCATTTTGAGTTTTTGGTTATGCCTTTTGGATTGACTAATGCCCCAACTACTTTTCAATCATGTATGAATAATATGTTTGGCAAATATCTAAAGAAGTTTGTGCAAGTTTTCTTTGATGATATTCTTGTGTATAGCAAAACTTTGGAGGAGCACTTAAGGCACTTGGATTTAGTTTTGGGCACATTGGCACAGCATTCTTTCCTTGCAAAGAAATCAAAGTGTGAGTTTGGATTAACAGAGATTTTGTATTTGGGACATGTCATCAATGCACAAGGTGTGCAACATGGGTAAACAAAAAATTACAACTATCATGGATTGGCCTATTTCCTCTACACACAGTTGAGAGATTTTTGTGGTCTTTGTAGTTATTACAGGTGATTTGTGAGGGGTTTCTCACAACTTGCTGCCCCCTTGACTAATTTGACTAAGAAAGGCGCTTTCAAATAGTCCAAAACAGCCCAACTAACACTTGAAAAGCTCAAAGTGGTAATGTGTTCTTGCCCAATTCTTGCTATTCTAGATTCTCTACTCCTTTTGTGGTTGAGTGTGATGTTTCTGGCGAAGGGATAGGGGCTGTCTTAATGCAAAATAGACATCCCATTGCTTTTGAGAGTAGGAAACCCAAGGATTCAGATAAACCTTATTCAATCTATGACAAGGAGATGTTGGCGATTATGCATGCTTGGAGTAAATTTAGACAATATTTGGTTTGTGGCAAATTCATTGTAAAATCAGATCACAACAATTTGAGGTTCTTCAATTAAAAGGAATTGAATAACAGGGAACAAAAGTGGATAAGCAAGATGCAAGCTTATGATTTTGATATTGAATATATGAAAGGTAAAAGCAAAAGTGGATAAGCAAGGTGCAAGCTTATGATTTTGATATTGAATATATGAAAGGTAAAAGCAATGTGATAGCAGATGCTCTATCAAAAAAGCCTTGTTTGGGATTGCTTTAGGGCAAGCAATTGTGGGGAGGATTGTAATGTCCCCATTTTAACATTATTTATGAGCAGATATTAAAGACCTTTAGTCTACTCCCCCATAAGACTAACGGATTCATTTCGAGGTTTTATTTTATTAATTAATTATAATTGCCCAAATAGTGATTTTAATCATTTATTCATATAAGGCAATTATTAGTTGATTCATAGAATATTTTATAAAAGTGGTTTTTACCACTAAGGTATTTAATTGAAATAATGATTGAACTATCGTCTAAAAGTAATTTTAATTACTGTTTATTATTTAAGCAATTATTTAATATTCTTTTGGTAAAAAAGGAATGTCAGCTTGTAAGTGATCAAAGTCAAAAAGGAGATATGTTAAACGTCAACAAAGATAGTTAAGAAAGAGTATTTGGCCTTCCCAAAGTGGTTTGCCCTCCTTTGAAGGGTACAAGTACATGGTGGAGTTCTCCTTTGAAGGATATGCTAAAAATTGATATTGATTCTTCATACTTGAAAAAAATACTGGAATATATGTCCAATAAGTGTTTGCAAGTTTTTAGCGCTGATTATTCGACAAAATAGTGTCTTTTGACGCCACCTATGCAAAGGTGGAATTTGATTATTGTCCTAGAGTAAGGCGTCTTACTTGGTGACTTGTTTGTGTGGGTTTCAAGGCTAATTTGAGGTCAATTTGATCTAGTTTTATTGCTGAAATTTATTGATAATTATTGCTAAAATGTGGAGTTGAATTTCTGTGATTGGGCAAGGGTTATAAGCTTTTTTCAAGTGGATAAATAAATAATAAATTCTTATTTATTTATTTATATTTTTGGGCAAATTTCATGAAGGTATTGACTTCATAAATTGTGGATTTATAGCTAATATTTATTGAGCACTTTTACCAAGTGTGGTGACTTGAATTGAAGTGAGGGTTTGTTGTTTGAAGGGGTTTAAAACTCTAGTTGAAAGGCAAATAATATTTTTGATTTTTACATGCAGAGTTTGACCTAGCGTGACTAAGTTGGAAGAGGGTTTTGATCACTTTGAAGGCCCAAAAAGGGCGTTGGATTTGTGTGGCTATTTTTGGTAAATTACTCATGATTTTTGGCAAGGGTTTGACAAATATTCAGCTACTGTTTTATGTGTAAAATCAGATATTTTACAGTAAGGTTAAATGCGATTTTCATCCACATACAAGGGGTAAAAAAGTATAAAATCTTTATTTTCAGTTCGTGGCTTATTATGGATAATTTTGAGGTGTTATTTTCTGAAGGTAATTACTGGAAACTACCTATATATTATTTGCACATTGGCGCCTAGGGTTTAGAAGTATATTCTGTGTTTTTTAGGCATATCTTTGAGCTAGGGTTTGTTGATTTGGCTAATTTCATAATTCAAAATTTTGTGTATTTTAGGGAATATCCATTTTTGGTTGAATTGTCTCATTTGGGGACATTATAGAATGGGTCCTTTAAAACATCATGGCTTGATCCAATTAATCTGCAAACATCATTTTTCAAGTAGAGCCAGATGAGCAGAAAAATGGCATGAGTTTTTGGAGAACATGCATAAGAAGAAGAGGCAAGGGTTAAGACCCTCAATTGTTCCTAGAAGCCTTACTCCGGAGCTCAATACCCAAAGGAGGAAGCAAACCTCAAGCCCTACTCTAGAGCTACCAGCCCCCAAAAAAAAACACAACCCTCAGGGGCCAATAAAACCTTAACTCCAGAGTCAAGAGCCCAAATTTTGACCAAGCCAACCCCAATTATGATAATGTTAGAGATTGACGAGGCATCTACAGTTGAACAAAAGCCTACTCCTCTCAGGAGGAACAAGGGGAGGAAGTTAATTTTGCCTCAAGAAGAAGATATAACTAAAGAACAATCATCTACAAAAAAAAATTGGGAAGCCTAAACCAAGCGGAAGAGCTTGTAGACATGTTGCTTATAGAACCAGCCATAGAAGTACATAGAGAACCCCTCGGCCCTCACCATCAGTGAAACAAGTCATAGACAAGGGGAAGGCACCTATGATGGAAGAAGAAGAACAACAACCTTTCAGCCTATTTGAGGAGCAGCAAACATTCCAAGCCATGGCTCTCTCTAAAGCTGAAGCTACAATAAGACAATAGGAAAAGGAGATTGCATTCTTGAGACAAGCCCTTCAAGGTAAGGAAAATATTATTTCTGCCTTACAAAATGAACTGCAACAAGAAAAAATCTTAATTCTTAATAAAGACAATAGAATTGCTCAATTGGAACAAGAAGTAGTAAAAGTTAAAGCAGCCCAACCAATCCCTGTAGTCAAAGATAAGAATGTACAAACTAACTTAGTCTATACCCAGTTAGCAACTGTATGGGGAAAGAAATGTGACTCTTTGAAAGAAACAAGAGAAGAAAACAAGAAACTAAAAAGAACTGCAGGAAACAAAAGAAGAAAAACAAAACGCTCAGTCTAGGTTAATAAAGGCTTGTCAAATTGAGGAGAAATTGCTTGCATGTAGGAAACCTTCTTCCATGTAGTCTCTTTTTCCAAGAACAAGTCTATAGGTGGCAATTACAAAAAGTATCATGTGGATTGCCACATGATTTTGAGGATGAAAAAGATTTCCTAGAAACCTGTTTTGAGAGCCACCCTGATCAACAAAACCACCTCTATGAATTCTTTGTGCACAAATACCTTCTTGGCCACCACATATCATTTATGGTCAACCTTTTTGTAGGGGAAATCCAATTGAAAGCTTTCATTTCCCTTGTGCACAATTGCATGGCTTGGGAAAACAGAATTGAAGAGAATGAAACTCAAGTGAGAACTATAAGCCTTATGATGAGGAATGAGTACCCTGACACAAATGCCTTTGTTAAAACCTTCAAAAGTGTGTCATATGCTCAAGGAATAATGGATAGTTATCCAATGATTGGAACAGTAGCAGCATCATGCAGAGGGACCTACAAGAGTTTAAGTCTCGAGGAGATGATGAGGCCAAAATATATCTCATCATATCCTGAAAATAACCCCTTTCCATCCATCTATCATCCCTAAAAGTGGATTTAGCTATAATATTTATAACTCATAGTTGGTTAAAAGTAAGATATAGAATAAAAGTCTTGTCTACTCTTTAAGAATTTATTGTTCTCTAATTTGTCGATGTTGTCTAATCAAATCCTGCAGAATAGATGTCACTTTTTGAATAAGCAAATTTAAATAAATCATCAATGCAGATGGCACAAGTTGGAGAACTTAAATACCAAACCTAGAGCAGATTTTGTACCAGCTCCGAAGTCCTTTAGTTGTTACTGAGTCCCATACAAAACCATCTCTAGAGATCAGAAGAAGACTGGCTTCAGAGTCCCTCACAAGACTGGCTCCGGAGTCCCTTGGAAAATTGGTTTCGGAGACCCACAGGAAACCAACTCCAGAGATCAATAGCAGACTAGCTCCGGAGACCAACAATCTAGAATGTGTGCACATGAAGATCAAGAGAAGATTGAAAAGCTATTTTTTCGGTAATGTTCTATGGTTACAAGAAAAAGACATTTTCGAAAAAAGACATTTCTAGAAGTAGGCAATATATTTGTAGTAATCGAATTTGCTATAGATATATTGATCTCAAACTGTTAAAACCACAAGAGGAAAATCAGGAAGCCGAAATTACTCACATCAGAACTAATTCTTAGCAAACAAAACAAAAGATTACAATCTAAGTATACTCCACTCTTTTCTCCTAATAAAGTGGAAATTGATATTGTTATGCCAACAATACAAATCTAGTTGTAAACCGAATTTCTTAAGTTGTTAGTCTAGAATAAGGAATTGGTTGTAGATGTATTATAAATACAACCTTCCAGTTCGGTATAAGGGGGTTATTATTGTAAAACAAAATTCAGAGTGCCATTTAGTTGTAAAGATTTTGTAAGCACTTTTATTTATCATTGAGAATTTGAAGCATTCAAGCATTTTTCAAAGTAACTGATTAATTATTCTTAGTCCTATTCCAAAGGTAGAGCAAGGGCACACTCCACCTAAGGAAGGACAAATTGTGTGATATTTCTAAAATAGAGTTCTTTCTATTTCACTTCCAGTTTTACAATCTTTTCCATTAATATTGTTTTCTTTGAATAACTTTTAGGATGTGCGGTGTGTTACAAGCTAGATCACTACATGCATCTTCATATAGTATATTTCACCCTTGTGCACACACATTCCCGCACATAGAGGAAAACTATATAACCCTGAGGCCCTCCTTGAAGTATTAGCTATGTAGGTAGTGCTCATTGACAGAGGGGTCTTTGAGGTCAGCTCCACACCGTGAGTCCACTAACCTATTTTTTGGCAAGATAACCTAACATAAGGTGGAGAGCTAGGGTTTGAGATACAAATAGTGATATAGAGCCTATATGTGAGATCCAAATACATCAAATGAAAGGCAACAAAAAATTCAGAAAGACCTAGGCAATCACATCTTGATACAACGAACATTCCATATAGGACAATTGCATCGAGATTCAAACAACAGCGTCCACACAAATGTCCATAGGGCGATGCAAGTGTTCAGGCAATCAAGAAGAATATTTCCAAAATCTGACAACTATTTCTTGAATATCGGACTTGTTTCCACGCATGTACATCTCAAATCTGTCTGCGCATCATTGTATACGTTAAGTATTGTTTTTTCTTCGTAATTGTACAATCAAAATATTATTTGGCATTGTACTTTATATATTTTTTATTTTTGTAATTCAATAAATAAATTGAATATCATAAACTAAATTATTTAATTAGCTTGCTTTAAAGAATGGGTTATCTCACTCTTGAATAACTTATTCCTCCTAACTCTTGAATTCCAAAAGGGTTATACAAATCTATCTTTATACCATAATGCATTCCCTTTCTTGTCATGTCCCTCTTTTGTTAAGGACATCATTGAAGACCCTTAGCCTTAATCATTTTCCGGGGGAGGGAAAAGTAAAAAGGGAAAGAAAAATAAGTGATTTTGAATGAATATATGTAAAAGGTACTTTATATTTTAAGAATCATTTAAGTTGGGGTCCTTTAAGGATCATGAGCATTTTAAAAGCAATCTTCCTTATGATTTGAATTTGTATTTCCCTCACATTTGGGCATGCCCCTTGGGGGAAGTTGTATAAAAAGAAATGAATGTTTCATTTGGAGGCATGTTGTGTTTGATATTCAAAATATTGGTCATTAAACACAAAAACGCTTGAGCCATTGTTTTGAAGACGAAAACCTTCAAGCAAAGAAGTGAACGCAAACCCTCATTTCTCATCTAGGGCAGCTTCATCTTGAGGTTGTATTTGCACATAATATTCAGAAAAGACAAAAATATTGCATTTGGAGTGGGGTGACTAGGGTTTGGAGCCTTGGGAGCTGCTTAGATAGGTCGAAGACCCCTCATTGGAGGGTTGTGTGGATTTTGTTGTTGGAATTGATTGTCTCCAACTAGGGCGACTTAGTTGTGGAGTTGGTTTGAAAGGTTTCGAGCATATTTCGGCCAAAACATATGACTTTATTCCAATATTTTTGCATTGTTGCAACTTGTCTTGGGAGGATTTTTAGCATGTTTTGAGGGTCATTTTTGACCTAAAATATTCAATAAATAGTTTATATATTTTTCCAGCTTTGGTGAATTGATTTGAGGGGCTTTGTGGCTCCAATTACACTCAAATTTGCATACTAAATTCTGCTTATTAATTCATGAATTTTTATGCAACTTTATGAGGGTTTCACTTAATAGATCAGCTGCAAATTTCTATAAAATATTCCAACTTGGAAATGTTTAGGGTTTAAGGGTTTAATTCCTACTTTTAGAGGGATAAATTGTTTGTTTGGACTAGCTACTTGGTGATTTGAGCTTAGCATTATTTTGTGATAATTTTGGGAATATTTGGCAGCTAAGGTTTGCTGCAAATGAAATCAGATTTGACTATTTACCTAGGGTTTTGCATAAAAATCAGAATTAAGAAAACTTTCCTAATTTGGAACATTTCAGTGGTATCAGAGCCATATCTTGGCTAGCCATGTGTTTTCAAGGTGATACATGTAAGAGGGTGACAGAGATAAGGTATTACCTAAGGAGTAAGAATAAAGTGGAAAAAAATCCACAAACTGAAACCATGTCTCACTTGGATCAGCCAAGGGATGAGGTTGAAAATAGAGAAGAACAAAGGTTTGACAAGTACACAAAGGCCTAGGAACAAATGAATGCTATGATGGCGGAATTTGTCTGCACTATGAAGGAAATGAGGGGTGACAAACCATCCAATGGGGATGGTAGGACTTTTGAAAGTCACAACCTCACGGATCAGCCTTCTAAAGGGATTGGAAGAGCTACATGTAGGCCTAACCAGCCTACTTTTTTGCAAGAATAAGTTGTCATTCTGGAAGGGGAAGAGCAACCCACATTAAGAGATAGTTTGAAGAGAGACTACGATGAGTACATGACCTATCCAGCTCCTTTTAGGGATCAAATGGATTTTTCAGCTTTCATTTCATGGAAACATGGCCAAATAGGTGGCAATAGGGCTAGCCAAAGGCACAAGGGCAGCCAAGGAGGACTTCGCCATGCATTGGGAAAGATTTCACTTTCCAATTTTAATGATTCTCCCAAGAGTTCAGCTAGGGCTTGGATTCAAAAGGTGGTCACATACTTTTTCCTTAGGCCTATGATGGAAAAAGAGGACATTCAGTTTGCTACTTTGCACTTGGAAGGGGCTGCCTATGAATGGCGGTATCGTGGAATGGTCACTCAAGGGCACCAACTCATTTCATCCTATAAAGAATTCAGTAAGAGGATTATTGAAAGGTTGGATGTGGCTGATCCAGAGCTACACTTTAAAGAGTTGGCACAATTGAAACAAAAAGATATTGTAGAGGAGTATGTGACTGAATTTCAGAGGCTTTCAGTCATCGTAACAGATGTTTCAGAAAGAAGATTGGCGGTTCATTTCATGGAAGGCTTGGTTATTTCTCTTAGGGATTTGGTCAAGGCTTTTTACCTTTCTCTTCAAGGAGCCAATCAAAAGGCCCTTGATCTTGAGTCTTCAGCACCACAAGGTAAAATTTTGCCATTTAGTTCACAAAAAACTAACTCTTTCAAACTTTTTGGACAGCCAAAAGACAATAAGTGGGGGCAGCCAAGGGGAAGCACTTTTGGACCACCAAGATCAGCTCCTTTGGGGCAATTTTATAGGCCAAACCAGCATGGTTTGGGGCAATTTGGTAGGCCAAACCAACAAGGTTTGGGGCAGCAAAGAGAGTTGCCAAGGGGGGATTATGAGACAAGAAATGAATTAAGAAGAAAATAGTTGTGTTTTAATTGTAGAGACCCTTGGAAACAAGGTCACCATTGCCATGGGAAGGGTCAAGTGCACTGCATTGAGGTGCATTCGGATGAAGAAGAGGGTGAAGAAGATGGGGCAACCACCTACGAAGAAAAGCACTTAGAGATCCTTGGAGGAGAGGACTTGGATGGCACCTTTGTTTCACTATCACGGACTCCTAGATACTACCCCTTTTGTGTGAAAGGTAGTTTGAAAAGTAAGGATGTCACTATTCTCATTGATAGTGGAACTATTCATAATTTCATTGATAAAAAGTTGGTTGCTTTATGTGGATTGCAATCTACTGAGTTTAAAGGTTTTCAGGTGACCGTGGTGGATGGCTTAACCATGCCTTGTACCACTAAACTCCCCAAGTTGAGCATCATGATGGGAACACATCTCATTGAGGGTGATTTCTATGTGGTTGGTATTGGGTAGACCAACTTAGTGCTTGGCATACAATGGTTGCACTCTCTTGGAGAGTACACAGAAAATTACCAAACCATGGAGCTCAAGTTTGATGTGAATGGAAAAGAAGTGATCCTACATGGTTTGCATGACAAGGCAACTGCGGGGGCAACATCCAAGAGGATGGAGACCATGATTCAAGTGGTTCCGGTAGGGGCAGCAAGGCAAGTTGTTTTTTTTGAGTTTGAACAGCCAATTCTCATGGATGAATTTGGTCATACACATGGCTTATTGTATGGAACAAGGGTCGCAAAACGTTACCCTTCCAAAGAAATCAATAAATTGGTCATAGGACAACCCTCAAGGTATGTATAAAATCATCAGATTTGCTTTTACATAAGCTTGATTCTAAGGTATGAAGCCAAATCCAAAGTTCGCATTAAAGGCCAATTTAAAGGGTGTAAACAAAAATCAGAGTTGGGGACTTTGGTGGCAATTTGGAAACTTCGAGCCCTTAGGGGGCATGCTTGGGGAAGCTTGAGGCATGTTTGGGAGAGTTGGGCACATGGTCATGAAGGTTTTATGGTATGGCATGAGGAAACAAAGGTGAAAGGCAGCTGTAACATATATTCTTGTCATACTTACTATGACAAATTCAGCTCTTCTAAGGTAAAACATGATTCCAATGTTGTTCCTCTGAAAGTCTCATACATGTTTGACACACCAAGGGGCAAGAGGAAAGTGAGAAAGGGGATCTCCAAGAACAATTGCATGGATGTAAGTTGCAATTGCATCCCTCTAATGTACATGCATAGATCTCTTTGTAAAGCACCCCATTCTAATATCGGAGGGTCTAGGAGCATGAGGTCCAAGGATTGGAGAATCACCTAGTGGAGAGGATTTCCAGCCCATAGAAGACGCCACAAAATACAATGGAGAACTGATTTTTTGACTAATGTGTTTGCTTCTTGTGCAGGTGTTGATATAAGGACAATCAAAGCCCAAATATTTGAAGATCACATGGCTGGAATGCATTTTTCCAGCCACTTTGGTAATGCCAATTCTGAAAATTTCATTGCTTTCATCATTTTATTTGCAGTTTTGAAGTACATGGGCTCAATGGCAAAAGGAAAGAGGGTATGGTACTGCTGTTTTTACAATTTCAGCTTGCGTGAACAACAAATAATCCTCATGAACAGCAGTAGAATGCTTCACCAGGAGGGTTCTTCCAAATGGGATGGACCAAGGTTCAAATTATGCACGAAATCTATGGTGGGAACAACCCTATGGGTGCTTCAATTGCTTGAGGACAAGCAATTTTGAGCAGGAAGGATTGTCATGTCCCTCTTTTGTTAGGGACATCATTGAAGACCCTTAGCCTTAAACATTTTCCGATGGCTAACGGAAAAATACGAAGGAAAAGACAAATTAGTAATTTTGAATGAATATATGTAAAAAGTACTTTAAAAGGTACTTTATGTTTTAAGAATCACTTAAGTTGGGGCCCTTTAAGGGTCATAAGCGTTTTAAAAGCAATTTTACTTATGATTT
The DNA here is from genome assembly GCA_037957365.1 of Torreya grandis. Classification (NCBI taxonomy): domain Eukaryota; kingdom Viridiplantae; phylum Streptophyta; class Pinopsida; order Cupressales; family Taxaceae; genus Torreya; species Torreya grandis. The sequence goes on from JARHVA010002648.1 coordinate 597,371, forward strand.
GAATTTGTATTTCCCTTCCATTTGGACTTGCCCCTTGGAGGAAGTTGTATAAAAAGAAAGGTTTTATTTGGAGGCATGTTATGTTTGATATTCAAAATATTAGTCATTAAGCACGAAAACGCTTGAGCCATTGCTTTGAAGACGAAAACCTTCAAGCAAAGGAGTGGGGATGCAAACCCTCATTTCTCATCTAATGCAGCTTCAACTTGAGGTTGTAGTTGCACATAATATTCAAAAAAGATAAAAATATTGCATTTGGAGTGGGGCAACTAGGGTTTGGATCCTTGAGAGCTGCTTAGATAGGTCGAAGACACCTCATTGGAGGGTTGTGTGGATTTTGTTGCTGGAATTCACTGTTTCCAGCGAGGGCAACTTGGTTGTTGAGTTGGTTTGTAGGGTTTTGGGGCTTATTACAAGTCAATATATTCTAATTTTATTCTAATATTTATGTAGTGTGGCGACTTGTCTATAGAGAATTTTTGGCATGTTTTGAGGGTCATCTTTGCCCTAAAATATTCAATAAATATTTTATATATTTTTCCAACTTTGGCAAATTGGTTTGAGGGGCTTTGTGTGTCCAGTTAGACTCGGATTTTCATAATAAATTATGCCTATTAATTCAATAATTTATATGAAATTTTATGAGGGTTTCACTTGATGGATCAGCTGTAAATTTCTATAAAATTATTCTAGCTTGGAGGCGTCTAGGGTTTGAGGGTTTACTTCCTACTTTTGGAGGGATAAATTGTTTGTTTGGACTAGCTACTTGGTGCTTTGAGCTTAGAATAATTTTGTGCTAATCTGGGGATTATTTGGCAGCTAGGATTTGCTGGAAATAAAATCAGAATTGACTATTTACCTACAGTTTTGCAAAAAAATAAGAATTCAGAAAAAATCCCTAATTTGGGACATTTCATTTACATTCAAATTTGTCAGAAATACCAGAACCCTGCTGAAGATTTTGAATCAAAACCTATGTATCCTTGTCATTCACCCATTTGTATCTTGCCTCCTCTAGCCAATCTGCCTAGCAAATGGTCATTGCACATTGCAATGCCTCAATGGATTCATCCTTCTTGGATAGTGCATCTACTGCCACATTCTCTATTCCTTATAGACTATTTCAAAGTCATATCCCAACATTTTAGTCGCCCATTTTTGTTGTTCTTCTAATGACAATCGATGTTCCAAAAAATATTTTAAACTATCATAATCAGTCTTTACCTTAAATTGTCTACCCACCAAGTAAAGTCTCCATTGCTTGACTACATGAAAAGTAGTCATCTTTTTCTCATAGATTGGCTTGAGCCTATTTTTTCCCTTGAGTTGATAACTCTCAAATGTAATGGGTCTTCCTTCCTGCATGAGTACCACCCCCGTGCCATATCCCGATGCATCACATTCAACAACGAAGTTTTGAAAAAATTAAGGGTAGCCCAAATTGGAGTGGTCCACATAATAGCATCTTTTTGTGTCTCAAATGCCTTGGTAGTTGTTTCATTTCAATGAAGGAATCTTTGTTCAACAAGGTTGTGAGTGGAGTTGCTATGCTGCCATAATTTTTTACAAATCAATGATAGTAACCTATTAGCCCCAAAAATCCACAAAGGTTCTTGAAGGTCTTTGGCACTTGCCACTACATCATAGCTTTGATCTTCGTAGGGTCGACTTTAAGTCCTCCATGTAAAACAATATGACCCAAGTACTCCACCTCTTGCACTCCAAAAGCTTATTTGTAAAGTTTGGAATAAAACTGATGTTCCAGAACTAATAGTACATGTTTCACATGCTTCAAACGTTCTTCTCAAGTTTTATTGTATATTAAGATGTTATTAGAAAATACCAACACAAACTTCCTTAAGAAAAGCCTAAAAATAGTATGCATCAAACTCTAAAATGCGGATGGTGTATTTGTGAGACTAAAAGGCACCTTCATGAGTTATGAAAGTTGTTTTGGGGATATCCTCGTCTTTGATCCGAATTTGATGATACTCAAAACGAAGATCTAGTTTTGTAAACTAAACAACACCATGTAATTCATTTAACAAATTATCATTACTGGAATAGGGAACTCATCTTTGATGGTGTACTTTTTGAGTTCTTTGTAGTTTGGACACATCCTCCTAGTGTCATCCTTCTTACACACCATGACCACCGGGGATGAATATTCACTTTGGCCATGTCTGATAATACCTGCCTTTAGCATCTCATGTACCATCTTTTCAATTTCACTCTTCTGGGCATATGGATACATGTATGGTGTGATGTTTGCTTTACTACCTCAAAGCAATCTTATGGCATGATCATGTTCTCTTCTTGTTGGTAGTAATTTTAACATGGCGCCAAAAACAATTAGGTGGTCATCAAGAATCATCTATAAATCAGGGTGTGTTGACACATTTGTTAGTTGAAATTTTATGGAAAACAATCGTGTTACAAATTTTTTAGCCCCTTTTTAAGAATCTTCGTCATCTGATGTGAACTAATTTTGGAGTCTTTTCCTGTCATCCACGTAGTTCAAATGTCCTACCTTCATAATGAAAACACATGAATAGTTCCTAGAAATTCATCTCTATTGTGCCCAAAGTTGTAAGCCATTGTACTCCCAAAACAATGTAAGCCCCTCCTATGGGAATAACATAGGAGAATCTAGCATGTAGTCTACAATAACAAACCTAATACTATGGCATTTTTCAGAATAGTTGGTTGTGCCACTATCTGCAATCATGACCTAAAATTTTAGAGCTAGATAAATGAAACTGTTCAAATGAGTAGCTAACCTACCATTGATAAAGTTGTGTACTTCCTAAGTCAATCAACACTGTCACCTTTTATTTCTTTAGGAAACCCACCACCTTAAGAATTTAAAGAGTACTAATACCCAAAAATGCATGACAAGAGATGATATGGTAAGAATCTTCAAATTCCTCCTCTAGTTCTTCCATACCCTCTCTTGATGCCTCATCATCTTCATTGGTGCCCTTAATGTAAAACAACTTTTCAACACATTTATGTCCTTTGCTCCACTTTTCATCGCACCCAAAACACAACCCTTTTGCATTCTTCTCTTCAATTTGCTAAGAAGTCAATCTTATAGGCTAAGGAAATAATTGTGTTGTGGAATTGCATTCACGGACATTAGCGAAACTCTACATTTGAACCGATCTTTTTCCTTTGCCTTGTGTGCTAATGGGATGGATTCAAATACTGAAGTTGGATTAAACATGTGAACCTCAAGTTGGATGCTATTCTTGAGCCCACCCAAGAACAAGTCAGTCATGTCCTCATTGATGTCATCCATGCGTAAAGATAGATTATGGAATTGTTGAATATAATTCTTAACAGTCCTTGTTTGTCACAATTGTGCTAACTGATTGAAGTAGTTTTCTAAGATGTCCTTGTGATAGTGCCTCTGTAGCTCCTCAGTAAATACCAAGTAATAGGGAGGCCCTTCTTTTTCTTTTGAGCGCACAACCATCTATACCAAATGAACTGCTCAGGGTCCAAATATAAAGATGCCATGACCCCCTTTTGCACATATGGGGTATGATATAGATTAAATAAAGTTTATATTTGATTAATCCAATTGAGTGCAACCTTACCATCAAACTTGCGCACTTCCACTTTTGGCATCATGTGTTTCGACTATGTATTGGAGTTGTGATTGTTCTGATTGGGAGAACCCAAACGGAGCAATGGAGGATTATTTTGTGGAAGTTGAGCCACAAGAGTGATCAACTATCCACTAATAGTTGCCAATTGATTCTTCACAACATCGATGTCCCCTTTGACCCCAGTGATGTCCCCTTTTAACGCATCCAGATCATCTTTATGTACCATGTTTTGTACATCTGATTGAAGTTGGTGCACCACCTTAGAAACCGGAGAATCTGAAGTTTTGGACTCTATGTTGCCCTTATGAGGATTTTTTGGAGTGTCTTGCCCATTCTCGCAGCCATGAGTGTTAAGACCAGCCATGCACAAACCCTAGGATGGAGGGTTTTGGGCCTGAAAAAAGTGTACCAGCAAATTATACAATTGCGATCATCTCGCTAAGATGAATCCAATGACTGCTAATATGCATAATGGTGCAAAAAAAATTCAATTTTTTTTTGCAAAAAAAGACTTCAAACAATATTGCAGTGATGAAAAAATTAAATTCTTTTCAGATCGCAAGTTATGTTTTTCAATCCTTCAGCTCTCAGGAAAATGATAGATCCCAAAAACGCCGTCGCAAAAACTTGCCCAAATTGATGCTTTGATACCACTTGTAATGAAATTACTTAGATGTTTCGCAAAAGGAATAATATATAGCAGAATGAAGAGCAAAATAAGTAGATCTACAACAATAATTGACGAAAACGCAGAATACTTGATAAATATGACTGAGCCACTTCGAGGGGAGAACCTCCACAACAATGCAATAAGAGCAGAATTCGCAATATGCTAATCAAAGACTAACCAGTACCTCCTATATATACTCTACTTAGCCATTGTTATTCCACAGGCCGATCTTACTAAGAACATATAGAAATGCAACAAGATAATATGAAAGGTATGTAAGCCACAAATTAGCCACACATATCCCTAGATATGCTATAGGTTAAGGGCGTAGCACGTAACTTTGACAAGTGTTGTGGGTAGATTTGAGGTTGTTAGTGGAGTATCCAAGAGATTTTATGAATTTTGGGGAGGCGACATGATGAGAACAAGAAATGTCTATTTCTTGGCCTTATTCTAAGAACAAAAAGGATTATTTATTGATGCCACAAAAAACATTATGTGGATTTATGGTCCATGTTATGGATGTTTTGTAGTAACATATATCATATAAGAATAATCTATAATAATGGAGAAATTATAACATTTACCAATAGTAAGAATAGCAGCCCGCCACTACACAACATCTTGTAGCTACTACAGCAATAGCCAATAACAACTACAACAATGATCTATGAGCACTTGGAAATCCATAGCACTTGTAGTAAATGTGGAAAGTAAATAATAATGAAACTCACCAAATCCTAAATAATATAATTAAATCTAAATTAGTTTCCAATGAAGTTAGTTTGGTTGGAGCTGTAATGAACAAATTTAATTTTCTTATATTTCATAATATCCAAAGTAGTTGAGATTGTTCTCCAACTAATTTGGTCAGCTTTCATTGATAGGATTTTGTTTGATTTCATTGATAGGATTAGATTTGTCACCAACTAATTTGGTTGGATTTCATAGATAGGATTTGGTTGGAGTTGCAACCAACTAATTTGGTTGGATTTTATAATATAGGATTTGGTTGAATTTTTTATCAATCAAATTAGTTAGATCTAGGATAATCTATTTTCAAAAGAGGAGTTATGTAATTTGTTGTGTAGCTTCTCTATATAAGAGAATTTATATTGTATTAGAATGTTAGTAAGGAATATAAAGGAGGAACGTAGGAGAAGAAAAGAATAGGGAGACAAGATAGAAGACAAAAGGATGAAAATTTTGGCTGCTCAATTCTAAAATAGCATTCCTTTCACGTTCTATTTCATCTTGAGTTTGCTTATGGATTAAGGAGGGCATGGTGATCTCCTTCGTATGTAGCAAGGAAAAGTTCCTCTTGTTGGATAAGTTGGAGAGATCCCCTAGTCTCTAGAGTAGATTAGAATAAATGTTCATTTCAACTTGATTCATTTCCCTGCTTCCTTGATAGGCTAGATCCATATCTCTCTTGTGGAAGGGTGCATATAAAACATGCCTTCGCAAAAGTTTGGACGATCTCTGGGTTGAAATTTATTTGAAGGATTGCATGATCAATAATTCAAAGTGTTGCATAGTTGGGTTCACCCCTTGCACTGAAATAAATGTCCTCAACATATTGATGGTTTGATCATGTGCCTGTCATGATGCATGCATTGAAGCCTTCATCAATAAGAGCTCTTTTAACATAGGCATTGCTGAATTAGACATCTATGAAGAGTGGGGGATAGTAACCACGAAATAGGATTTTGTCAAGAATTATGGCTTGGATAGGAAATTTGAGATTGTTTGATAGAATGTTTTTCAATTTGGATCAAGACTTCTTTGCATTGTTGTATGAAACTCTCTTTGGAATAGTGTAGAGGGACCTCTTGGCCGATAAATAGGGGTGAGGAATATTCATGTCAAACAATGTTTTTATGATGCTATTGTGATGTTTGGGAGAGATTCCCATTAGCTCACAAAAGGGGATTTTACTAAGAAGGTTGGATAGCTTTGCAATGGTGTCCAACTCCTCGGAGCTAAATTGTTTTGATGTAAGGCGTAACTTGGGAGTACTCTGAATGATCTTAAATGTGGCCTGGGGAGGGGTTGAGTCTATATTTTTATTTTTTTTATTTATGTTCTACATCAACAGCCCAGGGGAAGACAATTGATTCAAGAAACATCATTGGCCTAGATGATTACATTGGCAAAGAGGACTATCTATCATTTTTGGGTCATTGACCCAAGCGATGACATCATATTTTGGAAAACTTTTAGATTTTGGTTTTTCCAAGAGGATTTCAGCAATTGAATTAGGTAAAAGATTTACTTGAATAGATTGATAGATTTTCTAAATGTGCATAGGAGAAGATTGGGTTGTATAACCCATATCAATGCATGCAATGATTTGTTTCACGCCTTTCATTTGGTCAAGTTTTTCTTCCTTCGTATAAGCATTAGGGTTGGTTGTAGTTTCGGTGGTATTGGTTGTTTGGCTAGGATTTTGGATATTTTGGTTATGTTGAGGTGGAGGAACTTGGTATGTGCTCTTGGAGTGATCCACTAAGGGATTGGTGTAAATGTGTACATGAGCATTGGCTTGGTGAATGGCTTCACATGTTATTTTCATTTCAGAGATATTGACTAGGTCAAGAAACTCTTGGCATTCCTATTGGGTCATTGTGCCATGATCAAAGTTGTTACCAAGGAGGAAAGAGTATACTAAGCTTATAAGAGAGCGACAATTTTCGTAAGGGTGGCTCCAATTTGCATGGAACCACTAAAATTTTGGAGTGTCATACCATTGAGGGATTGGCTTAAAAGGGTTTGATTCTCGACAATAAGGTTTGGGCAATTTTGGTCAAGTTCTTCCTTACTCGAAGGTTGGTGATTGCATAGTTTTAGTTGAGGATGTGATTCAGATGGATTTCCCATTAGTTGTTAGCAAAGAATAGTGTTAGGAAAGGCATAGGCAATATTGCATGAATTGTTCTTTTGGCCTCAAAATTACCTCAAAGACAAATGAATCTCATATTCAGATTTTGTTTGCCAGTTTTTGTTTGTTCAAGACTATAAGTCATTTAAAAATATCCAGATCATAAGAAATATACATATTAATCCAGGAGTAGCTAAAACTGCTATATGTATGCATGGGCTAAGATGAACTACAACTATCCTCCCTCTCAACAAACTAGGCCTCAAATAAGGTCCATCAAAAAGAACTTGTGTATACTTGGACGAACAGGTAAGGACCTATGATATCCTTAGATCTAGTAAAGGGTAACTCACAACTCAAATGTCAAGAGGAAAGGGTTCCAAAGACTAAGCCTATGACATAAGGATATAACTCTCACTACAACAAAGGTAAATGATTATAACTATCATTGTAAAGATGAAAGTAACGTAATAAATCGTAAAGGGGTGCAAGCAAAGTAAATGATGGGTAAGTGATTATAAAGAAAATAAGGTGTAATGGTCAACCAAATGGGGGTCTATGCAACCTAAAGTGATATATGGCAAAGCTAAACAACCCTATATCTATACCAATGTATTAATTATAAGGAGGAGCCTAAGCAAGGATACACACATACTTCCATAGCAATAAGCAACATCTAATCTACTGAGTAACGAAAACAATATAGGCATAGAAATAACTACCTTGAGGAGGATCCATCGATGCTTCAATCTCCCCCTTTGGCTCAAGTAGAGCTTTGCAAGAGATGTTTTAAGTTGAAGATCTCAAATGGTTGGATGAAGACCTAGATATCCTTAGTTAGAAACTCCGAATGACCTCTCCTATTGAGCTTCAATGACACCACAAGACAAGACCTCCAAGATGAGGTTCTAACCACTAACTCTCTCAAATACTTCATTAGGGCAAAAATGCGAGTGTAAGCAAATTGTATGAATGTGATATATCTTATTAGGAATGATATAACCACTATATATACACCAATACCCAAAACCAACCCTTAATTCTAAGCCGATGGTTTCGGCCAGGCCAATACAGGTGGAAGATATTAGTTGGCACAATACGATATCAACCAAGGGATAACGTACAAATGTCAAAAGACAAACTCGAAACTATAAGGTTGGCCGAGTACAAGGAAGACTTAAGCACAAAACAAGTTGTATCGGCTAGGCCAATACCACAAGATATAGGGAAGCTAGCAGATCTGAACAGAAAGTAGACGGAGAGTAGAGACAAATAGAGACTCAAAGGAGGTCAGACTAATAATAGTGATTGTGTGACATAATAGTATGCAAACATCTCTCGCAAATTAGCACGAGCCAATCCCACCCCATTCCCAATGCACCCTAAGGCGTGCACTAAGGGAAATTGATGCGTCAACAAGCTACTACAAGAGAAAGCGTCAATAAAGTGATAAAAGTGAAAATATTACGTGTATACACTATATACCCTCATGAATTTCCCAAATCCAAATATAAGATAGGCCAAATCACCAAAAATGTCATTCTTTTCTAGTGATGAATAATTTTCCCCAACCAGATCTACAAATCTAAATCAGAAGATTCCAACAACAAAATTGCAGGGGAAACACTTTGTCCTCCCAATCCAAATCTACAAATATGATTTGGAAATTTCCAACAATAAAATCAAAAACCCCTACCAAACATGCATAGAACCCTAACAGAGCTCCATCAATATTGGTTCCAAAACCATTCATTTGATTTCCCAAATGTGTGCATTTAATGATAACAATTTCCTAAAATAGACAACAAGGTGGAAGTTCAATTATTATTATTATTGAGTGAATATTATTCGCATGCTTGGTACCCTATCATATGAATGTGCACAAATCCTTTACTTATAATGTGATTTAAATGTTAGTGCAGAAACAGAATAAGTCTGAATTTCTTCAAAATGGACAGTTAGGATCTTTTGAGAAACTACGCTGACAGTAGTGGGACTCATTAGGAATTTGGCTCCGGCCAATTCAGCATTCTTTGCATCTTCACATGTTAATACAGTACCGGCCTGTCAAGAAAAGCAATCAATAGATGAACAATAAATCATATTATCACAAGTCATCTGAAAAAAATGCAGCTTACTACAAATTAGCATATCTAAACATCACAACTTAGTATATCTAAACATCAAGCACAACTCCTCATAAAAAAGTTACAAATATTCCCTGTAAGCAATCAGCAAAGGCTGTAATTTTAAGAACTCTAATAAGAAGCATCCGATCCTTAATGCAACACAGATAATTTTACCATTTTCAGTTACAGGCACAAATTTCTGCATAGATGTCATCAAACGTACTCCCATTAACTAGGCCCATAGAAAGAGATGATTAAAAAAGAGCCTGCCTGATAGGATCAAAAGTTAAGAGTTGTCTAGATTAGAACAAGCAGTAAAATAAGGCCAAAAGTTAAGTAATAACTACATCCTACAACAACCATCAAAATGCTGTCAATAAGGAGAAACAAATGTCTAAAAAATTATGGTGCACAACCAAAAAGGGTTACAAAATTAATCATTGCACTTTGGGTTGCACGCAAACAAATATAATCAACAAATCATTTTTAAAGTTATCAAGATTTTAATCCTATATCAGCCACATATTGATCTCTTGAAATAAGCTGCTGCAACAAGGGACTGAAGAATTCTCAAGTTTGTCATATTAACTAAAGAAGAACATCTATGGAATAGACAGTTTTGAGCTGAAAGTAATTTCAACACTGATATTGATTACCCATGGGCTATACACTTTCCATATTGTGTATCCAAAGCATAGTTATGAGACTCGCAAAGCATAGTTATGAGACTCGCCAGGACTCACCATTCCGAGTCCAAGGCCACCCTGCCAGGGAACCGCCAAGTCTTCAGCAGAATTGCCGAGTCTAGTGGCAAGTAAGGCGAGACTCACGAGTACCGCACCTGGCCTTGGTAATTCTGATTTTATTTTATTCCCCCCTTAAATTTTAAAGAGTCTCCAATATGTAAAAAAATGACACGGATGACTAATAATTTGGAATATGTGTTTATGATTGGTCTCGATATGAAGCCACAAATTTTTTATCTTCATTGTACGAAACCTTTTGGAACAATTAACATGTCACAATGTATTTTTTGCTTCTCAAGATAAACCTTTATTTGCCTTTAATGCAATCTTTGAAATGTCTTACATGGTCCAGACCTGTTTTATGATTGCTTCTGATATAACTTGTTGATAGTAAATCAAGTGATTGGTTACCATGCAGATCAATCCAAAGCACGATACATAATTTGAGATCTGGACTTGATATAAATTTTCTACAAGGACATCCTATAATTCTTCAACATGTTACAACTTACTAATAATCATTTATTTTTCATGTATCAATAGGTCAAATCAATGAAGGGGAATTTGAACAATATCATGAACAACTTACTTTGGTTATTGTGTACCCCTCTTCATGCAATCTTATATAGAAAAACTCTTTCAACTTATAGAGTTCCATTGTGCTTAGGAATGTGTTTATCGTCATTCAATGTCACTTTCCAAACATGCCATAAGACTAGACAACTTCACAGTTGACTTGAATGCTTTGCTGCACATTTTATTTACCAGTAACAAAATGCAGCCAAGACCTTACTGGTTTTCACTGAACGATTGCATTATTTTCCAAACTTTTGTCGATTGATGCAAAACAACAATGCAAGAATAAAGTTTTGTTTCTGCTTCAAAAAGCCTGCAAATTGTAACTTGCCCTACTCTTTCCCTTTATCAGGTCTTTGGCATGACAAAGGCTCTTTTCATTCAATTTCTATGTCAAGAAATGGAACTTGATCTTGCTGTGTCTATTTCAAATGGCATGAATCTGATGCTATCAACCATTCCATGTTAACTTCAAATATTAGATATCGCATAATTTATTTACCTCTGTGTGTACACATGTATGCTAGATGTAATTGACTAGTTTTTAGTGTATAAGTTTATTTGATATGCAATGCATTTTTAATAGATTTTTTCCCTTAGAATTCGCTATTTTTAATGATTTTTTAAATTTGCCAAGTCTTGCCAAGTTTTGTTTCCGAGTCCGAGTCCAAGTCCTAGTCAAAAATCGGGTTGCCAAGTTTTAGCTAAGTCAAAGTCTCATTTTGCATATGCAATTGATATGGTTTATGAGAGCAAAGACATGTTGCCTCGAACCAAATGGATAGACATTTGCACAAGCAAGTCGTTTTTCCTTCATAAAAAAAGCAACAATATTTTGAGTTTATATGGAGGAGTCTTATTACGACCTCCAATCAAAACTAGGGATTGATGGAAGCAATCAATCAAAATTTGAGACAGTATCAAAGCATTTGCAACATCGTATAATGAAAAGGTTTCCCCAAAATAGTTATTTGAACATGAGATTGAAATTTTTCTAATATTTGGGAAAGATGGGCATGACTAGCTTTTTTCAAAGAAACTATAGTAGCAGATTGTGTATGCCCTAACTATAGTAGTTTCAACCTTGAAATGCCCATTGTTCGTTGGACTTTAGAGGGAGGTAAGACCTATTTAAAAAAACCTATTCTTTCCCTTGTCTCTATTGTCACCAACACCCCAAATTTTCATAAATTTGTGGCCACACATTTTTAGACTATTAAGATGGATCATTTTAGAGATTATTTGCTTTTGTATTAATTTAGCCTTTAATGAATAAATAAGGGCTTCATGTTTCTATGCTTATGCCATTTATTCTAAAATGCTTAACCTTCCATGAATGGGGATGTTAAATAAATGCCCATAGTTAATTGGACTTTGGACAAAGGTAAGACCTATTACAAAAAGCTATTCTTTCTCCTTGTCTCTATTGTCACCAACAGACCCAAATTTCATTTATTTGGGGCTACATTTTAAAACTGTTAAAATGGAACACTTTAGTAATTACTACTTGCAAATTAATTTAATGAATGAATAGAGGCTTCTTGTTTCTATTCTTCAGCCATTTAATCTAAAATGCTTGCCTTTTGTGAATGTGGTTGTTAAATAATGGCCCTGATTAATTCACCAACTTATTTCTTTACTCTGATTTTAGGGGGATCTTCCTTGGCTTTTTCAGTGTCCTATGTTAATTTCCATTCCTTCCTCTAGGTCTATTCTTCATCCTCTTCACTTTAGTACTTTATCTTAAAATTTTATATCAGGGACAATCAAAGTTAGTCACTTGTGGCCTTTTTGCTGCATTTCAGCTCAGTATCTTTTCCCTATAATCGTGGGCTCCTCTTCTTTCTTTTCTCCAAAACAACCGATAGTTTTCCATTTGACAGCTTTTCGCGGTGTTTCTCCATTTTTACTTTCAGTGTTTTATGTATTATTTTCTTCTCATCGCCCGTATTAAATGAGATAGAGCGATTTGTCCCTTTCTTTCCCTGTTTCAACTTAGAGTCCTCATGTATGTACCTTTTTATTGATATAATTTCCCAGAGAGCAAGAGATTGTGACAAATGTCACGCTCTTGTTCAATCTTCATTTTCCTAAAAAGGCATTTCTTTGAGTAATTTCCTCGTTTGAATTCCAAAGCAAGCAAGATTCTTCCAGGTGGCATCATTCTATTGTCTCTCGGCTCAATCACTATTTGAATTACTTTCACTCTAAGTTCATGTTTTTCCTCAAAGTATACAACATTGTGACATTTATCGCCATCTTGTTTCATCTTATTGTTCAGTCACCATGCGGTGTTTCCCCAAGTTCACTCTCTATCATTAGCCCAGAGTGAACGAGATTGTGACAAGTGTCACTTTCTTGTTCAATCTTTACTCAAGATGTTTCGTATGAAGCTACTACATCTCCTCCATGACTTCATTTCACTCAAACTAAACAAGATCGTGATACTTGTTACGATCTCGGTCGTTTTACATATTAGTCATGCATGCATTGGGTTTCATCTCTGTGATACGATGGTCACTAGTATTCAAAATTTTAAGCCTCAAGCCCCATGGAGCATTAATGATTTCAAATGTCACTTAGTTGTATTCTAATATCTCATGGCCATTAGTCTAATCAGATTTTGGTATGGGGTCATCTGCCAATCATTCTTATTTTAGCAAATGGGGGTTACCCTGTAGCGGGGCCGTAAGAACTAACCAATTTTGTGGCAAAATGTGGTGAACTTCTAAAGATTAGGCTCCAAGTTCCAAGATGAAATCTGTGCATGCCATTCCAAATGAGGCTTGTTTTATTTTGGATAAAACTTAGAAAAGGAGGGAATCTATCATTGTTTTCTCCTTATATGTACCCTACCCGATTGTGGAAGAATATTATTGGTATCAAAAAGGGGAAGAAAGAAAGACGAACAGTGGATATGTTTGCTTCATCCCTTGGGGAGGGGGGCAATAACAACAATACTTGATACCAAAGTCCCCAGGCATGAGTAGAATGGGGAAGAATATTTCAAGTCATCCTACAATCGAAGTTCTCTTGAGAGTATGCAAAGGGTGACGGAACAGATTAGTCACAAGTTTGGAGGTGTGAAGAGGGCACAGCTAGTGATCCTACCTCATGTGGATTCTAGTTGTTAGCTATCTTACAGCAGAGACGTAATTCTATCTTTTCAAAAGAACGTGAAGAGACACTCAACTGTTCATTTCATATTTTATGGAAGAATGGGCTTCTATAGCTATTTAAGAGCTTGTAATATTTTTTAGGGATATATTGGAGATAGATAGACAGATTCTAATAGAGGAGATTATATTTTTCAGATTTTAATACAAAGCAGTCAGTCTTTGATCCTACAGCTAGTGATCCCAACCCATGTTGATTCTAGTTGTTAGCTAACTCTCCTCTACATCATGGCAGTTTTTAGGTAGATATGTAATTTTGTCTTTTCAAAAGAATGTGAAGAGACACTCAACCGTTCATACCATATTTTGTGGAAGAAGGGACTTTTGTGCTTATTTGAGAGCTCGTTATATTTTTTGGGGGTATATGAGGGATAGATAGACAGATTATGATAGAAGAGATGATATTTTTCAGATTTTAATACAAAGCAATAAGTCTTCATTTTTGCATGATAGTGGTACTGAAATTATTGTGTTATTTCTATGTTTTAATATTGATTTGAGTTTAGTTATTTCAATGTTACTGCATACATAAATCTCACTTTGATTATTCACTGCCGAGTTTTTGGTAGTCTTCCATATCTAGATCTGCATCATTTGTGGTAAATAAAACTGGGAGTTCTCTATCTCCATTAGTTCATTTACTTCTATAGGTGAATTGTTGTTACCTAGGAAATCAAAATTGCAATGTTCCCAAATTAAAGATATTTTCTAAATTTTGAAATTTACTGCAAACCCTAGCTGAAAATCAGTTTTCTGATTTTTCCAACAGCAAACCATAGCTGAATTGAACCCTTCAAAAATAGCACAAAATTAGGATAAACCCAATGCACCAATTGGGATTTTTAACAATCAAGTTTTGCCCTTCAAAATCATGAATTTTCCTTCAAACCTAAGGCGTCCCAATTAGCAATATTTATCTATATTTATGGCTGATTTATCATGCATCAAACACTTCACGGAATCTTCATAAAATTGCACAAAATTGACTAAATAATTATGCAGAATTTATTATGAATTTTTGAATATATTTGAGGTCGAAATGTCCTCCAAAACGCTCACAAAAATCAGAATTAATTCAAAAACAATAGTAGAAAATTGTAGAATAATATTTAGGCTTGGAATAGCCTATCAAAACCTCATAAACAACTCCCAAACAATTTGCCCTAGCTGGAATTGAATATTACCAGCCTTAGATCCAAATGCAGCCCTAAAAATTAGGGGTCTTCAATCTAAAAATCTAATTTTGGGCCTCCAAACCCTTGTTGCCACCTTTCCAAGCTATTCAGTTCACTTGGAAACCCTTATTTTTGGCTTTTTCAAAATTTTGATAAACAATGGCAGCTCCTAAATGAAGTTGCCCCACGGAAGAATGAGGGTTTTTGTTCTCAATCTTTTTGCTTGAAGGTTTTCGTCTTCAAGTCCAAAGATCAAGCTTTTTCGTGCTCAAAACTTGTAAATTCAAATTATGATCCAAGATGCCCTTCAACAAGAACCCTCAAATGCTTTTATACTTCTTCCCAAGTGAAGCGCCCAATTTGGGAGGAGGGGGAATACCTTTATTGATCTTTTTTTCAAATTATAAAAGAATACATTTTTATAATTCATTTAAGTGGATCAATACTCATGACCCTTAAAAAGACCCCAACTTAAGTGAAATTATAACAATAAAGTGTTTTTACAAGTATTCATTACAAAACCAAATGTTTCCCTTCTTTTTCTCTTTTTCCCTTACCCCTTAGGAACTAGGCAAGGCTAAAGGTCTTCAATAGTGTGCATGACAATCTTTCCCATCCAAAATTGTTTGTCATCAGCAATAGAAAAAACCAATGGGTTGTCTTAATCATGGGCTTGAAGCCCTCATTGATTCTTGACTCCTCCCATGGGAGTAAGATCTCTTGATAAAACTCTTTACTGTTGTATGTGAAAGTTCTTGGCCATTTATACAATCTGAAAATGAAATAACAGCAACTTCCCATCTTTTTCTTTCCATGGAGATCCCATAACTCAAATGTACCAAAAAGATGCAAAAGATAAACAATTCCTCCAAATTGACAACATGGAGATGGCTGAAAAAGTGGATTCCAGCAAAGAAATCTTCAAATTTTTTAGCCTTGATTGCCCTTATATCAACACCCACACAAGACCCAAACATATTAGTCAAAACATAAATCCTTTGCTTCTCTTCAATGCTTGCACCATTGATAGTGCCCTCCATCTGTGAAAGTGTTGGGGGCATATATGTGGCTGCCCTTGAGAACATAGAAGGGGTGTTCATGTTGCCCACACACCCAAGAGTGACCTCAAGGCTCAAAAATCTTCCATCTAGAGGATCTGGAAATCCTCTTACCTTGCTGTAAATTCACTTTTTGCTAAAAGACCCTCTACACATGTTCAAATTCTTCAAAATAAGGGCAGGACCAGCCACTTCTCTTTTGATATGTTGGTTGTATATGCACATTACAGCCTTACAAACATCCCAAAAAATCAACCTTTTTACTCCCAACTTGCTCCATGATGAATCTACCATCTTTACAATTCCAAGATAGGTCAAAATGAAACTATGTACCCTTGTAAAAGAGCTAAAATTGTCACAATAGATATAACAAGAAGGTGTACTACAGCTGCTCCTTATGAAAAAGTCTATTTGAACTTTAGACATTAAGTGCATATTACCTTGGCAAGCATCTATCAACTCCTTAGAGTCCCCCATGTGCCATGACAAACTTTTCTTTATTTGCAACAAGAAAGCAGCATTGCACCATGTTGAAAGCATACCTTGAATGCATGTATCATGGAGATGCAAGCAATCTTGCATTGATATCCTTATGTGTGCCTTATGTTTTTCCCCTTGCTCTACCTTGACAACACAAAAATCATGTATGGAATATATTTTGTGCGTAACAAAGACCCAAACTTACAAATTAGAGAGGGTTGTACCATTCTTGCACCATCCAACCTCTTGTCATGAAGTGCCCCAATTCACATGCATATCCAGAACTTGTCATGGGCTGTAGCATGCCAAGAAAATCGAGTTTTG
Source organism: Torreya grandis (assembly GCA_037957365.1). Classification (NCBI taxonomy): domain Eukaryota; kingdom Viridiplantae; phylum Streptophyta; class Pinopsida; order Cupressales; family Taxaceae; genus Torreya; species Torreya grandis. The sequence continues at coordinate 614,200 of JARHVA010002648.1, forward strand.
TGTCCTTAGTAGGCAGCTGATTTGTCCTTAAAAACTCAGAATTTTCTGAGTGCGAGTAATGCTGATTATTCACATGATTTTCTGATTTTTTTTAATGGAACAATGATTCTGATTTTGCTCATGAACTAATTTTTTTTAATAACTAAATAGTCATTCTTCTAAGTCTATCCAAGCACTTTTCTCATTGCAAAATTCAGACCTATCTTCGTTCCTTATCGACTGAAAATTTCCCTCTTCATGGGCTTGCTTAGCATCTTCATTTCCAGAATTTATTACACCCAAAAAACAACAAAACAAATGTTCCTTTGCATACCTTGTTGGCTGTTCCAGATTAGAAAGGACATTCTTTTTCACTGACCCTATCAAATTCATCTTAGGGAAGACTCTTTCCATGGCCTTTGATGTCACCTCCAATGACATCTTATCATTCAAACCATGCAAAACCATTTTTTTCCCATTCGTTTCGAATTTAAGCTCCATGGTTTGAGAATGTTGTGTACTCTCCAAGTGAGTGCAACCATTGGATGCCTAGAGCAAGATTGCTTTCTCCAATGCCAACCACATAAAAATCATCCTATATGGAGTGTGTTGTTGGAAATTTAAGCAAGGGGACAGTTGATAGCATGGAATTGTCATTGATGTCAAAGGTTAATGTCCTTGATGTCATTGAGATTGAAACTGATCATGCATTAATGCCAAAGGTTGAGTTGAGCAGAACTGTGGAGTAAATCGCATTTGTGAAGTGCTTTTACTCAGAAAAGGCAATCGGGTTAAGTCAAGAAGACTTGAGTTGAGCAGATTTAATTGAGGGAATTCTTTCGGAAATATTGGTAAAGACCTCTTTCTCGGACAACTGCCCATAGCTAATAAGAGAATTCTTTCGGGAAAATGTTAAAGGCAATTTTTTCGGAAAAATTGACTAAGTCGTTGTCGGACAAATTGTCCACAACAAAGTTTCCGAAGGGAATGAGCGCCACTTGGAATTCTTTCCAAGAAAGTGTCTTGGAGAATTCATTTGGAGAAATTGCCCCGAACAAAAGTTCCGAAGGGATCTTTTCAAAAACTCCTAAGGGTATGAGAACCGTTGCAAAAGTTCCGAAGGGGTCTTTTCAGAAAGTCCGAAGGGTATGAGGACCATTGCAAAAGTTCCGAAGGGTAAGTGGACCGTTCAAAGCTTTTGAAAGGATCTTTTCAGAAAGTCTGAAGGGTATAAGGACCGTTGCAAAAGTTCCAAAGGATAAGTGGACCGTTCAAAGCTTCCAAATGAACCATTGCAAAAAGTCCGAAGGGTATCTTTTGAACGTTGCAAAAGGCATGTGGACACTTGCAGAAAAGCCGAAGGGTAGATTGCAAAAAGTTTGAAGGGTATCTTTTGAACATTGCAAAGGGCATGTAGACACTTGAAGAAATGCCTGCGGACAAAAAGCCTTAAGAGAAGCCTTGCGGACAAAAAGTTCGAAGAAATGACGCGGACAAAAGTCCGAAGAAATGCCTACGGACAAAAAGCCCAAATAGAAGCCTTGCGAACAAAAAGCCCGAAGAAATGATGAGGACAAAAAGCCCGAAGAAATGCCTTGCAGACAAAAAGCCCGAAGAAATGCCTCCCGGACAAAAATTACATGAAAATTGTCTCGAAAGGCCCTTGACAAACAGCCCGCAACAAATTGTCCGAAGAGAGATCACTTGCAACTTTGCCGAAGATAAAGTGTGGAAGTCTTATAGGGCATTCTCAAAGGGACAAGGCATGTTAAAGATCGAGCAAGTCTACAAGAATCAACGGTGCAAAAGCATTACAAAGATGCCGAAGAAAATGAGATCACGTCAAAATGCCGAAGTTTAACACTAAAAACAAAGGATAAAGATCAAGCATATCAAGGATAATCCAAAGGAGCGAAAGCGAACCCAAGGTATAGAAAGTAGCGAGGTGTAAAAAGGGAAGAAAAAGAGCTCGATGGTTAATGGGATAGTAAAATCAAATGATCCTCCGAGAGCACACGCATTTGACAGCTGTCAAAAGGTCATAAGAAAAGATCCGACAAGGAAAAGAACATGAACTTGGTGCGACAAAAGAATTTGAAAAAACAGCAATCAATGTCTTTCAACTATCTGTATAGGAACAATTGGAACTGGTGTTGAACTCAATATATCTTCACAGAGCTCGAGATATTTCAATCGAAGTAATCAAGGAAGCAGTGCAGTTAAGTAGAAGTGCAAATGCCTACAATAGTAAAGGCATTTGAACATTGCCGTTTGAAGCATGAATCGAGACATGAAGTCAAAGTTACATTAAATGCAAACCAAAAGTGATCAAGGAAGCGGCGCAGTTAAGTAGAAGTGCAGATGCCTACGATAGTAAAGGCATTTGAACATTGCCGTTTGAAGCATGAATCAAGACATGAAATCAAAGTCACTTAAATGCAGACCAGAAGTGATCAAGAAAGCAGCGCAATTAAGTGCAGTAGAAGTGCAGATGCCAAAGACAGTAAAAAAATTGAATGTTGCCGTTTGAAGCATGAATCGAGACACAAAGTCAAAGTCGCATTGAATACAGATCAAAAGCTTGAACCGGTTAAGTTGAAGTGTGGACACTTCATAGAGAGACAACCCTAAGATGCATCTGTCTATATATGCTACGAATAGATCATTGGAACTGTGTTGTCTTTTTACTGTTGTTGCAAAAATAATTAGAGTGCTAACTCAAAAGTGTCAAGAAAGGACATATGCAGACAGCATGAAAGGGGCAAAGAAAATAAGGTGTGTCAAAGTAGAAGATATCCAAACACAAAGATAAAGGCACAGAAGCCGAGAAGACACACAACTAAGGCGCAGTTACAGACTAGACTTGTAAAAAAAAAGACAAGATTCATTCTGAATCTCTTCTACATTTTTTGAAGTTGTAGCTTCATTTCTCTGATAGGTTGTTGCCATCAAAAAAATTGAGTTGGTGCTCAGTTAGGAAGTTGAGGCTTCCTTAGAGTGGGTGCTCTTGAATGTAACCAGTGAGGTTTGTTTGTTAGACATTTTTTTGTGAAACTGAATTAGAACAGTAACTTCTAGAAACTTTTCTCACCGTGGTTTTTGCCTCTGAGTTTCCACGTTAAAATCTTGTGTTGAGCATTCTTGTGTGTGTGTGATCTTTGTTATGTTCTTTACTTTGCATATATTTTGAGTATTTTGTTTAAAAGTTCTAAGAACCAGGTTTTAGCTAATCTTCTGATTCACCCCCCCTCTCAGTAGGTTGTGTGTTCAACAATTGGTATCAGAGCGCAGGTTCCTTATGAGAATCTTAATCAGCTCAGGTAGATCGCGGTTGGTGAACACAATCCCTGTCAAGAAGGATCTTCATCAAACAAGGCTCCTCTGTTCGATGAGTCTAACTATGCTTTTTGGAGCATAAGAATGGAAGCATACTTGTCTTCCCTCGGGTTTGATGTATGGATGTCAGTGGTAAATGGTTACACAACTCCTGTTGTAACTCCTGCTAATCAGGTGGTCAAAAAGGCTTATGAAAACAACGCCAAAGCCAAGAATGCCATTCTTTGTGGATTGTTAAACTCTGAGTTTGTAAAAGTTATGCACTGTCAGAGTGCAAAAGACATCTGGAATAAGTTGAAAGGTATCTATGAAGGAGATGTTAAAGTGAAACAGGTCAAGCTGCAAACGCACAAAGGGCAGTTTGAAAGCCTGAAAATGAATGAAGAAGAGAAGATAGCGGACTATCTCCTCAGGGTAGATGAGATAGTAAATGCTATAAGAGAACTTGGAGAAACAATAGAAGAATCGACTGTTGTCAAGAAGGTTCTGAGATCCCTTGCATCAAGATATGACTCCAAAATTTCGGCCATTGCAGATGCGAGAGATTTGGACAGGCTTACCATGGATGAATTACATGGAACTTTCACAGCGTACGAAATGAGGATGGGAGAGACAGACACAGTCAAGAGAGAAGCAACCTTAAAAGTAGTAAAATCTGCAAAAGAAGAAACCTCTGTGCTCGATTCTGAGGACACTGATGGTGAAGAAGCAAATTTTGTCAGAAGACTGAAGAGAGGATCAGGTAAGTATAAAAGAAAACTTCCATTCAAATGTTTTAACTGTGGCAAGGTAGGACACTTTGCTGCAAAATGTCCATTCAATAGGAAGGACAACGCTAAACAAGTTGAAAATGTCAAAAAGGTAAAACCGCATTATGCTAAAAAGAAAAATTTCTTCAAAAGCAAAAAGGAGTTACATATAAAAGAAGAAAGTGACTCACGAGAAGAAAGTAACAGTGACAACTCTGAGGATGAGAATGACTGTGCCTTTCTAGCAGAGGGAAATGAGTTCCTATTTATGGTAGAAGAAATCACTTGAATAAAGAACAAAATGAATATGAAGATTGTGATGAAAGAGAAGGTGAGATAGATCTTGAAGGTGAACTAGTGTGTGCTCTTGAAGAAATTGAAAAACTGAGAAAAGAAAACTCAACGCAAAAGAGGAATGAGAAGGAGCTTGAAAAGGTTAACCAAATGATTGTAACACTAAAAACTCAAGTTGAGGAAGCCAACAGAATAGTAGAAGTCATCAAAATGGATCTCCAATCAAAATCCAACGAATGCATGAGTCTTGAAGCAGAAGTAGTAGCTTTAAGGTAAGAACTTGAGAAGGCAAGAGACCATATAAGCAAAAGCTTAAAGCTGACAAAAGGATCTGAAGCTCTCAGTGAACTGATCAGTGCGCAAAAGCCTTCAAATGAAAAGTCAGGTCTTGGATACAATAAAGAAAAAGGATCCTCAGCGTGCACATCAACGAACTTGTATGATAACTTCAAGAAAGGAGGAGAAACAAAAGCTATGAACAGCAAAGAAGCAACGAAGGCAAAGACTAGAAAGGACATAAAGACTGATCCAAGGAAAGATGCAGAAGTATTCTTCAAAGTGGCAGATCTGAAAAAGCAGAAACGTAAAAGTTTTCGGTATACTACACCAGGAAACGATATGACCAAATATGCTCCTTCCTTTTAAAAGTTTTCGGTCAACATGCCAAACTTTAACACTAAAAACAAAGGATAAAGATCAAGCATATCAAGGATAATCTAAAAGAGCAAAAGCAAACCCAAGGTATATAAAAAGTAGCGAGATGTAAAAAGGGAAGAAAAAGAGCTCGATGGTTAATGGGATAGTAAACTCAAATGATCCTCCGAGAGCACACGCATTTGACAGCTGTCAAAAGGTCATAAGAAAAGATCCGACAAAGAAAAGAACGTGAACTTGGCGCGACAAAAGAATATGAAAAAGCCAACAATCAATGTCTTTCAACTATCTGTATAGGAACAATTGGAACTGGTGTTGAACTCGATATATCTTCACGAAGCTCGAGATATTTCAATCGAAGTAATCAAGGACGCAGTGAAGTTAAGTAGAAGTGCAGATACCTACCATAGTAAAGGCATTTGAACATTGCCGTTTGAAGCATGAATCGAGACATAAAGTCAGAGTCACATTAAATGCAGACCAAAAGTGATCGAGGAAGCGGCGCACTTAAGTAGAAGTGCAAATGCCTACGATAGTAAAGGCATTTGAACGTTGCCGTTTGAAGCATGAATCGAGACATGAAGTCAGAGTCATTAAATGCAGACCAGAAGTGATCAAGGAAGCAACGCAGTTAAGTGCAGAAGTGTAGATGCCAAAGACAGTAAAAAAAATTGAATGTTGCCGTTTGAAGCATGAATCAAGACACAAAGTCAAAGTCGCATTGAATACAGATCAAAAGCTGGAACCGGTTAAGTTGAAGTGTGAACACTTCATAGAGAGACAACCCTAAGATGCATCTATCTATATATGCTACGAACAAATCATTTGAACTATGTTGTCTTTTTACTGCTATTGCAAAAATAATTAGAGTGTTAACTCAAAGTGTCAAGAAAGGACATATGCAGACAGTGTGAAAGGGGCAAAGAAAATAAGGTGTGTCAAAGTAGAAGATATCCAAACACAAAGAGATAAAGGCAGAGAAGCCGAGAAGACACAGCTAATCTGCAGTTACAGACTAGACTTATAACAGAAAAGTGTACAAAATTCATTCTGAATCTCTTCTGCATTTTTTGAAGTTGTAGTTTCATTTCTCTGATAGGTTGGTGCCATCAGAAAAACTGAGTTGGTGCTCAGTTAGGAAGTTGACACTTCCTTAGAGTGGGTGCTCTTGAATGTAATCAGTGAGGTTTGTCTGTGAGACATTTTTCTGTAAGGCTGGATTAGAACAGTAGCTTCTAGCAGTTTTTTTCATCGTGGTTTTTCCCTCTGGGTTTTCACGTTAAAATCTGGTGGTGAGCATTCTTGTGTGTGTGTGTGATCTTTGTTTTGTTCTTTACTTTGCATATACTTTGAGTATCTTGTTTAAAAGTTCTAAGAACCAGGTTTTAGCTAATCTACTGATTCATCCCCCCTCTCAATAGATTGGGTGTTCAACATGTGTCTCCAACATAATGCTAAGATTGGGGACCTTAGTGATGCAATGGATGGTGAAGCCATCCACCACAATCACATGGAAACCCTTGAATTCAATGGGTTGAAACCCACATGCAACAATCAAACTTGTATCAATGAAATTGTGGGTGGCCCTGTGGGTGGCCTCACTATCAAAAAGAATTGCAACATCCTTACGTTTCAATTTTCCTTTCACACAACAGGGGTAGGATCTAGGAGTCCCTGATAATGAAGCAAAAGTGCCACTTATGTCCTCTCCTCCAAGGATCTCAAATGCTCTTCCTCATAGATGGTTGCCCCTTCCTCTTCTTCCTCTTCTTCATCTGAATGCACCTCAATGTAGTGCTCTTGTCCCTTCAAAAGGCAATGTTGACCCGATGTCCAAGGGACTCTACAATCAAAACAAAGCTTCTTCCTTCTTAGCTCATTCCTTCTTTCATTGCTCCATCTTGGCAGCTCTCTTTGCTGCCCCAAACCCTACTGGCTTGGCCTATCAAGTTGCCCCAAAGGAGCTGGTTTTTGTGGTCCAAAAGTGCTGACCCTTGCTGCCCCCATTTATTGTCTCTTGGCTATCCAAAAGGTCCAAAAGAGTTATATTTTTATGAAACAAAGGGCAGAATTTTACCTTGGAGTGTTGAAGACTCAAGATCAAGGGCCTTTTGAATGGCTCCTTGAAGAGAAGGTTGGTCAAAAGCCTTGACCAAACCCCTAATGGAATCAGCCAAACCCTCCAGGAATAAAACCTCCAATATTCTTTCTGAAACATCTATTACCAAGACCGAAAGCCTCTGAAATCCAGTCACATACTCCTCTACTATACCCTTTTGTCTCAATTGAGCCAACTCTCTAAAATGTAAATCCGAATCAGCTCTATCAAACCTCTGAATGATCCTTTTACTGAATTCTTCATGGGATTGAATAAGTTGATGTCCTTGAATGGTCAACCCATGATACCACCATTCATGGACAGCCCCTTCTAAATGCAACGTAGCAAACTGAATAGCCTCCTTTTCCATCATAGGCCTAAGTGAAAAGTAGGTGTCAACCTTTTGAATCCAAGCCCTAGCCAAGATCTTGGGAGAACCATCAAAATTGGAAAGTGAAAGCTTTCCCAAGCCATGATAAAGTTCTCCTTGGCTGCCCTTGTGCCTTTGGACGGCCCTATTGCCAACAAGTTGCCCATGCTTCCATGATGTAAATGCTGAAAAATGCACTTAATCCATGAAAGGAGCAGGATAAGTCATGTACTCAATGTGGATTGCTCTTCCCTTTCCGAAATGACTTCTTCTTGCAGAAAAATAGGCTGGTTAGGCCTACGTGTGGCTCCTCCATTCCCTTTAAGGGGCTGATCCGTGAGGTTGTGACTTCCAAGAGCACTACCATCCCCATTGGATGGTTTGTCACCCCTTATTTCCTTTACAGTGCGGACAAATTCCGCAATCATAGCTGTCATTTATTCGTGAGTCTGTGTACCTATCAAACCTTTGTTACTCTCTATTTTCAACCTCATCCCTTGGTTGATCCAAGTGAGACATTGCTTCTATTTGCTGATTTTCTTCAACTTTTTTCTTGCTTCTAAGTAATACCTTAGTTCTTTGTCACCCTCTTGCATGAATTGCTTCAAAAACCCACGGATAGCCAAGATATAGCTCTAATACCACTGAATATCCCCAAATTAGGTATATTTTCTAAATTCTGAAATTTACTAGAAACCCTAGATGAAAATTAGTTTTTCTATTTTTCCAACAACAAACCCTAGTTGAATTGAACCCTTCAAAAATAGCACAAAATTAGGATAAACCCAACGCACCAATTGGGGTTTTCAACAATCAAGTTTTGCCCTCCAAAATCATGAATTTTTCTTTAAACCCTAGGCGTCCCAATTAGAAATATTGATCTATATTTATGGCTGATTTATCATGCATCAAACACTTCACAAAATCTTCATAAAATTGCCCCAAATTGAATATATATTTATGCATAATTTATTATGAATTTTTGAATATATTTGAGGTCCAAATGTCCTCCAAAACCCTCACAAAAATCAAAACTAATTCAAAAATAATAGTAGAAAATTGCAGAATAATTTTTAGGCTTGGAATAGCCTATCAAAACCTCATAAACAATTTGCCCTAACTGAAATTGACTATTTCTAGTCCTAAGTCGCAACGCAGCACTAAAAATAGAGGTCTTCAACCTGAAAATCCAATTCTGAGCCTCCAAACCCTAGTCGCCACCCTTCCAAGCTATTTGCCCCACTTGGAAACCCTTATTTTTAGCTTTTTTTTAATTTTGATGAACAATGGCAGCTCCTAGATGAAGTTGCCCCACGGAGGAAAGTATTTTTTTTTCCTCGATCTCTTTAACTGAAGGTTTTCGTCTTCAAGTCCAAAGCTCAAGCTTTTTCGTGCTCAAAACTTGTTAATTCAAATTATGATCCAAGATGCCCTTCAACAAGAACCCTCAAATGCTTTTATACTTCTCCCCAAGTGAAGTGCCCAATATGGGGGGAGGTAGCTTTGTTGATTTTTTTTCAAATTATAAAAGAACACCTTTTTATAACTCACTTAAGTGGATCAATACTCATGACCCTTAAAAAGGCCCAAACTTATTGTTGACCATTTTGGTCCTACAGGGCAAAATCGGTCTCCTTCCCCTGTTGTTCTGAGCTAGTTCAAATTTGGTTTACACAAGTCTTTCGGCAAAAGGATGAACCAGTTCAATGGTTCGACGTCGGGGTTCAACGGCATGATCTTTCCAAGAACTTTGAACTTGAACTTTGAACCATGGTTGGTTCAATTGGTTTGGTTCAAAGCGTTTGGCTCAAGCAATTGGTTCAAATCGGAAGGTTCAAAGGGGGATCTTCCAAAGCCCGAAGGACAAGTGCCCTGGCGGAGGGCAATTCCGGACCCAAAGGTACCCTTGTGGAGGGCAAGAAAGCACTTAAAGGGAAGAAAGACAAAGGCAAAGAATTCCTTCGGACTTTCTGTCCGAAGGAAATTTTCACAAAGCAAAGATAAAAGGAAAAGCAAAGGCTGAATTTCTTCGGACAAAATGTCCAAAGAAATCCTTTTGGAAGAAAATCCCGCGGCTTAATCCTTCGGACAAAAAGTCTGAAGGAATTCATTCGGACTTTTGTCCGAAGGAATTCGCCCGAAAGAAAGGGCCGAGCATTCAAATGAACATTTCCCTCGGACAAAATGTCCGAAGGAATTCCTCCGAACATTTTGCCCGAAGGAATTGATAGGCCAAGGCCGCCCGAAGGAGACTCTCGGCGAATGTGAAAGGGACCTTTCTCAAAGCTGAAGGGACACCTTCCCTTCAGGAGGGTTAAAAGACAAAAGCCCAGACAAGGACAGGAAAGCCGAAGGAAAGGAAAGCCCAAAGAAGGAAAGCCGAAGGAATTGCCAAAGGGGTGACGGGCCCGAAGACGTCAAAACTGAGCATCGTGAACTAGCCGTTGGAATTCGGACGTTAGATGACGTCCCCGCAGACGTCAATTTCAGGGCAACGAGATAGCTGTTGATCTTCAAATGCTTGAGCACGAACCTAAGGAAATTCAATGGGGTTAACGCTAAAGGGAAGAGACCACTGAGAAAGGAGCTAAAAAGGCCAGGAAAAGACAAAAGAGATGACAAAAGACAAGGCCAGGAGAAGACAAAGCTGGAAAAAGACAAAAGTTAAGAACGAACTCAGCGACTTGCTGATAAAAGAACCCAAGGAGCTAGCAAAGGATGATAAGATAGCCCCGAGAGCTCAAGTTCCAGGAAAAGACAAGGCCAGGAAGAGACAAAATAACGAGATATGGACAAAACAGCCCAGGTGGCAATTGGGAGGCGTCAGCAGGAGAATTATTACAGTGGTTGGAACAGTCACTATGAAATGGTCATCAAGGAGCACGAACAGTGAACGGCGTGGCTTGTTTTTTTCTCATTTTGCATTGATGAGCAGACAAACCGCGTGAATGTCTTGAAAAAGGGGTCTTGTTTGCAGACAAATGGCGTGGCCCATGTTTTCACACATGGCGTTTAATATATTTTAAACGCCTAAAGTCAAAACTGACAGCCGACACAGAATTCTCTTTCAACGTTTCCTCTTCCCAACGCTCTCAACGCACATGGGCCAAATTGTAAAAAGGCGTCAAAAGTCTTTTCCAAAGGAGAGCCTTTACTTCCTCTCTCTCTATATATATTGTAATCTCTCATTTGAGAAAATCGATCTCTCAGCTTGTAAGGCGGAGCTCTGCCGAAATTTACCTTGAAAAAAAAAAAAAGCATTTTTGCCTCCATTTGAGCTTGCACTTTTGCATGTCTATGGCTTTGTCTTGTGTTAAGTCATTTTCCTTCATGCTTTCACAGAATGATTCCAACGTGTCTAGTGTATTGTGAGTTCTTCTTTTGCAAGTTAACCAGAAGTGTCCACAGCAGAGTATAGGCGCATTTGAACACGCTGCCATAGTGTGTTTTAGAACACCTCTGGTAGTTCTTCCTCCCTATGTCTCCAGAGGACCCCTAGCTCACTGATGCAGAAGAATTTCTCATATCAAATGAAGTGTATATCAGCTTGTTCTTGGTGGAAAGTGTATGTTCAAGCTAAGTAGATCGACCATTTTTTGGTGCATCACCGTTTAGTTTAGGTTCTGTTTTCAGTAACCCTTCTCTCTTTTCACCCCCCCCCATTGTTAGCAATAGAAAATCCAAGACTTTAGAGATGCATCAAAGGGAGCTAGCCCTTATCTAGAGATTCTCCCCTCAGTTTTGCCAGACCCACAGGCAAGAGAGAAGTCTCCATTGTGCCGCGTGGAAAACAGGAGCTCAGCCTTCTGTCAAGGGTGCAATCCACAGTGTCAACACTTATGTGAAATTATAACAATAAAATGCTTTTACAAGTATTCTTTACAAAACCAAATGTTTTCCTTCTTTTTCTCTTTTTCCCTTTTTCGTTTTTTCTCTTAGCCCTTGGGTAATTAGTCAAGGCTAAAGGTCTTCAATAGTGTCATGTTCAAAAGGGGGACATAACAAAAGTCGAATTAATCACTTGTTTATATGCATGGTTTCATTAAAAATTTGGACTTTGTCATGCTTGTATTGAACTGTTTAACTTCTAGCATAAAATGGTCATCTCCATGAGGTAAATAAATCTTTTAATTAAATTATGTCTCCAAAGCAGAAAGTTTTGATTTCGTAAAATTTGATTTCAAAAATTTTGTTTTGCTTTTACAAAATCCAGTTTAAATTACATTTTTATTTCAAGTTTGTAGATATTTATGAGCTATTGGTAGGTGATTGGTCAACCTTACCCAATTGTATTAAAACAAAAGGACTTTACAACTCCTTATTGTGCTTGTGTCAAAACATAGGGCAATAGAATTGGCACTAGGAGGGCCTTATCATCCCAATTAAAACTTTAACCCGAAACCTTCAATAAGTGTTACCCATTCTAGGTCTAAGTCAGAAGAAAGTTTGCTTGATCCTTTAGCTGAGCACGGGATACAATGTAAAGACAAAGGCATATCCGAAACCCACTCCATAGAGGGAACATCTTTTATCCCATCAATTCAAGAACAAGTCATTACACTCAAAGAAGTCAAAGAGTTATTAAGAAACATGGCCCATTTGTTAGGAAATGTTGGTAATAATCCTCCCCTATTTGCCACTGCCTGGTTAGCTAGGACAGCCATAATCATACCTGAGGATGTGCATGGCTTGCCAAGGAATGTTGAGAACTCCCTAGGTTCAAAAATGACGTGATAAGGATAGCAAAAGAGCATATGGTTACCTTTAAGGCCACCTTCAGGTTGCTTAATCTCATGCATGAAGATGTGGCTTGTAGGATATTCCCATCAGCTTTTCAAGACCTAGTCTATGATTGGTATCAAAATATTACATTTGGTCACTTAGTAGTTGGGTTATGTTTGAAAATGCTTTTATCTCCTAATATGGTGATGTTGCAAATCCCAATATGTTTTTTAAGCAACTTAGTTTGGTGAAAGGAAAGGGTAAAACTTTAATGCAAAATTTCAAAGAATGTATAATTAAGAGGATAATCAGCCTAAGGATAACACTAATGAGATTTATTGTAATGTCCTCGTTTTTGGTCACTCCAACATTGTAGTTAGCCCCAGCTTTCTCGGAGAGCATTGGCCTTTTCAGAATGGAACTTAGTTATTGGTGTTGAGCTTTGAGGATTTTGTTGAGTCCGTTGATGCTTTTCGGGAGCAGTTTCGACATGTCGGGTGCTTTCCGAACATCTTGGAGGAAAATGCTATTTTTAGAAAGTGTCTATTTTTATTAAGTCGTATCTTTGGTGAGCTCCTGAGTATATTGGCACCTTCATATTTCACTTCCGTACTTTCAATTGGTTGTGCGGAAAATAATTAAATAATTAATTGTAAGTTGTTGAAAAAGCATAAATTATGAGACAACTTAAATTTATTATTTTTAAGGTAGTTGTAAAAGTGACTGAAGTGCCGGAAATGTTAAATATGAAATAAAGTCACTTTATAGAGCAAAAAAGTTTATTTAATTATAAAGTGATTAATTTATAATTTCTGGAAAGTTCTAAGAAGATTATAAAAAGGGTTGAAGGGTCTCATTTGAGGCATGTTATGTTATTTTCTCTATTGTGAAATTTGGAGCTTTCAGTGAGAGCAAACCCTAGGACAAAAACCCTAAGGGTATTGGTTTCGGTAGTGAAATATCTACCCTAGCTAATTGCAGGTGGAATCACACAGGTTTCACACAAGGAAATAACAATTCGATAATTTGTGAAGTCTTGCAAGCAATTCAACTTATATTAATATTGGCAGGATTGAAGGAGGTTGGTAATCAAGAAGAGAATGCCATTGTTTGAGGAGGTTATTGAAATATCTATCACACTTGATAGCTGGGTGTGGAGTTTGGAAGCTGGTCGCTCCACTTTTTGATGAAAATTTAATTATTGGAGGATGCGTTGGGTTTATATTTGATGCATAGAGTGCGCGGTTGCCCTTTCTTTCACTCATTAAACTCATCTTTGGCTGGCCATGGCTATTCAAGACTCATCACCACACTTGAATGAGGGTTGTGAGGATATGGCAGGTGTAAGGGACATTGAGGGGACCGTTGTTGAGTCCTTCATGTCAATAAAATCCTCATTTGCTGGCCGCCATAGCTGCAAGGAGGTCTGAGACTGATTTTTGGTGCATTCTATCTATTTCTTATTGTTTAAGAAACTCCAACAGCGAACTTTATTATTGTACTTCATTCCAATTGCTTACCATTTATTCAAAGTCCTCATCTTGGCATTATTGGAGGTTAGAGTTATTTGTAATTCTTATTTTCTGTATTTTCTGAGTTGAATCAGCAGTGTATGAACTTCATATGTATTTTCAATAGTGAAGCAAAGTTATCAACTATTTGTCCAAAAGCTTATTATTTATCATGTAAAAAAGAAGTTATGGTGAATGTTTTATGGATTGAATCAAACAAACAAACCATTTCGACATTAAACAAACTCAGAAAATCAGATTGGTAAACTGTTGCAAAGTGTTTGACAAAATGTCAACACTCCAAATTCAAAAATATTGATGGAAAGCAAAGCAGGGTTTTTATAGTGGTATCAGAGCAGAGTATCCTGCCAGCCTGTTTGGGTTGTGAGTCACTGCATCATTGAGTGAAGAAGAGTTGGTCAATAAACTTTTTAATGTATGAGGTAAACTTGAACACCTATCCCTGCCAAAAGATGTTCTTCTTAGCACTTTGGAGAAAGTTGATGATTGTTTGCAAATGGTGGATCAGTCAACTTCTTAGGTAATACAAGCAGCCATGATGCCTGCAATGACTTCCTTGGGTAAGCAAAAGTTGTTGAGACACAAACGTAATGAGGTGAGATTGATCGTTACTTCTTGTTTAAGCAAAATCATGAAAATAAAAACTTCTAAAACTCCATACAATGAAGACATAATGAAAGAGATATTTCAGTTGTTGGTGGATGGTTTGCAAGGTTTGGATAACGTCACAAGTTCTGATTTTTCTAGGACGGTAACCACACTTGAAACATTTGCAAATATCAGATTTGGTAACATCATGTTAGATATGAGTTGTGAAGATCTAATTTTCAAAATGTTTCACCATTTCTTTGCTACCATCAGAAAATACTATGCAGATAATATTATAACAGCCATGCAATCCATTATGACTTTGATTGTTAATGAAAGTGATGATGTGCCAGTCATTTTTATCTATCTTATTGACTAACAGCTGGAAGGATGACCAAGAATCCTTATCAGTTGAACAAGTCTTAGCTGAAATGGTGTTTGCCAAGTGTGAGGAGAAATTAAAACCTTATTTTCTGTATTTTCTGAGTTGAATCAGCAGTGTATGAACTTCATATGTATTTTCAATAGTGAAGCAAAGTTATCAACTATTTGTCCAAAAGCTTATTATTTATCATGTAAAAAAGAAGTTATGGTGAATGTTTTATGGATTGAATCAAACAAACAAACCATTTCGACATTAAACAAACTCAGAAAATCAGATTGGTAAACTGTTGCAAAGTGTTTGACAAAATGTCAACACTCCAAATTCAAAAATATTGATGGAAAGCAAAGCAGGGTTTTTATAGTGGTATCAGAGCAGAGTATCCTGCCAGCCTGTTTGGGTTGTGAATCACTGCATCATTGAGTGAAGAAGAGTTGGTCAATAAACTTTTTAATGTATGAGGTAAACTTGAACACCTATCCCTGCCAAAAGATGTTCTTCTTAGCACTTTGGAGAAAGTTGATGATTGTTTGCAAATGGTGGATCAGTCAACTTCTTAGGTAATACAAGCAGCCATGATGCCTGCAATGACTTCCTTGGGTAAGCAAAAGTTGTTGAGACACAAACATAATGAGGTGAGATTGATCGTTACTTCTTGTTTAAGCAAAATCATGAAAATAAAAACTTCTAAAACTCCATACAATGAAGACATAATGAAAGAGATATTTCAGTTGTTGGTGGATGGTTTGCAAGGTTTGGATAACGTCACAAGTTCTGATTTTTCTAGGACGGTAACCACACTTGAAACATTTGCAAATATCAGATTTGGTAACATCATGTTAGATATGAGTTGTGAAGATCTAATTTTCAAAATGTTTCACCATTTCTTTGCTACCATCAGAAAATACTATGCAGATAATATTATAACAGCCATGCAATCCATTATGACTTTGATTGTTAATGAAAGTGATGATGTGCCAGTCATTTTTATCTATCTTATTGACTAACAGCTGGAAGGATGACCAAGAATCCTTATCAGTTGAACAAGTCTTAGCTGAAATGGTGTTTGCCAAGTGTGAGGAGAAATTAAAACCTTATTTGACAAATGAGGAGCAGGAAGAAGAAAAGTTCATAGCAGAAATTTCTAACGATGGAAAGGCCTTATCTCAAGAGGTATGTATGACAGAGCTCTAGAATGACTCCATTGAAATGCATGCATCAACGTATGTGGGGAATATGTTTAATGAAGATGTCAAAACAACCACCTTGGGTGCAAATTCAGATCAAACCAATGAAGTTTTTGAGACTATTAGCTTCCTTGTTGACACCAGTTGGATGAAAGCAAATGATAAAATTGTTGGTATCATTAATGCAATTTCAGAAAAAGAGCATGTTGAAGTTGAGCATGTTGCAAATTTTCAAACAGCGTATAGTGATGAATTCTTACATCATTTCAGTGATGAGAGTTCAGATGTTGAGAGAAAGTCTCCAATGCCAAATGTGTATCAGTCTGACATCCAAACAACACTTATGGAGAAGAGTGTTCATGATAACTTTTGCCTTTTTGATTTGGAAAGTCATTTGTTTAAGGAAAAAACCATTCATGGGGAATACAATGAGCATACTTTTTCAGATCAAAGCCATCAGCTCATAAGTCCATGGGATCTAGGTGTTTTGACACCAAAATTGATGAAGGGCAAGCTTATGATGATTTCCCTTTTGAGCACAGTGTTATCCTAACCTCAGAACATAAAATATGCAAAGAAGTGTCTTAGAGATAACTAAATTTAGAAGTTATGTTCTTGAAAACAAATCAGAAAATTTATTGTGTGACATTGATTTTTATCAAAGGCCTAGTGAGTTACATAATTTGAAAAATCAGTTGATAGTCACTGAAGATAAGGTTGTTGTAACCCTAACACATTTTGATAACACACAAATTCATTGAAGATCTCTTTTGGAAGGCCCGAGTTGAGAAGAGACAAAAAGGCATTGGAGGAGAATCCTCTCTTGTAGATTTGCAAGTAGTCAAAGAAGCTTTGAGAACAACGAAATCAGATTACTTGAATTTACTTTCAGAAAAGGATCATTCCATCAAGTTTGCCAAAGAGATCCTTGATGCATTGAAGGGAAAAAAGGAAGGAGTTGATAAGCTCACCTTTGAGCTTAAGTCTATTAAGGAGTCATTGGAGAGTAATCAAATGGCTCTTCAGGAAGCAAAAAATCAGCTTATTGTTGCAGAACAGTTTAAGGAGTAAGAAAACGAGGAAAGAGCTAAGGAAATCAAGCAGGTGATTGATGAGCTTGATAGGCTCCATGCAGATTTTGATTTATAGCAGTTTCCTAAGTTTGCAAGTGCAGAGTTGGAACATCAGGGAGGATGGTGGAGTCAAGAAAATATAAGTATTTTTCATTTTGCTGAAAATCCTTATTTTGAGTCGGATGCAGAGTCCAATTTTGATAATCCACTCTTTGTGATGGAGAATGAAACACTTCCTGATTTCAGTGTCATAGTTGGTGACAATCACAGGGTATGGGATCTAGGTGAAGTTTTCAGTTTTGAGATAATGACCCGAAATTGAGATAGTGGATTTCAAAGAACTAAATGGAATAAGAATAGTTTCTATCATGATTGGCCTCTTGGTTCACATGAAGACAATAAATCAAGTTGGAGTGGTGCGTAGTCACGTGATCAAGAATGACAAGAATGATGAGTGGAGTATTTTCCGGTTGAAGTTGATGGGTAGAGGTAATTTTGTCATTGGAGAAGTCCTTTCAATCTTTTCCATGCTCACATATCCTATGCATACAAGAAAATTTCATCATTACAGTTACTGCCCCAATAGTACAACGTTGATCTCAATAAAATCGATCATTGAGTAGATTATTTTTTAGTACTTGCAAGTTTTATGGAAACATATTGTGGGAGATTTTTCAGACATGGTTCAGTTATTTCTGACTTCCACATGGGTGAATACTAGTTGCAATCATTTTGTGTTGACAGCGTTTGTATTTTCAGATGTTGCAGTGATGATTGTAGCTAATTCCGTGGATTGGTGTGCATTGGGCTGCCTTTTTAACACTCGCAGATTGAGTGTTAATGAGGTACTATCAGTTTATGACAGCGGAAGCATTCCCAGGATAGCTATGAATTTTAATTTCAGTTTTAATACTGTTGTCATCATTTGTATCAGCCAATTGACGAGGATTAATCCGCAGCATTTTTGGGACACTGTGATGAGTTATGTTGACAATCATGCTTTCTTGTTTAACAAATTAATTTTTTTGTTTCCCAAGATCATATTAGACAATGGGATTGCAGATGTTGATTGTACTGAGATTCTTTAGAATGAGATATTCTATGTTACAAAATCCAGTCTTTATACGTATTCCAATTTGGTTTTTGAGGAAAAAATTTTATTTGGGTTACAAGAAAGGAGAGTGCAGACTTGGCACGATGGTATTCCAGTTTTAATCAGAGTGATGCAACGACAACATGGTGAGATCTACCTGAGATTGATCTAGGATCCTAGGGTCACATTGGGCTTCATCCAGAATCAATCAGTGTTTGAGCTAGTATTGCTTGAGGACAAGCAATCTTTGGGGAGGGAGGACTATATTGTCCCCGTTTTTTGTCACTCTAGCATTGTAGTTAGCTCCATATTTTTTGGAGAGCGCCAACTTTTTCAGAATGGAATTAAGTTATTGGTGTTGAGCTTTGGGGATATTGTCGACTCTGTTGATGCTTTCTAGGAGCAGTTTCGACATGTTGGGTGCTTTCCAAACATCTTGTAGGAAAATGCTATTTTTGGAAAGCGTCTATTTTTAATAAGTCATATCTCTGATGAGCTCCTGAGTATATTGGCACCTTCAGATTTCACTTCTAGACTATTTCGACATCTTCCACACTTTCAATTGGTTGTGCGGAAAATAATTAATAATTAAATAATTAATTGTAAGTTGAAAAAGCATAAATTATGAGACAACTTATATTAATTATTTTTAAGGCAGTTGTAAAAGTGACTGAAGTGCTGGAAATATTAAATATAAAATAAAGTCACTTTACAAAGCAAAAAGGTTTATTTAATCATAAAGTGATATTAATTTATAATTCCGAAAAAGTTCTAAAAAGATTATAGAAAGGGTTGAAGGGTCTCATTTGAGGCATGTTATGTTATTTTCTCTATTATGAAGTTTGGAGCTTTCAGCGAGAGCAAACCCTAGGACGAAAACCCTAAAGGTATCGGTTTCGGTAGTGAAATATCTACCCTCACTGATTGCAGGTGGAATCATGCAGGTTTCACGCAGACGGATAATAGTTGGATAATTTGTGAAGTCTTGCAGGGAGTCAAATTATATTAATATTGGCTGGATTCAAGGAGGTTGGTAATCAAGAAGAGAACGTCATTGTTTGAGGAGGCTATTGAAATATCTATCACACTTGATAGCTGGGCGTGGAGTTTGGAGGCTGGTCGCCCCACTCTTTGATGAATATTTAATTATTGGGGGCTGCGTTAGGTTTATATTCGCTGCATAGAGTGTGGCGTTGCCCTTTCTTTCACTCACTAAACTCGCCTTTGGCTGGCTGTGGCTAATCAAGACTCATCACCACACTTGTATGAGGGTTGTGTCGATATTGCAGGTGTAAGGGACATTGAGGGAACCGTTGTTGATTACTTCATGTCAATAAAATCCTCATTTGCTCGCTGCCATAGCTGCAAGGAGGTCTAAGACTGATTTTTGGTGCATTCTATCTATTGGCTGCTGTTTAAGGAACTCCAACAGCGAACTTTATTATTGTACTTCATTATGATTGCTTACCATTTATTCAAAGTCCTCATCTTGGCATTATTGGAGGTTGAAGCTATTTGTAATTCTTATTTTCTATATTTTCTGAGTTGAATCAGCAGTGTATGAGATTTCATATGTATTTTCAATAGTGAAGCAAAGTTATCAACTATTTGTCCAAATGCTTATTATTTATCATGTAAAAGAAAAGTTATAGTGAATGTTTTATGGATTGAATCAAACAAACAAACCATTTCAACATTAAACAAACTCAGAAAATCAGATTGGTGTTGCAAAGTGTTTGACAAAATGTCAACACTCCAAATTCAGAAAAATTGAAGGAAAACAAGGCAGGGTTCTTACATTTATGCATACCAACAAATGAAGAAAGAAAAGTTACAAACTTGGAAGTAAAATAACCCTAGATGCAACCTCCATTCCCCCAAACAATAAGACCACCACCTAATATGAATGCACCCAAGTATCCACCACCTCCAAAAGAGACTTCAACACCTCCCTTACCAAAAACGACAACTCAAGGGGAAAGCTTGAAGGGATATAACATTGTAGAAGACATGGAAAAAAAACAAGATACACATCACTACTAAAAAAATTGCCCAACTTAGAGAACAGAGAGATTTGTTGTGAAAGCACTCACTGACAAAGGTCAAGTGTCACTGCTCATACTAGTGTGGTATCTTATAGAAGTAAAGGTGAGGCTCCTCCATTCCTCCTCACAATAAGAATTTTTTGAAAAGGATTTACATAATTATTTGGTTAATTATAGAGGTTCCACTAATGTCATGCCATGTTCCAGTTGTCAACATTTGGGATTAGAGCTAGCTCAATCCACAAAGAAAGTAGTTCGGTTAAATAAGTTTGAGGTTAATGTAATTGGTGATTTGACTCATTTACATATGCAACTAGCTTCTACCCACAAGTGCAAAATTTTAATTATATACAAGTTGTGGATATATATGAAACTTTTGTAATGTTGTTAAGCAAGGAGTGGTCTAGAACACTGCTCTCAACAAGAATTGTTTTTCCCATAAAATACTCCACATAGTTTGTCAACATTGTACCCATGAGGAAACATACAAGAAATAAGGTTTTGCAATTACTTCTGAAATTTGAATAAAGCCTATGAAAAGGATAATTATCCGTTACAATCCATAGATGATGTTTTGCAAATGTTTAATGGGTTTTCTGGGTATTTCATTATTTTGTGAACAAAGCAGATGAATAGGTAAACACTTGGTACAGTGATACAAGGTATTATTTAACTACTAAGTGTTCCCCAAAACGTCTGAATTCCACTGGAAGAAGGGCTGTGAGATTGAAGGCTTCCCATTATACATTCAACATAAATGTTTTGTATAGAAGAAATAATGAGGATATTTACCTCCAGTGTTTAAACAAGAGGCACAAATGGTGATGGATCAATTATATTCAGACTCAGGGAGTGGGCATTTCTCTAGAGATGCCATTCTTAGATAAGGTTGTTACTATCCAGCCTTTTTCAAAAATGCCCACCATCACATGTACCTGCCATTCTTGTCAAACCCATGCTCAAAGAGAAAAGGAGACCACCACACCACTTCAGCTTGTGGTTTTTCAACAACCATTTGCTCAACAGGACTTGGACTTTGTTGGTGTGGTAAATCCCAACTCAAGTTCAAGGCATAAATTTGTATTAACTGCCACTGATTATTGCACAAGATGGTCTGGAGTTGTGGCAACCAAGAGGAGTACAGCAGTAGAGATCAACATTTTTCTACAAGAAAACATTATCACAAAACTTGGGGAGCCCTATTCCTTGGTGTGTGACAATGCGCATGCTTCTAAATCAGCTGAGTTTGCCAATGGGGCTTACGATAAAAATATGATTTTTAAATTTGCTCCTAACTATTAGCTTTGTGAAAATAAGGTGGTAGAATCCACTAATAAGAATTTCATGAGTATTATCAAGAAGACTACAAATAAGGACCAAAGAATTTTGCATGTGTTTCTTAAATATGCACTACTGTCATGTCCCCTTTTAGAAATATTTTAATTAGGGAAATAACTAATAATAATACTTTTTTTAAGTTGTCCTAGTCTATTCATGATCAAAAGGGACAATTAATTGTATTATTATTAATAAAGTAAGTCCACATTAAAATAAAAAGGAGACATTGCTTTTCTAAAAGCTTTTTGGACGTTTTCTTCGGCAAAAGTGAAAATAAAACTATAAACAGAGGTGTTAGGTTCATGGAAAATCATCTTTTGCCTATTATCATTTACACTTTTGCAAGTTTGAGCATCTGCTTCAATTTTCAGCCTCCAAGGACGAAACCCTCATGTGGATAAGGAGACTTGAGGATGAAAACCCTCTGGTCTTGTGAGGTGGTTCCATTCAAGAACTACAATTGTGCTTTCAAATCAGAATACATCATTGAAAAATCATCAGGCAAATTTGTCATATTTCCAGCTACTTCCAAGGTTCGTGCTAAAGTTTCTGACTAGCTGTACCAGTGAGCACAACAACCATACATCTCTCCATTGTTGGCGTCATCATTATTCAATCATCTGTACATCATCTCCACCCAATCGTACCTCCCATTCAGTCATTTTCAGCATGTGAACATCATCATCAGCGAACTTGGATGCCATTTCCAGCCAACCAATTCATTTGTACAATAAATCGTACAAGCGTTGGTTCTACCATTAGGGTTTGTTGTTTGTAAATGCCAAGTGGGCATAAAAATCTAGGGTTACAATTTTCAATTTTGCATGCATAATTTCAGCTAGAGTTTCAGCCAATATATTATGTTTTTTTACTTTGCATTGCAATCTAATTTCGATAAAATTTCTACTCTCCATGGGCATTCAACCACTTTAATTATTTCTATAGAATTCCAAGTTAAAAGGGATTTATCCTTAATTTTCAAATAAAAATTAGAATCTCAGATTTATTCTTAAAAAGGTTTGTTGACAAATCTCATAATTCAATATTTGAACTAGAAGGGGACATTACAGTGGTATCAAAGCAATGATCTTGCCAGTATGCAAGGTTAGATCAAATTTTTAATGCAGCATAATGGAAAATCAAAAAGAAAGATCTACAAATTCAATTGAGGATATTTTGGAGCGAATGAAGAGCCAAGATTTTAAGGACCAGTTAATGGAGTAGTTTATTATTTGCTATGAAGATCACAAAATAAGCATCATATCCACAAGGCATGGTTAAAAGCGTATTGTGACAAAGATGAGGGCCAACTTCTTGCCTTTGACGCATATGATAAAAAGTATGATATCTACAAATCTTATAATACCTTTGAAAAATTCTTGGAAATATACGAAGAAAATAAAAGTAGAAGGTTGAAGAAGAAAGAGAGAGTCAAAAACTCAAAAGATTGCTAAAGAAGAAATAAAGAAGCAAGAATGGTCAAATTCAGAGCCACAAGAAATCATTGAGCAAGAACAGGAGGGATCCGACATGCAAGGTGAGGGTAAAGGTCCTTTGAGAGTAGAAGATGTTTTATTGACTTATAATGATTGCATGTATATCAATGAAGCCAAGGAGGAAAAGGCATCACCAGCTGAATGCAAAGAGCGAAAAATAAAAATAGATGTGTCAATCCATGAGCTACCCAGCGACCTTCCAAAAGGTGAGTCATTGTCGTATATGATTGCATTTCAAGATAATCGTGTTGATAAGTATGCAATTGAGGAGAATGTTGATCCTAACTCGGAAATTTTGAGTCACAAGGATGGAGGTGTTGAGGATATCTCAACAACTTCTAATTCGGCAAAGGAAGGTGAACACTTTGATTACAGCTCCAGGTACGTAAAGGATGGTACTATTTCAGATTTGTTGCTTCATACTATGCCATTACAAGATTATTGTCATCATGGAAAGCATTCTAAAACTGGTGATAGGATCAAGGATACAACTTGCAACATAGGGCATATAAATTCTTTGATTCAAGTCCAAAATTGATATTACAAATGGGATCTGGGTGATCTTTTGAGATACAAGAAGGATAAGGGCTTTGATGAGATCAATATTACTATTTCTAGTGAATTTTTCATCTCATGCATTTAGATAAAAAGCTCATGAGGAATCATAGAGTATGGTGTGCATTATAATGAAGTTGTGGAGGATCAATGCTCACGATTCATAGATCACTCGTTGGAGCCAAGTTCTACACTTGAAGACAAAGTTATAGATGATGGCCTAATGGAGATAATCACAATGGGATGCTTGATGTTGGATGGTGGTAAGTAGAATGGGTCTCAATTTGATGTTCAAGATTTTATGACTAAGCATGACGTGGTGTTTTTGAAATCAAGCTACATACAGGTTTGCCACCCTTGGATGTGTGAAGGATGAGATACTACAAGATGGCTTCACCATTCCTTGCATCATGAAGTCACAAAAACTTGTCAGCAATTGGGGTAGACACAAGGTGTGCAATGAATCTTATGACATGAGTTTAGGTGAGATATCTTCTCATAATGATATTTGGTCTACTATGGATCAGCTTTGCATGGTGTTTGATTTTGCACTTCCGAGATTGCCCTTGAGTAAAGAGTGTCATCAAGAGTTGAGGAATTGTGTTGGATATATCCTTCTTATTGAGAAAGTTATAAGCACCACAAGAAGATCTCAAGGGGAAGTTCACATGAATACTAGCGTAGCGCAGCATAAGCATGGTGAAGTAACTCCAAACTTGCATATTTGTGCAAAAGATCAACAACAAGACATGAAGAGAATGTGTGGTGATGGGATAGTACTACAGATGCCCGATGATTTTGTGATATACGAAGGGATGGTTGGTTTAGGTACAAGGGTGAAGGTGCTTGTGGAATTTCATGCTTTAATATAGGACTCAGTGCACCTTTGGATAGAGGCATATATCACATCAAGATTCAGGGCAATTTACATTTATCAATGGATTGCAAAAACACTTATTTGATAAAGATGTCATGGATTTAGTAAAAGAAGCAAATGCACTTTTCAATACATTCAAATTATTCTTGATCGAAATAGAAAGCAAATGTTTGTATTGCTACTTCATCCTTGGCCAATGACGTTGTTGGTCTCCCAAATGGATGTATGGAGAAGGTTTCAAGGGCAGCCAAAGTTATGCAGTCAAAGGAACATACTGCATCACACAAGGAATTTAGAATGTGGAATTGCAAGTTCCTAAGGATGAATTCAAATCCAAGCATTACAAAGAAGACCAATTGGGGGAAGTCAGAGCAGTTGAGCTTGCAATTGCTTGAGGACAAGCAATTTTGGGAAAGGTGGACTGTCATGTTCCCTTTTCGAAATATTTTAATTATGTAAATAATTAATAATATTACCTTTTTTTAAGTTGTCCTAGTCTATTCATAATCAAAAGGGACAATTGTATTATTATTAATAAATTAAGTCAAAATTGAAATAAAAGGGGGGCATTGCTTTTCTAAAAGCTTATTGGACGCTTTCTTCGGCAAAAGTGAAAATAAAACTACAAAGAGGGGTTTGGAGTTCATAGGATATCATCTTTTGCCTATTATCATTTGCACTTTTGCAAGTTTGAGCATCTGCTTCAGCTTTCAACATCTGAGGATGAAAATCCTCTGGTGGATAAGGAGACTTGAGGTTGAAAACTCTCCGATCTTGTGAGGTGGTTCCATTTAGAAACTACAATTGTGCTTTCAAAACATGATACTGTCAAAATTCAACATGGGAGAATCAAGCAGATTTGTCATATTTTCAGCTCCTTCCAAGGTTCATGCTAGGGTTTCTGACCAGTCGTACCAGCTAGGGCAGCAGCCATACATCCCTCCAATGTTGATGTCATCGTTCTTCAGCCATTCGTACATCATTCCAGCCAACCGTACCTCCCATTCAGTCATTTTCAGCTTGTGAAAGTCATCATCAGTCAACTATAACACCATTCCCAACCAACCGATTCATTTGTACAGTTAGCCATACAAGCACAAGTTCTGCCCTTAGGGTTTGTTGTTTGTAAATTCCAAGTGGGCATAAAAATGTAGGGTTACAATTCTGAATTTTGCATGCATAATTTCAGCGAGGGTTTCAGCCAATATATTTTATTTTGTTATTTGCATTGTAATCTGCTTTCAATAAAAAATTTGCTCTCTGTGGGCATTCAGCCACTTATATTATTTCTATAGAATTCCAAGTTAAAAGGGATTTATCCATAATTTTCATAATTTATTTAGAATCTCAAATTTATTCTTAAAAAGGGTTTGCTGACAAATCCTATAATTCAATATTTCAACCGCAGGAGGACATTACAACTATGCGCATACAGGACCAGATTCAAAGATGATCTAAAGACATCATGTTATTTTCTAGTCTACGAAAAATAGAGCCAATAATCCCACAAATCTCATGATACCTACATACCAGTTTGTAGAGGAATACATCAGGTAAAGTAATCAAGTCAAGAGAAGATTGTTGGATATCTTTAGGGTAGGAGAAATACAAGAGAAGGCCCTGAATAAGTTCAGAAAACATCAAGAAGTGGTCAAAATGTGATTTGATAAGAGGTCTATCAAAAAAGCTATCAGAATTGGAGACTTGGTCCTCATGTGGAACATGGCACATGCCAAAAAGGAAAAGAATACAAAGGTAAAACCTCTCTGGCTAGGACCTTATAAGATTTCAGATATTCTCTGGGCATGGTTAGCTGATATGAACATTTACCAGGCTATCAAGGTTCTGCATGAGATCTCACTCCATGCACCAATTGCTAATTGAAATGTATTTTCTGTACTTGTAGACTTCAGTGCTTGTTAAGCAAAACAAAGCTATTGTGATAAATTTTGAATGTCTTAATGTTGATAGGTTAATTGAAATTGTCATTGATATATGATTAATATACAAGAATTCAGCTCTGTGTCATTGTTGTTGATTAGTAAGTGGATTAGGTTTGTTCTATCATCATATTCAGTGTTTAATATGACTAAGTACACTGCTGCAGGCCTTGCAAGGTGTAATTGTCCATTTGGTAGATTCTGGAATATTCTTATTATGTATGCTGAGTTGATACCATCAGGAAATAGTTGATGTATAGCCTAAGTTTTTATTAGTGAATCTGAGCATTAAATATGCATTGTTGATGTATAGTTCAAAAGATGTCTTCCGTGCTCAGGCTAATAGCTAGATCAATGCAAGTCTTGACTGATGTGTTTTGATATTAGCCAAGATAGTTACAGCTTTAAGTGTGGAATATGATTCGATCTATTCAAACAGTTTGTAATATTATCTAACTGGCATAGAAACAATGGATTGTTCGAGATAGAATCAGATTTGTTTTTCTGAGTATTCAAGGTAGAATGTTGATGACCGTATGATCATAGCTATAGTCTTGAATTGAATTATTCAGCTAAATTTGGATGAAATATACAAGGATATGTTTATGAATATATAAGTAATCACTTGCATGTTCTCTGTCTGTACTCAGAATAAATGACTAGGAAGGGGCATGATATGGTTAAACTCTAATCTATAGCATTATATTTCACAACTAGTTCAGTGCTTGATATTTTTATGGTTAGGTCTATATCTGAGTTTGAATGTATCATATTTGAAGTATTCATTCACTCTTTTGAAATCTATTCTGAACAGATGCTTAGGTAGGGTAAGAACTGTATAATTGTTTGGGCTCGTACACCTGTAGTACGCAAACCTATTGGCAATACATTGTGCAAAGTAATTGTGGAATGCTATTATGATTATGATCAGAATTCTAAGTAATGTGATTGGGTTATAAGAAAAGTGGTGACTCTTATATACATTGTCATCTGACACAAGTACAAAGCTTAAACATTTATTATCAAATTTGTACTACGAAAAAGTTGTTAGTATCTGATTTGTATAGAAAGCTTTGAGTTGTTTTGATGAATGCATAATAGGTTGTATAGGATGAATTAAGGGATCCTTACAAGAAGAGTGAAGTTCGATGAATGCATAATAGGTTGTATAGGATGAATTAAGGGATCCTTACAAAAAGAGTGAAGTTATGTGTTTACTTCGAACTCAAGATTAATAAAGGTTAAACTCAGTTAAAAGATGCACATGCTTTGTGTAGAAGCCTTTGTTCTGACTGTTATGTATAAATGAGGAAAACTAAAACATTTTGAGCAAAACTAGGATACTAGTTTATTTATAGAGTTATCACCATGGAATTTAAATGAGGCAAAAGTAGTTATGACAAATGAATATGAAG
Source organism: Torreya grandis (assembly GCA_037957365.1). Lineage (NCBI taxonomy): Eukaryota > Viridiplantae > Streptophyta > Pinopsida > Cupressales > Taxaceae > Torreya > Torreya grandis. Next base: position 641,923 of record JARHVA010002648.1, read on the forward strand.
TGACAACTTGTTCCTTAGCTGGCACTAAATTCAAGGGGTACTTGACTTGTTAAAGCATAAGAATTTAAATGATAAATTCGCACTTATTGCTATACGTCAATCAGATGATACAAGTCAATAAGACCTAATTGTCCATACCTAAACTTAAAGATACTGCAATCAGTCCTTTTGATGCGGCAATGGAGGCATAATGCAACGCATAAGCTTCCAAGAAGCCTCTGTATGTGAAATAACAATTTTAAGAATTTGACCCGGAATTGGGCAAGGCATCGCGTGCTATTCGGATAATAACTCCCAAACTAGCATCTGGAATTAAGTCTCTTCCTTAATGAGTTTTAATTGAATAAAAAAAATGTTGTATAACTTTAGTTTCAAGGCGAGTTTGCTTTCTAACAACCTTTTTCAAGATATATTTGGCTATCACAAGCAAGAAGGCAATTAATTATCTCCTTGTTGTATTGTAAAGATATTTTTTTTAATAATATGCTGACTTATTGACTTAAGGGAGGGGGGAGGAGTGGGGACGGGTGGTTTTTAAGAGGTTGCTTCATGTCGTACAGTCCTTATTGAATGATGATGTATGACCCACAAAAGGGTCCAACTTATTTACACATTAATTGGCTAGACAATATGTGGGACAATTAGTCGTATCTAATATAGGCCTCACGGGTGCCCCTGGTTTATATATCTTAGGCAACATTACCGATTCGTCATTTTTTTCCTGCATTGGGGATCCGGGTTCAAACCAGGGTCTGATTTGGGAGCGGTTCGCCATCCCAATGCGAAGAACCTCAGACGTGCCCAAGGACGAACCCTGGGCATTGGGACGGGGAACCCGCAGTCCACAAAGGTCAAAAACATGTTTTTTTTAATTTTTCCCCATTTTTTGTCAAAATCAATGCAAGTTAATAATAAAAAAGACATTCCCAAACCCTAAAATCCAAGTATAAACAAAATCAAAAGCTAAAAACAACACATGATAAAAACAAAGTGACAAAAGGAAAACCATTTCTCTTATTTTTCTAATTTTCTCATTGCATACTTGCCCTCCATTGTTACTGTAGGTTTGAATTTTCATCAAGAATCATTCTAATCATTTGCCTATGCCTTACGGTGATTGAGGAACCCATTTGTTGTCAAGATAAATTTCGTATTGTTTTATTTATTTATTTTTGTCATTTTTTAAATTTTTACATGTTGTTGCCATAGGGTTTGTTTTGATTTTTTTTTAATTTTGTGTTTGTTTTTAAGCTTGTAGTTATATATACTATTACTACAATGTCTCGTAGTTTTTCCTCCACCGGCCAAAGGCAACACAAAATCGACTTGACACACTCACCATTGTGGAAATATACGACATTGATAGACCAAGTTTTAGGTGGTGAGGCCTATGTTTGGAAATCCAATATTTGTAATTCTCAGTTCACAAGCTCATACTTTCAAGTGAAAGCCCATTTATGTCACATCCCTGATCGTGCCATCAAATTTTGCATGGGAAAGACTAACTCTCCATTGCCATAGTCAAAAATCCTTGAATTCATCAAGGAGCAAGAAGATGCAAATGCCACATATGCCATGAGACTCAGTCACCCTCTAGCAAAGAAAGGCAAGGGATCACAAAAGCCACATGTTTCCCCAAGTCCTACTGGCAGTTCTCCAGTTGTCCTTGTTGTCAACCTGGCGCTGCGCCCTGAATCGAAGACGTGCATGAAATGGCCAGTCCTCTATCCGACTGAAACAATGGGATCTTCTCACGAGGGTGGGTGCCTCAACGGTGAGAAAAACCTCCAGAGAAGGCTGGTTCCTGTATGACGTATCAATGAGGATCTCTACTCTATGTTGCGAACTACCATGGAAAAGGGAGAAGAAAACTTTAAGGGGAAATCCTACCTAAAAGGGGTGATACACCAGAAGTTTGATCCACTCAACTTGGAACCTGGAACACTGAACGAACAAGGGAAAAGGAAGACCTATGATTTCAATCAACCACTTATGCATAAATATTTCATGAAGAGGTTCGATCTAATAACCAAAACCTGAGGGAAAACAATGGAGAGAGGTCCGATACAAGACACTTTGCAGCTACCTAACATCCACTTACAGCTTCAGCAAAAGACGTAAAGAACACTGAACATGACCTGCATAAGGATAATCTAGCAACTAGGTATGAATCAGAATTTGCGAAGAGAGAGAAATCTACCACATGCAAATTGCTGAAGAAATATACACTATGCCAACACTTGAAATCTGAAAGTACAGTCCTATTGATCGAAGAGCTTACACAACTCACCAATGGCAGAGTCTGGTCTAACCAAGAGAGGGACGGGATGGTTTTTAATCAAGGCTGAAACCCATTTTATAGAGCATTACAAAAGGCCAAAGATTGGCGTAGAAAATTTGAAGAGAAGGATTCACTTAGGTTAACTCAAGGCTGACTTGGCCTTTCACTAAAATATGTTTTCTTTTGTCTTTGCATGAAGCTTCTTGCGCTTGAAGAAGTGAACTTGTCTTTGTTATGAACCGCCCACCTCTCTTTGCATGGAAATCCACGCCAATGTTAATTTTAGAACTCTACGTGAGTTGCTTGATGCCGAATTGAAATGTTGGAAAGGCTGAGTTGGTCGTTTGATAAGCTGAGTTGGACGAAGGGATCCTCTGAGTTGGTCGAAGAGATCATTCTTCCTCGCATGGAAAGCTCCTAGTGGATGCGGCGTTTAACAATTAATCAACTCTAATTTTGGAACAGTCAACTCGACATTCGAATTTGGAACTTCGGTTGACGCTAAGTTGGACCCTCGGATGCATGAGTTGATTCGAAGACGAGCAGGACTTCAATAACCAGTCAACTGAAGCTTTAACCGGTATTCGAAAATAGCTCCCGCTTGCATGTATTTTACCCTGTTCTGGGCCTATTTTTGGTGGGATTCTATAGTTAGATGTATTTTTATAATTATATCTGGTCTATATTTTCTCCATTGGGCTTTGCTTTCAGAATTCTGGCTTTACCCATGTTTCAACGGTTACTTCCCGCGGTCAGAATTTGATGGCTAGCGGGACGTCACCCTTTGGCATTTATTCCTTCGGGATTCTCTTACTGGGAATTTCCTTCGGACTTCTCTTATTTCCTCTTTTGCACAGTCCAAAAACTATTACTTTTGGGTTTCTCGACTTAATTCCTTCGGACTTTATTGAAGGGTCCTTGTCCGAAGGAATTCCTTCGGACAAAAAGTCCGAAGGAATTAATCCTTCTTTTGCCTTCTCTTTGCCTTTGTTTGGTCTTCTTCCTGTGTTTTTTTTCTTCGGACTTTCAGCTTAAACCATTCCTTCGGACTTTGTTGTCTTCTGCGACTTTCCGAATTTCTTTGGACTTTTTGTCCGAAGGAATTCCTTCGGGCAAAAAGCCCGAAGGAATTATCTCTTCACTTTTTTGCTTTCATTCATTTTCCTAAAGCCCCTTTGGATTTTGCCATCGGCTTTTCTGCACGGGCATCTTGCTTGTTTCAACTCCGAATCGCTTCAGACTTTTTGTCCGAAGGAATTCCTTCAGACAAAAAGCCCGAAGGTTTCCTTTGCTTTTTCTCTTCAGCCAATGAAATGTGCCTTTTGGGAAATACACAGAGGTACTGTCGCCGACCAAGTGCCCTCCGCAAGGGCTAGTAGCTCTCCCTCTGCCATTTTCAAAAAAATTGTAGGGCACCCGGACTTTTCGCAAAGGTCCTGAATTCGTTCTTTGTACCTTCCCAAAGGGTAGATGCCCTTCGGGAATGTTGAAAATGACCCTTCCGAAGGGTGCTTCCTTTAAGCGTTTTATTGATTTGCTATTCCCTTGTTTCATGAACCATTCCTTCGGACAAAAGTCCGAAAGAATTCATCCTTTTGTAGCAAAGGCCCCTACCAAAAACAATGTATTCTTCTTTCCTTGGCTAGAGACATGAACTTTCTAAATGGCAAAAGACAATCCGACTTGTGGAAGAATTGTCAACAATGCCCATTGGAAGACATCCATTTTTGGGAGCACGCTCCATGCACAGACTTCTCTTCCAAACAAAAGAACAAGAGGACCATTGGAAATGTCTTTTCAAAATGAGAGCAGGGAGACTGTAGATCAAAAAATTGCATGATGTGTATATGCTAATGGATTGTCTTCCAATGTGGTTCGATCACCATATTGGCATGAATTGGTGAGAGCAATCAACGAGGCCCCAAAAGATTACAAAGGCCCAGGGTTTGAAAAAGTTTGTACCACTTTATTAACAAAGGAGAGAAAATATGTTAAAGATTCTTTGAAGCCAATCAGAGATTCGTGGGCTGAAATGGGGGTCTCCATCATTTTCAATGGATGGAAAGATGAAAGAAACAGGGCTCTGATCAATGTGGCTATAGTGTGTCCTAAAGGGGCAATGTTTTTGAAGGCCATTCATTGTGAAGGGTCTGTGAAGGATGTCAAGTTAATTCCCAACATCCTCATCGAATCCATTGAGGCTGTTGGACTTGAAAATGTTATCCAAGTTGTAACGGATAATGCCAAAAATTGCAAGGTCACAAGGATGTTGGTGGATGCGATGGACACATTTTTTGGACACCTTGTGCTGTCCACTCAGTCAACCTCATGTTGCAAAAGATGGGGAAGGAAATTGAGTGGATCAAACAAGTGTATGATGAAGTTGCACAGATTCAAATATTTGTCACCAACCATCACCTCTCTCAAGCCATTTTCATATCCTTCTCGACATTGGAGCTGTTGAAGGTATTTTTATTTTAGTAATTTTATTTTTGTTTTAGAATTTTAACTTTTTTATTTTCTAATCTCGTTCTTGTAAATTTAAATATTATTATTTTCATAAGTTTTTCATTTTGCAATAGGTTGCTTCGACTAGATTCACCTCTCACACAAATGTCTTGAGACGACTTGTGAAGGTGTGACAAGCACTTAGTAGTGTGGTCATCAATTTGTGGGGTGTGTGGAGGGAGTTGAGCAAAACTTGATCCTAGATGATTGGTGTGCCCATGTGGATTATTTATTGAGTTTCGCTGAGCCCAACATGAGTATGATCCATTCTACTAACATGGATAGGCCATGTTTAAGAGAAATATATGATGGCATCGACTCAATGATTGAGAAGATAAAGTTCATCATTAATGAGAAAGAGTAAGATCCTAAGGAGACATTTTTTAAACAAGTGCATTCAATCCTTGTTGAGCGGTGGAATTGTGAGACAAATTTGGCTACCATAGGTGAGTCTAATTCAAAACTTGCTACCTAGACCATGTTTAACTTTGTTGATAGCCTTGAAGGTGTTGGTCTAAGTCATAACTTGTCTTGCCAATGATAAAATGTGATGTTGTCCTAATAGTGTTTAAGGCCTCCTAGGGTGGCATAGCCAAACTGTGAGGTTAAGGTCCTAAAAGTGACTAACAAATGTTCATAATTTGACCCTTCATAAAGTGTTTAGCAAAGTTTAAAGTTATTTTGACAAGATTATGGTAATTGCTCATTTTGTCTTATGCTTGTCCAAGCTACTACATGTCAAGTCCAAGTTAGTTTAACAGTGGTAGAGGTTTAGAGGGCCTTGTTAGGTCATAAACATGTGTCAAAGATCATATTTGCACTTCTTTGGTCCATACAGTAATCCCATAGTGTCAAAATTCATTCTTCTAACGTTACTCATCATTTGAAGTGTCTTCTTGCTCATTGTATAACATTCAAAGAAGAATATGGTGTAAGTAATGGCAGGGAATGACAAGAAGCTATCTTGGCACAGTGCTCCATGTTCGTACAAACAATGAGAGACTCCATGAACACTTGTTCTTCAACTCCAACAGAGTTCCAGGCAAAATATCATTGTTTTCATTGCTAGAAAGAGGTTTATTGAGGCATTGTTATAGGTTTTCCAAGTGAAGATGGTCTCAAAGCACCTACATGGCTTCCTCCATTCTCTTCAGGTCATATCCATGCTCAGATTGTGTATCAGATCCATAAACAGCAGAAAACCTATCTATTCCTCCATTGAGCTCCTTGCAAGCTCAAGAAGGCAGTTTTCAAACATTTGGTTCATAAAGGAGAAAACGAGTTGGCTCAAATCCTCTTAGGGGTAGATAGGGGCCCCTATGCCCTCAAGATTCCATGCATTAGTTGCCGATTACAAGGGCTTAACTTTAAGAACCATTGTTAACATCAAACTGCTCTAAAACCCTCCTAAAACCCCACTATCTCGGTTTTAGGCAATCTCATGACTTTTTGGGGCTCATTGATCAGAATGGAGGATTGTTTGAACTCATGCAGGATCCCATTGGTCTTCCTACATCATCCTCAGCATTCATTTGGCACATGTGAGCATTTTAATAGGAAGAAAAAGGCTTTGTTGGTTGATGTGTGAAGATGGCAGGTAGGGTTTTGGTGTTTTTGCATGATTCTTGCCCCAAGTGACTTCTAAACAACCTCCACCAGCCTCTCATTTCTCCTTGCACTCTCCTTAGGTGGCAGAAATCAAGCATCAAGGACATTATAAGAAGCTTCAGTTTAGTGTTCTTCAACGGGGCTGCGTACAGTACTGCCTTCAAATGCACTTTGTGTGATGAACATGAGATTTAAGGGCCGTTTGAGGAGTGAGAGGTCTTGGGAAAGAATCTTCATTGCTTTCAAGCTCCAAACAAGTTCTTTATAGAAAGGTCAACTCCTTTGAGTTAAGCAAAACATCCACAATCCAAATGCAAGGAGACAAGGTAATTCAAAAAGATTGTGTTAAAACTTGAGAAAACCTAAGAAGAAGAAGCACTCACCTTGCATTGAATAGATGTATACAGGCATGTAAGAAGTGAAGAGGATCATTGAGAATATGATACAGGTGTCAAACTCCTTGAAAAGTTGAAAAAACCACCTCAAGAAAGGCTTAGGAGCAATGGAAGGATGGAAAATGCAGACCTACAGATTTGCATCTAAGAAATGGTTTGAGCAATTGTTTTTGTAAGTCTAGGTGGGGACCTAGAATCCATAGCAAATGATGAAACCATGAAGGAAATCCCAAGAAGGTTTTTATTCAAAAGGAATGAGAAGACCCCATCAGAAATGCATCTCCAAAGCTTGACAGTTGCTAAGCCTACACACAGACCTATACATTTGCTTACAAAAAGACATGAAAACGTGCACTCCTACCATTGGTCTAGAGGTCTGAGACTTGTGTTAAGCAAGAGGAACCCTAGAGAAGGTTTGGAGGGTGATTTGAACAAAAGAAAGACTAATAGAACATCAAACAATGGTGGCTAGGGTCAAAACAAGAAGAAAGGTCTAAAACCCTAAGCCTGAGTTTATTAGGTTCTAAAGCTAAATGATGTTCAAGACCATAAGAAGACTACTTGTAGACTTGGGGAAGGATGTTCAATACCTAATTGAGCTTCGTGCAATCAAAGTAAAGCATTAGAATGACTTCTTTTGTTAGAAAACCCAGACTAGGTCCAAAATTGCAGGTGTGCAAGCTCGAAGAGACCAATCTTTTGCTCAGCCCGTACAGGAGAAGGTGCATGGTTGGGAATGGTGGAAGCACAGCCACATAGAGGGGGGGGTGAATCAATGAGCTCTTAAAACTTGCTTCTAATTCTTTAGTTTGTTAGTCAAGCATCAATACAGAATTTATAGAGCAATCAAACCACAGCAAAGAACATAAAGACATAACACATGATATATGTGGGAAACCCTTAAAGGGAAGAAAACCCACAGTGATCACTGCATGGACTACTTGTCCTAAATCATATATATAATGAGTCAACAATATTGTTGAGCACCAACTCAGCGTAGGGCACCAACCCCAAATAGTCAAGCACCAACTTGACAAAAAGATTCAGCAAGCACCCACTTGCTAAGAAGCACCAACTACCTGATTTGTAGATACCAATCTACAGGAGGCTTCAACCCCCTTTGCCAAGCACCAACTGAGCTGCTTCAAATCATCCACCTTTCTCAATTGCTTTTATCAACAAATGATGGTACAATTATGCTCTCTCTGATTTTAACCTCACATTTACTTTGTTGCTTTTCTATTTATCAATCAAATAAACATATTATGCTCTCTTTCCTCTCTGCTTTTTATTTTCAAAGACTCTGTCCTCTCTGCCTTCTCTATTCATCTCTTTTAGCAGATTCTATATGAATCATTTCATGATTTCATACTCACTCATCTCTGGCCATTCGTTCTTCAACGGACCTCTACTCTGCTCCTTAGTGAATATTATTTCTCTATTTTTATACTGCAAAAAGACAATTTGATCTTGCCTATATACAAGACAGTATTCAACAATCTCTTTAAGGTTGACCAAACAAAACTCTATAGTCGGCTACATAATGATTTATTCTCTTTTACAAACATAATTCCCAAAAAACTCGCTCACATAGGTCGGTCTGAGTGAAACAAAGCTGGGATAGACCTAGCAATCATAAGAATACATTTAGTGTCGGCTTGATGAACTCTGTAGTTGTAATATTTCAAATGGGAATATTATACGAAAAATTGGTTTCCTTGAAAATTTCGTTTTAAAATAAATATATAACTTGTACTTCAAAATGATAATTTATTAATTTAAATGAAGATATACTACAAAATTGTCAGATCTCGAATAATACAATATAAGCCTCAACAGTTTTCGTCCTAGGGTTGTGATGACAAGGGTTTCCATCCTTGCATCCAATTTTACAAATAAGGGATTTCGTCCTTAAGTGTAATAAGAAGTGTAAGCTTATACACGATTGAATTTTTAATACATGAGTTGAATGAATGCTTTCTTCCACTTCAATGAATGAATATAAATACATCATAACCCCTCATCAAATGGTGTGTCTTTTCCAAAGGAGGCATCCTTTCATCAAGATGAATGTCGGTTACCATTTAATTAATTAATGTTATTCATGGGGCTCTTCTTTAATAATAATTAATGTTGTCAATGGCAACGCTCCCCTTTATTAAATGCTTGCTTAACTAATGGCAACCCTCCCTTTATTACAGGTTTGCTTAACTAATTGCAGCACTCCTCTTCACAGGCTGTGATCTCCATTTGTTGGTTGTTCCTTTTTGTTAATTGCGGCGTTACTCTCCAAGGCAGCGATTCGTTGGTTGGGAATATTACAGACCTCCCGTCCTCAAATTGCTTGTCCTCGAGCAATTGTCAATTTAGGTGTTCAAGAATTGATGCTCCTTCTCACGTGGCATCTTTGAGTGGTAAATTTTTCCAACGAACCAAATACTCTGTGATACTTCTATACCTTAACCATTTTTCACGAGCCTCAAGGATGGCTTCGGGTATTAAAATCAACTTGCCTTTATCGTCTAATGATGGTAGCTTTATAGGAGTAATATGTTGGCCAAGTGCCCTTTTTAAGCATGAAACATGGAAAACATTATGTATTTGGCTACAACTTGGTAATTCTAGCTCATAAGCAGCCTCTCCCACCTTCCTCATGACTTTTATGGTGCGTAGAAACGTGGTTTGAGTTTCTCGGCTCCACTTTGCTTGATAGAGGTCTGCCTATAAGGCTATAAAAGTAAATATACCATGTCCCCTAATTCAAATTTCCTTTCTATTCTATGCTGATCTGCATATAGCTTTTGTTGATTATGTGCTTGCTGAAGATTATCCTTGAGAGTCCTAAGGATATCTTGACTTTGTTGGATTAAGTCTTTGGCTCCCAAAACTCTACTATCTGGAATGACCAAGTCCATGAAAGATTACGCATTGTACCCATACAAAGCTTTGAAGGGTGTCATTCCAATTGACATGTGATAAGAAGTATTATAGCAGAATTCTCCCAAGTGCAACCATTTGATCCATGCATTTTGTTGCCTTGATATATAATTCCTTAAATACCCTTCAATCCATTTATTGACGGCCTCTGTTTGACCATCCGTTTGAAGATAATAACTTGTACTTGGGATTAGTTCAGTCCCTGTTAGGTAAACGAGTTCTTGCCAAAACGAGCTCATAAACCTATTATCTCTGCCACTAACAATGTTCTTTGACAGCCCATGTAATTTAAAGATTTCTCTAAAAAATATTCCAACTACCAAGGGGGCATCATACTTAGTGAGAAGAGGAAAGAAATGAGCATACTTTGTCAAAAGGTCAACAACTACATAGAGGCAACTCTTCCCTTGAACCACATCCAATAACAAAATCCATTGAAATACCTTCCCATTTTTTAGTAGGGATGGGTAGGGGTTGCAACAAGTCTGCTAGAAATTCGTGCTCTATCTTGCTCCATTGGCAAGTAGGACACTATTGAATGTACTTAAGAACTTCACTCTTAAGCCCTTTCCAAAAGAACATTTCTCTTTTCTATTTATGTCTTAAGATAATCTGGATGGCCTGCCAAAGGGCTATTATGAATAGCCTTTAACGTTTTATGCTTAACTTTGGATTCTGGTACCAAGAAGATTCTATTTTTATACAAAATGAGACCTCCTACTACCTTATATCGTTCATCCATAGTTTTTTCCTCTAAGATCGCATTAGCTAACTCGTTTTTAACATATTCGGCTATTATGAAAACCTTCCAATCAGCTGCAATTGTAGATATGGATCACAAAGATGGTTTTCTCGATAAGGCATCCGCCACAACATTATTCTTTCCTTTCACATATTCGATGTCGAAATCAAAGGCATGGACCTTGCTCAACAATTTTTGTTGTCTATCATTCAAATCCTTCAGACTTAAGAAAAATTTCAAACTGTTATGATCCATTCTCACCACGAATTTCCCACATACCAAATATTGACGGAACTTGGCCAACGCATGCATGATTGCCAACATTTCTTTCTCGTATATAGAGTACTTGCGCTCGTGATCTTTCAATTTCCTACTTTTGAAAGCAAATGGATGACCTTGCTGCATTAGGACAGCACCAATTCCTTCACTCAATGCGTCGCATTCCAGCACAAAGGGTAATGAAAAGTTTGGTACAGCGAACCTGGGGCATGAACTCATTTCTTTTTTAAGATCATCAAATGTTGATTTAGCAATTTCAATCCAATGAAAAGCTCCATTTTTTATTAAATTGTTCAAAGGGGCAGTTATCCAAGAGAACCCTTTAATAAACCTTCGATAGTAAGTGCATTACCCCAAGAATCCTCTTAATTGAGTCATGTTAGTAGGAGAGGGCCAATCTAATATAGCTTGGATTTTATCTTGATCAACGTTCATTCCTACTCTATTGATGACATGCCCAAAGTATAAAATTTCCGTCATTCCAAACTCGCATTTAGACATTTTAGCAAAAAGATACTGTTGCTCCAATATTTCTAGTACTATGTCTAAATGTTTCAAGTGTTCCTCCAATGACGTACTATATATCAATATATCATCGAAGAGAACCAACACAAATTTTCTCAAATGTTTACCGAATATATAATTCATACAAGACTGAAAGGTGGCTGGAGCGTTGGTCAATCCGAAAGGCATAACCAAAAACCCGAAATGCCCATAATGACATCTGAATGTCGTTTTTTGAACATCTTTGTCTCGCATTCGTATTTGATGGTATCCTAATTTTAAATCGATTTTGGAAAAGAAACTAGTTCCGTGAAGCTCATCGATTAATTCATCAATTCTTGGTATCCGATATCGATTCTTAATAGCCTTTTTATTCAATTGATGGTAGTCTATACACATTCTCAATGTACCATCTTTATTCTTGACTAGGACCATGGACGAGGCGAAAGGACTTGAACTTGGCCTAATATGCCCCATCTCCAACAATTCTTTGATAGCTTTTCAATCTCATCTTTATAGATTCGGGGGTGGCGATAAGGTGTAATTATTATTGGCTTGGTACCAGTTTCCAACTCAATATATGTTAAAACCCTCTATCTGGTGGCATTCCATGTGAAATATTCTCAAAAACCTCAACATGTTTATAAATTATGGGCTAAATATCTTCATGATGTCTTAGCGGTTCCAATTTTGTAGAACTCATAAATCATTGTGTTGCCCATAAATCTTGGCCTATCCTGAATGTCCTTTCCATCCTCTTGGCTGTAACCACTTGGGGGGCTCCATTAGCCATACCCTGAAGAACTATTTCCTTCCCATCTATTTTAAATTTTAATTCCATGGTTTGAGAGTTTTGGGTAAATTCCCCCAAGGAATGTAGCCATTCTACACCTAGTACCAAATCTGTTTCGCCAATGCCCACTACATAGAAATCATCGTTTATTTGATGTCTTCCCAACATGAAATGGAGTAGTGGAATTCTTCGAGTGCATGGAATGTAAAACCATCAGCAACTGTGACCTTAAAACCTTGAATTTTTTCTATTTTTAAACACATTTTTGTTACCAATCCTTTGTCAATGAAATTGTGGGTGGCCCCACTATCTATCAATACGGTGATTTTTTGTCCTTGTAAACTCCCTCTTACTCTGAAGGGATGGTATCTCGGAGCAACTGATAAAGTCGCAAAGGTACCCTCCTATGTCTTTTCCCCTTCTTTTGATTCATGTATTGTTTCTTCAGCTATGGCCTCTTCTTTGTCAGGTTCACCATCTAAAACAACTTCGATGTAATGGACTTACCCCTTTCCCAAACAATGGTGACCTGGTACCCAAGGGTCCTTACAAGTGAAGCATAAGTTTTTCCTCCTTAGCTCATTTCTTGTTTCTATTTCTTTACCCGTTTTAGGTGGGTCTCTTGGTTGGAATCCCCCTAATTCGAATGGTTTTCTTTGTTGGCTATAGGGTGTTGTCCCTTGATGACCTAAAAGCATGGTTCGTGGTTGTCCATTATTGGTTATTCTTGGTTGTATAAATCGCACAATTCTATTCCTTGGTGTTGATGTCTCTAAATCTAATGTTTTTTTAATTGTTTCTTGAAGAGAGGGAGGATTAAAGACTTTGACTAAACCCTTGAGTGGCTCAATCAATCCTTCCATGAACAATACTATGAGCCTCCTTTCAGTAATGTCTAAAACCATCACGGCGAGCCTCTAAAATTTTGCCACACAGTCTTCCACATTGCTACTTTGTTGTAATAATGTCAATTCTCAGAAATGAATTTCGGGGTCAATTCTATCGAATCTTTCTATCAACATCTTAGTAAATTCATCATATGATTTAATAAGATCATGCCCCTGCGTAATCCATCCATGGTACCACCATTCATGAGTTATTCCTTCAAGATGAAGGGATGCGAATTTTATTGTTTCTTCTTCCATCATAGGTCAGAGAGATAAGTATGTATCTAATTTTTGGATCCACGCTCAAGCTGTGCATTTGTTAGAGCCGTCAAAAGTTGACACAGCTAATTTACCCAATGCATGCTTAAGATCTTTTTGATTATTTTGGGCTCTATGCTCCGTTCTAGTGCCATTACGATTTCATTTCATTTTCATGAACTTTGTGAGCGATATTTCCCTTCGTAAATCATCTGAAAGGGCTCGATATTCTTCAAAATCAGTTGTAAGGTCCTCTCCAAATGAAGTTTGGGTTTCTTCTTCCATACTTGATTCTACTCTTGAAATAAATTTGGGCTAAAAAAGTCGATTTGAAGAATTCGCGGTTGTTTTGTGTAAGATTTGATTATGGCTAGTATTAGAATGACCATTTTCATCATTTTGATATCTATGAGTTGTCATAGATTGCATTGCGAGAGCTAATTGAGTCATTGTATTGTCAGTTGTTCCTGACCTTGGATAAGCTTACCAATCCGTTCATCATCTCCGTTCCTCTCTTCCATATTTGTCCTTTCTTCTTCCCTTTCTATTTCTTCTCTTTGTTGACTAGAACCCTTATTTTTATTTCTCAAATAATAGCGGATTTTTTAATCTTCGCTTTGCATGAAATTTATGTTCCACAGGTTGGCAGGATGAAGAGCTCTGATACCACTGTAATATTTTGAATGGGAATATTATACGAAAAATTGGTTTCCTTGAAAATTTCGTTTTAAAATAAATATATAACTTGTACCTCGAAATGATAATTTATTAATTTAAATAAAAATTTATTACTGAATTGTCAGATCTCGAATAATACAATATAAGCCTCAAGGGTTTTCGTCCTTGGGTTGTGATGACAAGGGTTTCCGTCCTTGCATCCAATTTTACAAATAAGGGATTTCGTCCTTAAATGTAATAAGTGTAAGCTTGTACACGATTGAATGTTTAATACATGAGTTGAATGAATGCTTTCTTCCAATTCAATGAATGAATATAAATACGTCATAACCCCTCATCAAACGGTGTGTCTTTTCTAAAGGTGGCATCCTTTCATCAAGATGAATGTTGGTTACCATTTAATTAATTAATGTTATTCATGGGCTCTTCTTTAATAATAATGAATGTTGTTAATGGCAGCGCTCCCCTTTATTAAATGCTTGCTTAACCAATGGTAGCGCTCCCTTTATTAAATGTTTGCTTAGCGCTCCTCTTCAAAGGTTGTGATCTCCATTTGTTGGTTGTTCCATCTTGTTAATTGTGGCGCTGCTCTCCGAAGCAGCGATTTGTTGCTTGGGAATATTACAGTAGTAGTCTTGATGTAGTCCGTAGCAACTCTGATGTAGTCCATAGCACCCCTGATGCAGTTTATAGCAAACCTAATGCAATCCGTAGCAAACCTGGTGTAGTCCGTAGCAACTCTAATGCAGTCCATAACAACCCTGATGCAATCTGTAGCAACCCTGATGCAGTCTGTAGCAACCCTAATGCAGTCCATAGCAAACCTAATGTAGTCCGTAGCAAACCTAATGTAGTCCGTAGCAAACCTAATGCAGTCCGTAACAAACCTGATGTAATCCATAGCAAGCTTGATGCAATTCGTAGCAAACCTTTTGACATCAATGACAATATCTCAACAAACTCCTTTGTCATTGATGGCAAACCTTTACAAGCCGATGGCCTGAGCAGATTTTATCATTCAATGAACATACCTTTAAACCAAAACTTGACCTCTCTTTCCCCTATCATTTCTTCACCAAAAGCAACTAGACAATAGTTACATAACTTGTTATTCCTCTCCCTTATACAGTTATCTTAACTGTTGCACTTCTTTTTTTTTTTAAATAGTTTGCTTGCTAATTCTCCCCCCAGCTTGCTAATTCTCCCCCTTTGACATCAATGGCAAAGGGTTGCACAACCTAAAATCTATTTGATCCCAAACAAAGTGTTGCTTCTTCAAAACTGATAATATCCATCTTCATTTTCCTGATGAGAAATTCATAGATTTCTCTTAAAAAACTGCAACATGAACATCTTTTGACTGTCATAGACTCTTGACTCTTGATCCTTGGACCAAAAAGATACCTAAAGTTTAGCTCTCCCTCAGTCCATACCTTTCTTAGTAACTAATAGAAGAAAGAATTACTCTCAATTTCTACCTTAAAAACTCAAATGTTGCCCTCGAAAGAAGTTTTGTAAAAATGTTTACAACTTGTTCTTTTGTGGTTACATACTCTAGTTTGACAATCTGATCAGCTACCTGCTCCCTTAGAAAATGATACTTGATTGGAATATGCTTAGTCCTAGAATGCATGACTGAATTCTTAGAGATGTTAATGGAACTGGTATTGTCACAAAATATAGAAATTTGACTATCATTCTTAATCTTAAAGTCACTCAAGTTTTGTTTCATCCATAAAACCTATGGGCAACATGATGTTGCTATGTACTCAGCTTCAACTATGGACAAGGAAACTGATAATTGTTTCTTACTCAACCATGAAACAAGACTCTTTTCAAGAAAGAATGTACCACCACTTGTGCTCTTTCTATCATCAATACTACTTGCCCAATCTGCATCAGTATATGTTAAAGTGAAATCTTTACCTTTTTAGTACCACAAACCAAAATCCATAGTGCTTTTATATTTATCTGAATATCCTCTTGACTTCTTGTAGGTGTGTCTCTTTTGGTTTTGCCTAAAATCTAGCCACTAAACCTACTCCCTGCATGATATCAGGTCTTGATGCAGTAGCTTACAATAGACTTTCAATCATAGATCTATACAAGGTTTGATCGACTTCTCATGACTTATCTTCTTGACTCAACTGGCAACTTCTTGTCATTGGAGTACTTATTGATTTACATTCTTCCATATCAAGCTTCGTCAACATTTCCTTAATGTACATAGCTTGAGAGATGAAGATTCCCTTATCTGACAGAACTACTTGCAATCCAAGAAAAAATAACAGTTCCCCTAACATAGACATCTCAAATTCTTGTTGCATTACTTCTGTGAACTCCTTAGACGTCTTGCCATAGTCACTACCAAAAATAATATCAATATACACAACTATGATTAATTGATGCTCACCTTTTGTTTTGATATAAAGGTTACTATCAGCAACACCTCTCTTGAAACCCTGATCAAACAAGTATTTGTCAAGTCTTGCATACCACACTCTAAAGGCTTGTTTTAGCCCATATAATGCTTTCTTCAGTCTACAGACATAGTCCTTATTCCCTGACAAAGTAGAACCTTCTGGTTGCTCTATATACGCTTCTTTTTCTAAATTTTCATTGAGAAATGCAGACTTTACATCCATCTGATATATCTTGAAATTCTTGAAACTAGCATATGTCAAAAATAGTCTTATGACTTACAGTCTTGCCACAAGTGTAAAAGTTTCTTCAAAGTCAACACCTTTTACTTGAGCATAGCCTTTACATACCAGTGTTGCTTTGTTTCTCGTGACCTGACCATCTTCATTCAATTTGTTCCTAAGAACCCTTTTTGGTTCCAATGACACTTTTGTCCTTAGGTCTGGGAATGAGTTCCCAAGTCTCATTTTTCTCAATCTGATTGAGCCATTCCTCCATAGCATTCACCCAATGCTTATCACTTCTGGCTTTTGAAAAAGTTTTTGGTTCTATCTTTGAAAACGGAGAGAAGTTTACATTTTCAGATGTATTCATAAACATTCTCCTAGTTTGCACTCTAGCATTAATATCATCGATGATTTGACTTTTTGCATGATTTTTCTAAACAAATTTAGAAGGTGCCCTTGTATCTTCTCGTTCTTCTTCTTGACTTTCTTCTGCTACATATTCTTCTTCTGATGTTCTTTCTTCTTTCTTGAGGTCAAGCTCCTCTGTATAAACTCTTGGTTGTGTGCTCACCTTCTTAGATCTGATTTCATCCACTCTCACAAGTATACTCTCCACAATCTTCTGTAGTCTCTTGTTGTAGCATCTATATGAAGAACTAACTAAAGAATATCCAAGGAAGATGCCTTCATCAGCGCTTGAATCAAATTTTCCTAAATCCTCTTCATCTCTCTTGATGAAACACATGCTTCCAAACACTCTAAAGTGTCCAACTAAAGCTAGTTTGCCTTTCCACAGTTCATAAGGGGTCTTATTGATGTTTATTCTGATTTGACCTTTGTCTATAATTTGAATTGTTGTGTTTACAACCTCTCTCCAAAATCTATCAAACAATTTGGACTCATTTAGCATTGTCCTGGCCATTTCCTGAACAATCATGTTCTTCCTTTCTACCACACCATTTTGTTGTAGTGTTCTTGCAGCTGAAAACTGTATCTTGATTCCATGTTCCATACAAAACTCATCATACTCATTTGACTAGAATTTTCCTCCTCTATCAAATCTTAGACCCTTGATTTTTGGGTCCATCTCAACGCCTTGAACTTATCTAAAGCCTCAGATTTCTTCTTCAATAAAGCAACCCACGTCATTCTAGTGTAATCATCAATAAGAAGCATGAAGTAACTTTCACCTTGAATACTTTGAGTTCTAGTTGGACCACAAAAATTTGTATGAATCAACTCTAACGGTTTTGTAGTTGAATATTCTTTTGTCTTGAACCTTCTTGTTTGTTTTCCATGTTGGCATGCCTTATACAGGGTGTTTGTAGGCTTAGTGATCTTAGACATGTTCCTAACTAATTTCTTAGTACTTATCTTTACTAAGTTGTCAAAGTTTATATGTCCCTTTCTTCTATGCCAAAGCCAGCTCTCATCCACTTGACTCATCAAACACTTGTCCTTTTTGGTCTCATTCAAAACATACAAATTATTTTCAATCCTATGAGCATCTGCTACCAATCTTCATAAACTTGTTTTTCATATATCACATCCTTTAGCATGAAAAGTCAAAGTATATCCTTGATTGCACATTTGACTAACACTCAACAAGTTATTCTTAGTCCTTTTACATATAACACATTCTCAGTTCTAGTTTTCCCATTGTCAAGACTTAGTATTCCCTTGCCAACAGTATTAGTTGTTGCAATGTCTCCAAACTTCACTGTGCCTTCAATAGTCTTCTGCAAAGATATAAATTTATTCTTGTCACCTGTCATATGACTTGAATAACCACTGTCAATGTACCATTTCAAGCTCTCATCTTGAATGTGAAAAACAACTTATGCTAACATGGATCCATCTTCCTTTGGACAATCATTTGCATGCTCCTTTTTCAGTATCTTCAAAGGTTCTAACTTCTTATCAATTTGAACATACACCTTGTTTTGACTAGGGGGTTTTGCATAACCCAATCTACAAAATCTTGCAATATGTCCAATTTTATTACAATTGTAACAAATCACACTGCTTTTATTGATAGTTGACCCTAGGACAAAAGAATTTGAGAACCTTTTTGGAAATCCATGACTATTCATATCACTTCTCCATGCATGATTGTTTCTAGCATTTGATCTCCAATCTACAACTCTATGTCCAAATTGATTACAAGAAAAACAGTAGCCATAGAAGAAATTCATGTACCTTATTGCATTCGGTTCCCTGATAGGAAATGATCTCTGAAGATTTTTGAAAAGCACATTGACACTTTTGTTATTTCTAAGAGGAGAGATAATCTTTTTGCCCTGTCCTGACCTCTGACTGTCATTCACAATCTCAGATTTCTTGAGAGCATCAGCATATGTCTTTGGCTTACTGATATCCTGCTCTTCCTTGCTACCCTTCTGGTCATCCGTGTATCCAAGGTCTGTTTTGATGAGAGGTGACCTTTGACTGTTCAATATGTCATCAAGAATTCCATTGTTCTTTTCAAACTTTTGACAATTTTTCAACTTGATTGTAAATTGTTCCAAATCTGACTTCAATGAACCTATCTCAGATTTGTACTCACTACACTTTCCTTCCTTGGACTTTAGACTTGCATTTGCTTTTTCTAGCTGAATCTTGACACTGTTGATGACCTCCTTAGCTTCCTTGGCACTCTTAGTTATCTTAGTTTCCAAGATACATATCCGTTCTTCATGACTTTTGACTAGAGACTTCAAAATTTTGGTTTTTCTTCCTGACTCTTCAATTCAATCAAAGCACTGATAAGTTATGCCTCAAGATCAACCTCGGCTTCTTCTTCATCATCCATGAAGTCTTGTTCTTTTGAACTAGTCCCTTCTTCAACTTCAATGGCCATGAATAAAGCTTCATTACTTCTATGGTCTGAATTGCAGTCATCACTATCTGAGATATCTTTATCACTGACTTTAGAAGAACTGTTGTCTTCTTTAGAATATAGACTCTTTTTGTTATTGAATAACTTTTTCTTACTCTTGTCATACTTGTTAGATTTCTTACTCTCTTCATCAAGTTCTTCATCATGATCATGTTTTTCCTTTTGAGGACACTTAGCAGCAAAATGACCAATCATGCCACAATTGAAACATTTGAATGGTAGCTTGTCTTTGTACCTACCTGAATCTTTTCTCAGTTTTCTCACAAATAACGCTTTGGCTTTGTCTTC
Organism: Torreya grandis; assembly: GCA_037957365.1. Classification (NCBI taxonomy): domain Eukaryota; kingdom Viridiplantae; phylum Streptophyta; class Pinopsida; order Cupressales; family Taxaceae; genus Torreya; species Torreya grandis. Next base: position 661,628 of record JARHVA010002648.1, read on the forward strand.
ATCAATATAAGTGTCACTGTCAATTTCAACGTTTTCGATTTGTGTTTTCTTTGCAACTTTGAATGTTGTTTCCCTTTTGGAAGATCTTCCATCATCAGTCATCATCTCATAGGCAGTAAGTATTCCATGAAGCTCATCCATTTGTAATTTGTCTAATTATTTTACTTCTTCAACTGCTGACACCTTTGAGTCAAATCTTGGAGTCAAGGATCTTAGAGCCTTTTGAACAACAATTGACTCATTAACTTTTTCTCCAAGACCTTTGATTATGTTGACTACTTCATCAACTCTAAGAAGATATGCTACAATATTCTCTTCTTCCTTCATCTTTAGACTTTCAAACTGTCTTCTATATCTCTGAAGCTTTGCCAATTTTACCTTGGTGTCACCTTCATAGATAAGTTGTAGCTTGTCCCAAATTGCCTTAGCTAACTCACATTGCATCACCTTGACAAACTCATATTCTGCGAGTCCACACAATATAGCCTTCATAGCCCTTGAATTGTTCTCACTTGCTTTCTTTCTTGCAGCATCAGTTGGAGGAGTTTGAGGAATAGTATACCCATCAACAACTGACTGCCAAATGTCAAACCCGAGAGCCATCAAATAGGTCTTCATCCTAATGCTCCAAAAGGCATAATTGGTTCCAGTGAACAAAGGGGCCTTGTTTGTTGAAAACTCTTCTTGTACTTGATGACTCGACATTGTGCTTCTTAGAATTTACCTTCCAACTATTAAACCTGACCTTGAAAAACCTGCTCTAATACCAATTTTTGGAAGCACAACCACTGAGAAGAGGGGGTGGATCAATGAGCTCTTAAAATTTACTTCTAATTCTTTAGTTCATTAGTCAAGCATCGATACAAAATCCATAGAGCAATGAGACCACAACAAAGAATATAAAGACATAACACATGATATATGTGGGAAACCCTTAAAGGGAAGAAAACCCATAGTGATCACTACATGGACTACTTGTCCCAAATCAGATATGCAATGAGTCAACAAGATTGTTGAGCACCCACTCAGCTTGAGGCACCAACCCCAAATAGTCAAGCACCAACTTGACAAAAAAGATTCAGCAAGCACCCACTTGCTAGGAAGCACCAACTACTTGATTTGTAGATACCAATCTATAGGAGGCTTCAACCCCCTTTGCCAAGCACCAACTCAGCTGCTTCAAATCATCCACCTTTCTCAGTTGCTTCTGTCAACAAATGATAGTACAATTTTGCTTTCTCTGCTTATCAACCTCACATTTACTCTATTGCTTTTTTGTTTATCAATCAAATAGACATATTAGGCTCTCTTTCCCCTCTACTTTTTATTTTCAAAGACTCTGTCCTCTTGGCCTTCTCTGCTCATCTCTTTTAGCAGATTTTGTATGAATCAATCGATGATTTCATACTCACTCCTCTCTGGCCACATCCATTCCTCAACGGACCTCTACTCTGCTTCTTAGCGAATATTATTTCTCTATTTTTAAACTTCAAAAGGACAATTTGATCTTGCCTATATACAACACAATACACAACAACCTCTTGAAGTTCGACCAAATAAAACTCTATAGTTGGCTAAATAATGATTTATTCTCTTTTGCAAACATAATTCCCAAAAAGCTTACTCACATAGGTCGGCCTGAGTGAAACGAAGCTGGGATAGACCTAGTAATCATTAGAATACATTTAGTGTCGGCCTAATGAAGTTTGTATATTCTTGATGCAGTCCGTATCAACTCTGATGTCATTTGTAGCACCCCTGATGCAGTCCATAGCAAACCTGATGCAATCCGTAACAACTCTGATGCAATTCGCAGGCACCCCTGATGCAATCCATGGCAAACCTAATGCAGTCCGTAGCAAGCCTTATGTAATCCATAGCAACTTTAATACAGTCTGTAGCAACTCTGATGCAGTCCGTAGCACCCTTGATGCAATCAATAGCAAACCTTTTGACATCAATGACAATATCTCAACAGAGAATGATGTTTGGGGATGTTAAAGAGGTCTGTGTACTCCAACCTTGTGGCATTGGGAGGTTGGTTAGAGCCCTGTACTCTATGAACAATGGTTAAGAAGATTAACACCTTCCAGGCTGCCTAGTAAGGCAAGAAAGACCCAATGACTGTTTTGGTTCTTCAAATGACTCCAAATGCATATAACTTGGCCTAAAAACACTTGGATAACCTATGTAGGTCTCATACATACCTATTGGAGCAAGATGTTGGTACATGTGGAGTAGAAGAGGGATGAAAATGGCCTAATTTCACAGGTTGCAAGCCTAAGTCAAAGTATAGTGACCTAGTTTTTGACATGTTGAAGCTTTGTATGCATGGTAAGGTAATCTCCACACCATAATTAAACTGGTATAGGGTTATAATGAAACATTCCCAATCAAGGATGAAGATCATGATGGTGTTTTGATCTAAAACCCTGTCTTCAAGCACATACATACAAGCTTGCTAAAAAATGCAAACTCGCTTTCAAGTTTTAAAGAAAGTATGCAATCTTTGAATTGAAATTGGAGTTTGGATGGACAGGTAGGATGTGTGAGAGCCATGAGATATCTTGGAGGGTCTTAAGGATGTCTTAAAGTTGATGAAAAGACCCAAGAACACCTACAGCCTATCTCACAATCCTCAAAATGCATGTAAAACCTTGAAACTGGACAGTTTTGAGAGTTTTGAAGATTGACCAAGGGCAAACAACTATTGAAGGGGTTGAGGGATGTTGGGGCAAACCTCAAACAGGATTTGGTTTGCCTTGAAATGGGCTGGAACTTCTTCCATGCATTTTTCTTCACTCTCGACCTACTCAGGCCTGTGCAAGACCCTTGTTTTTGGCATAACTCAAGTTGTAACCCTAGGAATGCTTTGAAACTTTGCCATCAGACCTTATCTGATGTCCCCTATATGATTTTGGAGGTTTTGGAGCAATATTGTATGACCTTGTATGGTCTCTAAAACTGTAGGCTTGCATTAGGCCTAATTGGGAAAGATAGGTGATGAGAAAGTGGGTCTGCATTGAGAGTTGGATCACGAAATTTTCGGTGAAGCTAGAAGGGGATAAAGGGTACTCAAATATACCATTATTTTGCCTAGAAGTGTTGCAGATCTCCCAAACCAAGGAGCTTTATGTCAAAACAAGGCTACAAGGCATAGGCCTTTCTAGAGAGAAAATGTGAGAATTGTGAAAAAAATTGCAAAATGAAGGTGGGAAGATGATTGGATAGGGGCCTTCAACAGATGTCCAATGCAAGTCAAGCTGTTAGTTTCCAAGAATATGACTTGTCACTTCATAATGACTTCATATAGGCAGTTTCAAGAAAGATGGATGAGTCACCAAGGCAATGAAGTAACTCCTACACCACTTTAAGAGGACTATCATCAAACCAAGTACACACATGTTGAAGAGGGAGTTCGGGATTATTTATTGACATGCCTTCTTGTTTGTAACTTACTCCTCATGAAGTGACACTTTTATGGGTGTCTCCAACGCCTCTCTTCTCTCTCCTCATTCTCTTCTATATGTATGCTTGGTTTTGGCATTGTAAGGGATTCTTCCACTAGGAGTATGGCGTAACCCTGCTCTTTTGTATGCCTATTGATCAATAATATGACTAGTTTTACCTCCTTCTATGGTTGTTTGCAGTGTGAAGCTTTGAAGTTTGAATGGTTGATCTAAGGAAGTGTAAACTCAGCTCACCTTGTTTTGTTGTCTTATTCTTCTTGCCTTCTTGCAGTTTGGTTATCTGTTGCAAGTTGTGAAGAGTGTCATCAGGTGTTCTAAGTGGATCGGAAGTCGCAGATATCTTCACCTCTTTGCAAAACATTAATGTGATAGGTTCTTTTAGGAGAAGTGTATATTATTGCAATCCTATAGGTCTTAGTGCACATGCAAACTAGTGATAGTGGTCATAAAATTCAGTGTATCACCTCCCATTTAGTTTATAGTTTTTTTCTCCCTTTTCCTTCAAAGTTAGTAGATTAGTGATTGATCCTAAGTGGTACATCAAGGAAGCTAGCCCATTCTAGAGGTTCTCTTCAGCAATAAGGTCACCCACAACCTTTGAAGAGTTCCCATGATATCACTTGAGTAAGGAGGCTTGAACAACCTCCTCAAGGGTGCAACTTTTGTTGATAACAAGAACAAAATGACTACCCCGTTACATCTCTTTGCCTTTGTATTGACTCCTTGGTTCTATAAAACGGAGATCCTTTCTCTGTCGAGGAGGGTGCCACCATATAAGGATGTTTGAAGTGGCTGAAGGGTACAAATTGGCATTCTCTAAGATATTCCCCGATCCCAAGATAGAAGACTTGGTTATGAACAAGTTTGGGACTTTCATTACCTCCTGAGGTCATAGTCTTGGTGTTCTTCGGGACAAATACAAGAAGGATGGTCCTATGTGGTGGTTCCTTCATGGCCAAGGATCACCAAACCTACAACCTCTCGCAATCAAGATCTTGTCAAAGGTAAGTTTTATATTTTTTAAGATTTTAAGTTTTTCTTTTTCTTTTAAAATTTTAAAATTTATGTTTAAATTTGAATATAGGTTTCAAGTTCATCTTCTTGTGAGTGGAATTGGAGCACATATAGCTTCATCCACTCACAAAAGTGCAACAAGCTCGCAACTAAAAATGTTGAGGAGTTGGTCTACATAGACTCCAATTTGCGTCTTTTATCACAAAAGAACCCAAAATACAAGGAGGGGACGTCAAAGCATTGGGATATGGATCCAGAGGTCGTTGACTTGGATGCTTCCATTTCCCACTTCTCATTAGATGACATTGGCAGTCCTTCGGCTTCGATGACACATAACTTGTGATATCCCCTTTAGAGCTGAAACCTAAGCAAAGGGGTTTTCCAACAAACCCTATTTAAATATGCAATTTTTCTTATTTTATTCAAACCCTAGATATATGAAATTAATTGCAGACTGTTGTAAGTGCCCAAATATGACACAAAAATAATATTCAATTGCTCCAAAAATTATAGGAAATTATCAAATTTTACAACCAACAATAATCATTCAAAAACTTGATTTTTCCAATGTTCAATGGCTGAAAATTATTATAGAAAATATCAGAAGTGAGTGTGGTTGTTCCACACGCAACCAATGGCCAAAATAGGCCTTGAAGACCTTCGCCCAACCCTAGGAAGAGTTTGTTGCTCCTCCAAGGTGGTTCATTGCACATTAGGCAGCTCGCTGCCCTTTTTTGGTGCCCCAAACCAGCTTGCCCAGCCCTCAAACCAGTTTGCCACACTTGTAGAAGACAAAGTGGTGTTCAAAACACCTTTAGATGCCAAGTACACTCAATACAACTTCATAACAAAGTTGCCCAATCCGGATATCAAGGGTTTTTGTCCTCAATTCCAGCCACCTTGAAGGTTTTCATCTTCAAAGCAATAAGTCAAGCTTTTTGTGCTTCAACTCGAAAATTCAATTATCAAAATTTATGCTAACCTCTCAAATGATCATCATACCACTTTTTATACCATTCTTTCCCGCAAGTTCTTCTCAAAAGGGGGCACTCCACTCGGAGGGAGGTTAGAGTGGTTTAAAAGATATCATCCATTTTATTCATTAACGGTTAAATTAACCCTTATTCCACAAGTCAATTTTAAGTTATAATTAAAAAAGAGATATCAAAAGGTATTTTTTTTAACTTAAAAATAGAACCAAAGTTTCCCCTTTGATTTTACCTTCCCTTAGCCAACGGGAAACAACCAGGAAATCAGCTAAGGGTCTTTTCTTGTTCTATATCCAAAACGGGGACATAACAATCCTCCCTGCCCAAAAATGCTTGACCTCAAGCAATTGCAACATCTAGGGGGATGCCCCAACCATTGGCCTCACATAGAATCCATCTTTAGCATCTTCCCATGGAAGGAAGCCTTATTTTGAAGCCCTTCATTGTTGTACCTATGAAAAGACCGTTGTCCATATGTGTTGGAAGTGTTGTGACAGCAATGAATTGCTATCCCTCTCCCCAACAAGTGGCTTCCCCTGTTGTGCTCCATATCACCAATCATGGGATAGCTAACAACACACTCCAAACTTGCTTCCTTTCTCAGAATTTTGCATATTTATTGGGCTGGAAGCTCCCTCAACCTAGCTGCAATCTACTCCTCCTTCCCCATCAATGTGTGCTCTTTCAATTTGACAAAAGAGATTACATATACTGTCATGTCTCTGGGGGTTAGTGAGCTGTAATCATGTATAACAGCCTTCTTATTATCCATAATCATGAGAATTTTTACCAAAAACTTATCCTTGTGAAGTTTTCGTTTGCGACATACCTTCAACATGGACTTGATGACCCTCAAGCTCAATACCAAATGAGCTGGAATTGTTATGTACAGCATGGTGGAAGAACATACCATGGCTGCCTTTCATGGCTATTTTCATTCGTATGTGCACCTTGGAGTGGGTGCCCTTTTGTATGATACCCAAATGCCCCTTAAGACTTCCAACGAGCCTTAAGGCTCTCCCAGCAAGCCAAAAATATGGTTCACTATTTTTTATGAAAGAAGCAAATTTGAAAAAAAATTGAACCATACCTTTCATGTGTACACCTTCATGGAGTTGGCAACCTTGCCATGATGTCCCAAGAATTGTCCATTGTTTACCCTCATGCTGCCCCTTCCAAACATGCTTCCAAAGTGACCTATAAGTGCATTAAATTTGTAGGGCTTCTTCCTCCTTGGAGCTGTCCCTAGTTTGTCCTTCTGTCTCCATGAGATGGAGAGTATATGTAGCCTCCATACAACCTTCTATTTCTGAATTCTGAATTTCCTTTTCCACGGCATACTCCAAGCTTGAAAGGGGCTGAATCTCCTTCAAATTTTCAGAATTACCAGCATGATGTAGTGGCTGCTCTAACTCATAATTTACAGCCTTCTTTGCCTTCCTTGTTTCCCATGCAATCAGTCTCTCATGGATGGTCCCTTCCATCATCCTTGATGTCACTTCCGGGGGTGCCTTATTGCTCAAACCTTGAAAAATCACCTCTTTCCCGTCCACCTTAAACTTGAGCTCCATGGTTTAGAAGTTTTGTGTGTACTCCCCAAGTGAATGCAACCATTGGATGCCAAGCACCACATTCGCTTCTCCTATGCCCACCACATAGAAGTCATCCTCAATTTGATGTCTTTCGAAGGTAATGTTTAGTTTAGCAATCTTTGCGGTGCATGTGATGGTGAAGCCATCCGCCATGGTGACCCTAAACCCCTTAAACTCTATAGGTTACAGCCCACATTTTGCAACCAACCCCTTATCAATAAAATTGTGGGTGGCTCCACTATCAACAAGGATAGTCACATGCTTATCTTGCAAAATTCCCTTCCTTCACTCTAAAGGGGTGATACCTAGGAGCCCCGAAGAATGATGCAAAGGTGCCACTCACGTCTTCTCCTCCAATAATCCCCAAGGGCTCTTCTTCATAGGTGGCTGCCCCCACCTCTTCTTCTTCTTCTTCTTCTTCATCTGAATGTACCTTTATGTAGTGCACTTGCCCCTTTCCACAATAACGGTGACCCAATGTCCATGGGTCCTTGCATGTGAAACATAGATTCTTCCTTCTAAGCTCATTCTGGGTCTCATTGTTCCACCTTGGCAGCTCCTTTTGCTGCCCCAAACCCTGCTGGTTTGGCCTCCCTAGCTGCCCCAAGGGACCTGATTTTGACGGCTCTTTGTAATTGATCTTTGGCTTCCCCCAAGTGTTGCTCCCTTGTTGTCCTAGAGGCAAACTTGTGTTAGTTTTATGATGTCCAAAGGACAGAATTTTACCTTTAGGAGCTGAAGACTCGAGATCAAGGGCCTTTTGAATCGCATCTTGAAGGGTAGGAAAGCTGAAAGCCTTGACCAAACCCCTTAAAGGATCAACCAACCCTTCCATGAACAATGACACAAGGCTTTTTCCTGAAATATCCGCTACCATGACTGAAATCCTCTGAAAATCAGCCACATACTCCTCCACAAAAGTCTTTTGCCTCAATTGAGCCAATTCCCGGAAGTGAAGCTCCGAATCAGCCCTTTCAAAGCTCTCAATCAGCTTCCTACTGAATTCCTCATAAGTGTTTATGAGGTTGTGTCCTTGGGTTATCAATCCATGGTACCACCATTCGTGGGTGGTTCCCTCCAAATGCAATGTAGCAAATTTGATGGCATCGTCCTCCATCATAGATCGAAGTGTGAGGTATGTATCAACCTTTTGTATCCATGCCCTAGCTGAACTTTTTGGTGAACCGTCAAAAGTGAAGAGTGTGAGATTTCCCGATGCGTGTTGTAGATCTCCTATAGTGATTCTTGATCTATGGACAGCCCCATGACTAACTTTACCCTTCTTTATTTTCATGAAATTAGTAAGAGTCATTTCCCCCTTAATGTCAGTGGGAAGAGTCCTATACTCTGTGCAATGGGCAGCAATATCCTCCAATACGAAATACTTTTCTTCCCTCTGGAATTGTTTCCTCTCTCCATGGGAAAGTAAGTTGAAAAGGCCTTTGTGAGGATCCAACCATTGTCCTTGGGGGAGGGTTATTGTTTGTACCTTAATTACTTCCTTCACCATTTTGTGTCCGGTTTCCATTCATGTCTTTCATAGTTTGTATGAAATCAGCCATCATACATGTCAAACGTTCTTGACTATGAGTGTATCTTTCGAACCTATCATTGTCCCTATCCTCCCTGTCTCTATACCTTGTTCGTTTTGTGAATATATGCTCTTCCATTTGTTGTTCCTCTTGCTGCTCTAGCCCTTTTTTCTTTTCCTTTTTGTAGTACCTAGCTCTCCATCATTGTTAGCCATGTAGATTGCTCAAACCGCATAGCTGGCCAAGATTATGGCTCTGATACCACTGTAATATCCCTTTAGGGCTGAAAATTGAACAAAGGGGTTTTCCAACAAACCCTATTTAAAATGCAATTTTTCTGATTTAATTCAAACCCTAGATATATGAAATTAATTGCAAACTACTGTAAGTGCACAAATATGGCACCAAAAAAATATTCAATTGTTCCAATAATTATAGAAAATTATCAAATATTACATCCAACAATAATCATTCAAAACCCCGATTTTTCCAATGTTCAATGGCAGGAAATTATCATAAAAAATATCAGGAGTGTGGTTGTTCCACACCCAAGCAATGGTCAAAATAGGCCTTGAAGACCTTCTCCCAACCCTAGGAAGGGTTCATTGCTCCTCCAATGTGGTTTGTTGCACTTCAGGTGGCTCGCTGCCCTCTTTTGGTGCCCCAAACCAACTCGCCCAATGAACCACAACATGATGTTGATGTTGATGCTCTCAATGAAGAGCAATATGACATGAAAATTATCTTTTAAAGTTTGATGTAATTAATTACAGCCACAGGATAATTATTGATATTTTATATATTATATTTTAATATCTATCATTTTTATTTAATGGTTATCAACTTATCAAGATGCATACCATGTGGTTAATGACGATGGCACAAATTTCCTTTGTATCAGGCTAGAATTTCTATATTTTTTAGTTTTTTATATATTTTTTGTAGCGATGAACCCAAAACGAACCCAAGGAAAAAAAATCACCATACCGGCGAACTGAGTTCTTCAAACCCACACCAGAACCAAAAACGAACCACTAACTTCGATCTTTGGCAACCCATATATTCTAGGCATCACTAAAGCCTCAAGTTTAAGTTCCTGTTTAAGTTCTCTACTCGGTAAAGACCCATCTATAATCTTGGTTACCTCTTTTATAATATTCTTCAATAGGTCTCTTTGCACTTTTCTATAGCTTCGAGTATTCTCTAGGTGGTCCTTCATCTTATTAGCATAATCAACAATTTAGAACCACAACAGCATTCCCCCTATCTGCTTTAAGAACTAAGATATCGTTATTGTTAAGATTCTTTAATGCTAGGTTCTCCTTCAAGATGTGTTTCGATGGTTTGGCCTTCCTTAGGATAAAGAGCCATCATATCTAATCTCCTCATCAATGTAAATAGGCAGGCTTCATATGGCACTTTCAATAAATTGACTATTAGTTTTTCATAAAGAATACTATAAAGGCCAATGGCATATCTTATACCTTTATGCAGTAAACTCAGGGTAGGGAATCAAGGGTGATAGAAAAGCTTTAAGACGTTTTCATTGTTATTCCATCCAAATGACTTGATATTCAGAAATTTGTTACTTGTATCTAAACACCACTCCTCAACACCAATGCTACAGGATGAATCTCCTAAGTGAAAACACTCAACAAGCCTATCAATAGGGGAGGCACCATTATTCTCATTAGAAATCAGATTATTTGAGGAAATTGTTGTGTCATTATTAATATTTCATTAACCCATGTCTTCATGAGATGAGGAATTGTCGTGGTTGCTTGTGATACCATTTTGTGACTTGGGGAAGAAGATGGCAACCCTTCCAAAGTCCCACCATTTAGTCATAGTGGTCTTTGTATGTGGGGCATATACGGTCAACAATATCCATATCCTCTAATATACGAAAAGGGAGAAGGCCATACTAGATCCAACATACATACAAGATGTCACGCAACAAAACGAGGCGGAGCTTAAAAAAGAGTTATTTGTAATAAGGATATCAAGGATATGATTAGAGACGTTATGCAAGGAACTAACAAACAAAGACTCACATATATCCGAGATGTAAAAGGGGTTAGCCAAAGGGATATAAATGCCATTAGGCAATAATCAAGAGGTATCTAAACTAATGGTTGTAGTTGTAGCCAAGAGGTGTCTAAACTAGGGATTGAAACCAAGATGTGTAAGAAAAGTAACAAAACATGCAAAGATAACATTTACTAACAAGACCTTCTGAACCTTCGCAGTGAGAACCTGTACTTGACTGGGGAGGAGAATTGCAGGAGCCCAAGCTAATCGGAAACTTGTTGATAGGAAAGAAGAATTGCAGGCGCCCAAGCTTACAAGGGAGGAAGGGAACAGTTGGAACCTCAGATAAACTGAAGGCTCTTAAAGGGAGACTGAAATGCCAGGCAAAGGACCTAAGGGAAATCAGAAAAGACATTAAAGTCATCAGGGAAGTCATCCCTGCCAGAGCCAGTGTGGGAAGCAAAGGAGGAAAAGTCTAGAAAAAGCCACTCAATATACTCAATCCTAAGCTAGAAAGGGCTCTCAATGAGGAGCACGAATTGTAAAAGCAACAAGAGGAAGCTTGGACCAAGCACAAGGAGGAGGGAAGAATAGGAAAAAGGCTAAGATGGTTGAGTCTAAGGTGGGCCTTGATAATCTAACGCAAGAGGCTACCACGGAAGGTCCCTGCAATCGAACAAGAAGCAACATCAAGGAGGGCGGCAATAAGGACGATTCAACAGGCACTCCAAGCACCAAGAAGACTAAAGGAATGGGATGTTGAGCTAATGACTGGTGGGTTTGCCTTGTTTAGTTTTTTGTTGTTCTAGATTTTTTGTTGTTTCTTGTTAGTCTCCTTATGGGTTATGTGTAAGATCTAGGTGGTCTTTTGTTGGCTCCCTAGTGGGCTCCAGTTTCTGGATGGTTTTTTAGGTGTGGGATCTATCTGATCCGGTTTGGTATGTAAAGGTTATAGTATCCTTTAAAACCCATTGTTTACCTATATCCAAAAAAAACATATACTAACAAGCATATACTAATACAACCATGGAATACAACAACATACCAATATAACACATACACACGCATATATATATCCACTAAAGTAAATAAAGAAAAAGTACAGGGATAGGAATACTTACCTTGGGTAGCCTTGTCAGCACATCAATCTCCCCTTGGCTCAAGTTGCAATTTGTGAGAGATGTTGTAGGTGAAGCTCAATATGTAAAAAAGACCTAAGTATTCTTACTTGAGGACTCCAAAGACGAGATGTACCTTACTAGTTCGGCTTCTCTCCTTAAGACCTTCAAAGACCTTTTGCAAAGTAGCCTTCTACAAGTGTAAGCTCCTATGCCCTAATTCATCTTCTTCTTACTTAAGTGGATTTGTGTGTAATGTCTTGTTTATATGGATCCAAATCCTAAAATTCATCTATCAAACTTGGTCGAAGTAGTTATAAAATTATAGCAAGTACAATTGTTAGTAGGAAGGTGCAAAGTATAATTCGCACACAGTTTTGTAAGTTTGAACATGCAACAAGTGTACACATTGGCATATTTCGTATAAAATACGTTTTCATATAAGTCGATGAAACAAATGGAAGTTTGAAGGGGTACCTCAGATATTTGAAAAGAGAAAACGAAAGGTCGAGAAGACAAAGTCAGTCTCTTCGCAGCCCATAGGTACCCTGCAATTGTAAAAGGAAATGTTAGAACTTTTTAAGAAATAGTTTGAGTGTTGTATTACTCTGTAGAACTTCTCCTGAATTATATATAAATCTATATTGTGTTGAGTATATCTTTCTTTGTGAATGAATGTATCATCGTATAACATTTTCAATTTGATTTAGCAAAAGAATAAGAATGATAACAGGTGTAGATGTTTTTGTAATGAATAAGAAGAAAGTTTTGTCGATGACATCGCACTGAGTTTACCTTTATGTTTGTTTGTAATTCATGTACTAATTTGGTGTCCCGTCACAACATTTAGAGACTACAACATCTAGCATGTCCAAATGAGAGATTCTCGGGACCGCTGCTAAAAATGGTTCCGTTTTTGGGACCCGATTATGATAAAATGTTTATCTGGTCAAAAGCACCTTAACAATTGGCTAGACTCGAGGATACATGAGTTCCCAGAAGAACATGTAAAAATAGGATGTCTGTAGAGGAGATCATTTCTACTCATATTCATGGAAAAATCTATGAAATATTCTAGTTCAAGTTGCCTAAGTTGCTAGCAACATGGCTCTAGACTCAAATATTATTGCTATAGATCCCTTGAAATAGAGCATTTTGTGTGGAGTGAAGAAAATTTGGAACGATTGCACAACCTACATGCTAAATGGACTTGTGTGATTGTCCATTGGGTGATAACTACCATGAATGGGTGCATTGCTAAATTTGCCATGCAAGGGTGCATTGAGTTTGAAGCTACCTACGATTTGTTTGTTAAGAAGGATCAGAGGCAAATTTTTGAAGCAACTTCCAGTGTTGTTAAAATTGTTAGTTGTGGAAAAGGCCATGATGTCGCTTCTAGCGAACATGGAATAGTCACGTAGGGCAATATGGGGATGCAAACTAGACGAAGTTGAACAAAGAATATATGAACCAAGGAATCTGATCCAAAACCCAGAGATGAATAAAGCAAAGGAGCAAGATGATAAAATAACTCGAGCACCTCAAAGGGAGTTGTGACAATAGAAAAGATGGAACAAGTAAAACTCTGTAGAAGATGAAGAGCCAAATGTAGTTGCAAGTAGCAGTATAAGGGAAGATGTGAAAAGAACGGAAGGAATTAGACCTCCAAGAGAAGAAAGCGAGTTCGAAGGTCAAAGAGAACCAAAAGAGATTGAAGGGAACAAAGAAATTGAAGAGAACACAAAGACCGACAAGGAATTGGAAACTGACTTAGAAAGAGATGAGGAAACAGAATGGAGAGAAAGCAAAGAGGTTGTTGAAGGGCAGTAAGATCAACTTAACAATAGGTTTAGTGAACTATAGAGGTAACGACTATATTTGGAAAGTGTCATGTCCCCCTTTTGGACATGACACTATTGAAGACCTTTATCCTTGCCTAGTTTCCCAAGGGCTAAGGGAAACAAAGAAAAAGAAGGGAAACATTTGGTTTTATGAAGAATACTTGTAAAAGCACTTTATTGTTATAATTTCACTTAAGTTGGGGCCTTTTTAAGGGTCATGAGTACTAATCCACCTGAGTGAATTATAAGAGGTATTTTTTTTATAATTTGAAAAAAGATCAACAAAGGTATTTCCCTCCAAATTGGGTGCTTCACTTGGAGAAGAGTATAAAATCATTTGAAGGTTCTTGTTGAATGGCATCTTGGATCATGATTTGAATTTACAAGTTTTGAGCATGAAAAAGTTGGGTTGTTGACTTGAAGACGAAAACCTTCAAGCAAAGAGATTGAGGACGCAAACCCTCATTCTTCCGTGGGGCACCTTCATCTAAGAAATGCCATTGATCATCAAAATTCGGAAAAAGGCAAAAAGAAGGGTTTCCAAGTGGGGTGAATGGCTTGCAAGGATGGCGAATTGTTCTAAGAGGGTGGCGAATAGGGTTTCAAGACCCAAGTTAGATTTTTAGATGTGAAGACCCCTAATTTTAGGGTTGTGTTTGGATCTAGGCTGAAAATGTTCAATTCCAGCTAGGGCAAATTGTTTGGGAGTTGTTTGTGAGGATTTGATAGGCTATTTCAAGCCTAAATATTATTCAGTGATTTTCTACTATTACTTTTGTGCAATTTTATGAAGATTCTGTGAAGTGTTTGTTGCATGATAAATCAACCATAAATATAAATAAACATTTCATATTGGGACACCTAGGGTTTGAAGGAAAATTCCTAATTTGAGAGGTCACAACTTGTTTGTTGGAACCCCCAATTGGTGCATTGGGTTTATCCTATTTTTAAACTATTTTTGAAGGGTTGATTTCAGCTAGATTTTGCTATTGGAAAAATCAGAAGACTAATTTTCATCTAGGGTTCCAATAAATTTCAGAATTCAAAAAATATCACAAAAGCAAGACATTAGAGTGGTATCAAAACCATATCTTGGCTAGCCATGGGTTTTCGAAGTGATTCATGCACGAGGGTGACAAAGAACTAAGGTATTACCTTAGAAGCGAGAAAAAAGTTGGAGAAAATCAGCAAGCAGAACCAATGTCTCACTTGGATCAGCCAAGGGATGAAGCTAAAAATAGACAAGAGCAAAGGTTTGACAAGTACACAGGCTTAAGAACAAATGACAACTATGATGGCGGAATTTGTCTGCCCTATGAAGCAAATGAGGGGTGATAAACCATCCAATGGGGATGGTAGTGCTTTTGGAAGTCACAACCTCACAGATCAGCCCCCTAAAGGGAATGGAGGAGCCACACATAGGCCTAACCAGCCTACTTTTTTGCAAGAAGTTTTCATTCTGTAACGGGAAGAGAAACCCACCTTGAGTGATAGTTTATTGAAGGACTATGATGAGTACATGACTTATCCTACTCCTTTCAGGGATCAAATGGATTTTTTCGCATTCACATCATGGAAGCATAGGCAACTTGGTGGCAATAGGGTTGGCCAAAGGAACAAGGGCAGTCAAGGAGGACTTCATCATGCCTTGATAAAGCTTTCACTTTCCAATTTTGATGGTTCTCTCAAGAACTTCGCTAGGGCTTGGATTCAAAAAGTAGACACCTACTTTTCACTTAGACCTATGATGGAAAGGGAAGCTATTCAATTTGCCACTTTGCATTTAGAAGGGGCTGCCCATGAATGGTGGTATCATGAGTTGATCATCCAAGTGCATCAACTTATTCAATCCTATGAGAAATTCAATAAAAAGATCATTGAGAGGTGTGATGTCCCCATGTCCACATCATGAATAAGCAGGGATTGAAGACCTTTCATCTATTTTTCCATAGACTAAAGAAACCCTTTTTGAGAAAATATATTTTATTAGTTAATTATTAATTGTCGAAATAGTGGTTTTTATCATAAGGCAATTATTACTTAATTAATAGAGTATTTGTTAAAAAGTGGGTTTTACCACTAACGTGCTTAAATGAATTAATTGTTAATTTATTTGCCTTAAAGTAATTTTAATTACTATTTTAGTTAAGGCAACTAATTAATATATTATTCAAAAAAAGGAATGTCAACATGGGAGCTAAAGCAAGGAAAAGAAAAAAAGTTCTAAAACGTACAACCAATGGCTTATAAGGTATTTTATCTTCCCAAAGTGGTTTACTGCCCTTTGGAATATACAAATACAAAGTGAAGACTATAATGGAGGACATGTTGAATTTTGATAATTGTTCTTCATGCTTGAAAAAACTATTGGGATGCATGCCCAATAGAAGTTCGTTGCCTTCGTGTTGATCAATCTAAAAAATGTGTCTTATGACACCACCTTTGCTAGAGAGATCTTGTTCTTGCCCTAGAAATGGGGCGATTTACTTTGAGAAGTTCGTGAGAAGTTTTGTGAAGGTCTTGAGGTTTTTTTTTTGCATGTTAACCTTGGTAAATATTTCTCTTATTTTTGCAAGTGGAGCAAACCATCTTGCAAGCTTGGATCAAGGGCTTGGAGGCCTCTTTTGGTCTAATTTATGTAAATTAGATATTTTGATTTTATTTGCTAGTTTTCTGCGGTTTGATATAAGGAATTGGAGGAGTTTCGTGAAGGGTTTGAATCTCGAAATCTATAGAAAATTAAATAATAATTTTCAAAATTATTATTTAATTATTTTGACAAGTTTTAAAGACTTTTTCACTTGTGGAAGGCAAGATCTCACTCCTATTTTTCTGTTGTTTTTTTTGCACATTACAAATGCAGCGATTGGCTTGGAGAGCCACTTTTGGTCATTTCTATGCCCAAAAAAGTTAGCTGTATTTTTATGGTATTTTTTTAGCACTTGTGATTTTTGGCAAGGGTTTGAAGCGGAAAAACTTTTAGAACAGCAGTTGTAATTTTGGAATAAAATCAAATTTTTCGGCCATCAAAAAGTGGCATTTGAGATTCAAAAAATTGGCAAAAAGGGTACTTGTTTCGTGCATTTAGATTTCTGATTATTTCTGCAAATTTTCAATTAATTTTGGGACTAGTTATTGGCTGAAATTCATCTATAAAACCCTATTATTGTGGCATCTAAGGTTTCTAAGACTTGACAAGGGTTTTTGAGCTTATTTTGCAAATTAGGGTTTGTTGATTGCATTTTCAGAATTATGGAATTTAACGAAAAATCCATTTTATATGAAATCGTCCCATTTGGAAACATTACAAGAGGTTTGATAGGGCTGATCCGAAATTACACTTTAAAGAGTTGGCATAGTAGAGGAGTATGTGACAGAATTTCAGAGGCTTTCGGTCATGGGAACGAATGTTTCGTTAAGGAGATTGGTAGTTTTATTCATAGAGGGTTTGATTTATTCCATTTGGGTTTGGTCAAGGCTTTTGATCCACCTTCTCTTCAAAGTGCCATTCAAAAGGCCCTTGATCTTGAGTCTTCAGTACCCCAAGGTAAAATTCTACCCTTTGTTCCACAAAAATAACTCTTTTAAACATTTTGGACAAACAAGAGACAATAAATGCGGGCAGCAAAGGGGCAGCTCTTTTGGGCCACAAAAACCAGCTCCTTTGATGCAACTTGATAGGCAAAACCAGCAAGGTTTGGAACAATTTGGTAAGCCAAACCAGCAAGGTTTGAGGCAGCAAAGAGTGCTGCCAAGATGGAGCAATGAAACAAGCTAAGAAGAAAAAAACTTTGTTTTGATTGTAGAGACCCTTGGACACCCCATCATGATTGTTGTGGGAAGGGACAAGTGCACTACAATGAGATGCATTCGGATAAAGAAAAAGAGGAAGAACAGGAAGGGGCAACCACCTATGAGGAAGAGCATTTGGAGTTCCTTGGGGGGGAGGACATGAATGGCACATTTGTTTCCTTATCGAGGACTCCTAGATACTACCCCTTTTGTGTGAAGAAAAAATTGAAAGGTAAAGATGTTACAATTCTCATTCATAGTGGGGCCACCCACAATTTCATTGATAAAAGCTTGATTGTTGTGTGGCGGCTTCAACCCATTGACTTCAGGGGTTTCCGTGTAACTGTGGCGAATGGCTTCACCATCCCTTGCACCACCAAGGTTCCCAAGCCTAGCATCATGTTGGAGACACACTCCATAGAGGATGATTTTTATGTGGTTGGCATTGGAGAAACCAACCTTGTTTTAGGCATCCAATGGTTGCACTCACTTGGAGAGTACACACAGAATTACAAAAATATGAAGCTTAAATTCTAAAGGAATGGAAAAAAAGTAGTCTTGCAAGGTTTGAATGATAAGATGCCATTGGAGGTGACATCAAGGCCATGGAAAGTCTTCCCCAAGAAGAATTTGATAGGGGCAACGAAAAAGACTGTCCCTTCAAATCTAGAATAGCCAACAAGGTATGCAAAAGAACATTTATTTCTTTGCTTTTTGGGCTTAATAAATTCTGGAAATGAAGATGCTAAGCAATCCCATGGAGAGGGAAATTTTTCAGTTGGCAAGCAAGGTAGGTCTGAATTTGGCAACGTGAAAAGACCTTGGATAGACTCAAAACAATCAGAATTTTGTTGCTGAAAAAAATCAGAAGTTCATGAGAAAAATTAGAATTGTTATTGCTCAAAAAAATCAGAAAATCATGTGAACAATCCACATTATTCACACTCAGAGAATTCTGAGTTTGTGAGGCCAAATTCGGTGCCTAGTAAGGACACAAATTTTGATTTTTTTTGCATGCTACAGCCCATGATAAATTCTGGAAATGCATAGGAATTGGGGCACTTCTTTCATAACAACAGGTTGAATGGTGCAAGTATGGTACAACCCTCTCTAAATTGTAAGTTTGGGTCTTTGTTATGCACAAAATGTGTTCCCTACATGATTATTGGTGTTGCCAAGGTAAAGCAAAGGAAAAAACATAGGGCACACATAAGGATATCAATGCAAGATTGTTTGCATCTCCATGATACATCCGTTCAAGGTATGCTTTCAATATGGTTTAATGTTACTCTCTTGTTGCAAATTAGGAAAGATTTGTCATGGCACATGGGAGGCTCTAAGGAATCGATGGATGTTTGTCAAAGTAATATGTACTCAATGACTAAGGTTCAAATAGACTTTTTCATAAGGGTCAGCTATAATACATCTTCTTGTTATATTTATTGTGACAATTCTAGCTCTTCTAAAAAGGTACATAGCTTCATTTTGACCCCTCTTGGGATGGTAAATGTAGTAGATTCATCAAGGAGAAAGTTAGGAGTAAAAAGGTTAATTTTTTGGGATGCTTGTAAGGCTGTAATGTGCATACACAGCCAACATATCAAAAGGGTAGTGACTGGTTCTGCAAGTATGTGGACATGTGTCGATGGTCTTTTGACAAAAAGTGGATATCCAGCAAGGTAAGAGGATTTCCAGCTCCTCTTGAGGAAAGAATTCTGAGCCTTGAGGTCACTCCTGGGTGTGTGGGCAGTATGAACACCCCTTCTATGTTCTCAAGGGCAGCCACATATATGTCCCCAACACTTTCACACATGGGGGGCACTATCAAGTGTGCAAGCATTGAAAAGACGCAGAGAACTCGTGTTTTTATTAATATGTAGGTGCTGATATATAAGGGCAATCAAGGCCAAAAAATTTGAAGATTTCTTTGTTGGAATACACTTTTTCAGCCATCACCATGTTATCATTCCTAAGAATTTGTTCCCTTTTTAGCATCTTTTTGGCACATTTGACTTATGGGACCCCCATGGAAAGAGAATGGAAGATGGGAAATTGTTATTTTATTTACAAGTTGTATAAACAGCGAAAGACCTTCACATACAGCAGCAAAGAGCTTCATCGTGAGGTCTTATTCCCATGAGAAGAGTCAAGGATCAAGGATGGCTTAAAGCCCATGGTTAGGACAGCCCATTGGTTGTTTCTATTACTTGAGGACAAGCAATTTTTGGCAGGGAGGATTGTCATGTCCCCCTTTTGGATATGACACTATTGAAAACCTTTAGTCTTACCTCCAAGGGCTAAGGGAAAAAGAGAAAAAAAAAAAAGGGAAACATTTGGTCTTATGAAGAATACTTGTAAAAGCACTTTACTGTTATAATTTCACTTAAGTTGGAGGCTTTTTAAAGGTCATGAATATTAATCCACTTAAATGAATTATAAGAGGTATTCTTTTTATAATTTGAAAAAAGATCAACATTGATATTTCCCTCCAAATTGGGCGCTTCATTTGGCGAGGAGTATAAAAGCATTTGAGGGTTCTTTTTGAAGCGCATCTTGGATCATAATTTGAATTTACAAGTTTTGAGCATGAAAAAACTTGAGCTTTTGACTTGAAGATGAAAACCTTCAAGCAAAGAGATTGAGGACGCAAACCCTCATTCTTCCATGGGGCAACTTCATTTACGAACTACCACTGATCATCAAAATTCAGAAAAAAGCAAAAAGAAGGGTTTCCAAGTAGGGCAAATTGCTTGGAAGCTTGGCGAATTGTTCTAGGAGGGTGGCGACTAGGGTTTGGAGACCCAAGTTGGATTTTTAGGTGTGAAGACCCCTAATTTTAGGGTTGCATTTGGATCTAGAGCTAGAAAGTTTCAATTCCAGCTAGGGCGAATTGTTTGGGAGTTGTTTTGTGAGGATTTGATAGGCTATTCCAAGCCTAAATATTATTCAGTAACTTTTTACTATTATTTCTGAATTAGTTTTGATTTTTATGAGGGTTTTGGAGGAAATTTGGACATCAAATATATTCAGAAATACATAATAAATTCTGCATATTTATTTAGTCATTTTTGTGCAATTTTATGAAGATTCCATTAAGTGTTTGTTGCATAATAGATCAGCCATAAATATAAATAAATATTTCAGATTGGGACGCCTAGGGTTTGAAAGAAAATTACTAATTTGGGAGGGCAAAACTTGCTTGTTGGAACTCTCAATTGGTGCGTTGGGTTTATCCTATTTTTATGCTATTTTTGAAGGTTTGATTTCAGCTAGGGTTTGTTGTTGGAAAAATCAGAAAACTAATTTTCATATAGGGTTGCAGTAAATTTTAGAATTCAGAAAATATCTCGAAAATGGGACATTACAGAATGGAAAGAACAATCTTTCCAAGAAGCAATGATGAAACATTGATTCAAGCCGGGTTTAGGGGTGGTCATGATCGACACTCCAGGTGTGGTTCGTTTGCTCTCGAGGGACGCATCCCCTACACCTACTTTAATTACTGAGAATAGTAGACCCAAAGTATTCAAAGAGTTACAGTAAGTAGTAAGTGGTTTGAAGTTGCAAAAATATTAGATAGGCATAAGACGGAAAGTGGAGGTGAAGCTAGCACAACAATTGATTTCAATATTCTTAGTATACCAAGAACCATTGCAACGAGTTCGCAAATACTAACACAATCACGACTCAAACCAATCGTAACTAGCCCAATTGTAGGAAACCTGTCACTACTTGTAAGAGCCTTTGTTGCATTGATCTCATATGATGCGTCAAATGACCCGGAGCAATAGTAATTGACCTAAGAAATGAAGTGGCAAGGTAAGGGTGTAATGGATGAGGCAGACAAGAAATGCAAACTTATAGGAGCTTTGACTGGTCAAGCTCTAGAGTTTCATTTTTAAGAATAATCATGTAGTTATCACCCTAAAGGACATCAAAGATAGATTGATCGAGGAATTGAAGATGCAAGAGTGTGTTAGCCAAATCATTCAGGGTTTAAAAGAAATTAGACAAAAACCTAGAGAATCCATATGGGATTATGTTCTTCGGTTTTCTGATGTGATCGACAAGATGAATTTTCAATTTCAAGATCCAGACAAAGTTGTTTGGTTTGTAGAGGGCCTAAGAAGTAAGATTCGTTTTGCTATAGCCCAAGCTTAGTTTACAACAAAACCTAAGGCAAAAGCAACTATGATCAAAGTCAAACAGATAGAGTGAGGAGAATAGCCCCCTAGCACTACAAAAACTAATACCAAGTTGGCTGTGGTATTGCGCATAATGGATGAATTCCAAGACGGGAAGAAACCAAGGTTGTTTATATGGTGCATTGAGTATGGACAAAAGGGGCACCACTAGAATGAATGCCCAAAGATTAACAGAGAGTTCTACAAAGTATATTGCACCATAAGACATGCAACTGCAAATTATCATTTACTACAATAGTATGTGTGACAATCCCATAACCACGATGAAAAGAATTGCAAGGCTCTTCAAAACTAAAGGAGGACATCACTCAAAATGTCTTCACAATCGCTACACAACAATCTCCTATTCCAAAACCAAATGTGCCAACTCAGGATGTCGAGGTCGTAAAACAAGGTGGATGGGGTTCATCAACAGCGTAGTCTACACCAGGTAGACTCCTCCTCGATATCAACTTGGATGGACACCTCCTCCTCAGTACCAATAGGCATGGGCTCCAGCATCTCCACAACAACCACCAAATTGGGCACCTCCTTCCCCTCAAAAGCAATATGGAGGATATTCTAGTCAACAACAAAGGTGGGGATCACCTCAAAGGCAAGGAGGTTATGTCATGTCCCCCTTTTGGACATAGAATGAACGAAGACCCTTAGCCTTGTCTTGTTTCCCAAGGGCTAAGGGAAGAAGAAAGAAAAGGGAAACATTTGGGGTTTCTAAAGGCAAGTTGCAAAAAGTACTTCATTGTTTTAATTTTCACTTAAGTTGTGATCTCTTGAGGGTCATGGGCGCCCAAGAGTTTAAGTGGGGGTTATAAGGACTGCTCTTTTAATATTTGAAAAAGGTCTTCCCTCCAAAATGGAATGCACCTCTTGGGGAATTTGATAGAAAAGAGTGGAGGATCATTTGGAGATGTTATGCACTTATGATATTTAAATTTTGAGGTCTAAGCACGAAAAGCTTAACCCAAGACTTATAGAGACAAAAATCTTCAAGGCTAAGGAGGAATTAGGGACAAAACCCTCTGATTTTTTATTAGGGCAGCATCATTTTAGAGGCTGCAATTGAGCTTGAATATTCAGAAAATCCAAAAGTACACCTTAAGAAGTGTGGTGAATACTTTGGGAAGTGTGGCGACTTGCTTTAGGGGTTCACACCAAAGATTTTAGGGCTGTTTATGGGCAACGAACCAGTTTGCTTGTTGAAGACCCCTTTAATTAGGGTTGTGTTGCAGTTTGCTTATTGAAGACCCCTTGTCCTAGGGTTGCATGGATAAGGACATCATTATCTGTTGTTTTGCAGTTGGGTGACCCCCTTTGGGGATTGTATGCATCATTTTCTAGGGCTTAATTCGCCTAATTTGCAGATTTGAATATTGCAAAATATTTATATTATTTTATTGAAATTTTCCCAATAATCATTATTTCAAAACATGTTGGAAAAAGGGTATTTATATCAACTAAATATTTGATAATTTTTCATTAATTATTCAATCATAAAATAAGGTGATTTCGGGATAGAAAAGCACCTATTTAATTCTACAATTTTCCAGCTCTTGTGGCGTGTAGGGTTTGAGGATTGAAATGCTCTTTTTATGCCCTATTCATCATTGAAATAATTGTTGAATTGTTGCTAGGGTTTGACATAATTATTTGCAACAATGTGTGAGGGTTTGATCATTAGGTTTTGCAGTAAAAATTAAAAAATAATATATTGCAACTATGGTTTAGTTAAAGAAAACAGAATTCAAGATTTTAGCCTATTTTGGGATATTTTAGTGGTATCAGAGCCAATTTCTTGACCAATTGTGGGGTTTGAGGGTTTATAAGGTCAAACAGTGACAGAAGGGAAGATAAATGGCTTTCAGGTTTTTGGATGGTGCTAGATTGGAGAAGTTTACCCAAGTGCAAGAAAGATTGAATGATATGATGGCAGAAATGATCCACACCATGAAAACTCTAAATGGTGAAGGGAGCCTTCCAAGAGCAAACAATAGTTTTCAACCACCAAAGGTCATAAGTGATTCTTTACCTAGGTCATTCTGGCCGACCTCCCTTCCAAGGGAATTAAAAGAAGAACAAGTTGGGATTGGACCAAGAGCTGCACAAAGAGATTCAAGGCATGCTTGGCATGTAAAAGAGGAAAAGAAATATGCCCTTGTGATGAAAAAAGAGCCACTAGCTAATTGCCCAAAGGATTCATTACCAAAGGAGGGCACAAAGTCAGAAATGAAAGGGGTTAGTGAGTAGCAGAAAATTGGTACCTTGAAGCCATTTGAGCAACAAAAAGGCAACACTTTGAGGCAGAGAAGTGTTAAAATCTGAGAGTTTCATAAATCACAAAATTTGGGGCAGCAAGAAGTTGTCCAACGAGTTCATGAGCAATAAAGAAGGCAAAAAGGAGAAGACAAGAATGGAGAAAAATCAAAAAAATATGAATGCTTCAAGGAAAGGAAAGAGCAAGCTTTACATGAAGGGTGTCAAGCATCCAAGGTTGAAGTTGTCCCAGCCATAGAAGTAATGAACCCTCATGCAAATTTAGCAAAGTTTGAGCCATCACATGTTGAGAGTAATGTTATGAGTTATTCCTTAGTGGTGAAGAAAAAAAGAGAAATATTTGAGCATGAGCTTAAGAAAGAAGAAGAATCCATTTGGCATGATAATGGAGAGCATTTGATGGTCAAAGTCAAATTTCTAGGTACTATTCATTTTCTTTGTTGGAATTTTCATATCGGCAACTAAGGGTAAGCAATTTGATGACCTTCACACCAAGGTCTTGTTGCATAAACACCCTACTTTGTCTCTACAATATTTTGATCACCATGAAGATCATGTTAACAATGAAGACAAGATGAAGGGCACTAAATGGAGGAAAGAATTTCTCCAAAAGAATCTAAGGATGAGGAGTTGCAAATTCCCAATATGGATGTGAGATCTAGGTGAGACTTACAAATTTAGTATTATTGTCATACAAATTCTAAGTTCTTTGGCACCCATGCAAGGAGGTTGGCAAGGCCTTGAGATCATTAAAAAAAACAATAAAGTGAAAAACATGTTGAAGATCATGCAAACCACTCCAAATCTTGGTAAGCATCATGTTTTACTTGCTAATTTTCAAAGGCTACATAGGGTGGTTTTAATTGATGGAAGCATAAGGGCACACAGTACAAGGTTTTACAGCCCTTGGCCAAGGTTGAGGTATGTACTGCTGTTATAGAATCATTTCCAGCTCTTGTAAATCAGATTCCATGTGGAAAAAGACATTTCTACAACGAGGGTATGAAGGATTGTTTAATTTTGTGTATGTAAGGAATTGCTATGTGGGGTCACAAAGTACAATTTGTACAATGAACATATCGTTGTTTTAGAGGTAAAATCGAGCCATTAATGACTGTTACAGTCTTTATACAGCCCACTTACATTTTATTTGATGTTGTTGGACAAGGGATAGAGTTTGGATGGTCATGAAAATGCGGGTAAGCAATAGATATCATGACCCAAGGATCAATGGGAGGGCTGTTTATAACTTGTGAACTGTTGTTTCTCACATTTTCAGCTTGTTCCCTCCAATGTTAACTGCCACAAGAGAGAATCTTGACTCTAGGGAGGTGTGTTTCCCACCCCTTAACACCTTATAGATGTTTCTAGCAAGTACAAGTGGATTTCCAGTCACCTCAGGAATGAGTTTGAAGAAGAAAATGACATACTACAGCCATGATCGGGATAACATAAACAAACCCTTGGAAATCCAGGTGAGGAGTTGTAAGGAAAAAGCAACACATCAAAGAGGAGTTCATATTAGGTTCATAAAGCTTGATGAGGTGATCAGAAAAGTATTGCTAAACACTCTTGTTTCTACTAACATGTTTGTTTTATGTGTAGGATCACAACTTGGGCTGGTTGCAATGGCAACAAGGAAGGCAAAGAACGCTGCAATTTCTAAATTGGGGCAGCCACTACAGCAGATGGGGATCCACCTCATTCCATGTTCAGTAAGTGATTCAAATTCTGAAAATGAAGATTTTGGGCAGCTCTTTACTTGGGAAAAAAGTCAGATTGTGGATAGTATAAGTAAAACTGAATTTTTTGAAGGAAATAAGCCCCTAACACACTACGAAAACTATGAGTTTCACATGACAATTCAGCTGGTTTTATGTACAGAAAATTCTGAAAATTGTATTGCCACAAATTCGGAGTATGTTGAAGGAAGAAAGCCTAAAAAGGATGTGCAAGTTCAGCTTGATTATGCACAGAAAATTTTGAAGATTGTGTAACACATAACCTGACTAATCAATGGTATATTTTAAAATATTACTAATTTTATTGTAGTGGGTAATGTTAGGACTATGAGGATATTCCAACCTAAAGATAGCTATAAATAGAGACTAGGTAGTTCATTGTATGGCGTCAATCATGGAATTATCCATTCATAATTATACTTTTGCTTTCAAGAGGTTGCCCCCTCAAGCCATGCTACTTTCATACCTTTGTCAGGTGGTATTTCCAGCCTTGTGCCCTCACTTATACACCACCTACATATCAGATATGCTCTAATCTGCGCTACTGTTCACATCTTGGATGGGATTACTATTGTTATTCTGAATGATTGCTCACTCTTGGATGATATTGTTATTATAAATTTTGCGTACTACTTCATTGAATCATGCTGGTTTCTAGAGTATCTGGAGTATCTGTTCCATTTTCAATATAGTATTTTCATTACAGCAAGTATAATGGCGATGACCATTAGAAGTTGATGAAGTTCACATCTGGAAGCAACCAAGACCTAATTAAAAATTGCAATAAGAGTTCGATCATCTCCTCAATTATCTTTAAAAAGTCATACTTGAGTCCCATAAAACTCAAAGGAGCACTACTCACCACAATAAAAGATGCATGCCCACAAATCAGATTATTTCTTTCATTATTTTTACATAATTTAAAAGTTCAAAGCAGAGAAAAGGGAGGGTTGAACTAAAATTACTCCAATCACAGCCGACGGATACTTGTGCACAAGTTCTGCTATCACCTGCACTATATCCAAAGATCCTATGTCAGTTTATTCTAAAATAAAATTAAGTATACTGCATAAACAAATAAGATCACTCCTTTGTATAAACAGAAAAATTCTCGTGAATTACAAAAACCAACCTGCAACGCATTTGGAGTTGTCATTGTTATCTCTAACTGTCAATATCCTCTCAACCAATCAGAATTCAAACAGTCAGTCTATAAAATGCAAAGCCAATAATGCAGAGTGAAAAAATCTCATATAGAAGACCACAAGCTTAGAAAAGTGATGGACTGAATTGGTGGATAGGACTCTAGGATTATTTTTGGCTGTAAAATGAATTAGACAATTAATCCAATCAGCTACAAACATTTTTGACAATAAAGGTACATTTATGTTGATGGATGTGATTTCTAATGCTTCTTATTTTACGTTTGAGGCTCCTTTGTCCTGTATAGGATTTAGAAACCTTAGGAAACAGTCTCTACACATTTGAGATGGAATCAGTGCTTAAACCATGGCTGGGACCTTGGCAGTAGTAGTATCCAGTCCTTACAGATTTATATGGTTTCCCTTGGTTCACTTCCCAGGCATGGAAGGTATATTTCCAAAAAGGGGATCCACATGTTTAACAATTTCGGGATCCAAGGCAGTATCATTGGTATTCATGGAGTGATGCTTCTAAAAACTTTTGCTCAATGAGAAAATAAAATTGCTTAAAATAAAATAATCAAATCCATTGATCCTAATGACAGGTTTAACAGATCATTCACACAATGTGGAGAGATCATATGTGGTCCAATAGTAAATCTATTCTATGCTTTAATTCTCATGTTTCATAAGACTACATCACGCTCTTTTTTGAGAATTAAAAAGTGTTTGACAAGAGATGGTGAGGAGTGCTGACTGAGGACAACTAAACCCATCTTGTACACACTATATGCACTTAAGAGCGCTAGGGTGGAAAATGTTGCTTCAAGAATTAGCTCGTAAGGATAGGCTAGCTAGAACTGGTCTCACTGATGGCCTATGTTTTCAGTACATCAGGAAAAAGGAAATTAAACAAATATGGTGTGGTGGTAAGTTTGCTAGGCACCTTTGGTCTCCTCGTATTGATCAGTGATTTCTTGATACATTTTGTAAATCATTTATTGCAAACCTGTTATCTTCCATGATAATTGGTTTTGTAAGAAATATGCATGGTGGTTGCAGTATGTTATCTGTCTACACTCTCTTTCCTTAGGAAATTGAATATAATGTTCCAATTGAGGGATCCAGAAAAGAGTTTTGTTTGATGGACTTTTATATACTTCTGGATGACATAATGACTCAGAACTGTGCTTAGCTCCTTTAACTTAGAAAATACATTATGTTTAATATGGGAGAATTGAAGATGCTTTCCCTTCTTGAAAAGGGGAGTGTTGTGCTGTAGGGTTTGTATTTTGCATTTTATTTGTGATATATGAATCAATTTTTCGGCAGAAGGAACTTAAAAGCTATCAAATGGACGAATGATTAATGCAGAAAAATAGCTTTCTATATTCTCTAAATTCTGATCTTTAATATATTAAACATCATCCATCATGATTTTCACATGCAAAAGAGAAACCAAATACAGGAGCAGCTGAATCTTACGACAGAAATCCCTTCATCAAGTGCCAAGCATGCCGTTTCCAGTGCCAACTCTGCACTGAAAGTATAGTAACACAGAAGTTTCAATCGATGCTAATATAACCACTGAAGGACTTTTTTACCATATACATAAATGATAAAACTGAAAAAGGACATCAAAAGAATACCAAAATAGCATTATGCAGCATAAAGTTCTATGTATAATGACCTTCTTAATAGGACTTAAACCATTAGCATATCTAGGCCATTAATACTAATCAGAACGTATATCATAATTATTATATTTCACTAATGAAAATTTTGCATAAAATCAATTATCTTCGTGTTTCTATTACAGATCCAGATAATTAATTGGCTTCACTAGGATTACAAGTATGATTTGTGATGCGACAGAAGATATGGTTAGCGAAAATTTTATTAGGTATGAGTAGATTATCGTATATAGTGGAAATCAACCAACACTTATGGCAATATTCCAAACAATGTTAAAAATCCCAGCTTTTTGGCAATTTGTTTTCGAGGAAACTTGTGTAAGTTGAGAATCAAAAGAAACTTAGAAAGGACTATAAATGAGTGAGTTCATTATGATACTAGAATTTATTTCACAAAGGTTTAATAGGATTATTTTATTTCAGATAAGTTCTAGTTATTAAATGACTGCCTACTTTCTTTTGTACCAAATTTCCTTCAGACGGATAGCTGGTGTGAACATAACAGATATCCTGGCATTTTCTTTTTTTAAAGGTTTTTTAAATAAAATTGCTGCATCCTTGTTCAAGTAAATCAAAATAACAAGCAACAACAAATAATTAATTTCAAATTTTCTATATCTTGTTGCAATTTCTTCAACTCAAAAAAAGAAATATTTTCCCAAGTGCCCACAAGCAGAAAAAATCATGAGAAATTTTTAGTTGAATTTAAATACTAATTGGTATATGTGAATAAAATAAACTCATAAAATTAATATCAATGTATATAAATAAACCCCCTACCCTCCCATCCCCGCACACCCACTCCCACCCCAAGACTAGCAGACACACAAAATAAAGTGGATATCCCTGACCGTGTGAATTGATGCCCTCCTCAGAGTAACTTGTGTAAGCTACGTTTTGAAGGGGCATCTACAGGAAACTCTGGCTCTGTGAGGGGCTTTCATTAACGAACGTGCAGGATCCCAAAGCTTCTATGCTTTAGAAGTGGAAGCTAACTGATGCAAGAGCATCTACATATATCTTCAGGCAAGACATGGTTACGTTGGGATGATTGAATTCAAATTCAATTTATTGTATTTTTCCCTCTAAAATGTTCTTAATAAGGAGTAATTGTAAAAAAATAAATAAAGGTAAAAAGTAATTGTTGGGGCTGTTGAGAAAATAACGGAGGAGTGGTTGAAAATATTTCAACCTTGGTATATTGTTGCAAATTAACAACTGTGGTTGTTTTGTCTTGAGCCCAAGTTGGTCGTAGAGGTTAGGGAGGAGTTTAAAAGAGAGATCCTAAAGAAGAAACTGTTGCAACAAACAGTAGCTCTGTCTCTCATTTTGCCGAAGATAGTAAGATATCCACGTTGTAGGTCCTTAACAATATTCTTATTAGAGATATTGCAACCGTAAGAGAAGGCAGAAAAATTAAGAAGGAAAGAGGCCAAGTTTCATGCAAGAAGGGTGAAAGAAGAAGCAGCAGCAAGGATTGCAGAGGAGGATAAGAGGAATGTAGAAAAGAGAAAGGACTGAAAGTACTCCGGAATTATGTTCACAACTAGGGGCTGTTATCGGCATGCTTGGGGATTGCGGCCGAGCCATGGCAGATGTCGGTGGTGTTGTCAAGTATTATGATTAAAGTGTCGAGTTTCTTTCCAAATTATCTGTTGATGATCCAGAGGTTGTGCACGCACTTTCAGTGTCCTTAAACAAAATCGGAAATCTTAAATATTATGGTGGAGATCTTTCAGCAGCAAAATCAAACTATTCTCGATCTCTGGATATTCGTAGAAACGCTATTAAAGATTACACAAAACTATCCTCACAGGTGCTCGATGTTGCAGTTTCTTTAGCCAAGGTTGCTGATGTAAACAGAGGCCTAGGTGATGAAGAAGTCGCTATTGAAGGATTTCAAGCAGCAGTAAAAAGCTTGGAACATCTTTCATTACATCCTAATAAGGATTCATCTTTAGAGAAATGGAGGCTTTTAGTTTTAGAGTTTCTTCATGGTCAGCTCAAGGAAAGTCAAAATACTTCTTCCAGTGCAGCAACCTGAAATTTGCTTTCATTTAAATAAGCAATATGAAGTTGTGGATGGATGGTTCTAGGTATCTAAGTTTGGTATAACTACTGTATACATATGAATGAATCATAAGTCAAACCAGAGGAACGAGCTTCTGCTCCTCATTTCAACTAAGACTATGAAAGCAGCAAATGTGTACCATGCGGCCACAAATTTTACAAAGTATGCATTTTGCGCTTTGAGGATTTCCCTCTGTGTGGAGCAGACATTAATAAAGTGGAGCCTGATCCTGATATTTAAGCACTTGTTGATCAGTTCATTGAAGGTCATGCTAGAATCAAGAGAACAGTATCTCATTCAGATGATACAGAGGATAAAAAAAAAATATCTTCCATTAAGTTTGCAAGTTTTGAAACTCCGATTGGAAAATGTGGAAGTTTCCAGAAAGGGGCCTGCCATTCTCGAAATTCATTTGTAGTTGTAAACAAGGTTTGCTACTAATGTCATCTGTAGTAGTTCCCTATTTTTGTTTATTCATTTGCTCATAGATGGACAGAGTAATTATGATCAACTTTTGAATGAGCTGATTCACATATGGGTGAACAATTTTCTTACAAATAGTACAAGATTTTTTTTAGCTCTGATTAGGCTTATAAAATTGAAAATTCACAAATTCTTAAAGTGAAGCACAGAAGATCCTTGAGTTTGGACCTTCAATTTGGTCTTCTGGTGTGGATTGAATCCAGAAGATATTTCATGAGAAAATATTTTGTCAATATTATAGTTAAGCCTGTTTGAAGTCTAAGGTCAGTGCATCACTAACTCCAGCCAAACGGAGACCTTAATTTTTTGTTTAAACAAGCCTTGATCTTAATATTAAGCTCCTAGAAGTAGAGGGTGACTCATAAATTATCAGTAAATGTTATGAAACTAGAGTCCAGTAAAAGCTTGTAGTTAATAGGTCTTTTCAAGAAATCTGTCAGTCTTGCTGAAAGATTCACCCAAATTTCCTCCTCCTACTGCTATAGGATCAAAACAGAGCCCCAGACTATTTGATAAATCCAAGAGAAGGTCTCAAAAGAGCAGCCAATAAATAATCCACTCCCTTTAAAGCTGATCTCAAAGGCTTAAAGAAAATTGTTGAAAAAGATTTCAGTTGCCTATGCTAAGTACCATCACTTCTGTTGGGCATTTGGGTAATGCTTGACCCCAGTTAGATTTTTAACTCTATTGCCTTATCCCTTCATTGGGATCTTAACTCGTTGCATTCTTTTTTGTTTGGAAATGTTAATATCCCAAGGGTTGATCATTTCCAGCTTTAGGATGTGATATATGAAATGTCTCTGAATGCCTTTCAGAGGTGCAACTTACTTCTAATGCAATGTATGGCTGCAGATTATTGGACGCACACATTCTGTGTGCTGTAAACTTCATGCAAGCTCAATCATTGTGAGTTCATGGCAGTTAACTTAAAGCATTTTGATTATAGGTGGCGATCATGATCCTTATCTTCAACTTCATTGAGGAACAAAGCCCTATATTATTACTTTCTAAGAGAATTGTGACAGAGAAAAACAACCACCAGACAATTGACACTCTCCAGAAACAGATTTCGAAAAAGATTACAGAAAAAAATGAAAGAGAAATTATGGGACCCTATGCAAGCAATTGGGATTAAATACATGAAGTAGTCAGGCATTAACCTACAAGATGGGAAAAGGATAAGGGATTTCTGAGGATCAACCTATTGATCCAGAAAATTTGAAACTATTTTTTAGGTGGTTGCAAATATTGTAGAAGAATTTGAAATATCTATCAACGAGGAGGATCTCTTTCAAATTTGTTCTGCTAAATTTCAAGAAGACTCTGAAAACAATCTTTCTTTCCATAGCTAAAGTGAGTGACTGAATCTTGATGCCATCCTTGTAGTGGAGAAAAATGGGAAGAAGCCGTATGCAAATCTGGAACTAATTTCTTGTCACCTTTCCTTTGATGGTAGCAGTGTGGATCATATCGATGGCAATGAAGCTCCTGGACATTAGACCTCTCGATTATGTATTTTAGTTGAGCTGCAAGTTTTTAGTGCACTGTTTCTTTCAAATTGTATGTCATCAGCTGGGGATTTTATGTAGGTTGTTAAGCCATTTTTGTTTACAGAGCTTCCTTGACTTGATTATGAGCTCCATTGCTTTTGGAAGCCCAATTTCGTAACTATGGTTCTATGTTTATGGCTTATATACTGTTGTAAACTCTCTGAACATGATTGATTGGCTGTGTACATGCCTTTGGATATAATAGCAAATATAAAAGTGATACAAAAATAAAAAGGATGAGCAGACTAGTTCAGTACACAAGGATAACTAAAGACCAACATAGTCCCCAAATGGGACCAAGCATTAATGAAGTCTTAAGAACGAGACACATCATTGGAAACTCTGTTGTACATGTTTACTATGAGACGATGTCATGTTTATGCTAGCTGATGTCTCTATGATGGTGTCATGCTTAATATTAATGTCTCAACGAGCTTCATGCCAAGTTCATCATATATCAATGACCTCCTTGCAAGGCTGTTTGTGGCCTACACCATCATGGTCTTCAAAATATGATGCTTATGAGCTCCAAGTTATTATTCCAATTGGATCTATCTCCAAGAACCCTCTGCATATGAACAACTTTGCAACTTAACAAGGTGAGGCTTCTATACTCTTCTTACTGTAGGAAATACCTCAACAAATTATACAAATTTCTGTGCAAGCAATGGAATCTACTTCAGATCTCATAGTAGTGAAGATATTGGACAATGAAATGTTCCTTTGATTCTAGTTCCAAGCTACATCATTAATGTAGAGCTATCCATAGACTAATATTTCAAAATAAATTAAACTAATAGTTTATGGGAATGGTTGTCTTCAAGCATCTGTCAGAAAGGAAAAGAACACATGAGAATATAGAGAGAGAAGAGAGAGCAATGCTTCACAAATTAATGTCCAAATCTGCATTACATTTATTATTTTTATCCACTGATTTTGGAGCTGTCAACAAACTTTTAACTACCAACCAACTCATAACTACCAACTAACCAATATATATTATGACCCTTAATATATTATAATACACTCCCTTAATGGTCATATATGGTACAACATAAGCCATAACTCTATACTTAACAAACTTGGCTCTGGTCCAACTGGTTTTGTGAATATATCATCTCTCTGCTCTTGAATCACACAATATTGCAACTTCATATCTCTAGCGTCCACAACTTCCCAAATATAATGAAAATGTAGCTTATCGTGCTTTGTGCATGCATGAAAGAAGGGGTTCTTGGACATTTTAATCGCACTCTGACTCCCACTATGAATTGATGTTGCTCACATTTGAATAACTTGCAAATCAACAAGTAACCTTCTCAACCAATCTCCTTCACAAGCTGTGAGGAAAGCTGCTTTATACAGTGCTTCATTGAATGAAATAGCTGTTGTTTGTTGTTTCTTTCTAGCCCATGAAGCAGTTTGTGTTCCTACGCTAAAAGCATATCCTTATATAAATTTCCTCCTGCACAAATAATATAGGTTAAGCCAAGCAAAATATCACTTTGACCATACCAAATACCAAAATATGTTGCACCTTTTGCATATCTCAAAGTTCATTTTTCTGCTCTCCAACGATCCATCATTAGTTCACTCATGAACCTTGAAATATAACTCATGCATACACTCTAAAAAAGTTTTACTAACATTTTATTTTGTCAATGAGTCACTCGCACACTAATCTCCATATTCGGGATTAAGGTGGGCTGACTTTGAGCCAGCTTGTCAAGAGATGTGTCGTATGTCCTTATTCCCAGCAGTATTCCTCCTTAGTACCCTCTTTATACCTTCCTTAATATCTCCATAACGTCCACAATCTCCCTGGGCCCTCCCTAGATTTCCTTCAAGTCCCTTTTGCAAAACCTTATTTGGCTGATGTCACTAGCCATAAAGGTTGAAGCACAATTTCCTATGTTTCGGCCTTAGCAGCAGCCAACTTCACCATCCATGGCCGGTGACGTTGGCTATTTGGAATTATGACCTAAGAGTCTACACCAATATAAATAGGGACATTCTTAGTCATTTCTGAACAGCATGTCATCTGCTCTTCTCCGCACTCACAAATTAAGATTCCTCCTAGGATCATTAAAGGAATAGGGTAAAGAAACTTCACCAAAGGAAGAAAGTTGCAATAAAGGTCTTGGAGATTCAAGAATAGGAGATTCAGCCAACAATGTACAACAAAGTCTTTGGAGTCCCCAGCTATGGTCTGCTAGGGTGTATTCTATTTTTCTTGGCTCACCTACAATCATCTCTCCATAAGCACTTAAGCCAAGGGGGAGATTAATGTGCCACAAGTTGACCCCAAGTAAGTATCCTTATGCCCTGCTCCCTTTTATTTGTGC
This sequence comes from Torreya grandis, assembly GCA_037957365.1. NCBI lineage: Eukaryota > Viridiplantae > Streptophyta > Pinopsida > Cupressales > Taxaceae > Torreya > Torreya grandis. Next base: position 696,510 of record JARHVA010002648.1, read on the forward strand.
AGGTTTGATTATATATTGCATTCTTGGCGTTCATTTATTACTTCACATATTCCTTCGTTGCCTTGTGTATTACCAATAATAGCCTTGCTTATTACCTTCTTTAGACTAAGATTATGACCTTGCATACTACCTACTTGTTTTCCATTCCTATAGCCTTAGCTTAGTACCAATTCCATTGCTTATAGCCACAACCACTTTGTGGTCTGTAAATTTGATTGTTGGATCTAGAATGACCACCTACATTTTACCTATTTAGAGGCTTGTTTAGCAAAGACCATTTCCAAGCCCATACATGATTGATATTGCAGGATTTAAGGAAGCGTTCTCTGAAGTCTTGGTTGAGAGTAACTTGTGATTTGTTAGAGAACCCATTTTGGATCTTCCCAAGATGGATTAGCAGATTGGTTAAAAATTATATCTTTGTGTTCATTGTCACTATCATCGAATATGGGGTGTACTTTGTAAGAGATTTGGACCATATATGCTTCTTGGTTAAATGTGTGTGTTTGAGCCAGTTGTTTTTGACAATGGAGTACATATAAGTGTCAGACTTGGACATGTGATATTATATAATCATCTTCATAAAAGGATTGTATGGCGCAAGATTGTTGTTGAATGAAATCTTTTTGTGTTTCTTTGACTATGTTTTTGTCAGCAATGCCAAGTTTACTAAAGGAATTTAGAAAACGTAAATGCAGATCTCAAAAGAGTTTGGCCACGCAAGTGTCATCAAATTTGAATTGATCATCGCCATAATTTGCCTCATTAGTGCTGTGCATGGTGCTTCTTTATCACTTGACTATCTAAAATGGGTAGGTTTCTATCTCTTGGGAGTAAGGCAGGTGGAAACCATATGCTTACAGCGTTAGGCAGGTTGGATGTGTTGCATCTATTTTGGAGTTCATTTGGTTCATAGTCCTCCTAAGATTAATTTGTAACATTTAGGTCAGGATGCATGTTGATGAATTATAGTAATGGTTCATTTGTGTCTATGTTTGTTGTGGGGATTTGAAACTTGCATTTTGGGTTTGTTTTTTGTATGTCCCAAGGGTTTGGGTCTGCTTCATGTTAATAGTGAATGTTGTTAGGAATGAATATAAGGCATTGGCTGTCAAAAGAATTTATTTGTCTCCTTTGATGTACAATGGACTTGGAATTCTTGTACAATTGCATTGATTAGATCTTCAAGTAAGTCATGGACTTGGAAATATTGTACAACAGTGTTGATTGGATCTTCTGATTGGACAATAGAATAGGGTTTAAGTTGGTTAAACCATTCTAATGCTTATTTAGTAAGGGTTTTTACAAGAAGCTTGGTTGTAGCATAGGTGTTTGTCTTGATCCAGCCTTCATAAGATTTACAAATGAATTGAGATTTGTGGTAGGGTCTTGAGAACCGTCGCAAGTTATAGTTGGAGAGATTTTGCCAATGTCCACAGCGACAATATAGGGTGTTAAGGGTTCTTTTTGTAATGTTTGAAGTAATTTGTTTTGGATTGGTGGTTGTGCGATAGGTCTCCTATTTGCATTCATAAGGGAGGCAAGGGAAAAAAATTGAGGGGGGAAACTAATTAGGAGGTCCCCAATAGATTTGATTATTCATTTGCAAGATTTGTTTTTGCATTTGAGCCATTTGGTTGTTGGCTTACATGAACATGTTGAGGTTATTGAGTGGAGGATTTTGGTTAAGTTCTCGTCATGGTTAACAATGTAGAGAGAGGGGCATTGTAAGTTGTGTGTGTGCCTATGGTAGAGCTATATATGATTGGAGAAGTAAAGTTTGATATCAAAGGAGTGGTCATAGAGACAATTACACTAGTAGGAATTGAATTGATAAAAAATGACTCGTTAAGAGAGTGTGTCCGTATTTATTCCATTGTATTCAGATTTTCTAAAATGATTTGTTGCATTTTATGAGTGTGTTCAATTTTGTCAACGGGATCACTTGTTGATCACTATCATTTTCTATGTTCATGAATTTGAAGATTCTATGGAGATATTCATGTTCACTTTGAGGGGTTTTACTGGAGGGCGTAATGCCACGTTTATTAGTTTTAACCCTATTGCATTGGATGGATAGACTTGGTTGGGTTTGGGTAAAATTGCACCAAGAGGTGTTGCCTTCGATCCTGCTAGTGTTTATTGTGGGAATACAATAACAACCCTTATAAAATTTAAAAAGGGAAAAGCTTGTAAGAATTGTTTGAGAAGCAACACGTTTGGAAATTGAGGCTGTTTGGATGATCTAGATATATTCTCCAATTACATTTCCAATGATACCACGCAACCAACCTTGTGTCACACTTTGTAGTTTTGACCATGTTGTATTGGATGGATAGACCAGGTTGGGTTTGGGTAAACTTGCACCAAGAGGTGTTGCCTTTGATACCACTAGTGTTTATTGTGGGAATAAAATAACCTCCCTTATAGAATTTAAAATGGGAAAAGTTTGATAAGAATTGTTTGAGAGGCAACATGTTTGGAAATTAAGGGAGTTTGGATGATCTATGTATATTCTCCAAATACACTTCCATCAATATCGTGAAACTTATCCTCATGGCATACAATAATGTTGGCTTATGCTTTATGGTCTTCAGTATTGCCAAACACTCTTAAATGACCCGTGTTGTCTCCAAGATCATCAATCCATCTCCACCAAATGCCACACACACACTTCCAAGGGCACAGAAAAATAGGGCAGATTGGACATGGTGCCAACCAAGGGCACGCCAAACCTTACGCCTAATTGGCTTTGTCAGGGTCCTACACACCTACAAACCAAACTACTAAGGTCCACTCACAACATGTGGTAGCACCAAGTGCCAACAGCATTGTTGCCTTCATCCTTAAAGGGGCAAAGCTGCCCATATGACTTGAGGGTTCCCCACACTCCGAAAACTAGATTCAACTATTACATTCTACACCATTCAACCCAACCACGAGAAGCTGAAGAGTGACATGGAAGAAATTGTTTCATCTTCCATAATGAATCTTTACCCTTTGTCAATACGCAGACATTGTAGCACCTATGGAGAAACAATTGCACAAGGTTAACAAGTTTGAATGGACCCCAAAATGCCAAATTGCGTTCACAGATTTGAAGCAATGATTGATCCTAGCCCCAATATTTGTTTTTCTGAATTGGAGCATAACGTTCCTTGTTCATGTGGACACATCAAGGTCTGTAACTGGAGTCATATTTGAGCAACCTAGAGGAGAATTGGACCATCCAATTCACTTTGCAAGTCGAAAGTCATCTGTTGAAAAGAAGAACTATACCACAACAGAACGGAAAGCCTTGACCATGGTGTCCACACTTCAAACGTTATAGCATTACTTGTTGGAGACACCATTCGAATTTTCTACGGATCACCAAGCATTGTGATACTCGATGAACAAGCCATTGTTGGAAAGTAGAATTTCAAGATGGTTGATGCTTTTTCAGGAGTATCAATTCAAAATCAATGTCAAGCCGAGACGGAAAAATGTGGGGCCAGACCATCTCAACCATATCCAAACAGGTGAGGAACTTGAGGACTTATAAGAAGTTTCTCTGGATAAGCATTTCTTCAAAGTACAATCCCTAACCAATTGGAGGAGATCACAAACTTTTTGCATCATGGCACATTCCCAGAACATTACACTGGGCCAGACAAGAAGCAGCTAGTCGCAACAGCCTACCATTTAACGTTATCTATGGACTCCTTTACTAGTTGGGCAAAGATGACATCCTTCCAAGGTGGCTTAGGAACATGAAAGGCGCAAGCGTTGAATGAAGCTCATCAAGGGGTAGCTAGAGGTCATTTCACAGGAAAACTGACTACGAGAAATATACTACAAAGTGGACTACGGTAGCCTACATTGTTTAAGGATGCACATCGAGTGGTGAAACATTACAATGTATGTCAACGCATCAGCGAGCCAAATCATAGGGATGAGATGACACTCAACCCAGTTCTCGCAATGCAACCATTGGAATAAAGGGGGATAGGCTTTGTGGGGCCTATTACTCCACCATCCAAATGCTCCAATGCCTACTACATCATCACTACGACAAACAATTTCACAAAGTGGGTTAAGGCAATTGCAAATCCTAGTTGCAGAGCGAAAGACGTTGCAAAACTCCTCTATGAAAACATCATCACAACGTTCGGTTGCCCTCAAAAGCTCATTGGTGATAGGGGAACACACTTCCTCAATATTACCCTAAAGACCTTGATGGAGATATTCACAATATCGCACCAAAAGAGTACCGCATATCATCTGCAAGTCAACGACCAAGCTAAATCATCACATAAGGTACTTGAAAAAATGTTAACAAAAACTTGTAATGTGCAGAGAAATGATTCGAAGGATCACATCCATGTGATACTATGGACATATAGGACCAATTACAAGCATGCGATGGGCTACACCCCATTTCAATTGGATTATGGAATGGAAGCAATTATGTCAATGGAGTACCTTGTTCCCAACTTGTACATTGCAATGGTTACTCGACTTCATGATAAGAAATACTTGGAAAACCAGTTGTTGGAGTTGACACGCATGGAGGAGACACAACGGATGGCTAGTTGGAATCAAGAAGTGCAGAAATGCAGCAGAAGACCTGCCATGATCGCAACTTGCAATCAAAGGAGTTTCCAACAGGGTAGTTGGTACTCTTATATGAACACAGATTCAAAGCGCACCTAGCAAAGTTGTGAATTCGGTGGAAGGAACCATACATAATCCACCACATAACATGTCAAGGCACCATTGTGTTGCAAGATTTATAGAGCAGTGTTCTTCCGAGTAGCGTGAATGGTAGTAGGCTCAAGCCCTACCACCACTAAAAATCAGCACAGGTGCAAACAAAAATAAGCACCAAATGGCATACGTAGAGTAGGGTTTCCATTTTTCAAAAGTGTGGTAGCATTAGCAAAGAAGAGTAGGGAAGCAACAATAGCATATTGAATAGAAAGTATAAAAATTGGATGCAAAATGGTAAAAATAGCTAAGGAAATGACACATGGGATAGACAGGTTCTTGGTACCTAAATCAATGCAAGGGTAGATCATATTCATGAGAGCAATCTGGGAAAGTCTTGCAAATCAATCAAGTCTGGGAGCAGTGTGTGAGACGAGAAGCTAGCATAAAATAAGACAAAAATCACAAGTGACATCACGATTAATAAAGCAATTTCTATTGAAGACAAAAGTTAGAGGTGCGGAATTCAAAGTTGGTGATGATCTAATCATCAGTAAGTCTTGAAAAGGTAATGAATTCAAAAAGCAACAACATGTCACATGACTTAATGTCTGAATTGGGAAATCGCAAAAACGAGCAAGTGTCAACTGAGCAACGGCTAAAAAATTAATGCAAACACAAGTTGGCATGGGAAGTAGCTCAATGGGTCTTCGTAAGGTGGCCCGATCCATCCATAAAAGGGGAACGATGGGGTACAAATCATTCTTTGTCTATTTAGTGAACTTGCATAGGTATGGTTTGAATTGTTGGCATTTTGAGGCAAAAAAAATAATGCAAACACAAGATGGCACAGGAAGTAGCTCAACGGGCCTTCATAAGGCGGTGCGATCCATCCATAACAGGGGAACAAAGGCATATAAATCATTTTGTCAATTTAGTGAACTTACACAGGTGTAGTTTGAATTGTTGGCATTCTACGATAATTTTTTGCAAAGAAGAGCGTGAAAGTAAGACTGCAAGAGGAATCCAGAATGTCTGCGAACAAAGTATAATGGGAAAGTAGTCAAGTGTGAAAATGCAGAGGAAAAAGAGTAATCAGTTGGAAGGATACATGATGGCCACAACCCAAGCAAGAGGACCCATTTTGGAAGCCTTGAATGATGGGGAAAAAAAATAATAGGGATACGGTCTGCATTATGCCAAACCTAATGGACTGATCAAGAAGCCTTTGAATTCATTGACAGGGCTAACACAGGGTGGATTGCAAATCCCCAACCACAAGGAGCACCTAAGCAAGCACAAGGAGTTGTCGCTCAACATCATCCATTGTGGGGCACAAACGCAAAGAGATTGATGGGATTGCCAATCTTTGGATAGAATGTTGAGCTCATGATGACATTGCTCAACCAATATAATGAGGCTATCCGACTTTTGCTTCAGGTGATTATTCACATCAACACTACAATGGTTGCGCACACAATAGGGGTGAAGATGAGGGGAAAAGCCTTGCAACCATATGAATCCACTAATCCACTATTTTTCCATGAAACCAAGGAGAAATATGCACGGTCCACTCACGATGTACCAATAGAACATGTAACTAATGCGCCAGTGCAAGTGTTGGTAGAATGACTCATGAAAAGGTACTAGAAGATGGCCAAAGGAGGGAAACAAGTGACAAAAGGAGTTATCAATATTGCATACCAGATGGTGCGATTGTCATGTCCCTCTTTTGATAGGGACATCATGGAAGACCCTTAGCCTTAACTTATTCTCGGGGGCTAAGGGACAAGCATGAAGGGAATATTTGTAAAAAGAGTACCTTTTTGGAAGTTATTTTATGTTTCTTATTTGACTTAAAGAGGGGACCTTTTAATGGTCACGAAGGCTTAAGTGATTTTAAGCAAAGATCATCGAAAAAAATCTTTTAAATTATTTAAGTTACCCTCCCTTCCTCTTTTGGGCGCCACACTTGGAAGGCTATAAAGGTAAAAGAGGAATCATTTGGAGAGGTTATGTTATGTTTTGATATTCAATCTTGGTCTATTAGCATGAAAACACTAAGCTATTTGCTTTGAAGATGAAACCCTTCAAGCAAAAGAGTTTCATTCTTCATTGAGGTAGCTTCATTTAAAGGTTGTCATTGGAGTCATCAATGCCTATAGGGGTGTTTTAAACACCAATTTTGCTATTTGCAGGGGAGTGGAAACTTGTTTGGTGGGTGAATTGTCATGTTTTTGGGGGTTTTTGTGCCCTAAGGACAATTCTGAAATTTATTCTATTTTTCTGCATAGTGGCGACTTGCTTTGGAGGAGGTTTGGACCTTGTTTGAAGGTCAAATTTGTCTTGGATTAAATCTATAATATTCCGCTTGGGCGATTGGGATTTTTGGGCTTTTTAGCCTCAAATACATTCAGGAAAAAAAAATTAAATTCTGCCTTACATTTCAAAAATATTTGTGCAAATTATTGAGGGTTTCATGAGATTTGTTGCATGATAAATCAGCTGTAATTTTCAGTTTAATATTTCAGTCAAGGGCACCTAGGGTTTGGAGGAATAATTCCTCTTTTGAAGGGCCATAACTTCTTGTTTGGATCAGCTAATGATTGCTTAGGGTTTGATATATTTTTGAGCTATTTTTGAAGGTGTTTTGGCAGCTAGGGTTTGCTGCTACAAAAATCAGAATTTTCCATTTTGAGCTAGGGTTTGCAAATAATTCGAATATTCAGCGAATCATCATATTTTGGGACATTTAAGCGATTACTGGAGAAATTCAATTGGCCTGAGTTCTTGGCCACCAAGATCACAATGAACGTGGAGAAGGTGCTCTCCGACAAAACACAATCATTCTAGTATCAATTTTTGGTACTCTTCAAATGTTTCACTCAGTAGAATTCCCCTAATGAGCAAGTCATGGTTGGCGAGGATTTTTGGCCAAAATACGCATTTGCAAATATGGTCTAGCCACTAAGGGGGAATGTGTTCCAACATTCGCAAAAGTTCAGGAACTAGCTACTGCAAATATGAGTGCTCATTACTGCACAATAATGTCATGGTGCACATACATGAACTCCCAACTTAGACCACACTTCCACTTCCATTCTTCAACAATATGGTCCAAGCGCAAGCAAAGGTCATATGCCAAAGGAATATGGTTACACAAAACGTAATACCATTGCTAACAGTATGACCGTAGGCTTAATTACAACCAAAATCATCACAAGCAAGCACATTTGCATTGTAGGGTATAATACCTAAAACAAAGAAGCAACCTGCACAACCAATCCAACCACCACCAAAGAAGCCTAAGAGATCAATGATGCAACAACGCGACCCTAAGCTACATACGATTTCTACGGAGGTCAACTTCAATACACTGGGCATTTTGGCAAAGGACGTCCACAAAGTCCTGTGGATGATATGGGGAACATCCCATATAATGAACAAGTATAGGAGAAGTGGTTCTTTTCGCAGGTTATGCGAACTATACAGGTGCACAATAACATACCACATGTTATAATCGTAGACCTCCCACCCATGCCAAAGTCCATTAAGGTGGACACGATTGTGGAGGAAAAACAGAACAAGCTAAGGATGCAAGTTATCTTCTCAACATCTACAATTTCGAGATCACAAGCTACAAGAGGAGAATGGAGTGTCGCAAAAGACCCAAAAGGTAACCCTAGAGAAGCCACTTGAAATAAAATGCAAGCACAAGGAGATGATGGGACAAATCAACTTGGCCAATAATGAAGCAAAGGATGACGCAAAGGCGAGCCCTTTTCAACTATTGGCCATGAAGTTGCGCATGCTAAGAGCAGGGAAGTTGATATCGATGTCAGAAGCTAGGAGAGTCTCGCAATCAACCTTACAAAGCCCCAAGAGGAAGAAAGGGAGGCATCATCAAGAGAGGCACGCCTAATGACGAGGGAGCACAAGAAGCAAAGTCTTGTCCCGCTAGCTACGCAAGCCATATCAAAAGTGCATGAACAATAAACCTTAGCATTAGAGCAGTCAACTCCACCACACTCCCTACCACTCACATCTACATCAACTCCACCACAGAGCAATCCCCCTTCATCGCATTCCCCCCCACACCCACTGAAATCATTGATCACACCCCCATCCTTAAAGGCACAGTGGACTCCTCCCGAAGCATCATTAATCCCCCAAGTAGTATTTGCGCAACAAAGCAAACAACCGATCGCATGAGCATTTATAGATGACTCTCCCATGCAAGTGCAACAGCCTCCAAACCAAATACATTCGCACCATCCTATAGCTAGAAGAGCAACTAGTCACGAAGGTTGCGAAATCCCACACTGAGGCAATTAAGGAAGCTAAAGAAAAGGCTATGAAAGACAAAGAAGATCTAGCTGCACATGAGGAGGCACAAGCAGCAAAGGAGGAAGAAGCATATCCGGAAGAAGAAACCAAAAAAAGGATGAAGCCTGGAAAAAGGCCAATGTAGATATGCAAGTGCGAACCAAACAGAGAAGGACGTCGCGGCCAAGAAGATAGAGGATCTACTCAAGTAGGAGGAAGCTCGCAAAAATGCTGAGGAAGACAAAGCTAGAGAGAAAAAGTCAGCCAAGGAAAAAGAAACAAGGGAAGAGGCTACAAAAGCCAATGCTGAGCAAGACAAGTAGGAGGCAGCAAATGAGTTGAAGGAGAAGATATCCAACTAAGAGGAAGAGGCACGACAAAGAGTGCAAAAAGAAGGAAGAAGATGACAAGGTGGAGGAATAGCGAGCAAAAGCCACAATAGCGCAAGAGCTCCAACATCAGAGTGTGCAAGGGGCCACTAGGCATAAGCAGAGTACTTTAAAACAAGGTACTGGCAATACACAACAAGATCATAGTGTTTACCCTGTCATGTCCCTCTTTTCATCGAGACATCTTTGAAGACCCTTAGCCTTAATTCGATTCCCGGGGGCTAAGGGAAAAGAGAGAAAAGAAGGGGAACAATTGGTTTCTTATAGAACACATGTAAAAATTACTTAATGTTAGAAAAGTTCACTTAAGTTGGGTCCCTTTACGGGTCACGGGCGCCAATCCACTTAAGTGGATTTGTAAAAGGTGCTCTTTCTTATATTTTGAAAAGGTATTTCCTTCCTTTTTGGGTGTACCACTTGGGGGTGGTGTATAAAAGCAAAGGAGGGGATCATTTGAAGGTATGCTATTTTTGATATTCAAATCTTGGACTCTGAGCACGAAATGCTTGAGCCATTTGTCTTGAAGATGAAAACCTCCAAGCAAAGGGATTGAGAACGCAAACCTTCATTCCTCAATGGGGCAACTTCACCTAGGAGCTGCCATAGATCAACAATTTCAAAAAAAGACAAAACAAAAGAGTTTCTGGTTGGGCGACTTACTTTTGAAGGTTGGCAATTTGATTGGGAAGTGATTTGCTAGTGTGCGTGAGGGTTATTTCTTGCCCTAATGATATTCTGCCCAGCTTTGGGCCACTTGGAATTGTGAGTGTTTGTTAGGGTTTGAGGGCTTTTTCCTGCCCAAACCCCAATCTAATTTTTATATGATTATTCCAGCATTTGTTTAGAGATTTTCTGAGGTATTTTGGAGGGTCCTAGGGCCTCAAATATATTGGATATTTTCTTGTAATTAATTCCCTATTTTTGGGGGGAATTTACCAACATTTATTGATTGAAAAAAACAGCTATTTGTTATATTTTCAGATCTGAATTGAATCCTAATTTTTGGCATATTTGTTGGGCAATAAGTTCAAAAATTAATTGCACAATATTTAATATGATTTGTGAAGAGGAATTATTATTTGTAGTTGCAAGGCAGCCCTAAATTCTGTATTTATTTTCCTGGGGTGGTGTCTAGGGTTTACAAAAGTGCAACAATTTTTTGAAGGTTTCTAACTTGTTGTAGGGTTATCAATTGGGACCTTGGTATTCACCCTAATTTATGCTAATTTCGGAAGGTTGTTTGCAACTAGGGTTTGCTGCCATAAAATCAGAAAAATCAGCATTTACTAGGGTTTCATAGAAAAATCAAAATTCAGAGAAATATCCCTTTTAAGGATACTTCAATGGTATCAGAGCCAAAATCTTGGCCAGTTGTAGGGTTTGGAATTGTATACAATGAATCATATCCGAGAGTTGTTGATGCATATGTAGAAAAGAGATAGGAATAGAATAAAGAGACAAGACATTAAGTATCAGCTTGTGCAACAATTTACTATCAGCAATGCGGCCCTAGCATCATTCAAGAAAAGATATGGGAATGATCCTATGCAAAGGGCACGGTTGGAGGAATAAAATAAAGAATATGACAAACTTATGGCCTTTGATGAATATGAGAGGCAGGTTGATATGAAGGCAGCCTATAACACCTTGGAAAAAAATTTAGAGGTGTACACAACAAATAAAAGGAGAAGAGCAAAGAAGGAAAAATCTCTAGCGAATTGCCCTAGGAATCCATCACCAAAAGAGGGCACAAATTCAAATGTGAAAGAGGTTAGTGAGAAGCCAACTATTATAAATTATGAATTGCAAAAATCAGAACGTTTAGAGCAGCAAGATGAAAGTATTCATCGAATTCATGAGCAGCAAAAAGGGCTGCAATTGGAAGGCATTAATGTGGTAGAGCCAAGTATTTTGGGGCAGCTAAGTGTTGTTTTTTCTGAGTACCAAAAATGAGACATTGTGAGGCAACAAGGTGAGGTTTTACATCAAGCTTGTGGGCAGCAAAAGGAGCTACAAATGATGGATAATGAAAGGGAAGAACCAAGGGAAGAGACTTTGGGAAGTATAATTGGAACAAGTGAGCCTCAAGATGAAATTTTTAAAGTTGTTAAAAAAATCAGGTCTGAGAAAGAACACAAGCCCTATAAAGCAGAAATATTTTAGAATAACCCTATGGAAAGGTATGTTGTAGAAGAAAAGTTTGATACTTGCATTAATTCTAACAATAGTTCATTGCCATTGCATAACACTAGTTTTCATGAGGGAGGTTGAAAAAAGCAATTGTTAGTAACAGTTAGAGGGAAGTACAAGACTAACAAGGTTGGACAACAGAAAAGAGTTCTTTTAAGGATTAATGCAAAATGTGGAGAGGGAACACTTGAAGGAAATTGTCACTATTGTGGATTTACATACAATCAAGGATGCAATGGAAACAACAAAATCAAAATATCTTCATGTAGTCAAAGGCAAGGAGGTGGCCATCAAATGTGCAAATGAGGCCTTAAACACTTATACGACAATGAAGCTTAAGGTTGATAAGCTTACCTTTGAGCCTGAATCTACCAAGGAATCCTTAAAAAATAGTCAAAGGACACTTCTTGAGGCAGAAAATCAGATTGATGTTGCAAGGAAGTTTAGGGAGCAAGAAAATTAAGCAAGGGCAAGGGAAGTCGAGCAAGTAATTGATGAGCTCGTTAGATTCTACGGAGACCTTGATTTAGGATATTTTAAGGAAAATTCAGAAGTTGCAAACGTAGAATTTGATCAAAGAGATGGAAATAACTTCCAATATTTTGACAATCCACTCTTTGAGATAGATGTCTTGATTTAGGATATTTTAAGGAAAATTCAGAAGTTGCAAATGTAGAATTTGAGCAAAGAGAAAGAAATAACTTCCAATATTTTGACAATCCACTCTTTGAGTTAGATGTTGAGATGGATCAAAGTGCAGATTTTATTTGGGATCCAGGAGAAACTTCCAGACCATGGAAAAGGCTGAAATTTCTGAGTTTGGGCAGCCACCACCACCAAGAGGGATTCGCCCTACTTCCTGTTTGGTAAGTAGATTGAATTCTAGGAATTGATGTTCCTTGAATGCAAAAAATTCTGAATTGTACATAACAAATGGGTTTGTTTCTTGCACTCAAAATTTTGAGTTTTGCATGATAACAAATTCTGAAAGTGATGAGGTAGAAAATTTTGGGAAAAAAGTAATCTTGCATGGTTTGAGTGATAAAGCACCTTTGGAGGTGACATCCAAAGCAATGGAAGAGTCTTCCATAAGGGGAATTAGGGTGAGGCAGCAAGAAAGAATATTTTTTCTGATTTGGAGCAGCCCCCTTTACTTATAAAGTTTGATCATTCACATGGTTTGATAAAGTAGACGAAGATGGTGAAATGTTGTCCTTCAAAAAAGGTCAACCAAGTGACCAAGGGACAATCATCAAGGTATGTAAAAAATCAATTAATTCCTTGTTTCATGAGCTTAATGAATTTTTAAAATGAGGAAACCAAGGAAGAGGATGAAGGAATTATTTTTCAGATTATAAAGGAAGGAGTAAAGCCTGAATTTCTCATAAGAGATGGGCCTAGATTTGACTTAAAGAATTTTGAATCTTTCATGCCAAATATGAATATGGCACACTCAGAGAATTCGGGGAAAAAAGGTATGTTTCAGCTCCTAATATATTCTGGAAATGCAAAGGAGAGCTGGCTCTTTACTTGTGTTAAGAAGTTGAAATTCACAAAAGAAGAACAGCCCTTCCAAGAGCATACAACAGAAAGGAGAATTCAGAAATGTGATGGAAAGAGTGATAGAGGGGTTACAAATGATCCTCAATTCATGAGACAAGGAAGACTTGGTTGGGGCAGCACTATGGAAGGAGAAATCCTTCGAACTTTATGTACTCATGATGCATTTGGGAGGCCTAATTGGAGGAGGCAGCATGAGGATAGACGATGGGCTTTCATGTGGGCATCATGGCAAGGTTGCTCACTTCACCACATTCTCTACACAAAAGGTATGTACCCAATGTTGTTCAAAGTTGTCCTCCTATTTCAAATCACTGAGCCCTATATTTGGTTTGGTAAAGAAGTGTCAAGACACATTGAGAGCCCTAAAGGGCATTGGAATGCAACCCAAGGAAGTCCACACTCCAAGGTACAAATGCCAAGGGGAATAACCATAAGGGGCAGCTTTAGTGCATTTTCTTGTCATATTTATTATGACAGTTCCAGCTCTTCTAAGGTGGTTCATAGATTCATTTTGGTTCCTCTTGAGGTAGTATACATGATGGGTTCATTCAAGGGCAAGTTGGGAGTGAAAAGATTGATCTTTTTGGGCACTTGCAAGGTTTTAAAGCATAAATACAGTCCTCCAATCATCGGGTACAGATCACCTTGTAAAGTATTTGTCCCTAAGGTAAGAAAGCCTACAGGGATGAGGACCAAGGATCGGGTTACCACCATGTTGAGGAAGCTTCCAGCCCATAGGAGGCATGAAATGATAAGTTTAAGGAAACTTCCAGCTCCTCTAGTCGGAAGATTTCTGAGTTTTGAGGTCACTTTGGAGAGTGGGGGCAGCATAGACATCTTTCATATGCTCTCAAGGGCATTCCCACACTTGCTTCCTGCCACTTCACACGTGGAAGGGAGGCGGAAAACTCTTTTTGAGCTAATGTGTTTGTGTCTTGTGCAGGAGCTGATATAAGGGCAATCAAGGCCCAAATTGTTGAAGACTATCTTGTTAGAATACACTTTTCCAGCGACTATAATGCTACAAATTCGGAGAAATTTTTCATTTCTCTTCATCCTTTTGATACATCTAAGGTATGGGGCCAGTTTGCACAAACAGCAATGGATCTTCACGTACAGCAAGGAAGGGCTTTATCATGCGGATTTTTCCCCATGGGAAGGACCAAGGATCAAGTTTTGCATAAGGTCTATGGTGGCGACAACTCTTTGGTTGCTTCAATTTGCTTGAGGACAAGCAATTTCGGGTGGAGAGGATTGTCATGTCCCTCTTTTGATCAGGACATCTTTGAAGACCCTTAGCCTTAATTTGATTCCCAAGGGCTAAAGGAAAAGAGAGAAAAGAAGGGGAACAATTGGTTTCTTATAGAACACATGTAAAAAGTACTTAATGTTATAAAAGTTCACTTAAGTTAAGGCCCTTTATGGGTCACGGGAGCCAATCCACTTAAGTGGATTTGTAAAAGGTGTTCTTTCTTATATTTTGAAAAGGTATTTCCTTCCTTTTTGGGCGTACCACTTGGGGGTGGTGTATAAAAGCAAAGGAGGGGATCATTTGAAGGTATGCTATTTTTGATGTTCAAATCTTGGACTTTGAGCACGAAATGCTTAAGCCATTTATCTTAAAGACGAAAACCTCCAAGCAAAGGGATTGAGGATGTAAACCCTCATTCCTCCATGGGGCAACTTCACCTAGGAGCTGCCATAGATCACCAATTTCAGAAAAAGACAAGAAAAGAGTTTTTAATTGGGCGGGTTGCTTTTGGAGGTTGGCGATTTGTTTGGGAAGTGATTTGCTAGTGTGAGGGTCATTTCTTGCCCTAATGATACTCTAAATTTATTGTAATAATCCCCAGCTTTGGGCGACTTGGAATTGTGAGTGTTTGCTAGGGTTTGAGGGATTTTTCATGTCCAAACCCCAATCCGATTTTTATATGATTATTCCAACATTTGTTTAAATATTTTTTGAGGTATTTTGGAGGGTCCTAGGGCCTTAAATATATTGGATATTTTCCTATAATTAATTCCTTATTTTTGGGGGGAATTTTCCAGCATTTATTGATTGAAAGAAATCAACTTTTTGTTCTATTTTCAGATCTGAATTGAATCCTAAATTTTGGGCATATTTGTTGGGCAATAAGTTCGGAAATTAATTGCACAATTTTTAATATGATTTGTAAAGAGGAATTAGTATTTGTAGGAGTTGCAAGGCAGCCCTAAATTCTGTATTTATTTTCTTAGGGTGGCGTCTAGAGTTTACAGAAGTATAACAATATTTTGAAGGGCTCTAACTTGTTGTAGAGTTACCAATTGGGACCTTGGTATTCGTCCTGATTTGTGCTAATTTCATAAGGTTATTTGCAGCTAGGGTTTGCTACCATAAAATCAAAAAAATCAGTATTTGCCAGGGTTTCACAGAAAAATCAGAATTCAGAGAAAATTCCCTTTTGAGGATGCTTCATACCCTTAGAATTAATAAAAGTGTAATTTTATTAGCTCTAAAGTATTGTAAACTTGAAATCTGATCTAAGAGAGATAAATAAAACAGCCTACTGTAAAATACAGTGACATAGAATTTACAAAAATTGTAAATTGCTAAATATAGAAACTAGGGTTAGGGTTAGAGAAATGTCCTTGCAAACTATATTATGCTTCTGTTGACTATGATTATGTAAAACTTCTTAACAAGTCCTGCAAACACAGTGTTAATTAAAAAAATTGTTTTGTTGTATACTGGGACAAGTGTGCAGTAGTCGGACAAGGTTGCAGTCCATCATCATCCTCTACTGCGACTTTGTCTATGTTGATTGTGCAGTGAATATGAAAGTTTGAGGTTGTTCACCTCTATTTGTAGGTCAATTGTTTTTATGCGATCTCTAATTTGCTGCGTGGATAACCTACAAGAGACAAAACCCAAGCTTGCTCAAGGAACAAACAAGATCAAATGCAAAGGGGGAAAAAGTGGGGAAATGGGGTATAGTCGAGCTATCCTCAGAAAACCCCTTATTGACCAATTGTTGCCTACATACTCTGTGTGGACCTCAAGCCGATATAGTTTTCCTTATGAGTAAGATCATATAGATGTAATGAATGCAAATAGCAAATTTGATTAGAATGTTTGACAAAGGATGGCCTCAACCTGCAAGAAAACAATGTTAGCTTGGCCAATGACTGTATTAATGCAACAAAATTGTTGCATGGCTCTTTGCACAATAGATAAGTGCTTTTGAAATTGCTTTTGCAAGAAAGTGTTAAAGAGTAACCAAAGGGTTTGAAGTGAGACACTTGATGTGCTCTTATCGGAGAATAATTTGAATTATTTCTGATAACCGACCTTATGGATTGTGCAAAAGGATCATTAAGTGTGTCATTTTGAAAAACTAGGCATTGAAGCGCAGGAGACAAGTCTGCAATAGTGGACAGGTGCGCAATGTGTTTGTCTGCCTAGTGTGCACTTGTCCAAATTGGATAGAAGCTTCTGAAACTGAACTGGCGATGAAGTGTCTGCATATTAGGGATATTTAGGAACAAATTAGGGAAGTCTAGAAGATGTTCATAGAAATTGTAGGACTTGGAAGACTCATGTAGATAAATGGTTATCGGAATGGTGAGTTGGCCAAGCAAGATAAAAATGTCAAAGACCAGTATTGTCAAGCATTTATTGATTTAATTTAAGTGTCTACATTTGCCCTCTCGTTATTATAGTGATGCATAAATTACTTGAGTAAAGGAAATGCGATACCTAAATGTGTAAACATACTTTGTCTGTGTCATGGAGATGTGCATGCCCCCTTGTTAAGGCATGTGGAGAAGTGTTGATTGAGAATGATCAAGTCTCAATTTGAGGAATCAATGTAGATGCTTGAGTTTGAAAGATGCATACTCCAACCCTCATAGTGTACTCCAAAAATGTGCGAAGAGATGGGAACCAACAAAGTGGTTCACTAAAGTGCAACCAGAACACTGAGCGTCACTAAGCTCTCATGCAATCCACTTGCTAAATTGAGAGAGGAGGTGGGAACTTGAAGATGGCTCAGTAAAGTGCAACCAAGATGTGGAGCTTCACTAAGCTCAAACATGGTCCATTTGAAAAAAATGAATCACCCTGCTGCAGACAAATCTAGATTAGAACTATAAATTTGTAAAATTGCTTGATACTTGATACTCAATACTTGATACTTGTACTAACCTGAGTGACTATTGGAAGCCTAGTTGCAATGTGTGTTGCTAGAGGAAGAGGCTGCTAACTTGTAAACTTTGGAGGAGGGAGTCCTTGTAGTACCCTTCTTTTCATTTGCTCATCAGTTTCCTCAGAAGACTTTTCTTTAACAAACTCTTATGATTCATTTTCTAAAGTTCCCTCATATTGAATTCTTTGGGCATCTTGCATGGGCATGCCAACAACTTGCATTCTTTGTACACTACCATGTCATCTTCAGCATTGAGGAAGATTCTATCATAATCCTTCGTCTAATGATGGTAAATAGCTCTAACTCTCCCTTGAAGATTGTATAAATGATTAGCAAATTTCCCTTTAGGGTCCCAACATCTAAATTCTACAACTTTCAATTTGAAGGATGCTCTGTGGTTTGCAGACTTGTGGAATTGAGGCCATTGTTGAAATGAAGCTCTGCCTATCCTAAGTGGCATTATATGAACTATGCCTAATTTGACCTTCTTGCATTCCCCGTCTATGCTACGGTTTAGTTGGAAAGCAATCTCTTGCTCAGCCAATTTGTCCAAAACATACCTTGGCAAAAAAAGGGGTGCCACTATGGACCCTTCTATTCTTATGATTGTATGGTCCGGGTAAACCCAATAATCGCCATGTCTTCAAAGAGCTTCTTATTTCTTTGGATAACCTAAGCTTAGGTTTGACATTGATAGCTTCATATATTTTTGGATAGAAGTGGTCAGCTAACTTTTGTATATAGTACCTGAATTTATGTAATGTTCTCTTCTGAATGGGACATTTGCGGAAGACCATTAGCCTATTTAATTCCCGTAGGCTAAGCTGGGTGATATAAAGGAATAATTAATTAATTAAATTTTAAATAGTCCTAAGTTCCTAAGGATTATTTATATTTAATTAATTAGACGTTGAACCTTGGAATTTTAATAAAGTAACTTTATTTTATGTCAATGGAAAATTATAAAATGGGTCAATTTATGTGAGCAGGAAATGAAATAAATTAAAAGAAATTAAGTAATTTTCTTTGGAGAGTTTCTTTGAGAGCTTGTGCTTTCGGTTCAACAAACCCTAGGACGAAACCCTTGGGTTCTTCGTTGATTGGACGAAAACCCATTTCAACCAACCTTGGTGGATTTATACAGGATTCACAGGTGCACTTAGTTCAGATTTGAAGGATTTGGAGCGGAAAGATTTATCATTCTAAAGATTGTTGGAGTGTAGGCTACACCATAAATGCAAGCGCTTGATATAGAGATTTCTTCATTTGCTTGAGGCGTCCCTATTGGGAAATCCATACATGAGTCGCAACCTTCATAGTATGCAACCACAGCCTCTTGGAGTGCATATAACAATGAAGACATAACAAATATAGCTGCCGCCATTTCTGCAGTATGAGCTGCCACTTCACAATTGGCAGTTATCTTCAGTTGAGACTATAGCTGACAAAGGGATACAACACGTTCCTGGAGAAAAAGAGGACTGAGTCCCAAATTGTGAAAGGAAGTAGATAGAGCTTGCAAAGATGTCTGAAGGTGGGATGGTACATAAACTTTTGGAATCGGATTTTATTAAGGAAAAAATTGTGAAGACTATTGATTCGGAAAAACTCCCAGATCAAGGGCTTCAACCTCTCTTGAACAAAGAAACTACTGAAGATAGTAAACCTCAGACTCCTCTGAATTATCTTTTTATTGAATCTTTTAATGTTCCACTTCAGAGGAATAGGTCCCTGGTAATGATGATCCAGGTTCAGGATGATTTAAGTCTGGAAGAAATTGAGGAATCTAATAGGGAAGTGAGGTCAGTGGAGCAGAATAAGAATTCTCCTCTTCCCACTAGTGACAATTTAAGCTTGGAAATGGGTTCATGGAAGAAATCCCAATTTGCTTGTCTAGTAGATCTAGAAGAGGAAGCCCTTAAGACCTCGAAAATCAAAGAACAAGAAATTGTGCCCTATTCTGTGGATGGGTTAATTGAGAGGATAGTTTATCTGCAGGTTAAGAAAGGGAAAGAGATCAAAGCTTATTCAAATGTAACCACTAGGTCTAGAACCAAAGTAGTTGATGTTGGGGAGAGTAAAAGGAAAGGCAAGACTTCTCAAAAAGAGAATCAAAAGAAGAAAACAAAGGAGATTGTAGATGGAGTGCAGAAGATGTTGTGAAAGTAAGTTTAATTTAAAAGTTTCTAATGAAGATTATCAACTGGAACATTAGAGGGTTGAATAACAAGAATAAACATAGATCTTTTCGATATTTAAGAAAAAATAATAGGCCCAGTACTTTGGCTATTCAAGAAACTAAAATAGAAGATGGTTTGGTGGATAGTGTTAAGAGACTGCTTTGGAAAGAAGCTTATGTTTCAAGTGTTAGTTCTTCTGAGGCTTAGCCACCATTTGGTTAGAAAAAGAAGTGAAGGGGGAGGCTCTTTTCAAAGGTTCTTCTCATCTAGCTATGATCTCCACTACCAAGGAAGATGGTACCATGTGGATCCAATCAAATATTTACACGCCTAATTCTCATGTTGTTCGCAGAAAAATGTGGCAAGATCTTGCTTTGTTTAGACAAAATTGTGTTAATTTGCATTGGATGATAGCTGGAGATTTTAACACACCTCTCTCTCCTTTGTAAAATAAATGGGGAAGCTAGGTGTACATAGATGGCATAGATAACTTTGCTGATTTTATTGCTTCTCACATGTTGATGGATATTGAGCTTAGAGGATCTCCCTTCACTTCGTCTAATAGAAGACTTATGGAGAGCCTAATTCAAGTTAGACTTGACAGAATTTTGAATTCTTTTGATTGGATGTCTTACCAAGATTTTTGCCTTTCTTCATTGCCAAGGATAGGCTCTGATCACAACCCCTTAATCCTTAATATGGAGTTTCAATCTGAAAAAGAGAGGACCCCTTTTTTAGGTTTGAACATATGTGGTTCAAACATCTTGATATTCTCATCAGAATTAAAGATTGGTGAAGGGATGATTACCATGGCTCTGCTATGTTAAGGTTGGCAATGAAGCTTAAGAATGTCAAGAAGAATGTTAGACATTGGAATAAATCTGTTTTTGGTAACATCTTTGAGCAAATGAAGATCTTGAGAGGTGAATTAGCCCTTTGAGAAGAAAGTCTTTGTGAATGGTTTGGATCAGCATTCCCTATCTCTGGAAGACAGCCTTCGTAGTGAGTATCATAATATTGTTGCCAAGGAGGAAAGTTTTTGGAGATTGAAATATAGGGCTATATGGCTTAAGGAAGGGGATCGCAATCCTAGATTATTTCATTTGACAGCTCTCAAGCATAGGAGCCACAACAAGATTTTAGAAATTTCTTTGGAAGGTGGGGACAAGAGTTCTGACCCTGAGATTATATAAAGGGAGGTAATCAAGTATTTTAAGAATCTTTTTGCTGTGAATTCTGGTTTGAATGATCTCATTTTGGAAAAGTTTTTTATCAATCTGCCCCCTTTGATTTCTCACGAGGATAACTTGGAGGTCCTTCAACCGGTTTCTATGGATGAAGTTGAAGGGGTTGTCTTTCTCATGAACAAAGATAAGGGTCGAGGTCCAGACGGTTTCCCTATAGCCTTCTTTCAACATTGTTGGGACATCATCAAATTAGATATGGTGGCAACGGTGGATGAGTTCCTTTTTTCAGGCAAAATTCTAAGAGAATTTAACAATACTTTTGTTGTGTTGGTTCCCAAGAAACCAAGAGCTTCAGACTTTAAAGACTTTCGTCCATTCAGCCTCTGCAATTTGGTGTATAAAATCATCACTAAAATCTTAGCTCTCAGATTCCAACCATTGATGGAAAAGATCATCTCAATGCATCAAGGTGGATTTGTGATGGGTAGACAAATTCAAGACGGCATAATTGTTGTTCATGAGACCCTCCATTCTATGGATAATGGTAAAAAATCAGGGATGGCCATCAAATTGGACATGAACAAGGCCTACGATAGGCTGGACTGGGGCTTCTTAGATAGGGTGTTACTCCAATTTGGGTTTCATTCTCATATTAGAAATTTGATTCATACATGTATCTTTATGGCAATGTTTTCAGTTTTGGTTAATGGAGTCCCTAGGGGGTTTTTTGAAAGCAGTAGAGGCATTAGACAGGGTGATCCTTTATCCCCTTTCTTGTTCATCATCATGGCTGAAACTTTGAGTAGGTCTCTTTCTGCTGCTGTTAGACAAGGTCGTATTGAGGGGTTTAGGCCAACCTCCAGAGCGGATCCTTCTTCACATCAACAATTCATTGATGACACATTTTTGTTAGTCGAGGCTTTAGTTAGAGAAGCTAAGGAGCTGAAAGAGCTCTTGAACGACTATGAAGTTGCCTCTAAGTAGTTGATTGATTTTGATAAGAGCTCTTTGTTCTTCAACACGCCTCTGGTGAGACAGCAAAAGATTGCCAGAATTTTGGGTTGCCAAGTTAAGGAACTTCCCTCTGTCTATTTGGGTATGACAGTCTTCATTGGTCCGATGCCTATTCAAGCTTGAAACCCACTACTTGATAGGTTTCAAAAAAAGTTGGTAGGTTGGAAATGAGCGGTCCTCTCTCAAGCGGAAAAGCTTATGCTTATTAAAAGTACTCTTCAAAGCCTTCTTGTGTATCGTATGCCAATGTTCCAAATGCCTAAAACCATAGCTCATTAGTTAGAAAATATTCAAAAAAGATTTTTGTGGTCTAGATCGGAGGATAAAGATAGATTCCACTTAGTTGCTTGGGATAAGGTTTGCCTCCCAAGGCATCTAGGGGGATTGGGTATAAGAAAGATGAAATTAATGAATCAAGCTTTGGTCGCTAAACTAGGATGGAGATTCATCAATGAATCTAATCAATGGACCACTATCTTAAAAGCCAAATACCTAGATGCCAGGGACAATGCCATGCTTCTAGTTGAAAATCAGTTTGCTACGGGCTCTTACTTTTGGAATTATCTTGTGAGCAATAGAGAACTCATTTTGAAAGGGAGTAAGTGGAAGCTCGGAAATGGATAAAGGATCGGCTTTTGGCATGATTCGTGGATTCTTGATTGCCCCTTGAATGAACTAGAGACGTGGCACCAAATCTAGTTGACTACATTCGGGTCTTTGATAGAGGCAACAAGTGGTTCCAACTGCAAGTGGACAACTTAAATCCGGAAGGTATGGCCATTCTAAAAGATCTAAACTTTCTTCTTAGAGGCAGCCACATTTCAAACCTTCCCAAGGAAGATGACTAGTGTGGGCTAATTCAGTTGATGGAAGCTATAGTATCAAATCAGGCTATGGTCTACTGTTAGAAGGGCCCTTTGATGGTTTTTCTTGGGGAAGTTTGTGGTTCAAGGACCTAATTCCTAAGGTGAACATCTTCCGTTGGTTAGTCGGTCAAAACAAAATCCTAACTATGTATAACTTGAAAAAGAGAGGCTTGCCTCTTGTTAAGAGATGCCCTTTGTGTGAGGAGGAATCAGTTTTTCATTTAGTGGTTGAATGGTCTTTTGATTTTAAGATTTGGGGAGTCATGCTTAATAACTTTCAGGTGGCCTAGGTTCAACCCTCTTCTTTGCTTGAGCTCTAGAATTGTTGGAAAGCTCCTTTCAATAATTCTGCTTTGAAGAAGTTATGGTATTGGGCTCTTCCCCATACTTTGTGGGGTGTATGGAAGGAAAGAAATGATAAGAGTGCTCAAAATTTGCAAAAGCTTCAGTTTAAGAGTAGCTTGCAAGATCAAAAATCTGCTTTTAGATAATTTCAATAGTAGTAAGCCTGGAAAGGAGTCTTTTGGGGGGCAGGTGGTTTTGATTGCCAAGAATTGGGATTTGGACCACTCTAGTCCTCCCTTGATTGACCCGAGAGTTGAGCTGAAAAAGTCCATCAAATGGGAAGTTCCCTCTCCCAGGTGGGTCAAATTAAATTTTGACGGGGCTTCCAAAGGAACCCCCAATCTAACAGGAGGGGAAGGCATCCTAAGGAATTCAAAGGGAGAAGTTATTGTTGCATATGCAAGGAGTATGGGAGTCCAAACCAGCCAATAGGCCGAGTCTAGAGCTGCCCTTTGGGGGTTGCAGTTGGCTAAGGAGCTTGGGGTGAGCCAATTGGTCTTAGAGGGGGACTCCATTAATATCATTCAATGCCTTTCTAACAAATATTCTTCTTCGAGTTGGACCATTAGTAACATGATGGAAGAAGCTTTTGTTATTATCAGTGCCTTTGACAAGGTCTGCATTCATCATGTTTTTAGGGAGGGAAATCAAGTAGCTGATTGGTTTGCCAATCTAGGAGTTGTCTCCAACAGTTTCATGAAGTGGTTCTCCAAAGAGAAACTCCCGAATGTCGTTATTCAAAAAAACAACAAAGAAGCCTCTAATTCGCTATCTAAGGAGTAAGCCTAGAAAGAGACCAAATCATAGAAGACTTCATGATTCTCGGTTTGGTCAGTTTTCAGATTGCTTTGATGGATTGGGCGAGGTCTTAAGATGAATGTCTCAATGAAGTTTCAAAAGGGGGATTTCAGATGCTGCTTCTCATTTACATTCTAAATATTGTTCGTATTCTGTCCTGGATCCTTAACCCTCCTTTTGTGTGGAGTTTAAGGTGTTTCAGCCTTAATGATCATAAAGACAGCTGCAGCTATATTTGTGCGAAGTGGAATAGCATCATCATTTATGATCTCAAGTGGCAAGCTAATCGTGACTTTCAACATGGGAACTTCATTATTATTCTTAATGTAATTTGTGCCAATTTGTGTTTCATTTCTTTCCTCAGTGCTCAGTTTGGGCTATTTTGATTGACGACAATATGCGCGACCTGTGCCGTGTTGAACCTTTTTTAGCAGAAATCTTAGCCAAGAATTTAGAGCTTTGGGGGATCTTTCAAGCTGGTGGCTTTGGTAATTTCATTGAGAGAATCAAGGGATATGACCCTCACATATCTAGGGCCTTTGTCAAAGGGTGGAAGGACAGAGTGGTTTCGTTTGAAGGGGTTGAAATTGAGATTTCCAAGGAGCTCATTGCTCATGTTACGGGCTTGAAGGCGGAAGGTCGGAGATTCTACAAAACCAGCAGAGAAAATAAGGATAAAGTTAAGAAATTCCTTGTCAAAGGTGAAGAATTGATTTCGTTTCAACATGGTTACCTCAGAGACTTGATTCCTTGGCCCTATAATGAAGTTGCGAAGCAGGCTATGAAATTTATAACCCTCGACGGCAGGTACAATTGTGTTCTTACTTTCCATTTTGTCTTCCTCAATTTCTTCAGACATCAGTCTTTGGTTAGTACTCCCTTTTATATCTTGAATTTGATGGAAAGCTCAAATTTAGAAGCTAAGAATGGTAAAAAAAGGTTTCCTTTGCATCACGTTGTGATTCTCTTGATTTATAATTATTCCAAAACAGTGAAGTCAAGTTCGGGTCATATGGTTTTTAAGGGGGATAAGGACAAGAACAATCTGAAGGGGAATCCTATTAGGAAACCCAGAAGGTCATTGAGAGGCAAAATTCCTCCTAGGAAGGAAGTGAACAAGTCTACCAGAGCCCCTGATACCGAAGGACCGAGCACTGAGGATGGTTCTAAGGACCCTGAAATAGAAAGTATAAAAGAGGTTGTTGAGGGGCTAAAACTACTGAAATCTCAGTTTGCTTACAACAATAACAGAAGCAAAGAAATCGGGAAAGGTAAAAGGAAGGTTGGTGAGGAACTTGAGGAATTGACTGCAGCCATCAAAGAGCAGGACAAATTTAAAGAATTAATTGAGGAGCTTGATTTACATAGAGCCTTCCTCAGATGGTTTCTCAAGGACCTTAACTTGCTCAAAGATTCCATCAAAAGTCTTCACTAGGAGAAAGAGGTTTTAAGCGGCAAAGAGGACATCAAGGAGATGATAACACAGATGAGAAAATTTGAGGAAAGAGTTGGTAGATTGGAAGAAGAGAACATCTCTCTCAAAAAGAATCTGGAAGCTTTGGTGGATTACAGCAAAGTGATAGTCAAAAATAATTTTAACTATATGGATATGCTTATTCAGCACATAAAAAGGAGGCAAGATGGCGAAGGCTCGAGCAAATACGCCAAGAAGAATAAGGGAATCATCAAGGAGAAAGGCCAGACGCTTGAGGCTCAAGCTATAGATTATATGGAACAAACTTTGAAGTAAATGTTGACTAATTAGGATTGGACCCTTGAAGGTCGGAAAGTTTAGTGTCTCGCTGTTTTTTTGTTGTAGTTTTGCATTGTTTGGGCTGTGAAGTGGATGTGAAGTAGCCGTTTGTTGGCTTTTTGTCCTTCGTTGCAGACTTTGTCTTTTCTGGTTTTTGAGAACTTGTCTGCAGGTTCTTTGTATCAGGGCAGAGTCCCCTGTCAAAAAACTCCTCTTTACCAATTAAAAAAAACATTCACTACACCATTCAAATTTGCCCACTTCATCAATCTCATTGATATTAGCAACGAGTGGGCCAGGCATTTCTCTCCCAGCATTCTTATGATCGGATCTCCTTTCTTGGTGTCATGGCCTCTTTCCCTTATCATTTGATTTGTCAAATGCTAGTCGTCTTTCCTAATTGTGTGGCCACTCTTGAATGTATTGCTTATTTTGCATTAGAGGCAAACCATTCTCATTGTGGGCCACTCTATAATACAAAACTTAATAATATTGCTTATTATTTTGCTTAGTTTATCCAGGTTTTCATCCACACTCAAGGACTTATTTGATGGTTGTTTATCAGGGATCAACAATTTCACTTTGCCTCTTTTCGCAGGCTTTCACATGGCTGTTATATTATTTTCAATTTGAATGGCCATGGCATAGGCCTGCCTCAAATTAACTGTTTCGTTGTCTTTGAGATAGAAACCAGCTTTGGTATCAAATGCTTCATAGTATTTAATCAAGCACGCAGCTTTATTGGGCCTCACATTCTCAGGAACTCTAAGCATAATTCTATTGAATCTACTGTTAAAATCCTGCACACACTCACTAGCATATTTCTTTATATTTTCAAGTTCACTGATTAAAAATCTTGCCTCAGTTTTGTTTCCATATTGGAGCTTGAATGCTCCCTTCATCTTAGGCCGCAAATCAATGTTGTTATCAAGCAGAGAATTAAATCAATCCCTAGCATCTTCCTTCAAAGTGTGAATGAACAGCTTAATCATGATGTCCACAAACGCAATTTCATAATCATCGGTGATTTAATGAAATTTCTCAAGTGTTGTTCACAAAAAACCACATTATTTCCTTGAAGTTTAGACAATCTCTTTCTTAAATCAGTAGGAACCCCATTTGGATATCCTTACATCTCAGTGAAATCAATTTGTCTATATCTAATTGCTCCAAGCAAAGGACGAGGAATTCTTGCATCTGATTTGCATTAGCATTATATATTCCCAACTCTTGGTCAGTTCAACATTGTGACACGGCTGAACTAATCAATGGGGAAATTATGATTTAAAGGTGCTAAAACTTTGAGCAACAATTGGAGTGTTAGGATCAAGGATTTGCCTCTCAAAATCTGACTCGGTGAATGAAGGACAAGACTATGACAATCTCTGCCTCTCAAATAGCAGGGGATAGAAAAGGCTAAAATCTTGTTTAGGCATTGTGAACTTAAGACCACTACCAAATGTGAAGCAAGACTGACTAGTTTATCAAATGGCTCAGAATAGTCAAAGAAAGATGAATGGATTTCACTTAAATCTCGAATTGAAATCTCTTTAG
This sequence comes from Torreya grandis, assembly GCA_037957365.1. NCBI lineage: Eukaryota > Viridiplantae > Streptophyta > Pinopsida > Cupressales > Taxaceae > Torreya > Torreya grandis. The sequence continues at coordinate 723,551 of JARHVA010002648.1, forward strand.
CAATATTTAAAGTGGCACCAACAATATTCATAGCAATAAAACAATCAGAATGACAATAATAAGAATTACCAGGTGCCTCCACAGGCCTCCACACTTGTTTCCCTCTGGGTGTGGCCTTTATGATAGGCAATTATGAATGCAACTTCTTAGTGAGATCTGTCTTGAAAGCAAAAAGCAGGCCCTCTAGCTTGACAAATCTTGGACCACAAGGGAGCAATATGCAGCAAATGTTCAAAATTCAGCTAGAACTTAGCAAATTCCAAAAACTGATTTCATTTAGAATCTCAATAGAGTCGCTAATACCATAAAGGTATACCCAAATCTGAGGGACAGACTTCATATCTGAGCTATTAACTGAATTAATGTTGGCAGAGTGGACAAGACACAATGAACGAGTTCACCCCCAATGCACATAACTGAAACTGGACAAAGACCAAAAATAAAACCCAGAGATCCTTCAAATACAACAATAAGATCCCCAAAAGCTGTGCCAAAATTGTAGGCTCTCAAATCCACACACCAAGATTTAGTGAACAAATAAGATAAAATAGAGGATGGGTTGTTGTAGTAGCAAGGCCTATTAACTCTTCACACTAAAGTTGGTTGAGAACTGAGACAACAATTCACATACTCTCTACTATTTTCACTCTGCTAGACCAAGGGGAGAGATCATACGGCAATCTGGAATGGAAATGCAATGCATCACAGGCTTCAGAGAACACAAATCTAAGAGTAGACTTAGCCACTATGATCATTTCACCCAATTTGATGTCACTAGCAAAATGATCACAAGCTACTCAGAACTTAGACAAATATTGCAGCAAACTAACATGAATAAATATACTTATAACTTGTAGACACATTATTCACAGTTTTACATGCACACACAAAGCTAAGTGAACAGATATAAACCAAAGTGCTATGTAATGAAGACCTCTGTGGAATGTGCAAGGTGAAAAGAGATCTCAGAGGACAAATTACTGAAAAGGTACATAAAAAACGTAATCTATCAATTGTGGTTAGTGCCTTCTTTCCATTGGGCAATGAAGTCTTTTTATAGCTTAAATAAGCGTACTAGTGACAGCCAAAAGAGATACAACAATTTACACAATTGTTGCAAATTCTTTCACAATTTAAATAGGTAACAAAACAACCTACACAGAGATCATATTATTCTTCAGAATGATGCATTGCAGACCACTAAGAATAGAGCAAAGAGAAAATTGGTTAAAATAAACAGCATGATTACACATCAGACTACTGAAATTGCACAAGAATTTTAACAAGTCCACTATTCAGCAAAATTACACATCAGGCCTAGTTTCGTAACCAGATTACAATTGAGAACTTCAAACCTCAAAGACCATAAGTTTGTTTCAACAACCAAAAGACCAAGATGAAGGAAACCTTCAGAATTTTATAGATTTTCCCCTCCGAAATAATCCATGGAAATTCACATCAAGGGTAGAAAAGAGGACATATGTCTGCATCAAGGTGAATCACACATTACCAATAACAACTCCTTTTAATGCAAGCACGAATCACTCATCAAGGGGTATCAAATGACAAGTGGCCATAGATCTCAGGTTCACAAAAGAATAAGCCACTTGTGATCACATGAAATTGGAGGAAACATAAAATTTACCTGAGAACAAGCTATTCCCAATGCAAATTTTAGCCTCAAAGAAACAAAAAGATCACTTTGAGAACTAACAGAATGCCTCGTAGAGCATGTTCTGTAGCATGAAATCGGGAAGATGGAGAAAAAGGAGCCCCTGCAGTGACACTTGGCACAAGATCTCAACTATGCCCATAGGAACCAATCATTAAACTCATAAGAGAACTCAAGGATGACTCAAAAGTTCATAGCGGGGCTATTTGTGACACCTAGCGACCTCTGAAACTTACTATGCATTGTCATTTCATCATGAGAAGCAACATCGCTATGCACTTCCAACACAAACAGATCTTTGAATATGCATCAATTGCTCCCAAATCTGAGACCACCGTGTAGCCCCCTAGTTAGACCTTTCCAACACGACCAACCACGTTCAAAACAGACAAGCATAGCTCAAGTTATGACTGAAACACTGGATCACTACAATTTTTTGTGGCATGACTTGCAGCCTTGCTCACTGTGGCTAAATGACATGGAAACGCCCTTCAATTTGTGGCTTCTATAATCTTAGTATAAGCAGTAAGGATTTCAACCATCCACATGGCACAATCCCATCACCTCAAGGCCATGGACTTCACAAACGTGCTTTATTTTTCACTTTACAGGTGGTTGTATTTTATTGTTCACAGGGTCACATAGTGGTTTTGGCTTTATAATGCCTTGGTTCACTAAGTGGTTTTGGCTTTATAATGCCTTGGTTCACTATGCGCGGCCCGTGGTATTTTTAAAATTCCTTTGATATTTAAAGTTTTCACGTGGCATGCACACCCCTTGCTTTATATTTGGTGTGGCCTCGACATGGCAAGATTTCCGTTCAATACACCTTCCAAGTCATCAATCCTCTTCGACCTTACCATGGCCACATAGCATCATCCGACAATCCCTCCACTTCACAGTTGTCACTGCCAAGTGGCACACCCTGCTGAGTTGTCTTCTTTGAGTTGTGACCCTTTGTTGTTTGTTCACTTTACTGTGCTCAATGATATAGGACATATGGCAACCTCCGATTGGTCCATGAGGCAGAATGTGACTGGGCTGGGAATAAAACATATAGCAAAACTTTATTGGGTCAGTGTGAGACACGTGCCAATTGTTGATTGGCCATGCCGCACAGACTTCACAAAGTCCTCCTTTGCCTTTCAACAAATTTTTCACTATGCAGACCCATGGAGTTATTAATTCCACTTCATTTCACACTTGTCCACATGTTTTCTCCTTTTTATATATTTTGAAGCCACATAGAATCCACTTGTGAAATGAGTTATCATACGGCCCTCATGTTTTGGCCTAGACTTTCGTTATGACTGCCCGGATCAAAACTCATGGCAACATCTTGTTGTCTCTTCATCGTTGTATTACCGCCACTCCAAGCAAGATACATGGCAACTTCATGTTGCCTCTGGGCCACGGGGTTCACGGGGTGGCCTTTGGCTTGCAAAGCCTTTACTTGTCATGCATGGACCTGTGAACTATTTTAATTTCATTTTAATATTCCCTACCATCCACCTTTCCATGCAGCAGCTTTCTATTGCCCTCAAAGTCATGCAGTCACACAGTGGCCTTTTGTTCACAAAATGGCCACAGCAATCCTATGAATGCATTGAATTATCCATTTCAATCAAGATTGTGGTCGGGTCCGCTCATTATAAAGATGACACGCAACATAGCAAAGTGAACTTAGATCATAGGGATATAAAGGTGGCCGCGAACAAACTTTATTATAATGAAATGAACATAGACCTAGGCATTTTAAAGTGTTCGCGAATAAACATTAATTCTTGCAAGGTTATTGTGTGGCCTACTAAAGCAAATCAACACCTAGGCGGTTCACAATGTAAATGAGACCTAGAATGTATTGTGGCTATGGAATTGAATAAGAAGGGAAATTTTTCCAACTGTCCCTAAGCAAGGGTGTTATAAAGCATACCTGGGAGAACACAAATAAATGGCGAAAGTCACAAGGGACCTTATGATAGTGGCCAAAACACTTATCAACCCTTGAAAGTGCTGCATATCTTTTAAACACATGAATCCCAAAATGTCATGGGACATTTTGGGATCCAACACTTGTAACCAAAAAACCATCTCTTCGTCTTCCACACTTGTATATTAGTGTATTCTTCCATTCTTTGAGTAATCAGAGATAGAATAGAAAGTAACGTAGTGGCTATACATCTTGTAGCACATCAAACCTCTCAAATCATTGTACAAAACTATTGCACAATAAAATATTGCAAGTTACAATTCTAGCATCATTTCTATTGTTTTGTTACTTCTCTTCATCCATTAGCACTCTAATTATACACTTATGCCATAGAATATTTAACCCCGTTAGGTGTGTAACCTATCGGGTTTTGTCCTAGGCCTTGGATCAATAGTAGCAGGAAAATTATAGAAAAAAGTGATCATAGGACACAAACCAGGTATAAGAGAAGGAAACACTATTATTCCATAGTTAAAGGCACATTTCATGATGAAGACAATAGCAAGAAATTTCAAGAAATGGAGATTAGAAAGAAACTTATTATTTTCTAAGAATCCATAGAAACAGAATAAAGAGAAATCACAACACGCTGTGCTTTGATGTAATGAATTAAAAACCATGGATATTGTAATATGTCTTTATTATGAATATAAGGGAAGATGCCAAAATCAAATTAATTTTTCATTATATTCGATAGTAATAATATTTGGACCCTTTGGTTCTTCATGACCAATGGAAAAACCAATATGTAATATGAGCTATGGTATTATTTTAAATTTATGTTTTTTTAATTTTTTGCATTATTATTTCACAATTACTAATTTCGATACATGGACGGGTAGAAGCCAAGTGTTATTTGGCATATTAAAAGATTATTTATATCTAGAGCATCGACGCCATCGATTCATCATAAGTACGGTAGAGGCATGGAGTAGGATCATGTGAGGAGGTCAACATCCTCAAGCACACGCCACTTTGATGTGAGTGCCAAACCACTTGTAAGTGTGGACCAATTGTCAACCACTATCAAACATCTTGGAATGTATCTAGTTTCTTGTGGCCTTAGAATGTTTGCAAATTAATAGAACATATTTAATTTCTTCTCTTCGTTTCCTTCTTTAGAACTTTTTCCCATGAGAACCAAGCCATGTGGAGGCAATGCATCTAGAAATGTTCTCTATATAAATATAGAGAAATTTGGTTTGAATAGCAGCCCATGCACTTCCGTCAAGACAACGAACATGGGGAAGGCAACAAAGTTTCCACAAGTCATGTTCCTACTCACGTAAGTATTTTTATGCCCTTCGATCAATGCAATTTAACTCAACAAATCAATAAGTTAAATTATCATGCACTTTATTTAATTATTATCGAGTTGTATTACAAATCATGCACTCCCTCCAAGATGAGGAGCATGGGGAAGGAGGCACTAGTCCAATATCTGCACCAAGACCACCTCCACGACATAGATCGACTCCACCTCCGCCATGCATTTGACCCACAATGATTGCATTAGGGCACCTGTGGACCTCTTATGAGCATTATTGACGCACACAGGAGCACACACACATACTAGTCTTAGCTTTCGATATATGTGATTGTATGATGCTTATTAATGCAAACTTTCACATTGAAATATTTTGTATTATTATCTAACATAGACACTTAGTTATATTATATTAATAGTATAAATAGATTTGTATTAATATTATGTATGTAAATATTTGAAATAAAATATTACTTATGAGTATTTCAGAATTGTTGTTTGTTTCATTGCAATATAATATTGATGAATGCTTGTTAAATGAAGTACACACTTACTAATGAACAGTCTATCCATTATACAATTAATATTTGACCCATTTATTCTTGTTAATTAAGACATGTTTTATCATTACTAATGTTGTAGTAAGCACACTTAGTAGTGTGTCCTTCGACCAACCCTCTATACATAGCGTTGTGAGTTCTACATAGCCCATGCATTGCATATTTTGCAATCCTCGCATTCCATGAGAGGACATTAGTACAACCATGCTAGATTAAACTAAAATATATTTTTAAATTAACGTCAATCTTATGACACACAAACGACAATATTATGACATGTTAACAACAAGTTTACCACAAGTAAACGATAAGGTAACGACACATGAATGACAAGTTCATGTGTCATAAATGTTATGCAAGTACGCCGTAAAAGTGTCGTTAACTAAAATGCACTTATATGACGGATTTAAATCAAATTTATGGCACCTTCTTACATCTTAAAGGTGACATAAAGAAAAAATGTGAAAATTTAAAAAAAACATGAAAAAGTATCAAAATTTGTCTTAAAAGTGATATAAATCTAACTTAAAATCTGTCTTAAAGCTGACATGAAATGGGTAAAATGTAGTGATTCAAGCTTCACATAATGCATTATGTTAGACAAATCGAGGTGATTGGAGCTTCACATATTGCATTAAATTAGACTATTTGTGTTGATTTTGCATGCCTAGCACTCATCTCCGTCCTTGTAAATCTATTTAAATTATACTAATGAAGAGTTTACATCATCAAATTTTTAAGGCTAAGTCTTTATTTGTCTTTTGCTGTTCTGATTTTCTGTTGTTAATATTTTCTGTTGTTCGAGTGAGGATATATCAAATTTTCAAGGGAAAATATTCTTCTTATAATAAGTTTTGTGATACTTACAAACAAGGAAGCCCTCTCCTACATTTAGACAAACTCCCAAAGATGAACTTCCTCCAGAAAGAGCCCTGTTCTTGTTTTATCCTCCTCAAAAACCTTTAGCCTTTAAATGCATTTATTCGTTTTATCTTACTTCCACAAAATAAAATTAGGGCTTAACATTATCTTCCTAATTTCCTACAATTCACTTATTCTTTCTTCCTAGAAAATAAGATTATTTGTTTGTTTATGGTCAACATTCTCTTATGTCAAGAGTCCTAATGAGAAGTGATAAGTTCATTACAAAATCACAATGCTTCCTCGATGGGACCAAAAGATAAAATAGAATATATTCTTTATTTAGATTCTTTTAAGAGCATTCACAAATTGTATGAATGGGTAGACGTTCTTTGTTCAATGATCAGGTCCCTTGAACAAGGCACTACGATCGCAATGACTACCTTCTAAACATTTACCCATTCTCCTTGAGATATTTCATTTGAACAATGATATGATAATTTTTAAAAGCAACATGAGAGAATTATAAATGAAGCTCTTGAATCAAATGATCTGATAAATGCAAGGGCACTTGCAAGAATAAATAAGAATATATGTATCCCATGCTCACGCAATGTTTGTATGTTTATACACACTTGAAAAGTATCAAATATCTATGGGAAGAAGTTTATTCAAAATACTAAATCTATCATGGAATTTGTGCAAAGTTGAGTGAATATTAGTCAAATAGTTTGTAGTTGATGGTCCTCTTGCCTGGGGGTCGATGGTCTAGTGGCAACATGAAGTAATTGTCATTATAATGGCCCCAGTTCAAACCATGTCGATGCCCAAAAAAGATTAAGCTTAGATCGTAGGCAGATTTGTTAGAATATAGATTCCTACAAAGTGGTTTCTAAGTCTGAAGGTGTTTTAAGCTTGATGGTGCATTCTCAACAGTACATTTTATCCTTTAAATTTTGATAAATTGTGAATGAAACTACAATAAGTTCTGTTTTTTAGTGACAATTTGCAGCATGTAGCATTGTGAAGGTTTTATGGAGTCAACTGCATGGTAATTATTTGATCTGATGTAATGTCCCCTTTTTTGAATTAATTAAATCAGATGACCCGTAGCCTATCTTTATTTCCCGTAGGCTAAGGGGGGGTTTTAGAAGGAGAAATAACCTAATAATGATTAATTAAGTTGTCCAAAAAGGTACTTTAAGTTATAACTTTGGAAAATGACACTTAATTTATTATTATTGAATGGAGCCAAAAGTAATTATTGGATACATGGCCAAAAAGGTAATTAATACTCACAAGTTGGAAAAAAATGAATATTTAATTAAAAGAAATATTCATTTCTTTTAATGTCGGAATAGAAAAGTGAATAATAGAAGAATTGGGTGAAAAAGAAAAAGATTATTAAAAATCACCTGAACAAAACCAAAACCTTTTTTCCAGAGGAAAAGCTTGCAGCTTCTACAATTCATCAGAGGACGAAAACCCTCAAATTTATAGGCAAGAAAATGAAATCCCTCAAACCCAGTTGAGGATTCCACCACGGAATCACATAATCATTACCAGTTGTAGGAGAAATCAGCTTTAGAGGCATATTCTACCAGGGAACCACATATTCAAGCTTGGCGTGAGGGTCTTAGGGCAAAACACAACCACCAGGGGGTCATCCAACATTGGGCGATCCTTCCATTGTTTCATACAGAGCCCTAACAGCAGGGCGTCACACATTTTGAGAAAAACGTGGCCCTTCAAGGGCAGTTCGCAGCCATTGGGGACAACTAGCAGGTCCAAAAATACATCCAACTGCCATACATCACACTTGCAAGCCAATTGTACAACATAATCATTCCAACGAAGCAAATAAGGACAAGAAGTGGTATTTATTATTTGTAATCATTGATATTTGTGTAATTTCAAAAAGGTTTGATCCAGTTAATTGTAATCAACAATGGGACACTTTCCATAAGTATTTTTAGAAGGGTTTCTACATATACAATTAACTAAAATGAAGAAGGGCACTTGTATGTGGTTGAAAATCCTATTGCATGTATTTTTCTAATCATTCGATTATTTGATTATCTTGGTGAAAGACATATATCTTGTGCCCCAGCTATTACTCTGTGATATTAACGAACAAAGTCAAGAGGGTTTTGAATTTATTTTACAAAAGGGTTTTGAATTTATTCCTTCTAAAATAAATCTGAGTACCCTTTCCCAAAATAAATCAGCATTCTTATTTTATCCAAAAAAAGGGATATTACAATGGTATCAAAGCTTTTATCTTGCCAACCTGTTGAGGAGAATTAATATTTTACAGATATTCTCTGATGCATACCCTATGAATCATGGAGTTATTTCCGTATGAGAGAACTATGGTGGATGATATTATTGTCAGGTATGTTGAATATAGAGCTCCTCCAGCAGAGATTCAGAAATAAATATCTTTTCCAAACTTTATGAAATTGATGAAGACAAGTGGACAAGTGCACTATGAGAACGTGTTGTCAGATAAAGACTTAAAAAAGCCAGAAAAGAAGACCATAGGATCAAGCAAAGTGTTGGATACATCAGAACCTTAAGAGAAAGAAATTGTGAGGGAGAAGCATGAAAAAGAAAAAAAATCAGAGTTGCATGAAATGGGAAGAAAGCAAATCTTGGAGGAATCCGCCATGCAGGTGGAAGGTATGGAATTTAATGTGAGAAATGGTGCACACGTAAAGGTCACCACTTTCAGAAAAGAATACCTAAATCCTTTATAGGATGCTACAACAACTCCTTTCCAAGAAGTAGAAATGGTAAAAGTTACCACTCTCGATAAAGAGTACATAAATCCCTTATATGAAGCAGACATTGAAGATCAACAAACAAAGCAACTTGAGAATGTCACAGTTGGATGGGAATTAAAAATAGTGGTTACAGCAGGGCATGATTTTTCGGTAGTAGACACATTGGCAAGTGGTAAGAAGGCTGCAAATTCAGCCAAGACTGATTTATCAATCAACAACATAGTTGAAAACAGGTCTACTTTAGGAGGAACAGCCAAGGACAGGTCTAATTTTTGCAGTAGTACTATAAATACAGCAGTAAAAAGATCAAAACTTGGGGCTGCAATTAGAACTATGGGATCTAATTTCTTATTGGGAAGGACAGCAGTTGAAGTGGCAGAGTGGTCTAGTCAAGAAACTGATTTCCAAGTTGAAGACGGGGATGGACCTTAAACTATTTCTATGTTCCAATTGATTCAAGAAGCAACTATCATGCAATAAAATTCAGATGATTCATTTGCTGAGACAATTGGAGAAACATCACTTGGTACAGGGCTTCCAATTCCTAATTAGATCAGAGTAGCGCAGCAGAAATCAACAACATCACCAGAAGGAATGGAAGAGACCGAAAGATTGGTTTAGGATCCAGGGATTTGCCGGATGGTTCAGGGATTGATTAAGGGCAAGCATTTTTAGGAAGGGCAGATTGTAATGTCCCCTTTTTCGAATTAATTAAATCAGAAAACCCATAGAGTCTTTTTATTTCCCATAGGCTAAAAAGGGGGTTTTAAAAAGGGAAATAACCTAACAATAATTTATTAAGTTGTCCAAAAACATACTTTAAGTTATAAATTTGGAGGACACTTAATTTATTATTATTGAATGGGGTCAAAAGTAATTATTGGATACATGGCCAAAAAGGAAATTAATATTCACAAGTTGGAAAAAGGTGAATATTTAATTAAAATGAATAATAATTTCTTTTAGTGTTGGAATAGAAAATTGAATAATAGAAAAATTGGGTGAAAAAAAAAAGGATTATTAAAAATAGCCCGAACAAAACCAAAATTCTTTTTTCCAAAGGAAAAACTTGCAGCTTCTGCAATTCATCAAAGGATGAAAACCCTCTGATTTATACGCAAGAGGACAAAATCCCTCAAACCCAGTTGGGGATTCCACCCCTTTCACATATTTATTACTAGTTTCAGGATAAATCAGTTTTAGAGGCATATTCTACCAGGGCGCCACATATCCAGGGTTGGCATGAGGGTTTCAAGACAGAACACAACCACCAAGGGGTCATCCAGTGTTGGGCAATCCTTCAATTGTTTCATACACAGCCCTAACAACAGGGCGTCACACATTTTGAGGGATACGTGGCCCTTCAAGGGTAGTTCACAGCCATTGGGGATAGCTAGCATGTCCAGACATACATTCAGTTGCCATACACCACACTTGCAGGTCAGCAGCACAACACAATTATTCCAACACAACAAATAAGCAAAAGAGTGGTATTTATTATTTGTAATCATTGATATTTGTGTAATTTCAGAAGGGTTTGATCTAGTTAATTACAATCAGCAGTGGGGCACTTTCCACAAGTATTTTTAGAAGGGTTTCTACGTATGCAATTAACTGAAATAAAGAAGGGAACTTGTGTGTGGCTGAAAATCCTATTGCATGTATTGTTCTAATCATTCAATTATTTGATTATCTTGGTGAAAGACATATATCTTGTGCCCCAACTATTACTCTATGATATTAACGAACAGATTCAAGAGGGTTTTGAATTTATTTTACAAAAGGGGTTTTGAATGTATTTCTTCTAAGGGAAATCTGAGTGCCCTTTCCCAAAATAAATCTGCATTCTTATTTTATCCAAAAAAAAAAGGATATTACATCCAATGTTTCAAGTCTCTCTACAGAGCCATCATCAGGGAAAAAATATTGAAAATAAGATAGCTTGACACTACCGAGGAATGCTCAAGGTGACTCCAATGGCACAAGAAAAGAAGCATCTAACGATGTTTAAAAATTTAGCTAAGTATTTCAAATAAACAATTAACAAGGATGAGAAACCTTACAAAAGGAGGTACTAATAAATCTTGCAATAATGGTGAAGGTTCGAGAGCTTTGACAACTACAACAACAATAGCAGAAGAGGCTTATGCTCCATGGGAAAGGTAAAAAACAAGTCGAACAAATCACGACCTAGCAAAATGGAGATCTGACAGGAGATTCAAGAAGCTAGCAGAGAGGATCTAGGTGAGGACTAGCTGGTTTGTGGTAATGATACCCCTAGGGTTTCAGCTGAAGACCAAGTCTCTCCAGGGATTTGCATCAATTTGGGCTTCCCACCTAAAATCCGCATTGAGAAGCAACTTTCTAGGGAGTTCCCTATAGTCCAAGACTCACCCTTTCAGAACAATGGGAAGGAGGAGGGAATAGGAGTGTGTTTTGTATCCTTCGTAACCCTGAACTTTGGGGAGAATGTCCAGGCTTTGAAGAGCAGGGGGCTGATCAGGAAGTTTGCAAGTCGATGGCCAACAATGGGAGAAGTGGAAGATTGGGTAAAAGTCAACTGGGGACCGGGCTGCTCCATTCGCTTCCTCCCCAAGGGCTTTTTCTCAGTCACTTGCCCCTCTAAACAGTCTAAGTCAGAAATTCTTAAAAGGGGCCCTTGGCTTCTCAAAGGCGTTGGTTTATGACTTCAAAACTGGAGCTCCAACTTCAACCCCTTTATAGCTAGGAATGGTAGTTTTCCTATTTGGATTGGGTTGTATGGGCTACCAGTGGAATATTGGAGTGAGAATTGTCTTAGTCATATTGGTGCAGCCCTTGGAGGTTTCATAAAAATAGACCCTAAGTCTCTTGAAGGGACACTAGCGTCCTATGCGCGGATTTGAGTCTTACTGAGCTTGGACGAGGCAATTCCGGAAACTATTCGTATCCAAACCAAGGATGGCACCTAGGACCAAAAGGTGGATTTGGAAAAGATCCCCTTTAGATGCTACAAGTGTATAGAAATAGGGCACTTTTGCCAGGAATGCCCAGGCGTTCTTGGAGGCAAGCCTAAAAGGGAAGATGTAAAAACCTCGACTCTGCCCCGAGTAGAACCCTCGCTTCATGAGCTGAAACAGCCCCCTCTTAAGGATCTGACAACTGAACACCCATTGGAAAAACTGGGAATCAATATTGCAGCTACTGAAGTGCTTAAAAGTAGGCTCGAAGGTGGGGAGACTCTATCGCCAAACACCATGCTGAAGGAATGCAATTTCTCTCAATAGAAGCTAAGAAGCTTTCTTCCATCATCACTTCGGATAGTGGTAGTAAAGATCAGTTGGTTGATATGGAGGACCCTAATAGGGCCAGCCCCTTTTTGAGAGATTCAAGGATGGTTGGAGATCTTCAGCTATCTCCCCTACATGAAGACTTTGAGGAAGAAGAGGAATAGGAGCTACTCTCTATTGAACCGCTCTTTGTCCTAAGTTGACTGCAAAATCCCGTAACCCATTTGTGGAACTTCTAGCAAAAGCGATCGCAAAACAATTACAGAGCGGACAAATGCGGAAGTGGTTGCAAGAAAACAGAAAGCCATTACAGCTTTTGCCTAGTCTGGAAGGCAGGGTGCAAGAAGTCCTACTAAGCATCAATGAAGATTGTTACTTGGAACATTAGGGGCCTTAACGCTCCTAATAAACTGCACTTGGTCAGGCATCAGCTGTAGGTGTCTATCTTTGATGTTTTTTCTCTTTCAAGAAAAGAAGCTAAGCAAGGAGGAAGGCGATTCTTTATTAAGGCAAAGTTGGAGCGGTTGGAGGGGTTTTTTTACTGAATCTCTTGGGGCCTCAAGGGGATTGGCGATCATCTAGGCCCCCTCCAAGGCAAAATTTGAAGCCATCAACTCCAGTGCGGGGTGGCAACTTTGTAAGGTCTTGATTTTCGCTTCAGACAATTCTTCTTGTTTAATGTGTATGGACCAAATTATGTGGTTGGTAAAGCCCAGGTTTGGAACGAGATCCATCAACAACTAGCATTGTTACCGGACCAATGTTGTGATTTGGGGGGTGATTTCAATGCCATCTTGTCTAGACAAATGGGGAGGGGGGTTCAATTTGAATCCAAATCTCAAAAAAAATTCCTCCAATTCGTCGATTCATCGAGTCTGATTGACATTGTCCTCAAATCCAGATGGTTCTCGTGGACTAATAGACATCTTGGATTCAACAAGATTGCAGCGCGGCTAGACCGCTTTCTGGTTTCCCCAACTTGTCTGGAGAAGGATTGGACCTTCGAATGCTACATCCTCCCGGTGTCAGGTTCCGACCATGCTCCCATTGAGCTCAAAATTGAAGATGGCGCTCACCCCAAGTGCCCTTTCAAATTTGAGTTAATATGGTTCCAGGGCCCTTCCCACTTCGATCTGGTCAAGAGATGGTGGTCGGAAGCCAAGGTTGAAAAAGGCACAAAAGCCACATTCGGCAAAAAACTCCAGTACATTAAGGCTTGCCTCAAAACGTGGAATAGAGATTATTTCAAAAACATTTTTAAAGAAATTCCTAGTGTAAAGGCGGACCTGGACGCTCTCAACCAAGTTGTTCTTAACACTGGTATGGATGCAAATCTTTATCTCATTGAGAAGGATCTGTTGGTAGAGCTGATGGAACTATATGCTAGGGAAGAATTTTTTTGGAAACAGAAGCCTCGTGAGACATGGCTTAAAGACAAAGTTCTTTCATAACTCAACACGTGTGCAGAAAAATGCTAATCGCATCTCATCCATAATGGATAAAGATAGCAGATCCCTCAAGCGGCAATCTAAGATTTGGGAGAAGGTTGTCTCCTGCATCAAAGACCTTGTCAACTTGGAAGCGGTAGACTTGCAGGCGTAATCTCTCAACCTTAGACACATTCCTAGAGTGGTTTTGAAAACGCAGAATAGTTTGTTGATGGTTCCATTTTCACCGAAAATAAAAGAAGAGTGGTCTTCTCTATGGGTAGAGATAAAGCCCTAGGACCGGACGGTTTCCTTGTCGCCTTCTTCTAAACCTTCTAGGATACCGTCAGGTGATGAGATTGTGGCACTGGCTAAGGAATCAGGTCTGAAACAAAGAATTGGGCCTGATATTAATAGAACCTTCATTGCTCTCATTCCCAAAGGCAAATCGCAGTCAACCTTTGGTGACTTCAGACCTATATCGCTTTGCAACACTCTTTACAAGATCATCTCTAAGGCCATTTCCTTTATAGGTTGAAAATTTTTATCAATGAACTTATTTATGTCGAACAAGGTGGGTTCAATCCAGGGAGAAACATCCATGATAGGGTTATCATCACCCATGAAATTATTCATTCTCTAGTGGCCAGCCACAAGAAGGGGATGATCCTGAAACTGGGTGTTTGTAAAATTTATGATCGGGTCAACTAGAGATTTTTGCTAAAGACTCTAAAAGCCTTTGACTTTGCCAAGGAATGGTGCAACTGGGTTTTTAGTTGCATTTCAAGCTTGATATTTTCGATTTTAATCAATGCGGAACACGCTGGTTTCTTCGAAGCGACCCAAGGACTCGGATAGGGGGATCCTCTTTCCCCTTTTTTATTCATTCTCATGGTTGACACCTTGGGAAGAACCTTCTCAAAAGCTATGAGAGATAGGGAGATCTGGAGGCTAAAGGCCACGACTGGAGTGGCAAGTTTTACTCAGCAACAATTCGCAGATGTCACTGTTCTATTTGGCTTCCCATCATTAGTGGAGGCTGAGAATCTTAGGCAAATTCTAGAGGATTATGAGAAAGCTTTGGGTCAACATGTTAACATTGCTAAATCTGAGATCTTTTTTTCAACACCCACCTTCATATGCAGGTGGCCATCTCGAATGTTTTGAGTTTCAAAATCGGCAAGCTACTGGCCAAATACTTGGGAGTCCCCCTGATCGCGGGCGCTAGAAGGGCCTCTTTGTAGGAGAATTTACTTAAGGTTTTTCATTCAAAACTCTTGGAGTGGAACGGTAAGTGGCTCTCTTTGGCTGACCGGATCACACCTAAAAAATATGTTTTAAGCACGCTACCAATATACACTATGTCGGTCCTAAAACTACCATCTAAAATTCTCAATGCACTGAACAGAATCATGAAGAACTTCCGTTAGCAAGGCACACAGGACTCCAAGAAAGCTCCGCTTGTGAAATGGGACAAGATTTGTCATCCCCAAGTGGGAGGAGGCATTGGTATCAAAAGGCTCGATGTTCAAAATCTCGCTTTGGGAGCTAAGTTGGTTTGGGGTATGGTCACTAAAACCTCTACAACTTGGAACAAGCTTCTGTAGAAAAAATACTTCGAGGACTTCTCCCCTTTCAACATTTTGAAGGTGGGAAACCCTCCTAAAGGTTCCCACCTATGGAATTTTATTCTTAATTACCGCTTCATCATCAAGTATTATGTCTCGTTGGTGATCAACGACGGG
Organism: Torreya grandis; assembly: GCA_037957365.1. NCBI lineage: Eukaryota > Viridiplantae > Streptophyta > Pinopsida > Cupressales > Taxaceae > Torreya > Torreya grandis. The sequence goes on from JARHVA010002648.1 coordinate 739,128, forward strand.
AACCTTGTTGATTTCTAGGTGGATTCCTGGAATGGCCATCAGCCATTAAGGGAGATTCAAGACCTTGGAGAGGCTAAGGAGATTTTGAGGCAACTTTGGGGTGACAAGATGAGGACTTACCTTGAACCCAAAGAGGAAGCAAGACTAGTCCACTAGAAATGGAAAAAAATTTGATAATGTGCCAATCTCTGATTTTCAAAAGGTGCATTTACCGAACATTCTTTTCCAGAGAAAATTTTTCATTAGCTCTAGGCCTGATCTGATTCAGTGGGTGGGTGCAAAATCTGGGTGGTATGCTGTCAACCTAGGTTATAAAATGGTGGAACAAGTCGAACCCACATTTGGCTAGACTAGAGCTCTTTGTTGGAACAAAGCTAACCTCCCCAAAGCTGGGGCATTTGTGTGGCTGGTGGTCCAAGGACGCATTCTCACACATGACCACCTAAGGAGAATGGGCTTTGCTGGCCCGTCCAAGTGTGTGATGTGCCAAGAGGAGGAAGATGTTAATCACCTCCTCTACACCTGCATTTTTGCTAGGCAGGCCTAACATTGGCTATGTGGTAAGTTGGCTTGGCAGTGGGCCACCCCGGAAAACTTGAAAGAGGCTTTTGTATCCTGGCCTTTAGGCTCAGGAAAAGATACCTTCTCATGCCTATGGAAAACTTGCGCATCTATTTTGATCTGGACCATCTGGAAAGAATGAAATCTTTAAATTTTTGAAGACCGAGCATGTTCTTTTGAGAAGTTATCAAGAAAGCTGAATTGGCTATGTCTGAAATGGGCTCCACCCATGCTCGACGATACAGGGGAAGTCTTTCGCCCTAGGATTTCCAGATTATATCTTCATGGTAGTGGCTAAAAATCCCCCATTAATGGCTCAAATTTATCGACAAAGACTTATAAACCTATTGGAAGGATGGACTGGAAGTTGCCTCCCCTAAGAATGTTTAAACTTAATTTTGATGGCCCTGCTAGGGGGAACCCTGGCGCCTCTGAGACTAGTTGTGTTATCTGGGATTGTGCCAGGTCACTTATTCGATCAGCTTCTAAAAAACTGATGGATGGTACCAACAATGAAGCGGAGGCCAAAGCTTGTGCACCAGTATGAAATCAGCTAAATCATTATTGAGGGAAATTCCACTATTATAACTTAGGCACTGCGGAATGAGAAGGCAGGCTCATGGAATCTTGAGAACATTTTGAGCCGTGCATGGGAATGCCTTAAGTCTTTAGTTGATTGGGAAGCAAACCATTGTTTCCGTGAAGCGAATCAAGTGGATGACGAGCTGGCCAATAGAGATGTTGATCAGGGGGAGTTAATCTGCAACAATGATTGGGAAAGGTGGTCTAACTAATCCCTTATGATTATTCTGAGCTCGAGCTTTTTGGGAGGACGATATTATCATTAAAGGCACATAGTCAAAGCATGGGAAATGTCACCCCACCTTCGGCCGTTAATAGACACGTCTCTTCACTCAACTCGAGACCGCAATTGATTGTATTTTGCTTGGTCAGGCACATCATTTGGCAATTTCATTTTTGCAAAGAGCTAGCTAGTTACTAGGTCATCATGGACCACATGCTTCAAGTAGCTCTCAACGAGCCCTCCCTCCGTGACACAGCTATTATACGGGAAGTGGCAGTTGATGGTAGAATGACGGAAGCCAGGTTGAAGTGAATTTTCCTCATCCAAAGGGAGGATGTCCTGCATGCTATCAAAGAAGTCGTAGGCCTCGTTTTCTTGGAGACCAAATGCAGAGTTAACGTCAACTCCCTAGTGGCATCGGCATTTGTGGGCAATTTTCTTCAAGTGTCTAGGGATAAAGAATTGACTTTGGTTGTTTCGTTGCAGTTGGTTCGGGGGCGCTTCTCGGTGGATCTAGAGACAGCGATCAAGAATTTCTCCTTGGGAGACAGTGGCCTTTGTATTTTTCCTGGGCTTGTTAACTCGGGGCTCGTCCCTTTTAGAGCGTTCAGGGATTTGGATGATAGGTATGAGTATGACAACATTTTGACTCAACTTGAATTCTTGCAAGCCCATCTTCAGAACCCGGGTCCTTCTGGAAGCCATATACCACTTTTGGATGTGGGAGCCCTACCCTCACCCCCAACGTCGGTTGTGGTAGCTCTTTGGGGTCAATTCTCTTCATGCTCAATTACAATGATTAAGCTACTCACAAGGCTTTTCGGGGCTCACACTCCTCTCCCTCAGCCAATTCACATTAGGGTGGGGATTGGACCCATCACTAGAAGAAAGGTTGCCTCAATACACACGCAAGCTCGACTGGAGGGCATGAGGGCAGCCCCCGGTTTGCAGGGGCAATTTGGTGAAAAGCCGGGGGGAAGAATAAAAAGGAGAAGGAAATACACCTTGCCTCAGGGGTTTGGTGTGGACAAGATGGTGGTCGATCAGGACATGGATTCAAAAACATTTGCTCTGGTTAGAGTCCCCACTGAGGGTGTTGGTGGTGAAGTAAGTGGTGGAACGTCAACGGGGGCCAGCAATGTGTTTATGGGTGGCGGACACAACAAAGTGTTTGAAGGTGACGATGGCAGTGACGTATTTGTGGGTGATGGTGGCAGCAGTGGTGCCTAGTTCATGGGTTTGTTTGTGGTAGTTTTTTGGCCTTGGTGTTTTGCCCAAGGCTATTGTTCCTTGGGTGGTGCTCTACGGGTGTCTCGTTGTAGTTTTTTGGTCTTGTGTTTTGGATTTTGGCCCTTGGTTTGTAAATGAAAATCTTTGAGCTCTTGATTTGTTCTTGGCTTCCCCGTCTTGGTACGGGCTTTGTAATCTCGTTTTTTTTATTTATAAAATGGGTAAGGGACCCTCCAACCCTTATTATCTAGCCAAAAAATAAAAAACACTTGCAATAGGGGAATGCCATGCGGAAACTCAACAAACTTGTAATTTAAGATCGTATTAGGATTGAGAAAGGAGAATGGTAGCTAGAAAGCCATCATTATAATATCAGATACCCTTTGGCAAAGAAATTGATAACGTTTAAGAAAGGAGAATGGTGGGCAGCAAAGCACGGTGGCTAGCAAGCCATCATTATCATATCAGATACCCTGGGCAAAGAAATTGATAACCTATTTCATCTTGTTATGTGGAACTCGTCTATTTTGGCAAGGCTTTTGGGCCGAGCTATGATTCTTCTTCAACAATAATAACATCAGTTTACTCTTATGCGTAAATAAACCTTCCATGGAAAATGGGTCAATAATTGGCATTCATATTCACTAGAATTTGGAATTAATTTCCCCTAAAAAGTGAAATGATAAATGATATTTTTTTCTCCAACACGAGGAAAGAGTATTACTGTAAACAAATGATAATCATTGCAATATTTTGCGTATCATAATTTTGAAGTTGACAAATGAAAAAGAGTGAAATCGATATGGGCGCTAAAATTTGAAAAGAAAACAAAATGAGTTGAGAGTGTTGGTTGGTGGAGGGAAGAGGAGGAGATACCTATGTGCTCGAAGACAGGCAATAACGCCACATTTCTGTATTGCTTTTAATGTTGACCTTTGTTCTATTTTCCCGCTTCCACCGCACATGATGGAGATTGAACGCATGGCACCAATCCTCCTCCTCCTCGCCCCCCTCTCCTCCCCCGACGTTGCAGATGCAGACAAACGAGAACAGAGCCGCATTCGATCCGCCCAACGGCCTGCATCTATCCCTATCATTTCTTATCCACGGACTAGTACAAATACAATACCTTAAATACCACCGCCTTCGTTGGTATTGCTGCTTAAATAAACACTTAGTTCGCAAGCCGAACTAAATTTGATGGCCGTATAACCGTATTTGTGTTTTTCAATGATAAAATATTGTAGATACCAAAATTTTATTTTAATAATAAATTAGTTTTATACATTTGATAAATCTTGTTCATGGTTCAATCCTTTAGTTTAAGACGTTGTTATTGTTGAAAGGTTCGTATTTGTCATCTCATTGTGCTTACATGTTTATTTTATAGTCCAACACTAATATTTTGATTATTCACGTCCTTTGTAGCCCACAGTCTGGATAAACTTGATTAATATCCTACTCTGGGAGTTATAGATCTTCAACAACTTTTTATCCTCCCAAACACTACTGTCCAAACTAGAACACTAGTGTCAATGTTATTGTTTCAAGTTTAATGATAGTGTCTAAACTTTAGAAACAATCAAATTTACAAATCTTTCGCCATGTATGTGTTGCCTATTTGTCTTTATTAACTCTCTTATAAAAAAATTTCAAAATATGTGGTATAAATACAATTAAAAGACCATTCATTATCATAAAGCACACATATATCTTATACCAAGTAAAAGCACCTTTCAAGATTGCAAAACTACCCTATTCTTCCATATTTCCAAATTAGTCATAGGAGCAGTTTTCTTATAGGTCTGAAGCATTGAAAGAGTAGTCCATGAGCAGTGTATAAGATATTATACAATTATTTTCATAAAAGCCTACATAAGAGGAAAAACTATTGGTATGGGGCTCTCTTTAGAGTATTGGCTATAGCATTCACTAACAGAGGGGTCTTTGAGGTCAAATCAACTTTAATTGAGCCCACTAACTCGTATTTTACAAGGTGGCATGCCTTAAATTAGAGGATCTAGAGTTTTAAGCTACATGTTGATATGTGTGCACAATCTGAACAAAGAATATGTAAGGCAGCAATGAACCCTAACAGGTGAAGTTTGTCATTCTATAAAATGACATGTATTTTGTATAGGACAGAAAAGTCAATGACAGTGTCTAAATTTTGACAATAGTGTCCAAGCTGTTAGAGAGCTATTTTCTGGAATCTGATGAATTAGGATGAAACATCAAATTGTCTTATCCTACACCTGCACTTCTCAAATCTGCTTGCACATCAACAATAAGCTAAGTATTATTTCTCATTTTTACATTGCTACATTCAAATTACTATTTGATGTTGTATTTTATATATTTAACATATTTTCATAACTAGCATTATATTAGAATATTATGAATTTGAATTATTTAATTACCTTGTTTTTAGAATAGCTTAGCCATAAATTTGATTAGGTTGTTCTTCCCTTTACCCTTAATTCTAAAAACAGGTAAAACATTTGGTGAACCTAACCACTGAGTCTTCTTACACAACCTAACTTGCTTAGGGTTTTCAACCTTTTAGAGTTTTAGATTGTTATGTTTATTTTCTAGATCTAATTTTTGCATGGGCATAGTATAGGTGATGATTGTTCTCCTTATTACCTTGGCCTTTGTGTTATTTATTTTGGATGTATTTGGGTTTCTAATCCTCAAAATGAATACCCCTAGTGAAAAACCTAAAGAGACTCATCCTTTTGATTTAATATCCAATCTTCCTGATGATCAATACCTTGTTTATGAGGATCTATTGGCTAACAATAAATACAATAAAAAATATTTTTTATAGCGACCCCTTACAATTATGTTAATAAATAGACCAATAATCTAGTTGATGTAAATACAAATATTGATGATAATGTAGAGACTAATAGCACCACTTTCAATTGCTCTTATGATAATGATAGTCACTCTACACACTCAAAAAGTGAGTGTTTGTTATCATTTATATGTCTATCTTTTTTTGTTCTCGTCTTTGTCTTTGAAACATTTAAAAGGGATAAAATCTAACCTCTTCCTCCTTCGGACTCTAAGGAGGGTGATAACTACTTTCCCTTTAATGAGTCCCATGTTATCGCTACTTCAAGGGGTAAGCTAGCCCATCCTATGGCACCAAATGAAGGTAACCAACAAAATAGTTCTAAGGAAAATGTTTAGCAACAAGTTGATCAAACTTCCCCCTCTACATCCTCCAAGGAGATCAAAATATTATTGTACATATCATAGAATGCATGGTCATCGTACAGATTGTTGTTTGGATTTGAAAAATAAAATATGAAACATAATTGATAATGGAGATCATATCATTGATACATCAATCAAACAATTCATTTGCATTATGAGTGCATCTCATAAAACACAAGTGCAAAAAGAGAAAATATGTCCACCAAAGGATAATTGAGAGTAAAAACAGTTGTAAATGCAAAAAATAAAGTAACAAAATATTCAAAAGGCACAACATGAAAAAAAATAATTACAAACGTAATGTATTGCAAAGATAATTCTACAAAAAGAGTAATTGGCAAATTAAACTCAAAGTAAGCAAACAAGCATGCTTAATTCTAACAAAAGAGGTCAAAATGCAAGAGATGCCTACAAATACTAATGTTTCAAATTTGGTTACAAAGGGGGTAGTTACAAGCCTTTCCTCATGTCAGGACCCTTTCACTATCACTGCTCACATAGATGGCAAGCAATTTACAAATATCAAGGTTATGGATTATTTGTAAATGTTAAATCTATATTTTACATAATCAACTAGTCTGTACACTTGGAAAATATCATTCATAACTCAACTTTTCAGTTCAAGACCTTTTCGCTACCACAAGGCTTGCATTTGCCATCTCACCATACCTAAATGATATAGTTTAACCTTGATATTTTAATTATCCACATCACCTATAATCCATAATGGTATACTTCAAATCTAATTAATATCTCACACTATCAATTCTTGATCTTTAGCAATACTTTATCCTATAGGTTACTATTATCTAGACCATGACACTAGTGTCAATGTTACTGTCTCAGGTTTGATGCTAGTGTTCACACCTTACAAATATTCAAATTTTCAAATCTTTCAATAAATGCAGGTTGGCCTATTTGTTTTAATTAACCCTCTTGTGAGATAATTTCAAATGGTGTGATATTAATACAAAACAAATCCCACTCATTTATCTATCTAGCAATTACCAAGCAAACACCTATAAAACGCACTAAATCATTCACACAACTAAGTTCTAATTCCCTATTATTATCTATTTTGTATGGGTCACATGAGTAATTTTCTTGCATATCTAAAATATTCAAAGAACAACCCATGAGTAGTATTTATCAAATTACAAGCTAGTTCACTATATGCACTCACATGTAACATATTACACCATTGTTCACATACAAGCCCACATAAGGGGAAGAACTACATTGGGCCTAGCCCTCTTCAAAGTATTGGCTATGTAGGTAGTGCTCACTGACAAAGGGGTCTTTGAGGTTAGGTCCACTTTACTTGAATTCACTAATCCTTTTTTTGTAATGTGGCATACCCTAATTGGAGGATATGGGGTTTTGAGCTACACACTGATATCTGAAACCTATGTGCACGATCCAAACAAAGAATCTATAGGGAGACAATAATAACTAATAGGCATAAGTGGAATTTATTGAAAAGGACATGTGCTTCACTATGAACAAAAGCCACAAAACTGGAGGCATAAGCATCAACACTAGTTTCTAGATTCTAACGGTAATGTATGGGTTGACAAAGACTTGATTTCTAGAATCTAACGAATCATACTTAAGAATTATCTTATCTCCTTTTGCACCTGTATTTCCCAGATCCATCTATGCATCAATAAATAAGCTAAGTACTATCCCTTCTTCATGTTTAAGCAATCAAATTATTATTAGGCATTTTGCTTTCTATATTTAGCATATTTGCATAATTTAACACTATATCATAATATATTGTGAATTTTAATTATTTAATTGGCATACATTTAGAATAGTCTATTCCTTAGTTGATTGGGTTATTTTCCCTACTCTTATTTTCAAAAAGGGTCAAACATTTAATGAACCTAACCTCTAAGTCTTCTCATGTTGATCCTAGATTGTTATAGGGTTTTCAGCCTTCTAGAGTTTCAGATTATAGTACTTATTCATATTTTGATTTTATTAATTTGTATGCAACCTAGACATGGTGCTAGAATAAGTGGTGTACCTATCAAACACCTTGAGCTTCCTCTTTTACCACTTAATATGTCTCAAGTTAATTCCCTATCAAGTTTTACCAATAATGAGAGTGCCAACAATGACAATCAACAAAATACTAGAAACCCTCATATAGGATGAATCTAATCACGAAAATAATGAAGCGTATAAGAATAATGAGCATGAATAAGTAGATCAATAACAAGTTAATGCTTCTACAATGTTTCGAGAGTGTGTTCATGAAAAACCTCAAGATCTTCAGAAGATCCTCAATACTATATTGGAAACTAGAAAATCTAATAGTGTTGGTGAACAACCATTGATATCCATTAATATAAATATTGGGGCCACTAGATATGCCTATCAAACATCAATCCCAATATCTCTCCTCTAGAGCACACCATTGATTCATACATATAGTGTGGGCATGGAATAATATTATTGCTACATCCTCCATGGAAACAAACAATATTTCAACTTAATTATTGGTTTCAATGCCTATATCAACACAAGTGTTTACATCCCTTTTGGTGACTTTTCAAGTACCAAATCTTAATGGGCCTACTATGTAAAGTCTTGTATAATTTATGCAAACTTTAGAAGCAAAGGTCACAAATATTGAGCAAAAATATTCAAAACCAAATCTTGATATTAATCCATAAGATGTATTGCATAATCTTGTTGCACCTAAGATATCTTTGTACCCTTTGCCAACTAGTTTTACAACACCCAAGTTCACACTTTATGATGGCAAGGGTAACCCTGAGTATCATTTTAACTATTTCTATGCAACATGTCTTAATTATGATTCAAATGACAAAATTATTTCCACGAAGCCTCGAGGACTATGATTTGAGATGGTTCTTTGATCTACCAATACAATCAGTAAAAGTATTTAAGCCTCTAGCAAATCAATTTTTAACACATTCCTCTATCAACCTTACTAAAAAGATGTCATATGCACAAATTTTAAAGATAAAACAAGGAACTAATAATTCCATCGATGAATATGTTATTAGGTATAAGGCAATGTTGGCCAAAATGACAAATCTAATGGCAGATAAAGATCTTTAAGAATTCTTCAAAAAAAGTTTGATTTCCCCATTACATACATTTATTTTCTTCAAGAAGTTTAAATATTTTGATGACTTATGCCATATTGTTTGAGATCAAGAAATGAAACTCATTGTATTGAACAAGCTTAAATATGTAGTCAACACACTAACTACATCAAATAAAAAATTTCATATCAAATCAAGTTATAAGGTAAAACCTGTAAAAACTAAAAAGAAAATAACAACAACAATGAATACGCTATCACAATAACCTAATAATCTCATTTTATCTAATGCACTTAAGAGATAATTTACATGATTATCTGAGTCTCCAACTTTGCTCCTTAAGAAGCTAGTGGAGTGTCATCTCATATCTCCCCCTCCTCTTTTAGAGATTGATATGAGTCAACCTTTACCAAAATGATATGATGTAAATGCTTATTATGACTATCACTAATGTGTTTGGAATTTTATAAATAGATGTTTCAAATTGAAGCAAAATATACAAGACCCCATTGATAGTGAAAATATCACATCTGATGATTTACCAAGGATTCAAGATCACAACATGGTGACCATCAGAACTAGAAGATATTCAATAATCCATTATAAGATCATTCTAGGGAATCACCAGTTGTGAAAATGGAATTTAACATACATCCTCTTCCACCACATTATGGGCACCCATTAGATGGGATTATTGGCACACTTATACGTGGGATACCTCCTATGCTTCAGAGGCCTTCTATTGCCTTTGATGATGGTGAAATTATAGATGATGATTCAGAGCTTCTCTCATTGTTTATTAGAGCACATATTGATCATTAACCTATACATAATGTTATGGTTGATAATTGTTCTAGTGATAATGTATGTACCATGACATTACTCACACATTTGGGGTATACATATGATGATTTATACCCTTCAACCATGATGATCCAAGCATTCGATGGAAAAGCACAACATGTATTTGGTGAGATTAATTAACTTTTACAAGTTGGCCCAACACATCTAACCAAAAAAATTTAAGTTATTCCACATATGGGAGTCTTTGATGTGATATTGGGATGATCTTGGATTCATAAGCTCTATGTAGTTCCTTTCACAATGCATAGATGTCTCGAGTATATTCATGTCAACAGGCTAATCATAATTTTGGGAATTCAATATGAACATCCATTATAATAAGATAAATTTATCCCAAGGTAATTAATTATACAACCTATTAAGGTTAATCATGAGTGACAGGGTGAGCAAAAGGTAATCCCCTTTCTAAGGTGACTAATACTTGAGAGGCCATTGCATGAAAGACACATAATGGACTCGAAGAGTCCTCATATACACATACATGACCTAGCTAATTGTTGAGAGAAAATCAACATGTTTCAAAGAGGGTAAAAATACCCAAAACTATAATTACACCAAATAAGTCATAGATCACTAAGCAACGAGTTCCACAAACCCCTATAACTTCTACTACTACTTTATAACCATAGATTCCTATGAGGTAGAGTCTTGCAAATTCTTCAGTTCTAGATCTGGAACATATACATGATCCTTGACATCATGGCCATTTTTTTATACCCCATTCTCACCCTAGAACATTCCAAAAGTATCCCTTAGATAGGATCATTTGCTAGACTTCTCAATCCTAACATTCAAAAAATTTAAAAAATACAAAAACATTCAAATAAATAAAAAATACAAAACTACTTAGCATTTACATGTTTACTAGTTTTTGTATGCATTGTTTACTTTATGTCAGTAGATAACATATCATTTCCTTTTTATACATGTGTATGTTTCATGGGTACTTGAGTGTGATACATGCATATATTAGATCCATGATACATGAGCATGTAGATGTTGGATCTTTTCTCTTTCCACATGACACACTATGTCGAGGGCATCTTGTTGCTATTGATCATAACTAATACATGTTCCATTATTTTATATTCATTTTACATTATCATGTTGAACTTATATATTAATGCCTACACATGCCTATACTCATGCTTACATATTATACAATGTGTTTGATATGTTATGTTACATAAAATTTTACTATCCCATGTATATAAGAACTAATATGATATGTTTATGCTAGTTGCTTATATTTCACTTATTTATATTATCATTTGGCTTACTTAAGTTTACTTCTTGTTTTATACCTTATTTTAACTATGGAATATTCAAACATGTTCCTTATTTGTTGACCACAATGCCACTGAGTGTTTTTTTTTTGGGTGTGTGGACATTTGAATGTGTCCTCCCTTTGAATGTGTGGCATTTGAACATGCCCCTTGTTTGTTGTCTCCTTAGACCATTTTTGCATGATATTGAGTGCTCTTGTGTGTGTGTTTGATTATTTCTTGAGCTTGTACTTACTACTTCTAGATGTTACCATGATCTATATCATGTATCTTATGGCTTGTTATATTGTTATACTACAATCTTCATTGATACATATACTTAGACATGATTCCATTATATGTTGCTTCACTACACGATTGATATGTATATAACATCATTTTATTATTTTTGGGAATCTAGTGTTTAGATCCTAAATAATAAAGGTCCAGAATAATAGGAAAAATTTAACTTAATAGGAGAAAATATATATTTTAACAGGTAATTATGTAAGAGAAATAGAAATAAAATTATTTGGTTTTGAACTGAAATGAAGGATTTTGAGGTTGCAAATGGAGGAGCAAGACTGAGACATTGTCATGAATCTAAGTCTGGTATATGTTTTATAATTGGATAGGAGCACCAAAAATAGGACACCCTAGTGTTTGGTGTTATAGTCCTTCCTAGCACTGTTGTCTTAAGGATCTAAGCCTTATGGGTTTTGTCTGTTTGGTCAATATGAGCTTGTGTACCAAATTTCAGAGGCTAAAAGTCATCAGAGCTCACTATAGGTCTATTTCAATCTTCAATACCTATATTCATCTACACACATGCAAACAACAAATACATCAAAATCAAAAGGGGGAAACTAGGTTAGGGGAAGAATGATCGTATAATCAAGAACCCCTTTTATTTTGATTGTTGCCTACAGTAACCCTCAAGCTAGGGTCTCAAATCTGATGTAGTTCTCCCTTGAGGAACGTGCATAATCAATGTGCACAATAGATGCAAGAATGAATTTCACCTAGGCTATTCCTTGATCAAGCATGCAAGTCTTTATGTGATGCAGAGAAGTTGAGATATACTATTGACTAATTTTTATTATGTCTAATGTGCCAAAGGAGTAAGTGCTAGATATAAAATGCCTTATGTAGTCCTTTATATAGGAGACTTATTATTTCAAATTTAGCAGTTTTATTCACATTTAGCCGACATTGGAAAACTTAGGAATGAAGCAAAGAAAGGGCAAGACTCATCTAGCAAGAAAAACTGACTATTGGAATCAATTTTACACTTGGACAACAACACTAAAAATTGAACACCTTAGTTTTAGCATTGTAATCCTATTTGGGTGATGTTATCCAAAGGGTTTGAGACTTGTGGGGGTGGAATAAGCTTGGAAAGAGTGACCTGGGTCAATAAGGGTTAAGTTTGGAAAGTTATGAATGACTGGGAATGGTCAAAGAGGTATCTAGGATTTGAAATAAGCCCAAGGCAAATCAAACAAAAAGACATGGCTAAATGCAAATAAGACTCATATTCTCTAGTCAGAGTCTCCTGTGAAAGGACTGTGAAAAGACATGATATGTGTGGTTGCTTGACCAATTTAGAGTGTATACATTTGCCCCACTTTTAATCTAGTGATGTAATGAAATGAAGTACTAGAGTAAAGTAAAGAAAGAAGATGTGTACCTAAACTTACATGTATGGAGATAAGTGTACTAAAAAACAAGGATCCAACTTCCTAGTTAGGAAAGTGGATGGAGAACTGAATAGTTATTGGAGAAAAAAGGAATCCCTGTAATAGATGCCCCTTATACTAAATCTAAATAGTGCCTAAATAAAGAAGGAATCCCTATAATAGATTCCACTTGTACTGAATTTGAATAATACCTGGAGAAAGAAGGAATCCTTGTAATAGATGCCCCCTATATTGAATCTGAATAGTGTTTGGAGAAATAAGGAATCACAACAATAGATGCCCCCTATAATGAATCTAAATAGTGCTTGAAGAAGGAAACCCTATAATAGATGCCCCCTATAATAAATCTAAATAGTACATGGAGAAAGAAGGAATCCACGAATAGATACCCCTGTACTGAATCTAAATGAGAAATGCTTGGAGGACCAAAATTAATGTCTACCCTCTATCCCACATTGATAATGTAATTTGGAATGTGTGTATAGAATCTATATGCTATGAAGAGCAAGATCTATCATGCCCCCAATTTGAATAATATGTACTAGAAATGAGAAGTGCTCAAAGGTCTAAAACTAATGTTTGCCCTTTATCCTGCATAAACTACTAAGTTTGAGTAATGTTATGGACCAATTGCTATAGATGATCACACGGTCCAACCTGGTGATAACCTGGGTATGCCTGGGTGTAATCTAAAAATTATGGTAAATGTTTAAGAAGAAAATGGTCTATCCTACCATTTCTATGTGTAAAATCCTGGATGCTAAAGAACATGATCATATATGTCATGTCCCTAAATCTAGTATTTGAGTATGAGTCTATATCGAAGTCATTGTGAGTCCATATAATCTGAACCACTATATTTGAATAGTCTATGTATTTGTAAACTAATGGTGTATCCCTCTGGATGTCCAAGTGATGCTGAGTGACCCACATAAACTAAATCATTGTATAATTCTTGACCAATCTGAGTTGAGTAATACTGATAATATGGATTCTGGAGGTGTGAGAATCAAAGTGTATTTACCTATAGGAGTGGATAGGGATACTAGGTAATTTTTAGAGATAATAGGAATGATGCCCCCTTTTAGGGAGAGGGATGAGATCTATGATAGAGGAGGTTGAGCCAAAAGCGATGACTAGTGGCGTATGAATAGGAACATGGTTGGTATGTATTGAATAGATTGATAGTCTATTTGTTTGAGTGGTGAGAGTTGAAATACTAGGATTGAAAGGTGTCTTTGAATGGTTAGGATCAAAGCTTGTATTTGGGTATAGTAGAGATGGAGAAACATTCGTGTCATGGTAGGTAAATAAGGTAGTAATAGATTGAATGGAGTGAAAGGTTGATTGATTGAATAGGTTGGGTTATTTAGATGTTTTTAATGAATGTTTTGGTTAATAGGTATCAATTTGTATGTCAGGGTACAAAAGAGGTATAGGTATGTGTGTATGCTATGGTAGGCAAATGATGTAGTGAGAGAGCAAGGGTTGTGTGATGTTGAAGGTATCATCATGATGATTTCATGGAACCAAATGGTTTGTAAAATGGAGATACAAGGTTGAAGTTATAGGAAAAATAGTATTTTGCTTTTGAATAGAAAAGTTAGTTGATATAGGAATTTTGATTGACTTTGGGTTCACCTGTGCAATGACTAGTTTGAGATATTGGAGCTCTAGAGTGAAAAATGCCTAGGAGAGGAGCACCTTCCACAAGTTGGTTTGAGTAGTTGGCATCCTGAATTTAGGCTGGCAGAGAGATTAGCCTGGTGAGTAAGCTTAACACTTGATTCTTGCCTATTTAAAAGCCTATTTTGGATATTTTTGAGCTTTTTTAAGTAGTTCAGGAAAATTTTACTAGTTCCAATGCTTCTATCCTGGAGTTAGCACTGTTGTCCAGGATGCAACATTGTTGTCCAAGTTCTAGCACTGTAGTCCAACACTAGTGTCCATCTGCAATGCTATTGTTCATTACGTTATTTTTTTCCAATTTCTAAGTTGTTATTGTTTTTGTACTTTTTAGCTATTTTTCCTAGTATGGTTGTCTGATATATAGTCTATTTTTGTTGTGTTTTTAACGTGACATGTGGATGTGAGAGTTTCATAGAGGTCAAGTTATAGAGACACTAAAGATGCTATCATTGTCTGTTGATTAGCATTTCATTATAGATAGGGCAAGCTTGGGTCATGTATGTGACTTGAGCATACTGCAATGGGATAGGTGCTTGATTACCACCTTATGTGAGAGGTGGAATGCTGATACCTGTATGTTTTGGCTTCTTACTAGAGAGATCACTATTACTTTAGAGGATGTATACCACATTTTGCATTTGTTGATTAGTGGGCAATGGGTGACACTAGAAGATGACATGGGTGTTGATGCCATTGATAGTGCAACCTTATATTTTGTTGGTGTGCCGTTAGGTGTGCATTAGAGAGGTAATGATAGTGATGTATTACTATGGGTTATTATGCAGTTGAGTGGTTTATGCTTGTGGAAGTGGTTAGCTATATTATTGGCTTATTTTATTAAAGTGGATGGTAGTGGAGTGTCTATTACTTATAAGATGCATAGGATGATTCATAGCATTAAGATGTATGGTACTATGTTCTCATGGGGTAGGATTATGCTTGCCCACTTATACAAAGATTTATATAGATTTACATAGGAGGCATTTAGTGGTGGTGTGGGTGTGGCCACTTTGTTACATTGATGGGCTTATGAGCACATAGCAATTGTGTGACCGATTAGATTATCAAGGGTGAGTTAGGCATATCCACAGCCATTTGGCAAGTGATGGACAAGTGATTTGGCTATCTGATCTCTTGGGATAGATCACTAAAGGAGGATGCTAGATAGATTGGTGGCCTGAGATATCATATGGAAGCCTTATAGAGGATTCTTTGGACGGCCTGAGGATGGAGAGTAGCTATGGTACATGAGGGTTAGTTGTTGGTTACATGGTTATTGGGCTAGAGTATATGAGCACTTTCATTATGAGCATGTGACTAGGTAGTTTGGAGTTCGATAGAATGTTCTTCCTATAGCATAGGTATGGTTTAGGACTGCATGGGCACCAATGAGAGTAGGGGCTCATGTGAGACCTATTGAGGTTGAGTTGGCACCATTACCTTTAAATTCATGAGATGCAGTTATAGATATTCTTGATGTAGATGGCATGGAATGCACTGAGGCATATACTACATGGTGGGCTAGGCATCGATGAGCTCTATTATATCTTATTGATGGAGTAGATGTTCCTGCATATGAGGAGCTTGAGCTGATCTAGATGATGGGATGTAATCAATTATTATATTTAAATTATACCTATGTTTATGATTTCATTTGGATTTGAAAGTTTATATCTAATGTAGTATTGTACTTCTTATGCGTGCAGGTGGAGTGGGAGGTGCATATGATGAGGCACTTGCTATGGTGGGGAGGGGAGATGATGAGTCTTAGGAAACCATCATTGAATCGACACTTTGAGACCTCATGTGACATGTTCCTGATGATACGATGGAGGAAAGTTTGATAGAGTGAGTTTCAGTTACGATTGGTGTATATGCTCATTTGTTTAATAGGGCTATTATAATTACAACTGCATATGTTAGGGAAGTAGGAGAGAGAAATGAGCTTAAAGCTGAGTTGGATAGGCATAAGATGCCTCCACCTAATTATGGTGTGGTGAGCATGAAGATTATGGATGACTATATGGATCTTCAATGGCAATATGCAAACTTACATGAGGAGCATGCTTGGCTGTTGGAGTGGGATAGTTGACATAAGAGGCACTCGAGAGCTTGAAGAGGTGTAGGGTCATCAAGTGCTAGATAGGATTATGGGACTAGTACTGGAGGAGAGAGTGAGACCGAAAGTGAGGGCATGATGCCCATTCATGATTGATTGTATTTGACATAGTGTATATGTATTTGAAAACTTAGATTTATATAGAGATGTTGGTTTGATCTTGGTTTTAATCATATTCATGTTATGGATTCTAGAATATGTTGGTATATTGATTGTAAATGGTTGATTTATAAATAGTTGATCTTGTATTGATTTTAAATGTGATTAGTAAAATAGTATATTGGATATGTGGTTTAATTATTTTGATATGTTTGGTGGTGTTATTTAGGTTTGATTTATGATTATATATAAGCAAAAATTTATTGGTTTTTATAATTTTTAAATGTTGTCAATCAGACTCGCACCCTTGTGAAGGTAGCTTCAGGCCTTCATAATCTATTGAAACATGGAAACATTCCTAGGTTGTGGGTGGCCTAATCAGTTGATTGAATATCTAGATTCTAAGGGCTAGCTCCCTTTGGTGTATCTTTGAGGATTCGTAGTCTGCGCCATAGATTGTTGAGGAAAAGGGAAGAAGGAAAAGGTAAGAGAGAAACTCAAAGGGATATCCTATTTATGATGGTGATACACCAAAAATATGGCCTTCACCTGCTTAACGTGTAGTAGGAAGATGAACAAGGACATGAATCTGACTATACTACTCAAATGGTAGCCTTCGACATTAGTATTTTACACAGGGGTTCATACTTGTGCATGATCTAAGGCAATAGTTCAATAGGTATGTCAAAGACACTAGAGAGAGTTCACACTTACCATACAAACAAGATGATTAACACACTATGTGACCTATAAGGATGAGCTTAACACCTAGAAATATGTATAATGGAAAGGATAAGATGAAAAGAATCCTTAGCTATCACTTTTACCTCCCAACAGACCATGAATATACACTAAAACACAAGCTTTTTGATGGGATGTCTATTATGTCTTATTCATCAAAAGAGGCGAAATACAGATGCTCTCTTAACATGGAAAAAAATTGATATCCGAAGATAAGGAACCCTTTATAATGGCTTGAAATCCCATATATATAGAATAAGGGGTAAGAGAGAAGAGGGACTTGCATGTTAGAGTGGGGAATTAGGAGAGAAGTTACCAATAATTATGGATCCCTCCTTGTTGCTTTCAAGATCTTCGACATTGAAAGCATGCAACCACCTTGATTCTGAGATCACCCTAAATCTTGCCGTAAATCTCTTTTAGCCCTCATGCATTCAAGTCCCTTCTTTTTGAACTGATAGAGCCATGTTAAGGGTAGATGATGTCTCTGCCCGACACAAATGAGTCGATCCTTGCATTTAAAACTTGGCATGCCCCTTTTGCCTTTATATGTCCTGCTTGAAAAAATATGAAGTCTGTACTCTGTGAATCAAGACCTAGCCATGTTGCCTCTGATCAAGCAACCACTTATCAGAGGTGAGAACCATATCAAAGGATGAAGGCTTCTCTATTAATTTGCACCTACCAACTCCTACTAGTCACTTGGGCTTTTCTTTGTTTTGATTGGTTGTTAGTAACTGACTTGGATCCTTGATTCACACCATCAATATTCCTAACATGGATGCCTACGAGTCATCAATCTCCTACTAGTTGAATGCATCCTTGAAGCTTGTCATGTACACTTTCACCCTTGAGATTCACTGACTCTTTTTGACCTCTTTTGAATGCAAACATCTACTTGATGAGACCCATCTTTGAATTCTGCGAGAACATCTTAGGATTTCAGATTCAAACAACGATTTGTTAGGCCTAGATTTTGATGTTTGTAGGCCCATCATGGGATATTTGAATCCCAACGACTATTTTTTTGGACTTTTTGATTTGAATAATTCTTTCAGACATTTTTTCTAAAGGAATTAGGTCTTCAAGTTTTTGCAATGGACAATTCCTGTGGATAATTTATCTAAAAGAATTTAAAGAAATGACCCTCTGGCTTTGTTGAAAAGGACTTTTCGAATGGAAAGATACCCTTCAAATTATTTAAATGCGACTTTCCTAAATTTAAAAATACCCTTCCGGAATTTTAAAATGGTCCTCTTACCCTTCAGAAGAATTGAAATGGACCATTTGCCGAAAGAAATGACCCTTTGGCTTTTGCAATTACCCTCTCAGAGAACTTCTTCAGATTTATTGAAATTATCCTTTTGGAAAAATTGAAATTGACTTTTCCAAAGGAAAAAAGAACCCTTAAGAAAAGTTGCAATGGTTCACTTTGAAAATAAAGAGACCCTTTGACAAAGTTGTAATGGACCATATCTTGTGGATAATTCTTTCGAAAGAATTCACTCACACAATTTTCTCGAAAGAATTCATTCTTTGACCTTTGACTTGATTGGACCTTCAATTTTTTTGAAAAGCTCCCCTTTCTCTGAGAAGTGCCCTTTAAAGAAATTGAAATTGATCCTTTGGTAATATTATAATGGTCCATTTGCCTTTTACAAATACCTTTCGAAAAGTTGCAATGGTCCACTTTGAAAAGAAAGCGACCCTTCGACAAAGTTGAAATAGACCATTTCTTCAAAGGAAGATACCGTTCGAAATTATTGTTTTGGTCCGCTTTGTTGAGAAAGTACCCTTCAACTTTTTTGTAAAGGACCAATTAGAAAATGAAGTACCCAATTTGTTTCAAACAAAAATTTGAAATAATTCCTTTGAAAAGATATCTTTCAAGAATATTGCAAAGGACCCTTCAGAACCTTTCCTTTAGATAAAAAGTCTGAAGAAATGCCAACACTTGGTGAAAAAGAATCCTAAAAGGAAATATACTAGTACTCTCACTTCATTGGGTCTTCCTTTTCTTCTTAATTCAGGCATCTTCTAAAAGCTTGCTCCTTTCACTGCTTTGATCAACATCAATAGTTTCTTGCAAAGAACAAGACAAGTGAAAGAAAAGACCCTAAAACATCTAAATAACTTCATGACCCATTAACCATGGATTCTTCAAGGGTTTTTTAAGGACCAAAAACTGAATCACAAGACAAACTAGCATGATATACAAAGTTTTGAATCGTAGGGGTGGCAATTTGACCTATAAGGAAAAATTATCAACATTTTGGTGACTGAACTAGGAAGCATGCCTGTTATGCTTGAGAACTAGACCATATACTTGACATTTGGACTAATAAAATAATAGAAAATCTGGTCCATAACTGAAATGAACAACCTTTAATTGAAATAAGACAACCCTATTCCCCAAAATAAGAGGGAAAACACACAAAGCAAGGAAAACTAACTAAACAAAGCAAAAGCACAAACAAGACATAAAAAAATAATGTGCTTGAACAACACTTGGAGGAAAACAAACTAACTATGTACAAAGATCCTAGCTCATCAATAGCAATGTTTTAAATGAATCTCATTAACTGGGATTGGAAGCTCTTTGCCATCCATCTTTACAAGTTAGAAGGCATTATGGGATTTGCAGTTGGAGATTATGTATGGGCCACTCCAAAGGGAGCCAAATTTTGTGTGCCTTCCTAGTTTAGCTCTATCCTCATCCAACTTGAGGACCAAATCTCCTTCTTTGAAACTTCATGAAGAAGCTCCTTTGTCAAAATCTCTCTTCACTTATACTTGATACTTTCCATGGCTAGCATGGATTGGTTTTTTACTTCCTCCAATTCCATAAGCTCAACATACATGATCTCCATGGGATCATTTTCCAACAACTCAAGTTGATGCATTAGTTCTAACGTAGGAAGCTCAAGAGAAATGGGTAACCTTACTTCTTTACCATATACCAGCTTGTATGGAGAGTTAGCTATTGATCTTTTGTAAGTGATCCTGACAGTCCACATAGCTGACTTCAACCTAAAATACCATGACCTCTGATTGTCTTCAATAGTCCTTATGATCCTCAAGAGGTTCTTATGTGTAGATTCAGTAAGGCCATTGCGTTGTGGATAATAGTTTGATGAAGTGCTAAGATAAATTCTATGTTGGATAGCCCACTAGCTGATCCTAGTTCTTACAAAAGCCATTGCATTGTCAGAAACAATAGTTGAAGGAACTCCAAATCTGGTAAGCAAACCTTCATATAAATCTAAAACATTGGTTTTATTTGCTTCTTTCAATGCCACTGCTTTTATCCAACATGTGAAGTAATCTGTAGTAGTTAAAATCCATCTATGCCCTAAAATTGAAGGAGGATTTATGAGACCAGTGAAGTCTAATCCCCATTGGACAAAGGGCCAATCCACCACAATTTGTTGATTAGGTAAGGCTACAAGTTTCACTTTTCCTACAAATACAAAACTATATTTGCACTTCCTAACCCATGCATGGCAATCAACAAATACACTAGGCCAATAATACCCACCTCTCATGATCTTAAGGGTTGTAGTTCTTGAAAAAAAATGTCCTCCACCATATCCATCATGAAATTCTTCAAGCAATCTCTAAGTTTGGCCTAGCTCAATATACCTTAACAACATACCATTGATATATTTCTTGAATATAACACCATCAACAAGCAAAAAAGGAATTGATTTCAACCTAGAATATCTTATCTTTGAAGCACCTAGATGATAGGGATAAATACCATCTTGGAGATATCTTATCAAGTTAATAAACTAGATGGAAGGTGAGGTATGACCGGCTACAACCTCTTCATCATTTGACACCAAAATAAGCTTATTAGTTTCTTGCAAATCTTGAGCTAAATGCTCACAAAGTCCCTTACCTCCAACCTATTTTGTGACCTTAATTTACACATCATACTCCATTACCTCAGTTATCCAACCAACTCTCTTCTCATCTATGTGTTTGTTCGAAAGGAACTCCTTGATGCTTAGATGAGAAACCATCAGGTGTATTTTATTGTTAGATAACAAGTATCTAAACTTTTTAAGAGACTTTATAATTGAGAGTATATGTTTTTCAAATAAAGAGTACCTTGTTTCATAGTCTTCTAAGTCTTGACTAAACAAGGCTATTGGCTGCTCAAAAGCCTTATGATTTCATTGCATAAGAATGCCTGAAATGGTGTCAATGTTAGCATATGTATATAAAATGAAATCTTTTGTAAAATATAGATTTATAAGTGTAGGAACACTAGCTATGACCTTCTTAATATCCTCAAAACCTTTTATTCCTTCTTTGGAGCATCTGAAGCTCTAATTCTTCTTTAACATGGCTCTAAATGGCTTAGCTAAAATGGCAAAATCTAAGATATATCTCCTTATAAAATTGAATTTCCCTATAAAGCTTTGAAAAGTCTTTTTGTGCTTAGGCAAGGAGAGTGAAATAATAGATTCCACCCTTTCAGAATCTATGCTTAATCCATACTTCTAAACCACATTTCTAATAAGTTTACCTTCATGAACTGAGAAGACACACTTTTTGGGATTTAGAGATAGTCCAAATCACCTATATCTTTTGAACACTTGCCTGAGATGAGCCAAGTAATCATCTGCACTCTTTGAAAACACTGTTATATCATCAAAATAAATAAGTACAAACTTGTTGAGAAGGCCTTGACCAAAATTTGATTATAGCCATTATATCCATCCAACAAAGAAAACATTTCTAAACCCGCAACCAGTTGTAGAATTTGTTTCATTAATGGCAATGGATAGTGATCCTTATGTGAAGCCCTGTACAAATCATGAAAGTTGACACATAATCTAATCTCACCATTCTTTATCTGTACCAAAAAAAAATTTGCCACCCAACTAGAGTGTTTGATTAGAAATATAATATTTGACTCTATGAGCTTATGAAGCTCAGCTCACATCAAAGGCTCAAGCTTAGGATTAATGGGCCTTTGTCTTTGCATCACTAATTTAGTTTCAGCCTCTAAATCAATGGTGTGTTGAGCTAGACTTGGGTCAAACCCCTTAAGGTCACTATATTGCCATGTAAATACATCAGTAAAACTTGTGCATAACTCAATGAAAGCTTCCTTTTGTGAAAGAGTGCATACCTTACCCAGCTTCAAAATCTTGGCAACTACAACTTCTACATTGGCATAGTGCTCTTCTTTTATTGACAAGGATGACTTCTCCTTAACTCATCATCACCACTGAAAATGTCTCAAGCATGACTAATCCCTTGGGTAACTTATTTATTTTTAGTTACAGAATCTGATCACCATACTACTACGAATACTTTGATTGGTTTCTTGAATAAAACTCAGCAATTTCTTGCAAGGATCTCACAATTTGATTATCGTCTTCGAGCACTGGCCAATACTCATGATTATCTAGAAAAAATGGCGTGATAACCACCTTTATATGTGACTATATTTTTTCGCTTTTTATATCAGCTATAATACTAAATTGTGCCCCAATGGTAGCCAACCTATCTGCATGTTTATTCTCATCTCTTGGTATTGCTTGAATTTTAAAATCTTGGAAATATTCAAGAAATTCCCATATTTTATGCTTGTAAAATTTAAGCAACAAATTTTTACTTGCATTTGAACCTCTTACTTGGTGGACTACAAGTTCACTATCACCAAAGACATGCAAGGTGTTGACTTCCGCCCTCCTAGCCCACTGCAAACTGTGAACTAGTGCCTCACACTTTGCTACATTGTTTGAACAACCAAACTAAAACTTAATAGAAGAGAAATATCTATACTTTGTTGGAGAAACCAACTTCATTCCTAATATATTACCATTTTTATTCCTTGATCCATCAAATTACAATTGCCACAAACCTTCATTAGATTCATCTTCCTTAACCAAGGTCGAAATTAGTGCATCATTCTCATGAAGGCAATACACAACAAGTCCTTCCTCTTCAATCAACTTATGAGTATCATGTTCATAAAAAGTTTAATCTCACTCATCAAAAAATATATTTGGAACTCCATCCAAAGGTGATCCATTTTTACTCCACTAGTTTCTAGTACATCATTCGAGATGATACAGTTGGTGTTCACAACACTTGACATATATGGGTCCATATGGAAACATGCAATAGGTTCAAAATAAATCATTAATTTGGTACCATATCTAGTTTTTAATATCAAATAATTCTAAATAATTGATAAATATCCCCCAATCTTTGAGGTGAAGTCCCTTGAAAGGCATACAGTAAAGTAAGGAGGCAAGTCTACCACAACAACATCCTACTGAATAATTAATTGGGACAAGCATGTAATATCAATTTTAGATCTTAGATGATGCCTAAAATATTTGTTGGTGACCCATCCAATTGCAATACCCCTTTAATGTTTGGCTCATAAACAAGGTTGAGCTTGTTTGCAATTTGTTTATGCATGACTGTACTACTAGCTCCACTATCCACCATAGAGTTATGAACCAAAGTATCACCCACTAACAAAGAAAGGTAGAAAGGAGGAGTTTAATTTGAATTTACCTCAATTTTTTTTACCTTTACCATCTTATTTATTTGATGTATTTGTTACTTAGTTGGCTGATCTGAATTAGTTAAGACAACACTTTCTTTCTCAACAGGTTTTGGAGACAATTTGAGAGCTGAAAGCTCTTGGATGAGCATATCATTTTTTCCTAGGATGGAAAGAGAATCCCACATGATAATGTTGATATTATACCTCTTCATCTAATCCACTACATTAAAAACATACCCACCGACCTTTGGTTGCATTTTTGAAGCACTGGCTGCTCACAAACTAGAGGTATCTGATGAACTTTACTAACCTTGATACTCTAATTTTTTTGAGTTTTAGGGGTAGCAGGATGTTATTTTGTACTCTTAGAAATAACATTAGGAGTACTTGAGGCATTTTTTACCTCACGAGGCTCATCAATGGCTCTTCTTTTAGTTTTAGTTACAATTGTAACTTGACCACTTGAATTATTAGTTTCAACATTCTATGTAAAAGCAACATGATCATCCACCTACCAATTTACATTAATGGCATTAGACTACCCTTGAAATTTTTGAGTATCTCTTTGTGATGGCAAACTTGTATCTTGGTACTGACCTCCTTGAAAATAAAACTCTTCTTGTGTCATTTGTGGCATCATGATGTTTTGTGATATCAAGGCTTGGTTTTGAGCATAATTGAGATTTAAGGACTGCCAAATTGAATCCTACATCAAGTTGTTTTGAGGTGGGATGGGAATAATGGCCCTTAAATGATAAGGAGCTTTTGGATTGAGGGTAACATATGGCTTAGTTGGAGTTATGGCTCCTTGTATTTGATAAGGTGGTCTATTCTCTCTGAAATTTTGATAAGGAGGCCTTTGATCTTTGAAACACTGATAGGTAAGGCCTATTAGCCTAAAATTTTTGCCTCTTAAGTTTTAATATTTCATTTCCAAAGGATTGCAACAAGATTTTCAACTCTCCTATCTCACTAGCTTGGCTAATAGGGGTTGTAATTTGAGCTTGAGGGGAGGCTATAGGAGATAAGGATAAAACTTGAGGAATTTGAGGAATTTGAGAGCTGGAATAGACCTCAATTCTGGGAATATAGGCATTGGAGGTCTTGGAGAAAGCTTATCAGCTTGTATCAAACTATTTTTTCCCCTTATGGCAACCTCATAAGCATTTGGAAAGTTAGTAACACCCATTGACTGTATCATCACACTAATGTTAGAGTTAAGGGATTTAAAATAATACAAGAATGCATATTCAAGGGATGGCCTAATCAACATAGGTATCCTAATCCAAGTTATTTAGAATCTAATATTAAAATTGAACTTGAACTCATGAGGAGCTCTCCTTATGGTAGTTAGTTGTTCAACCAAAGAGAGGTGATCAAATTTGTCTTTAAATTGCTTGACTAAGGCTACACCTAATTCATCCCAGGTAGAAATAAAGTTTAGTGGTAGGTTTCTATACCACTGTAATGATTTTATTTTGAAGGAAGCAACAAGCAATCTAAAATAAACATTATCATCAACAATATTATGGACTGAACAGAGATTAACTACATCTTGAATATGCTCAACAGGAGCTGTTTGATTTTCTCCTTAGAATAATGGGATGCTCTTAAGGGAAAAAACAAGAATGTCATCAAACTAGGCTAAATTTAGTGGGCTACCTCTATTAAATGGAATAAACACCTAGTTTCTGATAGCCATTCAGATAGTGGAGCTTGTAATGCCCAGAATAATAGGATAACTAGGAGACAAATATTTCTTTTGAGGATATGGATTTGCCCTCCTAAACCTTGACCTCTTATAAGATATAAATTCAAAAGGAATACCTTTACCTACTAACCTTGTGGTAACCTTTGGCATGAAAGGATTGCTTGAATGGTGCTATGAACCTTGGAACCTAAAAAAATATTTCTGTAAATGCTTCTCCTTAGCTCCAAACTTCAGTTATGCCTAGGAGTAAGGGTCCCACTAGGTGTGCCATAAACTTTTATCATTCAGACTCACACCCTTGTGAAGGTAGCTTTAGGCCTTCACAGTTTGCTAAAACATGGAAATAATCCTAGGCTATGGGTGGCCTAATCAATGGATTGAATCTCTAGATTATAAGGGTTAGCTCCCTTTGTTGTATCATTTAGGATTCCTAGTCTATGCCACAGATTTTTAAGTAAAAGGGAAGAAGGAAAAGGTAAGAGATAAACTCAAAGGGAAATCCTATCTATGATGATGATACACCAAAAATATGGCCTTCATTTTCTTGATAGAGAAGATGAACAAGAACATGAATTTGACTATACTACTCAAATGATAGCCTTTGAGCATCAATATTTTGCATAGGGGTTCAGACTTGTGCATGATCTAAGGTAATAGTTCAATAGGTCTATCAAAGACACTAGAGAGAGTTTACACTTACCATATAAACAAGATGATGTAGCACACTATACGGCCTATAAGGATGAGCTTAACACCTAAAAATAGGTATAATGTAAAGGATAAGATGAAAGGAAGCCTTAACTATCACTTTTACCTCCCAAAAGACCATGAAAATACACTAAAACACAAGTTTTTTTATGAGATGTCTATTCTATCTTATTCATTAAAAGATGCGAAATACAAATGTTCTCTGAACATGGAAAAATTTATATCCAAAGAGGAGGAACCCTTTATAATGGCTTGAAAACGGGTATATATAAAAAAAGGGACAAGAGAGAAGAGGGACTTGTGTGTTAAAGTGAGGAACTAGTAGAGAAGTTACCAATAACTATGGATCCCTCCTTGTTGCTTTCGAGCTCTTCAACATTGAAATCATGCAACCACCTTGATTTTAAGATCATTGCAAATCTTATCATAAATCTCTTTTAGCCCCTCATGCATTCATTCCCTTCCTTTTGAACTAATAGAGCCAAGTCGAGGGTAGTTGCATGTCTCTGCCTAATGTGAATGAGTCGATCTTTGCATTTAAAACTTGGTGTGCCCCTTTTGACTTTCCATGTCCTACCTAAAAAAGGATGAAATCCCTAGTCTCTGAATCAAGACCTAGCCATGTTACCTCTGATCAAGTGGCCACTTATTTGAGGTAAGATCTATATCGAAGGATGAAGGCTTTTCCATTAATTTGCACCTACCATCACCTACCAATCACTTGGGCTTTCCTTTGTTTTGATTGGTCATTAGAAACTAACTTAGATCCTTGATTTGCACCATTGATTTGCCTGACATGGATGCCTATGAGTCATTGATCTCCTACCAGTTGAATGCATCCTTAACACTTGTCATCTACACTTTCACCCTTAAGATTCATTGACTCCTTTTGACCTCTTTTGAATGCAAATGGCTACTTGATGAGACCCATCTTTGACATCTATGGGAACATCTCAGGATTTCAAATTCAAATGGATATTTGGTTAGACTAGATTTTGACGTTTACGAGCCTATCATGGGATATTTGAATCTCAATGGCTATTTTTTTGGACGTTTGCTTTGAATCATTCTTTAAAGCATTTTGTCTAAAGGAATTAGGTCTTCAGGTTTTTGTATTGGATAATTCTTGCAGACAATTTATCTGAAGAAATTTAAAGAAATGACCCTCTAGCTTTGTTAAAAAGAACTTTCTGAAGAAAAACATACACTTTAAACTTTTGAAAAGTGACTTTCTCGAAAGGAAGAATACTCTTTAGGAATTTTTAAATAGGCATCTTGGCCTTCGAAAGAATTGAAATGGACCATTTGACAAAAGAAATGAACCTTCGGCTTTTGCAATTGCCCTCTTAGAGAATTCCTTCAAACTTATTGAAATTATCTCTTCAAAAAAATTGAAATTGACTTTTCCAAAGGAGAAAAAACCCTTCAAAAAAGTTGTAATGGTCCACTTTGAAAATAAAGTGACCCTTTGACAAAGTTGCAATATACCATCTCTTGCGAACAATTCTTTCAAAAGAATTCACTCGAATAATTTTCCTGAAAGAATTCATTCTTTTACCTTTGACTTGAATGGACCTTCATAAATTTTTAAAAGTGCCCCTTTCTCTGAGAAGTGCCGTTCAAAAAAATTGAAATGTATCCTTTGATAAAATTGCAATGGTCCATTTCCCTTTTGAAAAATACCTTTGAAAAAGTTGTAATGGTCCACTTTGAAAAGAAAGTGACCCTTCAGTAAATTTGAAATAGTCCATTTCTTTAAAGGAAAGATACCCTTCATAATTCTTGCTTTGGTCCACTTTGTCAAGAAAGTGCCCTTTGGCTTTTTTGTAAAGGACCAATTGGAAAATGAAGTACCCAAGTTGTTTCGGACAAAAAGTCTGAAACAATTTTTTTGGAAAGATATATTTTAGGAATATTACAAAGGACCCTTCAGAGCCTTTTCTTCAGACAAAAAGTTCAAAGAAATTCCAACACTTGGTGAAAAAGAATCTCAAAAGGAAATAGACTGATACTCTCGCTTCATTGGGTCTTCCTTTTCTTCTGAATTTGGGCATCTTCTAAAAGCTTGCTCCTTTCACTGCTTTGATCAACGTCAATACTTTCCTACAAAGAATAAGACAAGTGAAAGAAAAGACCCTGAAACACCTAAATAGTTTCACGACCCATTAACCATGGATTATTTAGGGGTTTTTTAAGGATGAAAAACTGACTCGTAAGATGAATTAGCATGATATATAGAGTTTTGAATGGTAAGGGTGATAGTTTGACCTATGGGGCAAAATTATCAATAGTAAAATTGATTTAGATAAACTAAGTTGGGTCTAATATTTGGAAATTATTTATATAAGTTGATTGGGTTTATTAGTGGTAAAAATAGGATTTGGCTAGATTTTGATAGGCTGATTTGAGATTTGTAAATTATTTGAATGAGTTTATTGGGTTTAATATTGGTAAAGCATTTGGATAGGTTGATTTGGTAATATCTAGATTTTGATAGGCCGGTATTTGGATATGATAGTTGTTGGGAATTATGAATGTTAGTTGTTAGTAGGGGGATGTAAAATAGCACTGTATGCATATTACTTCCCCAAGAGTGGCTCAAGAATACAAAGGGTAGCTAGACCTTTGGCTCCATCATTGCCCTGCTAAGTGAAGCTTATGAACTAAAACCAGTATGACTATACATTGTATTATTCTATGATGTATCACTATCTAAACCCTATCGACCAACTGAACAAGTGCCTATACTGCTCATGCTATGTAGGAATGTGTTCTGTTTCTGATACTGGATGTTGAGTGCTAACTATTTCTATGTGTGAAGATTCTGCCAAATTTAAATTTATTGGTCATGTAGCTGAAATTGGATGCTATGGAGGAGGCTCATCTATTTGCAATCATAGTGGATTGCTATGTGAAATAACACCCTGTGGCCTCTACTGTGATGTATATGGCTGGATAATAGATCGATATAGAACTATAACATGTGATGGGGGGTCATCTAATCTTAATCGTAGTGGGTTGCTGTGTGAGATAGGATCTTAAAACTTTGCCCATAGTGAATATTTCTCCTGAGTGGTACTATGTTGTTGTGCCTATGACTCTATTGGATATGTATATGGAACTACACTATGTATTCCATAGACTATGCTACTATATGTAGGTTGTTTTTGTTGTACTAGTTTCCAAACCTTTTGAATAGTTGGAATGGGAGATCTCCTATGATATTTTATCTTAAAGCCTCAATTACACTCATGATGAGTGATCGATGATTCCTGTAAAGGAATGTCCTAGGATGACTCAGTTGAGGAGGAATGAGGTTAGGGTTCCATAATGGAGGAGATCTCTATGCCCCTTGTGTGAATGATGTGATATCATTATCAACACATCTAGTAATGCAATATCTAAGTCCAAAACAATCATTATCTTTGTGTCCATGGATATAATGATAGTTCCAAAAAGGCTGATGTGGGTGTCTATGTAAGAGATGTGGATCTCATCGGTGAATAGAAGGTAATGTGATTAACCTCCTAACTAGTTGTGCTAATAAAATGATAGATGGACTATCCTGCTCTAAATCAAACTATAGTGGTGCTTTATTGTTATTATGTATACTACATACTATAGGTTGTGCTCTAGAATTTTTGTCTTTATTCTTAATTGGTTACTTTTCTAGTTTTGGTATCCTATCTTGTCTAGGACATGGTGGATGTTAAGTGCTAGGAGTTGTATCTAAAGATGTTGCTGTGAAATCAAGAGTGATTCAATCAATTGAATCTACCTCAATCAATTGAATCTGCCTCAATCAATCCTACTTTAAATGTCTAAAACAAGACTAGAACTGTATAACACAAATGTCTAAAACAAGACTCTGTCTGATATAGTAGATGCTTGAGGAGAGGTTGATGAAGTCCCTTGATAAAAATATTTAAATCTCTGGATATGTGGGTTTGTATCAATCTTAACATGTGAGCCTTGAATCTCAAGATATACTCACAAACTGGCTTTAAAGTATTCTGATGTAGTGTGGTAAGTTTTTCATATGTAACATGTTGGCCCATGTTTATGATGTAATATTTGATAAATGCCTCCTCTAAGTCATCATATGTGTGCAATGAACCAATGGGGAGTAGATGAAAGAAGCAATTATGTGCTTCCCTACTAATGTCTACCAGATTAACTTGTGTAGAATTAAAGGGCTCGCATGAGATGGCAAAGCCTTCCAAAAGGCCTAAAGGTGTACGAATGGATCTCTAGTTCTATCAAAGTGAGGTAATAATGGTATATAGAAATGATTAGGTAATGAAGCTTTTATGAATGCCTTCAGAACAGGGTTACCATGTAGGTCATTGGCTTCAATCTAAGACTTGTAAGCTTTTTTTTCCAAGGTAAGGAGATGTACTTGGTGTTGTAATTCACCAACTGCACACATCAAAGAGATGATCTCCTAGGATGGTACATTAGTATCTTGAAGTGGTTCACTTAATATTTGAATTTTATTATTTACTTTAGCCATATGCATGCTACATTTACTAATTTGATCATAAAGAGGGGGTGTGCTCACTTGAACCTTGGGAGTAATGGTAGCTTGAACCTTACTAAAGGGATGTGGGCTACCATTCTCTTAAGGTGAAGGGTGAGAACTAGGTTCTACCATAGCGAGGGGTGGCTTGAGGGATTCATTGGTATCTTTAGTTTTTAGTGAAACACATTTGGAATGCATACAAGATGTAGAATTATTATTGACATGTGCATCATTTGAAATAGAATAATTAATAGAAGTAGGATCCATATTTTGACATGCATTTTGTTTGAGAGAAGAAGTGAGAAAAGAGTTAGAAAGATGAGATGCATATTCTTCTTCACTATATGCATAATTATTATCATCATTATCATATATGTAATATTGTTCATAATCACTCTCATTTTCATATCCATTGGTATGTTCACTATCATATTCATTATTACTTCCATCATTGCTAGGGAGAGGTGTAATGGAAGGATTGAGTTCTTTTTGACTATGCAATAAATTATCGTTTGACATTAAAATATCATGTGCATCTATGTTATCCATTGATGAAAGACATGCATTATTTTCATGTGCAATATGAGAAGTAAGAGAAAGAGATTTTTCATTTGAACATTTTTTTGATAAAGTAGAGTTAAGAACAAAAGATGTATCATTTGAACTATGCATTGGTAATTTGATTTATTTCATTTAAATTGTTGTAATTTGAACATAGTAGTAGCAAAAGAGAGAGAGGGAGATTTGGGTCACATGGAAGTAAATTATCACCTATTAGAGGTTTGTTTGGAAGTGCATGACTATTTTTTTCAATTTGTCCATTGTGCATAGGAGAATGAGGTGAGAAGTATTTTTCACGTTTATCAAAAGTATTTTATTTAGAAGAAGGGATGAAAGAGATAGGTTTGAGAGTAGAATATGCATCTACTTTTTCTTCACTATCACTTTCATATGCATGATAATATTCCTCATTGCAACAATAGTAATTATCTTTATTGTAAATAAAATCATTTTCCACATTTTTAGATAACGTTCCATTTTGTAAATTTGTCCACTCATTATCATAATTATGTGAGAAATTAAGAAATTTGTCTATGGGATGAGAGGGAAGAAGTGCCTTAGTGGCCATTTTATTTCTTTTACCAAAAAATATATGAATAAGTAATATTAAGCAAATAAATGCAATAATAACTAATAACATAGAAATTTTGAAAATATTTGAGACTATCTAAACAATTTGCAAAAATTTTGAAATTAATTTGTAAAAATTGTAAGGATGAATGATTTGAAGGTGGATGACCTAGTTTAGGAATCTAGGGTTTTGAGCTAGGGTTTTAGAATTTTTGAAAATTATTACTATAATTTAAAATTTTAAATTAATTTGAACAAGATAATTGCACAAGAATTGATACAAAAATCAGAAATTTGAAATTAAATTTTTGCACAAAATAACTACTAATTTAGAAAATTTGAAAATATTTTTGGCACACTAAATAATTTTTAAAAATTTCAAAATTAATTTCTAAAATTTATAAGGGATGGAAACTTGGGGTTTGAAGACCTAGTTTGGAAATCCAGGGTTTTAGAATTTTTGAAAATTATGGCTATAATTTAAATTCTAAAAATATTTTAAAATGGAATAATTGCACAAAAATTAAAAATTTGTTAAGTAAATTTTTCATAAAATATGAAGTTAAAACCCTAAGGGTATTTAGGGTTTTTAATTTGTTCAAAGTAAGTTGGGTTCACCAAATGTTTTATTATTTTTGAGAATCTAGTGTTTAGATCCTAAATAATAAAGGTCTAAAATACTAAGAAAAATCTAGCTTAATAAGGGAAAATGTAGATTTTAATAGGTAATTATGCAAGAGAAATAGAAATAAACTTATTTGGTTTTGGACTAAAATGAAGGATTCTAAGGCTAGAAATAGAGGAGCAGGACTAAGACACTATCAAGAATCTAAATCTGGCATCTATTTTTTGATTAGACAGGAGCACTAGAAATAAGACACCCTAGTGTCTAGCACTATAGTCCTTCCTAGCATTGTTAACATAAGGATCTAAGCTTTCTAAGTTTTATCCACCTGGTCAATATGAGCCTACGTACCAAATTTTAGGTGTTGAAAGTCATCGAAGCTCGTTGTCAGTCTATTTCAATCTTCAATACCTATATTCATTTACACATATGCAAACAACAAATAGATTAAAAGAAAAAGGGGGAAAAACTAGGTTAGGGGAAGAATGATCACATAATCAAGAACCCCTGTTGTTCTGATTGTTGCCTACATTAACCCTCAAGCTAGGGTGTCAGATTTGATGTAGTTTTCCCTTAAGGAACATGCATAATCAATGTGCACAATAGATGAAAGAATGAATTTCACCTAGGCCCTTCTTTGATCAAGCATGCAAGTCTATGTGTGATGCAGAGAAGATTAACTATACTATTGAATAATTTTTATTATGTTTAATATGCCAAAGTAATAAGTGATAGATTGAAAATGCGTTGTGTAGTCCTTTACATAGGAGATTCATTATTTCAATTTTGGGAGTTTTATTCACATTTGGTTGACATTGGAAAACTTAGGAATGAAACAAAGAAAGGGGTAAGACTTATCTAGTAGGACAAACTAATCGTTGGAATCAATTTTACACTTGGAAAATAGTTCCAAAAACTAAACACCTTAGGTTTTAGCACTATAGTCCTATTTGGGCGCTATTGTCCAAAGGGTCTAGGACCTGGGGGATGGATTAAGCCTGGAAAGAGTGACCTGGGTCAGTAAGGGTTAAGTCTAGAAAGTTATGAATGATTGGGAATGGTTAAAGAGGTATCTAGGATATGAAATAAGACCAAGGCAAATCAGACAAAGATATGGCTAAATGCGAATAAGACTCATATTTTCTAGTCAGAGTCTCCTATGAAAGGACTATGAAAATACATGATATGTGTGGTTGCTAGACCAATTTAGGGTGTATACATTATGCTTTTGAGATCAGGTTACTATTAGACAACATTCCCCTCACTTGAAAAGGGGGGGGGATATCATAGATACATCAATCCACATACACATAGTTGGTAGAATTGGAAGAATTTGATATAGTTTACATTATTCAAATATACATTTGGGATAAAATCTTCTACACTTAGCACTTATTTTCACATATTTGGGACATGGGTTTTCAAATTTATGACAAATATTATAGAAATTTATAGATTAGAGGTTACATTTTGATAGATACTTTAGTTTTAGATACATCAAAGGTGCATATACCATGTGAATAAACCAAGTTAGAAATACACATTAAAATTATATATTCATGACATTAGCAAGATGCATCATTTGGGTCTTTATCAATATGTAGTAGTTGGCTCCCTTTAGTAGTGTGATTGAGATTTAACATCCTTGATGGCCTTGGCATTAATTCATTTTCAAGTTAATATGGTCACACCATTTAATTTGGCCGTAATTGGCCAAATTTGCTATATTATGTATACACTTGGGTTATGTGATTGAGATTTAGTATTCTTATGACCTTGGCATAACTTACCCTTGCACCAAATTTGAGGCATGATCACCCTCTAATTTTCCTCTTGACTTCTCCAATGTTCAACTATGAACCTCTCTCCAATGCTTCAACTAGGAAGCATCATTACAAAATTAAAGTATCAAGGGGAAACATGGTTCCATCAACACACAAGTGTACTCATTCCTTCTTATGATTTATTTCAAGAATTTTAATAATTTAAAGTTTCAAATTATATGGACTAATTACACTATAAAGTTCTCTTGATTTTAAGTAATACATATATAAAATAAATTCAAATAGGGCACAAACAAAATTAATGTGTGTTGTGCACACCACAACACACACTTCTTTCCTTTAATTTAATAATTTCATCCTTATGCATAACTAGATTAAAGGAAGGGTAGGGGGAGGATGGGGTGAGGGTGGATTAGGGGTAAATGTATATCCTAAATCTAGATTTTACATGATAAACTAGTCTTATACACTTGAAAAATATAGCTTATGGCTCAACCCTTTAATTTATGACCTTTATGTTGCTACAAGGATTGTGTTCACCTTCTCATTGTGCCTAAATTTTTATCTTATAATTCAACCATGATATTTTGATTACCCTAATACCTATAGCTCACTATATGCTTGAAATTTGATTAATATCTTACACTGTTAGTTACATATCTTCAAAAATTCTTAGTTTCTTAAGACACTAGCATCGACATCACTGTCCCAGGTCTAACTCTAGTGTATGTATCTCACAAACACTCAAATTATTAAATATTTTGATGTGTATAGGTTATTCTAGTTGTCTTAATTACCCCTCCCATGAGATAATTTCAAATCATGCAGTATAAATACAAAATAAATCCCACTCATTTATCCATCTATTAATTACCAAGAAAATACCTACCAAGCTCACTTAGTCATTCACAAATTTGAGTTTTACTACCCTATTCTTCCTTATTTTTATATAAGTCATAATATTAATAATCCTCTTATAGGTATTAAACATTCAAATAACAACCCATGAACAATATTTATCAAGTTGTAAGTTATATCCCTTCACGCACTCATATATAACATATTACAACATTGTTCACACACAAGCTCACATAGAGGGGAAAACTACGTTGATCTGAGGCTCTCTTTGGAGTATTGGCTATGTAGGCAACACTCATCAACAAAAAGGTCTCCCTATTTTTCAAGGTGGCATGCCATAATTGAAGGATTTAGGGTTTTGAGCTATAGTTTTATATCTGGAACTTGTGTGCATAATCTAGATAGAGAATCTACAAGGAAGAGGTAAGAACTAATAGGTGCAAGTGGAATTTATAGAAAATGACATGTAATTAACTCTATGGATAAAGGTGTCAAAATTAGGGAAAAAACATATAAGCTAATTTCTAGATTCAAATGATAGTACTTAGACTGATATAAAGCTAATTTCTAGAATCTGATGAATTATACATGAGCATCATCATGTCTCCTTATACATAAGCATTTACTAAATATATTTGTGCATCATTAAACAAGATAACTATTATCTCTTCTTTTTGCTTAAGTAATCAATGTAATGTTTGGCATTAGACTTTCTATATTTAGCATATTTGCATAATTCAACATTGTATCAAAATATATTGTGAATCTGAATTATTTAATTGGCCTGCTTCTAAAATAGTAAATTCCTTAATTGATTAAGCTATTCTCCCTACCCTTATTTCTGAAAAAGGGTTAAACATTTGGTGAACCTAAAATCTGAGTCTTCTTAGGCCAATCCTAACTTTCCATAGTGTTTTTAGCTATCTAGAATATTATATTGTAGTAATTATTCATATTCTAATTTGATTAATTTGTATGAAACCTAGACATTGTGATAGAATATGTGTTGTACCTATAGAACACCTTGAGATTCCTCTTCTACCAACTAAGATGACTCAAGATAATGTCCTATCAAATTCTACCAATAATGAGAGTGCCAATAATGACAATGAGCAAAATACTAAAAGATTCCTTGTAGAGGATGAATCTGGTCATGAAAACAATGAAACACATGAGAATAATGAACATGAATAAGTAGGTCAAGAGCAAGTCATAGTTATTTCAATGTTTCAAGAGTGTATTCATGAAAATCCTGAAGATCTTTAGAAGATCCTAAATATTATATTAGAATTTAAAAAATATAAAAGCATTGGTTACTAACCATTACTCTTTATTAATATAAATATTGGGGCTATTAGATATGCCTATCAAATATCAATCCCAATATCTCCCTCCTCAAGCACACCATTGATTCATATATTTAGTGGGGCTATGAGATATGTCTTCAAGTCAATGTTCCCTAAAGATCAAACAACTATTGCTACATCCTCCATGGGAACAAACAATACTTCAATTCAATTACCTGTTTCAATGCCTATATCAACACAAGTGTTTATATCCCCTTTGGTGACTTCTCAAGTAGAAAAATTAATAGACCTACCATGTAAATTCTTCTACAATTTATGTAAACTTTTGAAAGCTAAGGTTACAAATATTGAGCAAAAAAACTCAAAACCAATTCTTGCTATCAATTCACAATATGTATCGCATAATCCTCTTGCACTTGAGATATCTTTGCACAATTTGACGACTAATTTTGTAGCACCAAATTTCACACTTTATGATGGCAAGGGTAACCCTGAGCAACATCTTCACTCTTTCTATGCAACATGCCTTGATTATGTTTGAAATGACAAAGTTTTGACAAAATTATTTCTAAAAAATCTTAAGGACTATCCTTTGAGATGGTTATATGATCTACCAATATAATGAGTAAAATAATTAAAGCCTCTAGCAGATCAATTTTTATCACATTTCTCTATTAACATTACTGATAAGATGTCATGTATACAAATTACAAAGATAAAATACGGAACCAATAGGCCCATTAACGAATATGTTTTGAGGTATAAGACAATGTTGGCCAAAATGACAAATCCAATGGTAGATAAAGAGCTTCAAGATATCTTCAAGCAAAGTTTGTTTTCCCCATTACATGAGTATATTGTATTGAAGAAATTTAAATTCAAAAACTTGTCATGAGACCACCTACACATGAGAAATAGGAGCAATAGTGCCCTGCTTGGGACTCCATCCTTACTATTACTATGAAGACAAAAATAGAGCTCTCCAAACCAATGAAAAAATCCTCATGATTGATACTATGCAAGGCTAATACACAATTGGATTACATTACATGCATTTTTTATCACATTACATTGAGGTGGGGGTGTCATGTTTTTTGTAGTCCACAAAAGAAGTGGTACTCTAGAAGGGGGATCCTAAATTTTTTAGGGGGTGTAATTTTAGGAGGGTATAAAAAAAATTTGTGTTCATTTTACTTTTCTAGGAGATAATATTTGAAATTGTCATATTTTTATTTACAATTGATTAAATATCTTCTTAGAAAATAAGAGCAGGTTGGGAAACTTTTAACCCCTCCTTAATTTTTACCAACACAAACTTTCCTCCTAAAAAGTTACAATTCTTTGCTTTTATGAAAATATTCTTAAATTACCTTTCCAAGTTTTTTATTTTTCATGGGGTCATCCTCTCATTAAAAATAGGATTCATGGCATCATCTACGAGACTCTTGCCTAATTATGAAGTACATTTAATTTAATTTAGATATTAATGTCCACTAGATGCCAAGAATGGCCAATGGGATTGAAGAAAATATTACATGAATCCAATACATAAAGGGAATGTCAAAAGCATCTCCATAAGATAAAAATAGAGAAATAAAGGAAAGTTATGAGAAATATTCAATGAAAAACAACTATTCTAATAATTGAATGCAATGGATATTAAAACCAATAAAATGTACATTGCCTTACAATTATGGACTGTGTTTCTAGATAAGTAGTCTCTTTTGGTTCTTGAAACTCATTATTTGGAAGTAAGACAAAGACTTCAATTTGAGTGTTATTTTAAAAATTTGAAGTGTCTCACATATAAACAAAACTAAACATGTTTGGTCCTCATATTGAATGAATGTGCTTGATGATCCATGGGAATATATAAAAAGACAATGTTATCTTCCATAAATCTCATAGTAGATAGAGCACTTGAATAAAAAAAGTTATTCACTTACAAGTTTTATAAAACACAATTGAAATATGTAAACACTAAAATCTAGTATTAGATACTTGGCAATATTATTTTTTACCCACCTTCACCTTACATGACTTGTTTGTACACATATGACTCTTATTTACCCTTTTTTCACATCCACATGTTTTCCATAGGTCTGACCTTCCTGATTTGGTATCAATCACATATATAAATTCCCTAGTGTCTAACCTATTAAAAATTATATTCAAAATATCTTCAGATCATCAAATTGGTATCCCTGCCTTCTAGACAAATATGTCAAACTCAAACACTTCTAGAATTCTGAACTCATCCAAACCTAACAAATTCATCATGTGCCAAACAACAGTCTCCTTTTAAATGAAAATATTTTTTATGGGTTAGCTCATATGTTTCACATGCCAATAATGTGAGAAAGTACTCAAAAAATCCCATATAAATTCAAAATAGGTATAAACTTATTCCCTATTTAGCAAACACTTATCAAACATATATCTTTCACTTACACATTCAAATGGACTACCCTATTCTTTCCAATTCATTAATTAGTCATAAGGATCAGGTCTTAGCCTAAGTTTGAAACACCTCAAATAGAAGATAAATTTGTCATTTCCAAGTGTCAAAATATAGATCATAGATTACATTCATTAAAAGAGCACTATTGCACACATACACCTAATAGGGATAA
The DNA here is from genome assembly GCA_037957365.1 of Torreya grandis. NCBI lineage: Eukaryota > Viridiplantae > Streptophyta > Pinopsida > Cupressales > Taxaceae > Torreya > Torreya grandis. The sequence goes on from JARHVA010002648.1 coordinate 778,326, forward strand.
TTGCGTGTGATTTGAATTCACTCTTCAGAGGATTGGATACACAGGTAATACTCAATAATTTATTGGGGAGTGGTTGGTGTTATCATTCAAAATTTATACCTATGGATAGCTTGATATACGAGAATGATTCAAGATGGGTAGAAAGTGTGACCATTTGGCACTAGGCACATAAGTACTTGGCATGAGATACGAAAGTATTTGAGCTTATCAACATGTGAAAAATATCTTGTGTCTCTTTATAACAATGGGAATGTCTTCAAGGCATGAGACTCTTGTGCTCCTTGGGATGAACTTAAAGAGAAGGCCAACTTCCTTCTAATCTAAGTGCACCTAGTTTAGGACTAATGCACATACCTATAAAGATTAAAAATAGTACCTACAACTAATGTTAAACCTAGTCTTCACAAAGTAAAATGGGTGAGAGAGGGTAAGAGGTTTATTAAAATGGAAAATGGTGTTGCACCAAGAATATAACAAACACCTCAACCACTTAATGGCAAAATAAAACTAAGGAATCAAATATATAGTCTTTAAACGAGATGCTAACTACATAAGTGTTTTGCACATAGGTATTGAAATGCAACACAACTTTGTGAGGGATGAAAACAGTCCATAGACAATACCTACATAGACCTGAGTATACATAGTGTCTGACCTATAGGGGATCTTGATTTTGCATAGATGCATGAAGGCAAGATGACAATGATAGAGATAAACATCCACAAACAAAGATCAATAACCTTTAGTGCACATAGAATGTAAAGTATGTAATAAAGATGATTTAATTCTTATTAATATTAAGGCCTAAGCCAATAATACAACTAAAATGGGCAAAGCTTTTTTATTCTAACGAAAGGGTTCCTTTTCACAATTAAAACTAGGGATTTTATAGAGTTAGGTGAGGCCATGTGGAATTAATTCAACATTTGAGATGGTAGATAAGAACTTAATATGAAAGTTGGTGCTCTGAAATAAAGAGAACCAAACTCTCATGTAATGGTTTATGTGACCCATGCTCATTAAATTTGTGTTGACAATCTAACCATGGAAGTAGCTAGGAGGTCATTATGGGATCATCAGACAATCTTTGTGAGCATCAAGGTCATAAGTATGCTCATGTAGTTAGATGAGGCATGTGTGCATGTTTTGTCTACCTAACCACCACCTTTTCATCTAATTCCACTCTAACTCAACCTCCCTCGACATATAATTAGGCCTAGCTACCACCTTTTATTGTTGCCACCACTTATCAATCCACTTGGACTACTTGTTTATGTGGATGTTGTGCCAAATTATCTTAGATTTTACTATGTCACATTTACACATGTGGTAGGAACCTATATGTGTGCCTATCTCTAGGGACTATGTGCAACTAGATCATACATGTTAATTTATACATAAGAAGGATGAAGGTTTTGGGTATGTAATTATAAATTTTAATTTTCACTCTATGTACCTTACAAGTGCATGTTTTAAGCTTTAGTTGTTTTGTACAAAAATGTGCATAGGGATGTTAGAGAGCTGCAGGCCCACAAAAGAAGTGATGTGTAGTATAAGTCATGTTTTGTGAGTCATTAAGGCATATATCTAAACCTTTGCACTTGGGCATGGGAAATTGTCATTTGGGCATGAAGAATTTCTTAAAGAGGAGCTTGCAAAAGGAATGAAGATCTCAAACATGCACTTGATATCAAAATATAGGCTTTATACACTTCTCACTCACCACTATATGAAGTCTTTGATATTTTTGCACATGACCTAAACTCACCTATAGTTCTGTTCTTTTAGAAAATTAATAAAGTATTTATATGGGGCATAAAATAAGGATCTATGCATAGGCACACATAAATACTCAATCGAGGTACAAATCTGTGCTAACCACCAACTTTGGGTGTTTATGGGGGACATCCATACAAAAGCCTATAACATTGCATAAGTGCAAAAGTCTCCTATAGGGCCCTATAAGCTTCATGCGAGGTGGGGTGGCTTAAAGATTCAACACTTTTGGTAACCTCTATGGGTTGCTTGCCTAGCAAACTTGGACCAGTAGCCTTGAAGCAATACATTAGGTATAGAGTCATAGAATCATGAGAAACTTTCTTTTAAAAATATAACTCTCATGCACATAATAGTGTTAAATCATCTTTTTGTGCATGCCATGTGCCTGATGAATGCCTAACCCTCCATTGAATAAGTTGAATTGAGACCCACCTCTAACAAAATAAAGGGAAAGAAACAACAAGTGTAAAACACACCTAGAAGAAAGTAAAATAACTAAATTATAATTATTCACATGTGCTCATTGGCAGTCAGGGAATAAACTATGAACTAATATACTCAAATACATATAAGTTAGAACATAGGGCCTTAGACTACCTAGATCAAAATAAAAGCCTTTGAGGTTTCCCCTACTATGCATAAGCAGATTGTTGAGTGAAAGGCATAGACAGGCAAATACTTGTTCTTTGGGGTGACTTTGTACCCTTTCAGTTGGTTTAAAGGGGATGTCCATGGAAACAAACACTCACTTGAATTTTTTGTCATTGAGAGGTGAGCATGGATGTTGGTCATATAACTGCTCACTCAAGCTAAAGATATTTGCAACATAGGTGGGATATTTTAGCAGTTTATGATCACTTGGCTATGAGACCTACTCATTATAAGCTCTCTTCCACTTTGATGGCTTGTTTGAGCTAGCTGGGAGACTCTTCAATTGAATGGGTTTCCCTAACTTTATGTAAGTTTTCCTAATCATGTCAACTTGAGTTGCATCTATCACAACCCCCTTGGCATCCTTACCCTTAAGAACTACTAGTTTGGTGAGTGCCTCAAACTCTTCAATGAGCTCAGAGTATTGTTTTCGTAAATTTTTATCTCCTTGGAGTTTAGTAAGGCTTAGTAGGGTTAAGTCTTTCTCATGTTTACAGTCATCACACACCTCTACTTCCTTTACACTCAAATCTATCACATTAAAGTCACTTTTATACCATTTTAAGATAGAATCATTATGCACTTCTTGCTTTGGCTTTACTAAATTTGGTATAGGGACATCTTCATCATATATGTAATAGACTTCTAGCATTATGCCTATACTTGAATACATGCCTCTAAAGTTTGAATTTTCTAAATTCAAGAGCAAGGGATCACTTTGCATTTATGCTTGTGATGAATCTTGGGATTTAGTCTGCTCAAGGGTAGGTTTCACTTGACACTTACCCTAAAACGTTATGTGTTGGACTATGTTGCTTTACTTATGTGCAATAACTTTGTAAGAGTTGGCATAGTTGAAATTTTGTACATTGGGTGGCCTCGTATATGCAAGTTGAGGTTGAATTTGTGTGTTGTATTGAAAGGGTTACCTAAAAAGATGATATGATTGGATCTATTATCCTTGTTGCTTCTTTATAGTTACCAACTCATTCTCAAGGCTTTGCGAGAGATGATTAACCTCATGTAATTCCTCTAAAATAACAATAGGAGTTGGTTCATCGATTGAGAGTGGAAAAATGCACAGAAGTGGGCTTGGTGGGTGTGGTCACCAGAAGTAAAGACATAGGAAGCTTGGGCATAGACTTACTTGCTTAGATCAAATAATTCTCATCCTCCACGATGAGCTCATAAAAATTGAGTAAGATGGATCTTCCCATTGTTTGGATCATGATCGTGAGATCATAGTAAAGCACCCTTAAGAAGTATAAAAATGCCAAATTCATAGAGGGCTTGACCAATGGAGAGATTCAATCCGAGGTTCTCTAAAACTTCATATTAAAATATGTTAAAATATCATGGGATGCTTGCTTGATGGTGGTGAACTTATTGATGTGGCATAGATGGTCACTTATATCTATAAACAGCCGATAGAGTTACTCACCAAGCTTGTCCTAATTATGAATGGAGCCCGGTCTCAAAGATCTATACCACTATAGAGATCTCCCTATGAATGATGAAAAAAGGAGATAAATATCTATGTTGTCTTAAACCACATGGTGAATTATGCATATATGGGATATATCTTTGATGTGCTTAATGGTGGTGGTCTCATCTTCACTCATGAAGAATGGAAGGCTCTTTAGAACTACAATGGGATATCATCATAGTAACTTATAACAAAAGGGTCACCTCTGTTAAATGGAACAAATGGATGGGCTCTCAGAGTAGTCATAAGAAGAATAGGAGTCAGACATCCCTTTGGGTAAAATACATAGGATTGGTCTGCATAAACCTAAGATGAAATGGAGTCACTAGGTGTTTGAAAAATGTTTTGAACAATGTAGCCTATATGAATCACACCAAATTATTAGATGAATTATTTGATGAGTCCCACCGAGCATGATAGAAACTATTATCATTCAAAATATACACCTGTGGATAACTTGTTTGCACAACAATGATTGAAGATGGTCACAGAGTGTGAGTGCTTGGCACTGGGAGCAGAAGTACTCAACATCGGGTACACAAGTATTCAAGCTTACCAATATATGTAGATCTTGTTTCTTGTTGTAATAATGGGAATGTCCCCAAGGTGTGGTACTCTTGCATTCCCTAGGATGAACCTCTAGGTAAGGTTGAATTCCTTCTAATCTAAGTGCACCTAGTTTAAGACCAACGTGCATAACTATAAAAAGCATAAATGGAATCCACAGTTAATGCTAAATCTTCTCTTGATAGAGGAAAAATGGGATAGAAAGAGGGTAAGTGGATTGTTGAAATGGAAACTGGTGATGCACCAATAATAGAATGAGTACCTCATGTAATTAATGGCATAATAAAACTAAGGAACTAAATACATAGTCTTCAAACTAGACACTAATTGCATAAGTGTTTCACACATAGGTATGGGAACATAGCACAACATTAAGAGGACGACAATGATTCAGAAATAATGCCTAAATAGACCCATGTATACATAATGTGTGACCTATAGGGGATCTTGATTATATGTAGAGGTACAAAGGTAGGATGACAATGAGAGAGACCAATATCCATAGACAAAGATCAACAACCTTTAGTGCAAATAAAACATAGATCATGAAAGAAAGATGATTCATATCTTATTAATTTCAAGGCCTAAACTAATATTACAACTTTAATGGATAGAACTTTGTTATACAAAGGAGAGGGATCCTTCTTACAATGAAAATAATGGATTTTATAGAGTTGGGTGAGGCCCCACATAATTAATTTAGCATTTGAGATGATAGATAGGAACTTAATATGAAAGTTGATGCTCATAACTCAAGAGAACCAAACTCTCATGTAATGGCTACTATGACCTACATTCATTCAATTTGGGTTAACAATCTAACCATGAATGTAGTTGGGAGGTCATTCTAGGATCTTGAGACAATCTACGTGAGCATGACATTCATAACTACACTCCTACAATTAGAGGATGTGTGTGTGCATGTTTTTTGCACCTACACATCAACTTTGAATCTAATTAAGCTCTAACTCAACCTCCCTCAACATCTAATTAGGCCCAACTACCACCTTTGCTTATTTCCACCACTTGTCAACCCACCTGGACTACTTGTTGATGTAGATGTTGTTTTAGATTCTCTTATATTTATTATGTCACTGTTGCACATGCAGTAAGAACCTATACACATGCTTATCTTTAGGGACTATGTGCACACTATATCATGCATATTAATTTCTACACAAAAAGGATGAAGGTTTTTGGCACACACTTATAAATCTTAATCTACACTCTATGCACCTTACCCATGCACATTTTAGACTTGAGATTTTTTGTGCAAAAGTACATGTAGGGATGTTAGAGAGTTTTGGGCCTACGAATGAAGTGGTGCATAGTATAAGTCATGGTCTATGAATCATGAAGGTATGGATCTAAACCTCTATACTTGGGCATAGGAGCTTATAATTTGGGAACAAAAAACTTCCTTAAGAGGAGAGCATGAAAGGAAGGAATATCTCAAACATGCACTTGAAATCAGAATATATGCTCTGTGCATTTCTTGCTCACCACTATATGAAGTCTTGGAACTTTGTGCACATGACCAATGCTCACCTATAGTTCCATGCTTTATACAAGAGTGTGAAATTATTTGTGTGAGGTACGCAACAAGGATCTATGCATAGGCACACATAGATACTCAATCGAGGTGCAGATATATGCCAATAACCAACTTTGGGCACTTATGGGGGACATTTATGCTTGAGCTCACTCTTGAGAAACCTAATACTATGTAAGTGCGAAATCCTCTTGTAGGTTCCTATGAAATTCGTGCAGGGTGGGTTGACTTGAAGAGTCAACATTTGGGTCCAAATCAACCCACTTTTTTCTCCCTATAGACCTAAACCTAGTGTCAAAAGTGGACCTTGGCTTTTAAAGAGAAAGAAACATGTTTACGAAATTATGCACACAACTAGTCTTTGAGATCGCACATAGAGATGATTTACAAGTACGCACAATAACCTATATGGAACTAGAGAATCAAAATCTAATCAAATAAATATGTCAAGTTTCATATGCTAAGATAAATTGGTACCATCCAAAAGTTGATGAATTACTCTAGGTGCATCCAAAGACTCAGTCCCTGATCCAAACAACTCTTGTTCCAATGTTTTGCCCCTTTTGCCACCTATATTCAGCTTTAGATCCACATAGAACAAAAACATGTTAAGTGTTTTATTCCCTTATATATTTTATATTTATAGAAAGTATAATTGTCAAATCATATTCTGCCTTTTACATTCATATTCATGTTTATTATTATATTATTGTTTTACCTTAATTTGAATTAAGATGAATTACTTAATCTAATTAAGATAAAAATTAGTATGGGAATTTAGATCTAAGATATGACATTCAAGCATAGATTTGAATGTAAAATATTAAAGTGGCATATCTTAAATATATTAAGTACAATAAAATTATCTAACTATTCATGGAGACTGTGTTCAGACAATGTAAAATAGACTAATGCAGCCTATGATTTGTCAAGTTTGGGACACTATGTTTCTATATGTGTAAGGTTAGTTATATTAGATTTAAGATAGAAGCAACTGTAGATATTGACCTATAGTGGTTAGGTATTAATGTTTTGAAAAATGTGTTTATGACTGTACGATCACATTCACCTCTCTTAAAGCTTTGTATGTGTGATGTTGAACCCTGATGATGCATGCAACCCCAAAAATCAGCCTCCATCACCTTGAAACCCTAAGTGTGCATGTGAGGGTTGGAAATCTTCAAAAATTTAGAAAGTGTAATGGGTTAAAATCACCCCAATCACCCCCATTGAGGATTGATCATTGCTTATGTATTTGATACTCCAAGGAAGGAAATAAAGTCACACATAGTTCTCCCACCTAATGCGATTATGTAATTATGCTCCTTCAATGCATGAATGTAACTATTGATTTATCTTTGATATTTGGCAATGTGTGATTTGAATTGGCTTTAGTATGCTTCAGAGTTTGATTGTGACTACTCCTAATGATTAGTTTTAAATTTGGGAAGAATATGGTTATTTTTATCAATTTGTAATATTATATATATGTGTACGAGATAAGTCCCAAGTCCCCTATCAAGTGAGGCTTATATATATAAATGACTACAAATAGATATTTATAGTGCTACATTATCCAAAATGTATGGGCCAACTCATAAGAATGTATCATTTTTTAAAAGTGAGTGTTTATAGGAAAGGATCGGTATTGTCAGGCTTAGATCAATATTGATTAATGATGCTAACCCCATTTGACAATAGTGACCCATACACAGGAGGACTAAACTAATCATTTAGGCATGTTTGTGCAAGATAGTATGCAAGTTTTAAACAAAGAAGGAGGTTTTCTTAGTTTTGTAGCAGCAAAACAAAAAGGTAAGATATATAGAAAGCACTAAAATAGGGTGAGATTATGAGTTAAGATCATATTTTTATGCACAAGTCATGTTTTGTAAATGTATGTCAAGATTATCCTTGTCAAGTACTTAAAACTAGATTTTAGTGTCTATAAATTCTCCTCTTTTATTCTAGTAATGGAATTTATATATTAAAAGGAAAAAGGTATAGTCGAGTGTGTACAACACAATTTTTATTTGGTAGGAAGTTCCAATTGTGTAAATTACTTCAAAGCAAAACATGCAACATACATATGGTAGTCAATGTCCATAAAAAGAAGTTTGAAATATAAACTTGAGATTTTATAATTAAAGAGTAAGGAGTATACATGTGCATTGGTAAAAACCATGTTACCCTTGCAACTTGTTGGAGATGATGCTTCCTTGTTGAAGCATTGGAAAAAAGTGCTTTTTACTGAAGCACTTGGAGAATGGTTCTTCTTATTGAACCATGAATAAATCGAGGGTGATCAAACCCTAATTTTTTGTAACTATAAAAGTCCTTGGGTTGGCCTCTTACATGTGGGAATAAGTACATGATGTACTAACCCAAATAACTACTCATATCTTATAAAGAATGGTAACCACATGATGGGTTCCCTAGAAGTAATGTTGTGGTATTTGAGTGTTATTGAACCTCAACATACCCTTAAAAACATAAATGAAACTACTATAGATGGATTTTATATTCAAGGTTTCTCACTATTCTATGTGTATTAAAAAAGTGTATACAAATAAATAATTGAAGTATTGCTCACTACAAAATGTGTAAATGTGCACAAATCATTATTATTCCCCTTGAATATGTACCAACTAATATAAAATGTTATGCATCTATGTGTTGAACCTTATAACCTATATATCAAATTATTTATATGCGAAAAGCCAATGATTTTTGTTCATGTAAATTGTGTACATATTCCCATACATATGCACTTAAGTGTGTATGGATTTGTATTCAAGTCTTTGTAAAGTAAGTGTATATACAAGGAATATGTCCCCATAATTTTTACTAATGTGTAGAGTATTGGTGATGTGATTTAAATCTTTTGATATCTAAATCAATATAAATCTTTGAAATATGTACTTTGATTCCAAAAATTTGATTTTCTATTCATGAAGACTTTTATCTCTATGATAATTCCACTATAATGCCCCCATTTTGAGATGAGGGATGTGTCCTATTATAGATATTAAATTTTTATTTTATATGATATACTAGTCTTGTACACTTGAAAATTTCCAATCATGGCTCAACCCCTCACTTCATGACCTTCCTATTGCCAGAAGACTTGTGTTTGCCATCTCACTTTGCCAAATTACTTATCTTATAATCGAACATTAGCATTCTTATTACCCAGATCAAATGTCAGTCTAAGTAAAACCTAATTTATATTCTACTCAAATAGATACATATTATCAACAACTTTCTATCTTATAGGACACTACTTTTCAGATTAGGATATTAGCATCGACGCTAGAGTCCCAACTCTGATGCTAGTTTCCTTGCCTTGCAAATTATCAAATTGAAAATATTTCAACATGTATGGGTCAATATATTTATCCTCATCAACCCTCATGTGATATTATTTCAAAATGTGTGGTATAAATAAAAATCAAAGGTCATTGACTATCCATGTAGAAGATCTAAGTAGGGCCTAAGCAAACACCTCTCAAACTCATACTACACTATTGAAAATCATTTTCACAACTGAGCTACACTACCCTATTTTTCTCTATTTCCAAATTAGTCATAGGAGTAGTCTTTTTACAAGTTTTAAGCATTTAAATAGTAACCCATAAGTAGTATTTGTCAAGTTATAAGCTAAATCATTATATGCATTCGTATATAACATATTGCACAATTTTCACACATTAGTAAACTTAAGGAGGAAAATTACATTAGTTTGAGGCCCTCTTCAGAACATATGGATATGTAGGCACTGCTCATTGAAGAAGGGTCTTTGAGGTTAGCTTGATTTCACTTGAGCCCACTAACCTCTTTTTTTCGAGGTGACATGCCAAGTTAGAAGACCTAAGGTTTTAAAGAAAAGACTAATTTTTGGAACCTGTGCATGTGATAAAAATTAATAACCTCATATAGTTTAGAGGCCTTTTATTACATTTGATGATAGTGTAATTGTGGATGATGACTCAAATATTCACTCAATATTTATTAGAGCACATATTAATTATCAACCTATACACAATACTATAGTTAATAATGGTTCTAGGGTGAATGTGTGTACCATGACATTAATTACACATTTAGGATATAAAGATGATGATTTATACCTTTTAACCAATACATTCAAAACATTCAATGGGAAAGCACAACAAGTTTTTTTGTGAGATTGATTTACCTTTACATGTTGGTCTAGCACATGTGACCATAACATTTTAAATTATATCACATACGAGAATATTTTATATATCAATGGGATGAACTTGGATTTATAATATCCATGTAATACCCTCCATTATGCATATATGTCACAAATATATTCATGCCAACTAGGTAATCAAAGTTTAAGGTATTCAGTATGAGCATTTGCTACAACAAGAGAAGTTTATTCCAAGACAACTATTTATACAATATTTTAAGTTTTATCATGAGAAAAAGGGTAATCAAAAGGAATTCCCCTTTCCTAGGTGATTGATACTTGAGAGGACATTACATCAGAGATATATAATGGACTCCATAGAGCCCTTATCTACACTTGCATGACCTAGCCAATTGCTAAGAGCAAATCAATGTGTTTCAAAAAAAGTACAAAGACCCATAGTTATAGTTGCACTAAAGAAGCCACATGGCACTAAAAAATGGGTTCTATGATTCTATAATTTTTTTAATAATTATTCATAACCTTGGGGTCCTATGAGGCATAGACAAAGTATCATAAATTATACAGTTCTAATTTTTGCACATATACAGGATCATTGACAACATGACTAGGTTGTTGTATCATATCTTGAGTCTAGATCACCCTATGAGCATCCCTTAGATGGGATCATCAGATAACCCTCTCTTCCACAAGCTTCAAAAATTAAAAAACATTAAAAGATAAATAAAATATAAAAAAACATTAAAATAAATAAAAAATACAAATAATATTCAATATTTACACATTTACTAGCTCTTGCATAAATGTTGTTTACCTATGTTAGTAGATAGCATATTATTTCCTTTCTATACAAATATATGTTTCACATGTACTTGAGTGTGATATAGTCATACACTAGATACATAATACATGGACATACAAATGTTGAACCTTTTCTTCTACTTGTGTGACACACTATGTTGGGGGTATCCCATTCGTTGATCATGATGTAGACACTAATCCTAAATCATATAGTACCTCAGTCTTGTACACTTGAAAAATACATATCATGTATGTAATTTCAGCTTCATGACCTTTCTTGTTCCTAAAAGGCTCACATATATTATCTTTATATAAAGCAATATGTTCAAAGTAAGTACAATAGTGACCTAGCTTGTAACTTTAAAAATCAAGACCTTGTGATGTTCCTTTAGTACTTAATACCTATAGATGTGTTGTTCTTATGACTGGTATGGAAATAGGGAAGATTTATTCAATTGAGTGATATTTATAAGTTTCATTGGTTTATGCTAGGTAAAGAATGAATTAGTGTTGATCTTATATTTATATCAATCCCTTTGGATAAGTAGTTTGCATTAAATAACTTATGCTAACCATTAAGATATATTTCATTTGTAAAATATATTACTTTAGGGCATTAGACACTTGCATTGGGTTAGGATACTAAATTTGACACTAATGTTTGTCCCATACATTAGTGTCTAAGGAGTAAGAAAGTAGTTACATGTTTAGAACTTGTATATATGGAATATAAGTACATTCTAAGCATTCTCAACATGATAGAAGGATTGGGTCATCAACATAAGACTAGTCAAACTAAGAGATAGGCCAAGGGGCATAAGATAAAGCAAATGTGAGATTTATTGAAGTAGGAAAGGTCCATGACTAAGAATAAAAACCAAATTCTAAGTTTTAAAAGTATAAAAGACTAAGGTGTTATAAAATCCATAAATATCATCTACAATACTAAATAAGCTCCTTAAGGATGAATCACTCCATCTTGATTGTCAAATCAATTCAATCTTGACTGTCATATTTGGTCAAAGTTGAATAAGCCCTATAAATACTTTATGGAAGTCAATAAAAGCTTAAAAATTAGACATAAATTACAAATTTATATATTAGAATGGATGGATAAGGTATTGGAAGATGACTTACCCATAGTTATCCCTTCTCTCCTTATTCATCTTTCAATGACTACCATTAATGGAGTCTCCTTATCTCTTAGTCTGACCAAAGTTATTCTGCTGACTCAGGGCTTTTATCTTCCCCAAAATGCTATAAAATTGCTTATCTTCCATCTGTGTAAGATTTGAACTTGCACTTGTTTTCCAACTACCCAGATACTTGTGTCCTAGTCAGATACCTATGTCAATGTAAGTGTCCTATCCCATTGCAAGTGTCTACTGTTATAAATTCATCCAATTTCTAAATGAAACATATCCTAAAGGTTGGCCTAAGTGATTTAATATGAGATATTATCTAAAGAGATTGATGTAAATATAAGATAAATCCTCATTCATTTCTCACCTATTAACTTCTTACCTAATCACAATGTAACCTATCAAAAAACATTCAATCAAGCACTCAAGTAAATCTTCCCTATTTTCTCTTATTTCTATGTCAATTATAGGGACAACACATTTATAAGTCTAAAGTACTGAAGTAGTAATTTATGAGTCACATTTTCCAAATTAAAAGCTAGGTCATTATTGTATTAGCTTATCACACATTGCATAATTCACACACCAGCCAACACATAGGGGAGAACTACATAAGTTTGAGGTCATCTTCAGAGTATTGGCTATTTAGGCAATGCTCATTTATAGAGGGGTCTTTGGGATGGTTCAACACTGTGTGCACACTAACCTATTTTTCCTATAGCCATTATGAAGATGAAGAACTAGGATTTTTCTATTTAACAAGAAGCAATAGTCTATGACCCATATCTAAATACAATAGAGTGAAGGTGACATAAACAATAACAAATATTCTATATTTACACCTGTGTCTAAGTTAGATAATAACATCAATACAACCATTCCAATTCAATGCAAGTGTCTACGACTATAGAGGTATAATACCAAAATTAGGTGACTGATCCATAATATAGATCTAATTTACCTTTTACTTGTTCTAAATCTTGATCTATATTAACATCAGAACCAACTATCTTATTTTCATTATTATTACAATATCTATCATAGTTGTACTTTTTATCTTTAGCATATCTCAGTGTAATAAATTTAGTATGTGTTTATTTTGGTTTTGTAATTAATTAGTCAACTTTAGAGATAGTCTACCATCATTGTGCCCTAGGTTATATCTACCCATTTAACCTTATATTCCCTAAACTAAATTTTAGGGTTAAACATTTGATGAACCTATCCTCTGGTCCCCACAAACCTTGGCTATTGATTTAGGGTTTATTGATTCTTTGTTTCTAAATTTTTATTTAACAAGAGTTTACAAGTTAAAAATATTATTTCATTTTATATCAATATGTTCAATATAGATGCACGTGTAGCTCATTTTATGTTACAACTTGTAATTTTAATGACAGTTTGCTATTGTACTATGCTAATCAAAGGTATCATCCATAAAAATAAGTAGGTTCATTAATATAATGAGAGGGTTTTAAAATGAAAACAACATTTAATCTCTGTTCATAATTCCTTTTATAATACTATAGAGCCAATATGTAGATGTTACCATGCCACAAAATCTTCCAATGATATTATAGCTAAAACTGTAATATGGGAATTGCTACATCATTCTTCTCATTATAAAGATATTTTTTTGATGCATTACGCATGAATTTTTTACCAAATAATGTGGAGCCTCCTTATGTGGATTTTTTGCTAAATTCCATAAAATGGATTGAACACAATATATTCTTTGAAAAGGGGGATCTACCACCTTAAGACCTCATAAATTATTGTTTACCATTATACATTCAAGTTGGTGTGTACAATAAAATTGTAAAAAGAGTCCTTATTGACAATTGTTTAGGGCTCAACATTTTCAACATATCTTAGATTTACTTGGCATTGGGCCTAATGATTTAGAACCTACCAATACAAGCATCAAAGGATTTGATAATATTTCATGACAAGTATTGGAACAAATAACATTGAAGATTATTGTGGGACCCCTACATTACCTAATTTGTGCCATATTATGCCGAATTATTTAAATTATAATATAATTTTGGGATGGTCTTAGATACATGAAATGTATGAAGTTCCATCTGCTTTGCACACATGCTTAACATTCAGCCATCAGGGATTTATTTACACATGTCCAATGGATACTAATCCCTTCAAACATTATGGAATCTTCTAAAAACAAATGATTCTAAGCCACAATCGTAAAAATCTAATTTTGGTTATTAATAATTTCTCAAATATGGATACAATAGGAAAGGTTTGGGCATACATGAGTACGCTATAACTCAACCCATTTCTCATATAAATAACACAACATCGCTTGATACACTATTAGAAAAACCTAAGCGACTTGTCTTAACCAATGCACCAAGGAGATAATTTACATGTTTACCTGAGTCTCCCATTTCATTACTCATATGGATTGTAGAGTGTCATCTTATATCTTTCCCTCATCCTTTAGAGGTTGATATGAGTAAACCTCTAACCAAAGGGTATGATGTGAATGCTTATTGTGACTATCACTAAGGCCCTTGGAATTATACAAACATAAGTTTTACCTTGAAGCATAAGATCTAAGACCTTATCGATGACCAAAAGATTACATTTGATGATCCTTCAAAAGAATTAGGTTCACAACTTGGTGATCACCAGAAACATAAAATATCTAACGATATTTTGCATATTTATCTTAAGAGGGAACCTATTGTTATTTGAAAAACATGCCCTAATTATTTCTATAATTAGGGAACCTCTTTTTAATTTTATATTCACTCCCATTTATGCTCATGGATTGTTGGTGTTAGCACTCTCAAGTTGCCTTGGTATATCACCTCAATTTGTGTACCAAACTAGGTTCCTCAACCATCATCATTGGATAGACCATGACCATGTGATAAACTTTTATATAAGACACTTAGTGTCTAACCAGAGTCTAGCCCTCCTAATTTACATTTTAAGTTTGGTTTACTTATCTCTTTAATCCCCTTCAAGGGGTCATCTCGATTTGCATGCCAGTTCAATCCATGAAACATATCCTATTGATACGACCAAGCTCATTCAAGTAATTTTGTATTTTACACTTTGTCCTTAGATGCATTCTACATGTACTTATGGCACTTGTAAAATCTCACTAAATTGGGTCACAATCTGGTCTTCCTTGGTTAAACTTGCCTCATTTTTTGAATCAATCTATCAAGTCAAATTTCTTATCTTTTGGTGTTAATATCGCGTTTTTATCCATTTTTTGTCTTCAGAGCTCAACTTGTCACTTTTTGATTGTAATCGAGGCTTTTGGAGTTGATTTGGTCTTAAATGAAAATCCTAAGTTCCATAGACCTAACTAAATTTTTTATGAGATTAGATCTATATTTTTAAATTTTCATTTTGTAGACCTAACCATAAATTTTTATGAGATTAGGTCTATGTTTTCAAATTTTCACTTTTTAGACCTAACTAGAAATTTTTATGAGATTAGGTCTATGTTTTCAAATTTTCACTTTCTAGACCTAACTAGAAATTTTTATGAGATTAGGTCTATGTTTTAAAATATTTACTTTTCACTTCATAGACCTAACCAAAACTTTTTATGAGATTAGGTCTATGTTTTCAAATTTTCACTTTCTAGACTTAACTAGAACTTTTTGTGAGATTAGATCTAGGATTTTAAATTCTTATTGTCTAGACCCAACCAAAAAAAATTATGAGATTAGGTCTATGTTTTCAAATTTTTATTTTCAAGACCTAACTGAAACGTTTTATGAGATTAGGTCTGGGATTGAAAATTTTGTCTTTTTAAGACCTAATTAGAACTTTTTATAAGATTAGATCTAAGAATTTGAAAACTTGAAAAAGTGAATTTAATAACCTCATTACACATTTTCAAAAATCCAAAAAGGTTTGGGAAGGCGTTTTGGAGCCCGAGTTAGTTTTTAGGCCATAACTTTCGCCTCGGGTGTCATTCTTTCAAACCATTTGAACCATTGGAAATATGATTCTACCATGAATGTCTTAGTACCTTTAGTTTAAATAAATTATGAATGTAAGATTAATTATGAACAACATAAATTTACTATTCAATTTGGGAGCTTTAATTTACTATATATATATATATATATATATATATATATATATATATATATATATATATATATCTTTCTTTTTGCAATTTGGAAAAGTGTATTGAGGGAAAGTAGCGTGACATCTAGTGAGATACCGGGTTGGTGGATGCATTATTAGTTACTTACTACCATTAGAGGGAATCATTTCCCCATAGAGATATCTTGTTCGATATATTGGCCCATTGGAGTCATTCCAAGGGTTGTCTTTTTGTTGATCCAAAACACTTAATGTCTTCCATCTTTTTATGGAATTTTAGTGTAATTTATCCCTCTCATTTTTACCCTACTATTATGCTGCCAAAATTTGAGCTCATTTAGATTATAAACAATTTTATCATTGTGCTACTCAAGTGGATCTATGGGTTATAATTAAAGTTTTGGAAGAAGATTATACTTTCCTGTGCATGCAACATGATGAATCTATGTTTCTCTTTCAAGTTTTGATCTCCTCATACTCTTGCACCTTCTTTGTACCTTTTTGTGTGAATGCTAGCTAATACATGGATTGGTTTTCTGGGTTGTTTACATCAAGTGGATCAAATTTATCTCTAATATAACAAATTTTTTCTTTCCTCTTACCCTCTCTTTTATTTTTATTTTTTATAAGTTATTGGATCTAGGGTGTGAATACAATCCATTATTATTATTTTTATCTTGACTACAAGATATTTTCCATTATTACAAATGCCTTGTTAAATGTTAATATAATGGAATAAATGAGCATAGAAATCAACCATATTAATGTTATATGAAAACCTTTTAAATGCTGATTTTTATCACATAAGTAAATCTTAAATGCAATCCATTTTAATGTCAATTTATATTTTAAGCAATTTATCCATTGTTTATTATGACATTTTTGAATCTCTAAATGCAATGGAATGAACCCACTTAAATCAATTATTTTCCTTTAAAGTAAAAACCTTGATCAAAATTGATTTTTATTCACATGGGTAGGTTGAAAAATGCTTATTTATTTATTTTTGTTGAATGATACTCTTTGATTTATTGGTGAATGAATGCATATGTTATCATTTTCAAATTTGTTCAAAACCTAACAAACAAACAATAAAACAAGCATTCTTCTCTAATTTGTTTGAGTACTAAAATATTGTTAAAATTTATAGAACCAACAAAGGCCCCTTATATGAAATAGTTTACAATAAACAAACTTAATGAGATCTAGTCCATCAAGACCTGATGGATATACACCTTGGAGAGATTATTGAATCTCTTTTCAGGAAAGGTTGGATGGTCCTCATCCCTACTAAGTTGGTATGCTAAGAAACCCATTAAAAAATTGGCACTATAAAGAGGGCACGAATGGATGTTTTTAACTTATCATTTATTTTTGGTCTTGTGGCCATCCTTTACACTTCTCCTACCACATTGCATGCTTGAAACACACATCAATAGATTGGTACTGAAGAAGGGCATGAACAATTTTTTAACTTGTCATTTAATTTTGGTCTTTTAGCCATCTTTTACACTTCTCCCACCCCATTGCATGTTGAAACACACATCAATCGATTGATGCTAAAAGGAGGGATGTCGATATTTTTTTAATAAAAAACTTAAATATGGACACTTTTAGGGGCTTTGCCCAAAATGATATTTTAGGTTTTAAGACTGTAAAATTAAAATTTAGAATGCACTAATGACTAATAATATTTGGCTTAGTGAAGGTTGATGCCCTATGAATATTTTAGAGCCTGCTCATAATTTTCCTAAGAATACTTATGAATTCTGCTCAAAATACACACATGGTGAGTTATTTAACCTTTTAGAGTTTTATTATGAAAATCTTATGTTCAGATTAAAGAGATGAGATGTATAAATCAATCAAATAAATATGCAAGAATTAAGTACTAATTTATTATGATTTTTACCTTTTTTAAATTTATAAAAATAGTAATAAATAGGGATAAATAGAGACTTATCTAAAAACTAATTGATGTAAATGATCTAGGTTATGAAAGTTGAGATCTAAGAAATTGTCTATGTCATCAATTGGATTCTAGTGTTCATCTTCTCACTGAACAGTAGTGCCATTTTTGTAGTGTTCTCAATATGGTGCTAATGTCCCCTTTATAGGACTATTCTTAGTTTTTTAGAGCATGTACACTCGTGTTTATATGTCATGTTCATGCATGCATGAAACTTATAGCTCTATGTTGTGCTTAGAAAAGCTAATTTAATATGTAAACCCTGATCCTCATTACAACTATGGCATGTGCAATAATTTTGTGTGTTATTAAGATGGACTAGACATCCTCAACACCCTGCTGTAAAGAGAGTTACTGACATACCAATACTTCGAATAGGGATCAACCCTGATGTAGTTCTCTTATCTGGTGCTTGATGTATGTGTAAGTGAATGCTAGAATGAGAGTGGCCTTAGATGATTTGAATGTGATTGAGATTTGAAATATTTAAAAAATAGGATTAGGGATAGTATATATGTTAGTATAGAAAAGTAGGGCATAATAGGGATCAAATACCTTGATTTTGCTTAACTTTGTCTTTGGCTTGAATAGATTTTGTATCTATTTTACATCTAGTGAATAGAGGTGAATTAGAATTGTATTTATAAGGTTTTTTTGATTGTGTGGATAATAAAATATGCTTAGACTAACCTTAAGAGGGCACATGTTTGAAAAATTATCCATTGGGAAGAGCTAGGGATAAGGATAGTAACATCTGACTGGGGACACTAGCACCATGTGGCTGTAATGTCCCAAATATGGTGCTAATGTCCTCTTTGTAGAATGCTAAGTAAGTTAGATTGGGATCTAATAAAATAGTCTTAGACTATGTTTTGACTGACTATAGATGAATTTGGTCTACTAAATGACTAGAAAAGTGTGTTTAATGTTCTAAGATAGGTCTAGGGCTAAGCTAAGAATAGGGTAATTCAAGTGACACTTTTAGCATCCAATTACTACTTTTAGGTGATTACAATGGGATTCAAACTACTGAAGAACATATTGAAGAATTTAAAGATGCTATTATCCAAACTCATATGCAACATGAGGATGTGGCTTGATGCCTATTTCCTTATCATTGGTGTATTGGTTTACTAGATGGATGTATTACCTTATGGGAAACCTTTGAAACTATATTTTTTGACCATTTTAGTGTGCCCACCAATCATGATACCTTGTTCTATGAATTTTCTATAGCCTGGAGGGAGCCTAATGAATTTATTAACATATTTAACATTCACTTTCATTAGTTATATAAGAGGTTCAAAGACCCATTCCTACAAATAGAAGCAATTTCAATTGAATTTTATCTCAAGACATTAGATCCCATAATTACCATGTTTATTTAGAGGACTCCATCTTCCCTCACCTCCTTGGTATTGACTTACCAATAAAATTTCACTATTAAACAATAATCAATGCCATATGGGTATGGTGTTGACCCATTTTATTTATTAGGATAACCAGGTGCTTACACCCAAAATCAATCAATTTTCTTAACCAAAAGGTAATCCATGAACCAATTTGTACCCTATAATCAAGCACTGCCTCAACCTTGAAACCAACCAATTCTCCCAATGAGAATCTTGCTTATTCATTTAATGCATATAATTGTGTCAATTCAACATTCAATCAATAGGTTGTTATGACTTGTCTTAGCAATCACACATATTTTAGTGATTTTGCTACTCAAATTCCATTTTTTATAGGATATCCTAATGAGAAAGGCTCGAACAAGTCTATGAGACCATGTTTATGTTATCACTTAGAAGTGCACCCTTGTTAAGAATGTGTACCTATTCTCAATTTCATTGATACAATAGAAAATATTCAAGGTGCAGGTCATTATAATTTGAGAGAATTTCTAGATAAAATGTTGGTTCTATTTGGTACACTCACATACTTCTATCTAAACTATTTAATTCTATGCTTTCTTGACTAGAAAAAGGGTATAAGGAGCAATACCAAAGCTAAAAATAGAAATGAAAATTGAAAATTGGGGTGATGAATCAATATTAAATTTAATTATGCCTATAATTAACACACTTTAGAAGATAAATAACTTACACACATTCACTTCATCTTCATACAATGACTCTTGTATAAGTATTTCACATAGAGGTCTTGATAGACACCTACATTAGCTTGGGAGGAATGAACAATGGTTGAATTCACTTCTAGATTAGGTAGAAATAAAACTTAGAAAATTTATATGACCTAAAATAATATTCATTTTATATATAAAGGTGATATATTCAGACATAAATATAAGAAAAATAATCATTCACTAAGTTCTATCAATGAATTAAGAACACACTTCATGAACAACTTGAAGATGGAGGAAACATTTAGCTCTTTATTGCTTCAAAGGTGAGGTAGTAAATTTTTTTGGTAGAGTTTAAATAATTGAAAATAATAATCATCCCTTAAAATCATTCAAAATTAATGTACATATAAAATAGAATAAGAGAGAGAGAGAAGAGAAGAACTTTTAGATGAGTCCACATGCAAGTCCTAGTTCACTCCTGCTTCAAATGAAAATTTAACTCAAAATATAAATCCACCTTAAAATAAACTTTTAATTTCACGTATTATCCCATGAAACATTTAATTTTAAACATTATTTCATGGAATATGGTGTGGTAGTATAGAGGGAGGCTATTCTTGCATGTTTGAAAAGTCAAAGGCTCTTCATGCATCTTGAATCTCGAGTTAACTTGCCGTGATCTTGCATAATTTTTTTGATATTATTTAGTTAAATATTTTTTGGTATTGATTTAACTCCTATTTATCTTTAATTTACTGACATTATCTTGACATCATATATGGATTTTAACTTCACTTATCTTGACTTGCAACTTTGACAAGCTTGTTGAATGCATTGTGAGAGCTAAACACTTTATGGATATTCATAATTGGAATAAATAAGGAGAAAAATAATTATTTTAACATAATAAAAATGGTTTCATAGATTTTAAAACAAAATTTTAGCTCCAAAATCCATGTACAATTCCAAAAAACACCATTTTATGCTCTATGATGCTCTCTTATTCTCAAGAAACCCTGATTTGGATTGGGGGGTCTAAAATGAGTTCCACACCTGAAAAAATAGTTATCATATGATTTTTGGATAGAAATAAATGTGGAAGACCTGAAAATTTTGTAAAATATCCAAAATTCTTCACCAAACTCTCTAAGAAAAATTCACAAAAAAGTGCCTGCTTGCTGGCCTGGGGATGATCTGAAGATGTTTTTCAATGAGATGAGCATATTTTGAATTGATTTTAATTAAATTATTATTTATTTATACATTTAAATATATTATTCACACTATAAAATCAATTTTTTCTATTTTAAGGACATGAAACACAAATTTCTAACTCCATTTATGAGCAAAAAAATGAAGAAACCTTCATTCCCTTCATGATCAGACATGTATATTAAAATTTTATCTCTCATAATGTATATTAAGGAAATTAGAAAAAATTTAAAAAATTAAATTACATAAAAATAAATCCATATATAAATTTTGAATTTTTTTCATTCAATTAAACTCAAAATATGCACTTTTGGTGTTGACTACCTTACCCAATTTCATTCTTGAACGCTTATAGGTCTGTGTTTTGCCTTTTTTTTGAGTTTTATGAGGCATAAATAAATAATTATTTTTTAATTATCATATTTAATAACTCATATTATTATTATAATAATTTTATGTTCTTAAACAATCACTTAAACCTCTCAAAAAGTGCATTTTCTAACTCTCTCTTGCTTACTTAAAACCTAGATGCTTGATCCTTTGCCTTTATCCATCATTTTCCATGAAATTTTAATTTATGAAGGTGTATAAATGTCCTACATTTCACTTTATTTTTAAATAAATAACTCAAAAATACAAACATATTGTTTAAAACCTAGCAAATGAGGGTTTAAGAAGGGTTTTAGAGCACCTATTCATCTTAACAATTGTTCATAAATTTAAGCCACTGTAACCTAAAAATAGTGAATGGAATATTTAGATAATATGGGATAAAAAATCCTCCAAATATTATTTTATCCAACTCCTCTTCACCTTCATGTACCAAGCATCTAAAAATTGCTTTCACTCTCTTGCAAATAGCTAGTTAGAGGTATAAAAGAAACCTTTGTTAAAATTTGGACTTGTGAATTTTTATTGAGCATGATTTTTGCCTGATTAATGTTTTATGATTATTTTGATATATTTTTATACCTTTAATCAATGAATTAAGTCTTCTTCAAAACCTGCACATAAGTAACTTTGACCAATGGTGGCAAAATTGTTAACAGTTTTCAAGCGCACAATTTGGGCATGATGGATGCAAAAATGATATGAATGCTGAAGAAATACTATTGGAAAATAATATATCATTCTATAATAATGATCCAATCTCTAATATTAGTGATGAGAATGAGTCAGATGATAAATAAGGAATAGTTGTTTCAAGTGACCTACTAGCTAAAAATCAAAATATTACTGAGTTATCCACACAAGAAGAACTAGAAACCTCTTGTAATCAAAGAGAAGATGGAGTTGAAGAATTATAAAAATTAGATGAATAAGATGCATGATATATATATAAAACACTATTAACATATGTTTTTTTCTTAACTTTATCAAATTTATTTGATATGATCAACAACTCATTTGTAGCAATTTGACTCCCATTATGTCATTAGAGATGGATGAAATAGAATAAAATAATGATAAAATTGTGTTATGGGCTTTACACTTAGTTTTAATTGACTAAGTATTATTCATGCATCTAATATAAAGGAATAAACCAATGAGATAGTGCACTAACATATCACATGAGTAATGACCTCGTGCACCCACTTGAGGCATGCATCCTAGACTAGTTCCCGTCGGTTCTATTGTGCGATGGTGGATAAACAACTCTATTTACACTTAGGTGCTTGGATTAATTACATTATTCATAATTAATACAAATATCATATTAGAGTTATCCATTTTATTTTTTCAATACATTCTAGGTTCTTCTAATTATTACCATAGAAACAGATCAAGACATTAGAATTCGTAGACAAAAGTAGCGATTCTATTCATTTCATTTAAAGAAGATTAAAAAGATATTTTAATAGTATTTATTTAGTATTCTCTCTTTATCTATCTACACACACACATACACATACACATACACATACACATACACATACACATACACATACACATACACATACACATACACATACACATACACATACACATACACATACACATACACATACACATACACATACACATCCCTTTCTAAATAAAATTAAGGGGTGTTTATACATAATCCAACCCCTCTTAGGTTACATCATTAATAAAAAAGAGATAACTATCCAATGAGCGTTTCAAAAAATAAGTCGTGGCAAGTGATTACAATAATATCCTTTTGACTTGGGCGTAACAACTCCTATATACTCTATATGCTAGATATTCATGTTCATGCTCCTACTCCCCCGTGAACCAGTGTTAGATTCACACTTGGTTAGTTTTTGATGATTCCATGAATTGCTTCATAACCACCTCTACTTCTTGTGCCCTTGTCCAAGTCTTGCACTTTTGTCTAAGTCTTGCATCCTTTGTTCCTCATTGTATGTATCTTTATCTCCCACAACTCACTCTCCTACACCAAGATCCTCCACACCCTTCTTGTTAAGGTGTGGAGCTAAAAGCTTCACCAAATGAGTGAGTGCAGAAGTTGCGAGAATTACATAGTCACCGGCGTTGGTCAGGAGCGACCGATGTTGGTGAAGATTCGACTAGGAGATGCTGGCGTCGATCATATATCAGCTGATGTCTGTCACAGGCAGACAGGCAGGGACCTACGTCAGTCACCTGTGCGTCCAGAATGCTATTTTCATGGACAAAACAGACTGTTTGCATGATAGAATTAAGTGTTAGTCTTAAGTCCGCATCTCTATCTTTAGTAAGACTATTTTTGAGCCCTTGATTAAGAGGTGCATCTAATGGTTGTGATTGTATGCTCATGATCCCTAAAGTTATATAATAATGATAGATCTTCATAGCTTATTGGTAATTGTAAGTGTAACAGTATTGAACATACATGTATATGTGAATCAATCCAGGTTGTTGGAGTTGACTGTAATTGAGAGAGAGAGAACTCTTGAGAGAAAGAGATCTGTACATCTGAGAGAGGTGTGAAAGAAAATAAGTTTCTTCAATTGTATTCCTTCTGTAAAGAGTTTAATACAAATTTTCAGGGTGGTTTCTTGTATCTCTTATTGTTTGCTATTTTTTGATTCTAGTTACTTATCATTCTAGTTAATTTCATGTTTTATTGCTTTCACATAGTAATCAACTTTGTTGGTTGATCCCCAACAAGTGGTATCAGAGCTTAGGTTGACTAACAGGTGTTTCAGATTTGGTTAGTGTGTATTGATTACAGGGGGTAGTCACAGGGATTTGTATTTGAGTGGGAGAAGCAATGGCAGAAGAAAGTAAACTGAGAATGGAAAAGTTTAATGGAAAGAATTATCAATTATGGAAAATGCAAATAGAGAATTATCTGTATCAGAAAGATCTATACTTACCGTTAGGTGGAGTTTCAAGGAAGCCCACAGACATGGAAGATGAAGAATGGGAAGTTCTTGATAGAAAGGCTCTTGGATCTATAAGATTGAGTCTGGCATCTACTGTGATATCTAATTTATCACAGGCAAAGTCAACGATAGAGTTAATGACTACTTTAGCAAATTTATATGAAAAACCTTCAGCTTCAAATAAGGTATATCTTATGAAGCAGTTATTTAATTTGCAAATACAGGAAGGTGGATCTATATCTAATCATCTAAATGATTTCCATCGAATTGTAAATCAATTAAATTCAATCAAAATAGTGTTTGATGATGAAATTTAGGCTCTTTTAATATTATGTTCTTTGCCTAAAAGCTGGCATAGCTTGGTAATGGTAGTTAGTAATACTGCATCTGCTTCAAATATTTTAAAAGTAGATGATGTTGTTAGTGTAATCTTGAATGAAGAAATTCGCAGGAAAAGCATAGAGGAAACATCAGGGAATGCTTTAAGTTTTGAGAGCAGGGGAAGGCATAAAGAGAAGAGCAAGAAAGGGAGATCAAGGTCTAAGTCAAAGATGAGAGGTAGATCCAAATCCAGAAATGGCAGGGAGCCACAATGCTAGAATTGTGGAAAGATAGGGCACATAAGCAAAGATTGCTGGTCAAAACCTAAACAGGACAATCATCATGAAGGTAAAGAAGAAGCAAAAGTTGTAGCTATTGCACAAGATGCTCTTATATTCTCTTTGCATAATAATATAGAATCTTGGGTTTTAGATTCTGGTGCCTCTTTTCATGCTACCCCTAATAGAGAATATTTTAGTGACTATGTCCATGGAGATTTTGGAATAGTTTATTTAGGGGATGATGAGCCTTGTAAAATTGTTGGCAAAGGAAAAGTGCAGCTAAAAATGCAGAATGGCAACACATGGGTGCTGAGAGATGTCATGCATGTTCCCAGCTTGAAGAGGAATTTGATTTCTGCAGGAAAGTTAGGGGATGAGGGTTGTACAGTAACTCTCACAACTGAATCTTTGAAGGTGACCAAGGGTGCACTTGTATTGGCCAGAGGTAAGAGAGTAGGTACTCTCTATTTATGTAATTGTATTACTAATAATTCTCCTTTTGTATTATCTACTTCAGATGTGGATGCAAAGTCTTGGTACTCTAGGCTCGGCCACATGAGTGAGAAGGGAATGCCTATTCTTAAGTCAAAAGGTAAGCTTTCAGATTTGAAAAGCATAGATCTAGATTTTTGTGAGCACTGTATTTTTGAAAAATAGAAGAGAGTGAGTTTTCTTAAGACTGGGTCAACAAAGAAGAAGCATAAGTTGCAGCTTGTTCACACAGATGTGTGGGGGCCAGCTCAAGTTGCTTCTATTGGAGGATCACAATACTTTGTCTCTTTCATTGATGATGTTACAAGAAAGGTATGGGTCTATTGTATAAAGAAGAAATCTGATGTTTTTGACACTTTTAAGATTTGGAAAGCTATGGTTTAGAATGAAACAGGCAGGAGATTGAAGTGCCTGAGATCTAACAATGGTGGTGAGTTCTGCAGCCACAAGTTCAACTAGTATTATTATATGCATGGAATACGCAGGTAAAGGATAGTTCCAAGGACACCTCAACAAAATGGAGTTGCTGAAAGGATGAACAAAATAGTAATGGAGCATGCAAGGTGTATGAGATTGCATGTTGGTTTTCCCTTAGAGTTTTGGGCAGAAGTTGTGGATACTGCAGTTTACCTGATTAACAGAGGACCCTCTACAGCTTTGGATGGTGGAATTCCATAAGAGGCATGGATAGGTAAAAAGGTAGATCTCTCATTTCTTAAAGTTTTTGGTTGTGAAGATTTTGTGCATGTTGATAAGAAAAATAGAAAGAAGCTGGATGCTAAATCTATGAGGTGCACATTTATTGGTTATGGCTCTGATGATTTCGGATTTTGGTTTTGGAATCTAGGAACTAAAAAGATAATTAAGAGCCGTGATGTTGTTTTCAATGAAAAAGTGATGTATAGTGATCAGGTCAAGAAGCTAAATCAATCTGAGCAGAGCAATGGAGAATTAGACGAGGTGACGGTCCAAAATGAGCTCGTGGGAAAGAATTATCACAGACAGGAAAACACAGAGACCAACATCGGTCAAGCAAGAACCGACATCGGCAATACAGGAACCGATGTCGGTCATACAGTGACCGATGTCAGTCAGGTAGGAACCGACGTTGGTCATGTGGAATCGATGTCGGCTAGTAACAGGGTTGGAAGTGATCGAGGTCGGTCACTGTCAGAGAATTTGGGTGGACAGTGTGTTGTGAATGAGTCTCAGATGCCCATCAGGAGGTCAAAAAGGGTAAGTAAACCTCCAATTCGATATTCCCCTTCATTATTCTATTTATTGGTTACTGATGGTGGAGAACTAGAGAGTTTTGATGAAGCAATACAGGTGGAATCCAAGAATCAGTGGGAGCTAGGCATGAATGAGGAGATTGATTCCTTGAAAGATAACCAAACATGGGATTTGGTTGAGTTGCCAGTGGGAAAGAAGACATTGAAGAATAGATGGATCTACAGATTGAAGGAAGGTGAGAATGGATAGATGAGATATAAGGCCAGATTGGTAGTGAAAGGATTTACATAGAAGATAGGTATTAGAGGATGGTGAGTTGAAGCTGGAGAAGATCCATACAGATAAGAACCCTGCTAATATGTTAACCAAGCCGGTAACAAAGGAGAAGTTGAATCTTCATTAAAATTTTGTTGGTCTTCATGATTGAGTTTAAAGATGGAGGAGCTAGAAGATGTTGCTGTATAGGTACTGGTGCAACTGTTTATCTCCAAGTGGGAGATTGTTAAGGTGTGGAGCTAAAAGCTTCACCAAATGAGCGAGTGCAGAAGTTGCAAGAATTACACAGTCACCAGCATCAGTCAAGAGTGACTGACATCGGTCAGGAGTTGACTAGGAGATGCCGACGTCAGTCATATATCGATCGACGTCAGTCACAGGCAGACAGGCAGGGACCGACGTCGATCACCTGTGCATCCAGAATGTTATTTTTGTGGACAAAATAGAATGTTTGCATGATAGGATTAAGTGTTAGTCTTAAGTCCGCATCTCTATCTTTAGTAAGACTATTTTTGATCCCTTGATTAGGAGGTGCATCTAATGGTTGTGATTGTATGCTCATGATCCCTAAAGTTATATAATAATGATAGATCTTCATAGCTTATTGGTAATTGTAAGTGTAACAGTATTGAACATACATGTATATGTGAATCAATCCAGGTTGTTGGAGTTGATTGTAATTAAGAGAGAGAGAACTCTTGAGGGAAAGAGATCTGTACATCTGAGAGAGGTGTGGAAGAAAAGAAGTTTCTTTAATTGTATTCCTTTTGTAAAGAGTTTAATACAAGTTTTCAGGGTGGTTTCTTGTATCTCTTATTATTTGCTATTTTTTGATTCTAGTTACTTATCATTCTGGTTAATTCCATGTTTTATTTCTTTCACATAGTAATCAACTTTGTTGGTTGATCCCCAACACTTCTCTCCAATGCCTCTCTTTTACGACTTTATCTTATGTGCCATGCTCTTTCATGCTTTGGCTCCAGAACCCTTAGAATATATAAATATAAAATCTTAGGGTCCAACATCATGCCTACTAAATCGATAACCCATTCCTCATAATGATCATTTTCCTCATATAATAAAAACTTGGGTCCCACCTGCTACACTTAACACTTAATATTCTCCCATGGGTTGAGGTCCATCTAAAGATTGGAAGTAATGACCTCCACCTTGCCTTGTAGTCAATTCACCTCCTCGAGTTACTCTAAAAATTCATTTGTTGGAGCTGTCAAAATCTCAAGTTGAGAAGTTACAACCTTGTGGGCATCCTTGAGTGACCGAAATTTCACCAAAACTTGACCTCAAAGGGCTAAAAATCTAACATTAATCTCTTACCAATGGGAACTTATTCACTTTTCCAGTTCCTCTACATCTTGGAACACATTTGCACATTGGGCCCTATCCTTGATATTCAATGCATGCTCAGATAATTGTTAATGCTATTGTTCCTTAGGCTAGATTCATGTTTGTAAAAAATTATTTATCCATTCCATGTTTTAAAAGACCATATTAGCGATTGGAATAGTAGTGCCCAATTTGATAAAAAAGGTTGCATATATGTTTATGGCCTTTGTAAATTGCTCTATTGCCCGAAACTTCTCCTATTGAGGATTCACCTAGTTTTTGTATTTCTTGAGTAAAAGGTCTGTGAGAACCTCCGAATTATTGATGGCTTCATTGGTTATAGGAATTCCATCAACAAGTGTTGGCTCAATCTTCAAAATTATTTGACATAGGCCTAGTGTCCTAAGTCAAGATGCTTCAACTACATCTTGTTGTCATTTGAGTACTTTGATTTATTCTTAAAGCGCGCACCTTTTCTCATGCTCTTATTTGTACATTCAGACAACCTCTCGATGTTTATGGTGAAGCTTGCCAACATAATTGATATGAAGAATGTTTTTCCTAGTAACCTTTAGGGCAAACTTTATTAGGGATATCCTTGTTTGAGCTGCAGATCATTTAAGGGGATCCACCCAAAGAACATTTAGAATATTTGTTATCTATGGGCTTAAATCAATGCTGGTTGTTGGGAGCTCAAAATGACCTTCATCATTGTGTATATCCATAGCAAAATATAACTCTCACTGAATTTATACATTGGATTCATGTTCAGGGAAGTAATCCCACATACAATTGCTTGTCAAGAATATATTTATGGAATAGGGTATGAGTGGGAAGGTCATTATTACCCACATTTGTCTATTGTTGATGTTCTTCTATTTCTTACATAGGTTCCTTGCCCTTTTGAGGGTCATGTTCTATATCTATGATTTTGGGGCTCTTTTCCCATTATTTACTAGTATTGATGCCAAGGTCCTTTGCTTTGGGGGATATCCCTCTTCCTTTTTATTCCTCAAAAGGCTTTGGACTTTTAAGGTCTATTTATGGCTCTTCAACAATAGACTATTATTTATTTGGATCAAGAGTGGGTTCATTTTTAGGCTGCACTTCTGGTGATGCTTCACCTGGTTTAGGGATCACCACTTTGGGCATTGAAAACTCTAGCCTCATTTGGGCACCTAGTTATGAATTAATGATGTCATACTTTTGTTTTATAGGTAACCCATGGGATCTTGTTGGTGATAAGGCTTGCCTTTGTGGTTTGGGGGTGGCCCTGGGATTTTCCTCCTGTGTCCTGGTAGAACTAGTGGCTTCAAGCTAAGGGTGGAGAGGTTATTTGTTTGCCTCTCGACTTCCTGATGTTTTCCTCTATGACTTGAACATATAGAAAACCAACTAAATTTTTCATTGCATGATTATCTTGAAAGGATTAATATCGATTTTAACTAATTCATGCCACTCTATATATGCATCTCAACACCAATATTGTTAGCATCAATGATCATTATGTGTGTATCTACAATGTGATTAACAAAAGCCATGAAATATTTTGCAATAAAAGCATAAGGCAACTTGAGCTCGCTTGACAAGTTATCAATGATCTCTATCCAGATTTGTGTGAGTGAATAATGTTTCTTAACAATAAATTTAATGTATCTTCCCATCTACATGAGAAAATCCTTGGGTATGAACTATTCATTCCCAAAATCTTTCTTCATCCCTTCAAACCAACCCTTCTTCATCTTATAGGAGGGTGTGATGGTGCATGAACATGTAATTGGTTAAACCTCTCAACAGAGGACTTATGTTTTGGTGGGTAAACCCTCTTCAGTTCTTTACCAAAATAATCATTGGATACTAATCTCATCAAAGTCAATTAAAAGCAAAATTGGTCCCCAAGGAAACTTGTGGTTGGGTAATCAATGCACATTATCTACATCTTCTTTAATTATGTTAGCAAAGTACTGGGAGTAATTGTATTTGGCCCCCTTGGCCACTTGGCTTGTGACATAGAGGTGGGCCATATCCACCTCCTTATACCTATCCATGCCCCCTAACTTAGTCATGGGCAAGCAATTAAATACTCAAATGGTAGGATTTGAAAGACTCAGAATATACATGACATGGCTTTCTTTCTTGTACTTCAACATTGTTATTTTATCAATCACATTTTGATCATTAAGATCTACACTGACATCAGCCCTTGAACATAACAACCCTATTAATTTGATGATACATTAAGGGGTAATCATACTTTTATGCCCTTAAAAGTAAATATAATCCTCATAGATGTGCGAAATTAGAAAACTAATTGCCTCCTGAGGTTTATCGAAGTATGGCAGTTGGAATTTTTGAGGCATGCTCACATCTTCCAATAAATTGTAAATTGTGAGATCATAAGTGACCTCATTTCTTGTGTTTTGATGCTCAACTTGGTAGTCACACTATAAGTCACTCTCATTACTAGATTGGTGATGATTATAATCAAGTACTTGACAAGTGAAACTTTAGATTCCATATTATCCATTTGCAAGACTATATCAGGGTACCACATTTCTTCTATTAGAATTGGAGGTGGAGGTGATGTCATAAGAGTTGTATTTCTTATGCACGCCATTTCTAGTGCCTACTTGACAAATGTCTCTTATATCAAATTTGTCAAGTTCTTGCGTTGCATGTCATGTACACCATAACCTTCTTCCTGGATGAAAACAAGACTACCTTCTATACCCTGACACTCCTATTCTTTATGGATGACAGGTATTGGATCTCTTCCCCTGCTTTTCTACTTTGGTCATATCAACAAAAGGGGCCCCAGAGGTTAATGTGTAGTTGATTAATTCTCCCAAATGAATACATTTTGTTGCCTTTTTCCAAACCCAATATACTTTAGCCTTGTTGTTTTAACATTTTCCAATGACGGACGTAGTATCTATAACCTGCAACTCTCTTTCACACACTACTATAGTCATGTTTCCATCCATATTTTCTTGAATACACTTTGCCTCAACCTCCACTTCAATTTTGACACTAAAATTTTATAAATACACCTTATTTTTTGCTTGTTCATGCTTGTTTTTAGTTCTAAAATCATTAGAAGTTTTCAATAATAAAAATGAAAATGAGAGGCCTCTAATTCTTTTATTTATAGGAAAATTGTTTTACATTAACTATCTATCCACACTGCCATCCATCACTTCATAAATTAATGCTTCAAATGGTATGCCATGGCATCCATTTGACACGCTTGCCATTTATGACACTACTTTGTCAATAAATGAAGATCCTATCCTTCCATTGAAAGTTGTTGCACCTTTCCCATAATTCATGCCAATTATAACAAAAATTTCTAATTTCAAATTTTATTCATGAGAACTACCTTTTCATTTTAACCCATATTCATTGTTGTTCCCAAAATCTGTCACTCATTTTTGGGACAACATATGAACCATTTTGATCCTGTAGGCCAAAATCCTCTCTTCCCTTCTCAAAAATTGTTTTGAGTATTCAAATTCTCTATTTTTCAAGCTTTTTCAGATTTCTACAGACTCTGTAGGCTTGAAACTATGGACTCTACAGGCTTGAAACTATGGACTCTGTAGGCTCATTTCTACAGACTCTACAAATATGTTTCTATGGACCCTTTCAAAGCTCGAGAGACTTAGAGAAAACTATGGAATCTACAGGCTTGAAACTACAGACTTTACAGGATGAGTTCTATGAAATCAAATCTACAGACTCAAAACTATGGACTCTATAGGTTAGTTTTTGGTTTCTATGGACTGGGTGCTACAGACTCTGCAGATACATTTCTATGGACTCTACAGGTTCATTTCTATGAACTCTGCAAGAAAGAAATGAGCTCTCGACACTTAGGTATTTTCAATCATTCAGTTCAATTTCAAAAGCCTGAAGGATAAGTGCCCTTGCAGAGGGCACTTCAAAGCCAAGAGGACCCTTGCAAATTTTCTGAAAGGCAACCTTAGAGGTCAAACAACCCTTTCAGAGCGCAGGCAAGGATCAAATGGACCATTTCAAAGGCCAAAAGGAGCAAAGGAATTCCTTTGGAAGGATTTCTCGTGGGAAAAATGCTAAGGCAATTCCTTCGGACAAAAAGTCTGAAGGAATAAGCCCAACTGAAATCCCAATGGAAAGTGAAAGCAAGCGAGAAAGAAACGTGAGGGAAAATTTCCTTCAGACATTTTTTCCAAAGGAATTGGAGTCTAAAGGAATTGAAGCCTAAAGGAATTGGAGCCTGAAGACCACTCGAAGGACCCTGAAGGGTAGGTACCCTTGCAGGGGGCTCTTGCCAAGCAAAATAGACCTTTCTCAAGACCCTAAAGGGTAGGTCCCCTCTGAGAAGGATCAAACAACAAAGTCAAAGGAATTGCCAAGGAGGATGATGGGCTCAAAGATGTCAAAGTTGAGCATCAAAAACTAGTCATTGGGATCCAAATGTCTGGTGACGTCCCCACAGACGTCAAATTTGTGGCAATGAAATAGCCATTGATCTTTAAAGGCTTGAGCACGAACCCGAATGCATTTAAAGGCCAAAATGCCAAAGGGAAGAACTACTGGGAGAAGGATCTGAAAGAGCTAGAAATGCTAAAAATATAGCCCTGAGAGCTCAGATTCTTGGAAAAGACAAAACCAGGAAGAGACAAAGAGGGAAATATCTATGCAGTAGTTATTCTAGTAGCTAGAACAGTCTGCAAAGTAGATTTTTGAGATTACAAACATTAAAGGCATGCCCTATTTGTCTCCCTTGGAAAAAAGGTGAAATGGACTGCTGCTCAAATATCAAGTGACAAACCAGATGACCCAGACCCAAGAGGAGACATTTGAGATGACTTAGCATGCCATAGTTAAGGTAGCTGCCCTATTTTTCATCATGGTCCTTTGACAAATTGAAGATGCATTCAAAGCATTGAATGCAACATGGGTCACTCCATGGAACAAAGTGCCAAGCCTTTTTTGGCTGCCATATATTTTAAACTCTTGTTTTATGCAAAGGGAGACTTTTCCATTATAGAAGCGAAACTCTACCAAAATTGAGAGGTGATTACTGAGACTTTGAGCTCAGATTGTTCATCATATTTCTTTGTTTGAATGAGAAAGCAAGTTAATTTTAGACTTTGTGCTATTATAGCTTGTGTCATTTTAGGAGATTGTTCTTATGTCTATTTATTGAATGCGTTCTTCTCCATTTTATTGAAATAAGTAGAACTAGTGAAAGTAATCAGGAAGGTATCCTGAAGCCAAATGTGAGAAGACTTTGTGCTGATTACAATTGCCTTTAGTGTGTTTGTCTATTTTTTGTTTCTATGTAAAGGACCTTGGGATGACTTTGTGCCCTCATTGTCCTTCGTATTTCACTCTTGGAGAGTCGAGGTGGAGACTTTGTGTTACATCTCAGTCTGCTAGTTATTACATTTTTTGTTACTAGTTACTTGTCACTACCTGAAAAAACTCCTGTTGTTTTCTGCAAGATCACTCCTGAAAGAAGTGAAGTGCCTTTAGTGTTTTCACTAGGATTTTCTCCTTTGTTTGTGAACATCATCTCTAAAAAAAGAGAGATGGATGATGTTATCCTACCCTTGAGTGTTATTTTTTGCTTATATATATAGTATATAGCTCCTCATATTTATAGGGAACCTCCCCTTGATGAGAGGAGAGAATTGTCCCCTTTTGATGTGGTAAACTTGCACATCTGGCCAACTAATCTCCCTTACTGTGGTTGATAAGACCTATTTTTCTCATCAGTTAGCTTATTGACAAAATATTCACCCAATAATTTTTTGGCGACTCCGCTGGGAAAAGAACAAGCAGTTTGAAGCCTTAAGCTTCAAGCTAAAGCAAGACCAGTTCTTTTCTATTATTTTTTATTATACAATCTAGCAACTCCATGCTATACAAGAAGCCAGAGAACCCAAGGTGTTGTTGACCCTATTTTTGAGTTGGTGTAGCAGGCCAATTTTGATTTGTTCCCTCCCCAACTTCAAGTTCAACGATCTAGGAGTGTTCTTCCTACCCATACGAGGTCACCAACACAAGGCAGAGCTTCCTTTTCTATTGTTAGCAGAGCAATGCCTATACATACACCATCCAAATTTGTTATCCCCCTTTTTCATAATCAAATCATGGCAGCTCAAGGCCCTTAGGGTAAGTCTTTTGGTCCGCTCAATCTTACTCCACCTCTACATGAGCTTCCACGCATTTCAACTAAGAATTTCCCCTAATTATTTGGTGATGGAAAGGTTCATCCTGATGAACACATTGTAGCCTTCAGCATATCCTATGGCATTATAGGTGTGGAGTATGAAGACATAGCAGTCAGGCTATTCATAGAGACACTACAAGGTGCTGCTACAGATTGGTTCTACCATCTACAAGCTCGGTCAGTGACTAATTGGGACACTCTTAAAGCTAAATTTGAAGCCAGGTTCAAGCCTATAGAAGATGCACATGCCTTGCTGTCACAACTTACACAGATGAAGAAGGAGCCTCATGAGCCTATGAGGGATTTTATAGCAAAGTTTGACAAGTTGAGGAACCAAATTTCTGCCATTGCTTAGCCCACACTTGAAAACCTTAAATGCTTCTTCATCAACTCACAGCTACCTGAAGTGAGTTTTTTAATGAGACGAGCTGGCCACATAGACCTTGCTACTGCTTAGGATTTGGCTACTAAGGTAGAAGATGACCTTATCTTGGTAGGAAAGATAAGGAGAGATCCTAACAAAGGTAAAGCCTCTTCATCTTCTGAATACTCACCTACAGCCACCACTGATCCAATGATGTAGAAGCTGGAAAATGAGTTTCTAGCTCTTAAAAAGTAAATGAGACAAGGAATGTCATCTGCTCCTTCATACAAAGATGTACCAAGGAGGACATTCCCCAATCAGTCATACCAAGGCAATGTTCCAAGAATCAAGGGCAACCAAATCATCTTCCTCCCCCATAGGGAAACCTTACCATTGAAGCACCTCCAACCAATTCAACAGTTGGATATCTTGAAGCAAAATCAAATTTAGCCTTCCAGTCTAAGTTAAACCTAGAAGACGATGCTAATCTCTTCATAAATGAAGAAGAGGAATTAGATGGTGACTCCAACATTGGTTTCCTAAATTACCAGTATGAACCCAGAAGTGAAGGTAAAGCAGCTAAGGGATCATATGCTATGTTCACCTGATCTAAGAATCAGTCAGCCTAGCAAGCTAATAAAGAGAAGACAGAGAAGTGACCTTAGCCAACAATTTCAATTGCTAAGCATGGAACCACTCTGCCTTTCCAGCCAAAAGACCCGGTGATTGCAAGAAAGGTAAGTACCTCAAACATCCCTACACCTTCTACTTCAAATTTGTAGACCAATCCTTCCCCTCCAAAAAATCAAAAGGATGAACTCCCATCCTCTATTCTTAGTTCATTTTAGACATTTGACATAATTGACCATATAAAGAAAACCAAAATTTAAATGTCTGAATTTTTATTTATGTAGTCTAACCCTGAGCAGTTGGATAAGTTGGTTCAATATGTAAAGAACCAAGCCATCCCTATAGGACAATAAATTCCAAAGGTAACTCATGATCCTCTTAAGAACACATCCACCAAGAATAATCTTGTCATTACTCCTCCTGCTACTCCTGGAAGGACTGAACCGTTCTATGTCTCCCTGTTGATAAATGGACATCAGCTGAATAATTGCATCATTGATTCTAGAGCTTTAGACAATGTCATGCCTACCAAAGTAGCAAAATCCCTTGGTCTTACACTGACCAAGACATTTGGGAGATGTTTCTCCATGGAGAACAAGCAAGTGCCACCACTGGGATAAATTAAGGACACCCAATTTGCATTTGCACTATTTCCAGACAAAAGAATCAAGATGACTGTCCTGGTGGCTGATGTCCCAGCATCATACAACATCCTTTTTGGGTGAGATTTTTGCAAAGATGTTGGTGGTGAATTAAGCATGGACCTTTCTGAGGTGAGGATCCTAGTCAAAGGTGTTATGCAAAGATTGCTCCCTGAGAAAGAAGCAAAATACGTGGTCACTCAAATATCAGCGCCTAAAGCTCAAATTCTATTTGAGTCTTTAGGCATGGGTAACTAATTTTTATCCATGGAGGAAGTCCATGAGACATCTGATGAAATTCTCAAATGTGTCAACCTAATAATTAGTTTAGATCAAACATCAGAAGGATTGGTGGAGCGCAGTGCAAGTGTAGAAGAATCTCCCCCTCCAAACGAAGAAGAGTCTAAAGAAAAATCAGTGTTTGATGAGGTATGGATTCTAAAATTCAAAGGCAGCTGCTCATCAACTAGTTCAGGAGGTAGGATTGTGTTGATATCTCCTCAAGGAGATATTTTTCCTTTTTCATACAGGTTGTAGTTCAACAACACCAACAACATAGCTGAGTATGAATCTCTATTGCTTGGATTGAAGGCTACTCGAGATAAAGGCATTAATCTCCTTCATGCCAAAGGAGATGCTGAACTGGTGGTTTGTCATGTAAGAAACCTGTATCAAACCAAAAATGAGAGATTATGCCACTACCGCAATCTAGTCTAGGATCAAATTAAAAGCTTTGATGCTTTTAACATCTCTGCCATACCCAAGGAATTCAATGACAGAGTTGACGCATTAGTAGTTTCAACAACTCTATTGGTTCCTCACCTAGACTTTAAAGGAGATAAGTACACTATTAAGCTGGTCTTTCGACCAAGTTTACCTGATAATGCAGTCATTGGTAGGTGTTTAAAAATGACAACCAAATCATTGCCTTTTTAGAGTAAAAATATAGCTTTAAAAAGCTTCATTTCAAAGGCAGTGAGCCTCATAGGCTTGAACCAGCCCCTGAATCAAGTGCAGATGTAGGTGAAGAGTTCCTGCAACTTAAAGAGAATAAAATCCCAAAAGGCCTGGTTTCCTTTGAGAAGCTGTTTGACAAACATGACAAATTTATCAAACAACAACAAATGGATTCAAGCTCCTCCCATGAGTTTGATCAGATGAATTTGGATACCAAAGAAGATCCCAAAATGGTGAACATTGGAAAATGTTGCACTCTAGAAGAAAATTTAAAGTTCACTGCTCTGCTCAGTCAATACATAGATGTCCTAGCATACTCTTATGATGATTTGAAGTCACTCAGGCCTAAAGAAATCCACCATGACATTCCTCTCAAGAGTGATTCAGTTCCTTACAAGCAAAAATCTAGGCAGTATAATTCAAAAATATCAAGTACTATTCTGTCTGAGATACAAAAAATGCTGAATGCTATAATAATTTTCCCAATCTATCATTCCACATGGATTGCAAATATAGTACCTGTGAGGAAGAAGAATGGTGAAGTTCACCTTTGTGTGGATTTCAAGAACTTGAATCAGTCATCCTTAAAGGATAACTATCCCCTTCCTATCATGGATCAAGTCCTTCAGATGGTCACTAGTTCAGAAATGTTATCAATGCTGGAGGGCTTCTCAAGGTACAATCAAGTTGAAGTTAGTGAAGTAGACCAGCACAATACTGCCTTTACCACACCTTGGGGCACCTTTGCCTATCAAAGAATGCCATTTGGCCTGATAAATGCTGGCGCCACTTTTCAGAGAGCAATGGACCTTGCTTTCAAAGATGAAATGGGTAAATTCATTATGGTGTACCTAGATGACTTGACCATTTTTTCTAAGCATCGCATGGATAATGTGCACCATTTACAATAAGTGCTGGAATGTTGCCACCAGAATGCCATTTCTTTGAATCCCAAGAAGTCTATTTTTGGGGTAACAAAAGGGAAACTTCTCAGACACATTGTATCCTGAGAAGGTATAAAGATTGACTCAGACAGAGTCAAGTCTATCCAGGAGCTTACCCTGCCTACAAGTAAGACTGTAGTTCACTCTTTCTTTGAAAAGGTGAAATTTTTATGAAGGTTCATCCTTGAGTTTGCTGAGAAGACTCATCATAATGTGGATATGATGAAAGGAAAGGCCACTTTCAACTAGACTAAAGAAGGCAAATTGGCATTTCG
This sequence comes from Torreya grandis, assembly GCA_037957365.1. Taxonomy (NCBI): domain Eukaryota; kingdom Viridiplantae; phylum Streptophyta; class Pinopsida; order Cupressales; family Taxaceae; genus Torreya; species Torreya grandis. The sequence goes on from JARHVA010002648.1 coordinate 817,162, forward strand.
GGACATCAAGATAGCCATTGCCCATGCCCCAATTTTGGTTTGTCCAGACTATACCAAGGTCTTCATCATGTATAGTTATGCTTATGAACATACGCTTTCAGCAATTTTGGTTCAACAGAATGAAGAAGGTATGGAATCTCCCATATCCTTTATGAGCTGTCCTCTTAAAGCTCATGAGCTGAAGTATTCAAACATGGAGAAACATGCTTATGCAGTGGTAAAGGCAGTAAACCATTTCCATTTTTATATTCTCAATTCACGCATTACTGCCCTGGTTCTTGATACCATTGTTAAATCCATACTAACTCAGCGAGAGTTTAGAACCAAAAGGGGGAATTAGATTACTAAAATCTAGGAGTTTGATCTAGTTATCAAATCGATGAAGCTTGTGAGAGGAAAGGGCCTCTGTCAATTGATTACTGACAACAGACCTGAGGAAGCAGGGCATGAAGAAAAGGAAGTGGAAGACATGCCAATAATCCTCTTTGTCTCCACCATGAATGAGTGGTATTCAAGTATTGCTCATTTCCTTAAATTATAGTGAGTGTCCTATCCACTTGTCTCATAAAGAAAGGAGGACTGTTAAATTGAAAGCTGCCAATTTTGTCCTCTGGGATAACGGCCTGTACAAGAGGAGCCTTAATGGAGTGTTCCTTCACTGCGTGGATAAAGAGCAACATAACCAAATTTTGAGGTCCTTCCACAATCTAGCCTATGGAGGATATTTTTTTGTGCCTGTGACTACCCATAAGATTCTACGAGCCATGTATTATTGGCCTACTCTCTTTCAAGATGCATACAAATGGGTGCGTAGATGTAAATTATGCCAATAGTTTGTTGGAAGACCCAAATTAACTGCTCTGCCTCTCAAGCTAGTGGTGATAGAAGAGCCATTTCAATAATGGTGAATCGATTTCATTAGTGCTATAAACCCATCTTCAAGTGCTGGACATGATTATGTCCTCACAGCCACAGATTACTTCACCAAATGGGTGGAAGCAATTCCAACCAAGCATGCTACTTCAAAAGCAGTATGCGATTTCCTTAAGGAGAACATCATTTCCAGGTTTGGGGTCCCAACCAAGGTTGTAACAGACAATGCTGCCTATTTCTCTTCTCATGAGATCACTCAGTTCTATTTTTACTATGGGATTACGCTCTCCCACTCTTCTGATTATTTCTCACAAGGGAATGGCCAGGCTGAATCAAGCAACAAAAACCTGGTGACTATCATCAAGGAGCTGGTAGATGACAACCAATGAACATGGCATAAAGCATTGGTTGATGCTTTATGGGCAAAAATAATTACACCTAAGAGGGATATTGGTATGTCACCTTTCCAACTTCTTTATGGACTCAATGCTGAAATACCAATTACTCTTGAATTGCTAGCATTGAAATTGGCTAAGGCAATTGAAGATCAAACATATGAAAGCTCCATTGATAAGAGGATCATGTGTTTGACTGAGCTGGATGAGCAGAGAACTATGGTGGTGGACCGAATTGCTACCCATCAAAGTCTGGTGAAGAAGCTCTTCGACCAGAAAATAAAAGATTGTGATTTCCAGATTAGAGATCATGCCCTGTTATGGAATAAGAGAAGAGAACCAAAGGGGATGCATAAGAAATTTGATTCCCTTTGGTGAGGCCCATTTACTATCTATCAGCTCAATGGTGAAAATAGTTTCTTGTTGAAGTATCAAGATGACACGCCCTTTTCTCTGCCTCACAATGGCCAGCATCTGAAGCACTTCAATTCTTGAAGTATCAAATAAGTTCACCTATACATATGTATATTTGCATAGTCTTTAGTTCTATTTTGTGTTATTTGTTTTCATTTTTTGGTGCCTTTTTTTTTTGGGTAGCATGAATTTGTAGCCCAATGGCATACTTAAAGGCACTGAAGATTCTAGTTTCTACTCCCCTCAGCTGTTCCAAGTTTTCAATTGAAGGAAGTTCCCCAACTGGAGCCAGCTATTGTTACCAAAATTTGTCACTCATTTTTGGGACAACATATGAACTATTTTGATCTTGTAGGACAAAATCCTCTCTTCCCTTCTCAAAAATTGTTCTGAGTATTCAAATTCTCCATTTTCAAGCTTTTTTAGATTTCTACAGACTCTACAGGCTTGAAACTATAGACTCTGTAGGCTTGAAACTACGAACTCTGCAGGCTCATTTCTACAAACTCTGCAGATATGTTTCTACAGACTCTTTCAAAGCTTGAGAGACTTAGAAACAATTATAGAATATGCGGGCTTGAAACTATAGACTCAAATGTACGGACTCAAAATTACAGACTCTGTAGGTTAGTTTCTGGTTTCTACAGACTAGGTTCTACGGACTTTGCAGATACATTTCTATGAACTCTGCAGGTTCATTTCTACGAACTCTATAGGAAAGAAATGAGCTCTTAACTCTTAGGCATTTTCAATCATTCAGTTCAATTTCAAAAGCCCAAAGGACAAGTGCCCTTGCGGAGGGCACTTCGAAGCCAAGAGGACCCTTGCAACTTTTCTAAAAGGCAACCTTAGAGGTCAAACAACCCTTTCAGAGGGCAGGCAAGGATCAAATGGACCATTTCAAAGGCCAGAAGGAGCAAAGGAATTCCTTTAGAAGGATTTTCCATGGCAAAAATGCTAAGGTAATTCCTTCGGACAAAATGTTTGAAGGAATTCCTTCAAACTTTTGTCCGAAGGAATAAGCCCGACTGAAAGCGAAAGCAAGTGGGAAAGAAACACAAGGGAAGATTTCCTTCAGACAAAATGTTTGAAGGAAATTCCTTTGGAAATTTTGTCCGAAGGAATTGGACCCTGAAGGAATTGGAGCCCGAAGACCACCTGAAGGACCCCAAAAGGTAGGTACCCTTGCGGGGGGCTCTCAGCAAGCAAAATAGACCTTTCTCAAGACCCTGAAGGGTAGGTCCCCTTTGAGAAGGATCAAACAACAAAGCCGAAGGAATTGTCAAAGAGGATGATGGGTCTGAAGACGTCAAAGTTGAGCATCGTAAACTATCCATTGGGATCCAGATGTCCGGTGACGTCCTTGCAGACGTCAAATTCATGACAATGAAATAGCTATTGATCTTTGAAGGCTTGAGCACAGACCTAAATGCATTTAATGGCCAAAATGCCAAAGGGAAGAACAACTTAGAGAAGGAGTTGAAAGAGCTGGCAACGTTGAGAATATGCCATGAGAGCTCAGATTCCAGGAAAAGACAAAACTAAGAAGAGACAAATAGGGAAACATCTACACAGTAGTTATTCCAGTAGCTGGAACAGTCCATAAAGTAGATTTTCAAGCTTACAAACATTGAAGGCGTGCCTTATTTGTCTCCCTTGGAAAAAAGGTGAAATGGACAGCTGTGTAGATATCAAGTGAAAAAATAGATGACCCAAACCCAGGAGGAGACATTTGAGATTACTTAACATGCCACAGTTAAGGCAGCTACCCTATTTTTCAGCATGGTCCTTTGACAAAACTGAAGATGCATTCAAAGCATTGAATGCAACATGGGTCGCTCCATGGAACAAAGCGCCAAGCCTTTCTTGGCTACCATATATTGTAAACTCTTGTTATATGCAAAGGGAGACTTTTCCATTATAGAAGGGAAACTCTGCCAAAATTGAAAGGCGATTACTGAGACTTTGAGCTCAGATTATTCATCATATGTCTTTGTTTGATTGAGAAAGCAAGTTACTTTCAATCTTTGTGCTATTATAGCTTGTGTCATTTTAGGAGATTGTTCTTATGTCTGTTTCCTAGATGCTTTCTTGTCCATTTTATTGAAATAAGTAGAACTAGTGAAAGTAATCAAGAAGGTGTCCTGAAGCCAACTGTGAGAAGACTTTGTGTTGACTGTAATTGCCTTTAGTGTGTTTGTCTATTTTCTATTTCTGTGTAAAGGACCTTGGGATGACTTTGTGCCCTCATTGTCCTTCTTATTTCACTCTTGGGCAGTCGAGGTGGAGACTTTGTGCTACATCTCAGTCTGCTGGTTACTACATCTTTTGTTACCAGTTACTTGTCACTACCTGAAAGAACTCCTACTGTTTCTTGCAAGATCACTCCTGAAAGAAGAGAAGTGCCTTTAGTGTTTTCACCAGGATTTTCTCCTTTGTTTGTGAACATCATCTCTGAAAAAAGAGAGATGGATGGTGTTATCCTACCCCTGAGTGTTATTTTCTGCTTATATATATAGTATATAGCTCCTCATATTTATAGAGAACCTTCCCTTGATGAGAGGAGAGATTTGTCCCCTTTGGATGTGGTAAACCTACACATCTGGCTGACCAATCTCCCTTGTTGTGGTTGATAAGACCTATTTTGCTCATTAGTTAGCTGATTGACAAAATATTCACCCAACATTCATAACAATATTTCCTTTGCTATCTTCATCCCACATTCCTGGGTCACGTGCCACCTCTTGCGCACCTATGTCATGTGGCACCTCTTTTGTACCTATGTCACACGCTACCTCATGAATTCTTCAGATCACCTCTTGCACGCCTCCTTGTCTTGTAAGCTTTTCTTTTATCACATGTGATTCCTCCCAAACTTTTATTTACACGTTTTAACTTAATTAGATTATCCACCTTTAAACTTACACCACACTAAAAGATGTGCATAGTCCTCCATGACATAACTTAGTGAGATTCATTCGTCAATAAAGCAATAGAGATAAATGACAATTTTGAATACAAAAGAGCACCATATGTGGTAGAGAAAACCTAACAAAAGGCATGCGATAAATACCGTGCTTATTTGAAAATAAAAACTAAGTCCTAAACTAAACTAATGGCATACACCTTATTTACCAACCTCAAAAGAGTTACATATAATGGTAGTGCCGAAGCTAACTACTATTAAAATGGTATGGAAGGAATTGGCCATTTAATCTTTTTAACTTGCAAAAGACTTTATAAAAATAGAAATAAATGCATTTAGTTGAAATGACTTTCTAAAAAGGGAAATAAATGCATTTAGTTGAAAATTTTTCACACATGTAGAAAATAAGTGTTTGTAAAAAAGGACTCTCCCAGAAATTTATTTCATTCACAACACACTTGCAGGTTTTCATCAATATGCCATCTTGAGAGGACAAAAAGTGTTAGTATTAAATTCAAACATTGTCAAAAATTAAAATTTTTAACCTTATACAATTACTCTCACCCGTGATGCACATGGGTGGAAATAAATGTTGAAGTTAATTACAAATCTATTTATTGAAACCACTTGGGGAGAAGGAAAGAAGTTCAATGGGAGGAAGGAAAGAGAAGAATTTACTTTGGGGAGCTAAGTGAAGGAGGAAGGAGGAGGAGGAGGTTGAAGAAATAAGAGACGAAATGTAAGGAGCTTGAGGGAAGGAGGCAATGTGCAGAAGAGGGAGACAATGTGGAAGTAAAATTCAACTTTTAACTAGGTTAAATTCTAGCATTTTATTTCTAATTAAACGATAATTAAATGCCTCGTATCTCTCTTTAGATACTGTTTATATTTATTTTGAAAGAATAGATGTAATCAAAATTTAAACACATAGTTTAAAGCATTATTTTACATTGTGATATCATCACAAAGAGTGTCCATTCACCCATGAGTCGATTTGTCATCTGAGTTATATAAGCCTGCCTTGAAGGCGTAAAGAGCTTAAGATTCATGGGGACGGCATCTAGGGAGGTAGAGACATGGGAATGGGTTGGCGAATAGGATAACAAAGAGTGCAATGATAATAACAACAATAAGATTTTGGAAAGTGAAAGCCATTGGGGGTGAAATGAGTTGAGACGTTATCCAACACAATTTGTTTATAAAAATAAAGTTAATAATGAAATAGAATAATGACAATAATAATGGGAGATTAGAGATCTCCTTTATCTAAATTCTGTATTCTGTTAATTTTGCCCGCTACTCGGATCTACTAATATTTCCCAATTAATGCTAAACATCAGAACGTAGCTCAATCGACCCTCTTATTGACTGCTCGATCTGATCCTTCTCTGATATCATCATATCTGTGTTTTTAAACCTACAAAATAAAATATTTAGCATCTTTAACGTAGACATTACACAGAAATCTATTTTAGCAATAACCAAATAGAACAACAGTGCAAAAGACCAGTGTTTTGACTACTATTATTACCTGTCAAAAGAGGTCTCTACACTACATGTAATACTACGTAGTATATCGAAGCAAGTCTGAAGCTATCTGGCCACAACATAGTTGATAATAAACTTCTACATTAATAAAATTTATGGACAATGATTTTTACCTGAGTTATTCTAGCGCCATTTATTTCCAATCAGATACATCTGTATGAGAAGAGAAGATCTTTACTCAGACACTATGGCGTCTCTTTCCTCTGCCCTCTCAGTATACCAAGCCTATTTAATAATAAGTAGTAGGAAGGAGACAACAAAATATTTTCTTGTTTAAAAAACAATTAGCTGTAGCGCCATTCATAGGGGAAAATTTTAAAACCCAGCTGTAGCGCTTCGCTTTTCTTTTGTTATGGATACCTGGTGCTATTCTTATTCATGGCAACATTCTTATCAAACACTTAGCATCTTATTTATCTCCACAAGTGTTGACAACATCCTTTGCGTCACACTACGTTGGCGTCTTGACTACCTTGAGTTTTAGTGCTAACTTTTTGGCAAGCTTGGCATCCTTTATCTTTAAGAAATTGGCCGTGGTTTAGATTTGTTGGTATAAAGTGGGCAAGACGTGTTAGGGTAAGGGGTCTCATTTAATTAATTAATTTAATTTAATTTATTTTTATTTTTATTTTTTATTTTTTATTTTTTATTTTTTTGACACTTTCACTGGGTTATGGAAAATCGAACCCTCTAAGATGTGGAAGAGTTAATAAAATAATGAAAATGATTTTTAAAAAATAAAAATAAATTGAAATTTGATTATAGTCAATAACGTCGATGTGACTACCTAGTTATATATATATGTAATTTGGTTTGATTAGTTTGAATAGAAATGAGTAGTTGAGGATTATACAAATTTATTGATCTTGGATTATGATATAAAGACCCACCTAATAATAAATTTGATATTTTATTATATTAATTTATTGACTTACTAATCCAAAAAGTATTAAGAGAAATACCTTATGAGATGTTAATTAACTAATTAATTATATAATCACTCGGCATCCCCTCAAAGTAATACCTTTGATAGGACAATATCATTGATATATATATCTTAACTTGCTTTTATACTATTAGGAATTTGAAAATTATAAAATTGATATAGATGAGTCCTACCTAAAATGATTTGTATAATATTGAACCATTGTGATAGACGGTGAACCCTTAAGAGGGTTAGGAAATGGATCAATTTCTTATTAACGACAGGGTGTATTTTAAATGTATTATGATCTTATGGTTTATATGGTTTTTGTTTAAATTGATGGAAGTATATTGTTAGAATGTATTAAAGACATTATGTGTTAGTGTGGATGCTTTGGGTAACATATTTGAGGTAGTACCATGATGAGATGTTTGATGAAGCATCATGGAGTTTTATTTACATCGACAAGAGCTGCTAAGTTGGTCTTGTAATACTTGTGGCTGACTAAACATAATAAAATGTTATGTACTCGAATTGTATAGCTAAGCATGCTTATGAATTTTCTTAGAGCATTTTCAACTTGTTAATTACGCTTTTGTGTTACTAAGTGTGATCCAATGACCTAAAATTAGCTTTGTGCACTTCAAATTGACTAAGTAGTCTAGACCTAGTATCTATTAGATGTTTAGGCTATGGAGGCTTTGGGGTGAGATTAGTGGATGCGAGACATGAGTTCTAAGAGATGGGAGGGGAATCCCAATTAAAATCCACACAATAACTCAATTATCTAATGAGTTAAGATTCAACAATGTGGACTTGATGAATCTAAAGTTTACGACAGTAAGTAGTACTTTTTTTTAGATTGATGTCAGGGTTGAGGGGTCCTTGTTCCAATCACTTTTGACCAGAGCTCCAACTAGTTTGAGACACAATCGAGGGCCCAGATCCCTAAGAGAATACCAATGAACAACCATAACTGGCCCAAGAATACCATCAACGACCACAACTGACCCAATAATACCAATGATCGGCCACAACCGGCCGAAGAATGCCAACAATCAACCACAACTGGCCCAAGAATACTAATGATCAGTCATAACCAACCCATGACTACTTAATGATTGGCCATAACTAGCCTCTGATACCATACTGAGATTTGAACCTGAGTGGTGCTTGAAACAACCAAGTCACTTTACTAACTCACCCACATCTCATCGATTATAATAGTAGTTTACAAGAAAATGTATTTATTTTCAGTCTTAGCTTGGAGTCACACTCGTAATAAGCTGCATTGAGTAGCTACTATGTTGACAAGTCACACGATGATCTCTTTCTCAGTTTTCAGAACTGTATCTAGCCTATTTGTGAAGGGTAGGGTCACATTCAGTGGATGAGAGATGTGTGGGGGATCTGAAAGGCTCTGTGGTTGGAAGAATAGCCCTCTATGATAGTCTCCCTCCCTGCATCAACTTGGACTACTGCTGGTATACGATGGTCTTCTACTTGCTCAGCTAGTGAAATAAATATATATTGAACAAATTAGTTATTGTATTTATAGATGTAAACTATTGATGTATGTCTATTATAAATTGTAATTTATTTGGAAAATAAAATTCTCTATGTATTATTCATACCTTTGTAACTTTAGAATGGTATTGAAATATTCGGGTTAAGAAAAAAACATAGAAATAATTGTGATTTGGTATTGTAATATATAGTCTTATGTTGCAAGTAAATGATTGTAAGAGATGATAGAGAAATTGTTGACTAAGGCATTATCTTAGTTTTTTGAGGTATCAACAATTGAGTGAAACACATTGTATTTTGCTTATAATGATTTTGGTTAAACGAAATTGCACATGGTGTAATGGCATTACTTATTGATGCATGCCAAATAAATGGTATTGTACCTGTGAATGATGCATGTTAATCATCTTTGACTATCAGTACATGAAATTCATTTTGACATATTGTTTATACATTAGTATTAAATGTAAAATCAATCATTATGAGTTATACTCTATAAACTCTTTAGAGTTTCAAATATAAGTATGGTTTAGGTAGCATGAATTACCCTTCATTTAGAAAGTTAATATTGAAAAAAATGACTAGTTTAACTTCACCCCAAAGGGGATCTCACATTTTGGTATTAGTGCCCTAGGTTCAACTCTCAGCCCAATGTGCTCACTCACTAGTTCATGATGAAAAGTATTGAGAAACCAACTAATAATATTGGTAAGCCACGAAATGGAAGGACTATCCATTCAAGTGGTACATCAATGAAGGTTAGAGAGGAACAAGCTAACCTTTACTTCCTATGTGGTCATACCTAGTTGAAAGGGTTGCCTATGAATATCGATAACATGAGTGGAAGATAAGTTTTTGTTAGAGATTGAGGAAGTATTAGATTTGAGTGAGTGTACCTACTCATTGGTAAACATGTCCATAACATAAATATACTTGTTCATTTTATAACTTGCATACTATGTTTCCTAAAGCATATAGTTTATCCTCCAGATTAGTATATTTGAGCCTTTATGGGTGTCAACATTTGGACTTAAACTTCTCCTTTCATGTTGACTATTACATCATTATATAGGACATGTACCCATGTATGGAAAACCTAGTGACATGTAGTATTGTACTAGTTAAGTGAAGTGCATTTTGGACTTGTCATGCCTCAGTGCTGAATCATGCTACACCATGATTAGAGTTATGAGATTTAGTAGATCCTCATGTATGGCTTGATGGCTATTGTAGGTCATAGACATCCATGATTTTTGGAATTATGTTTACCTATGTGGATGAATTCTACATTTGAAAAAATAACTTGATCTCTTAGGAGTGTATTTTATATTTTGACTCCTTGAGCAAGGTTTTTTCTCCTTTTCTAGGTAGACATTGATTTTTATACAAGATACACTGAAAATCAAGTAGCCTCTATTAAATATCTTAGGTCTGGTTTGCCTAAGAACCTGTTTAATTGAATCCTCTAATGTGTGGAACATCATGATAACAAAAGGGAATTATGGAAAAGATAAGGCATAATCATATTTAACCTATTACATGAAGTGACAAGGATTGATAGTTGATTCTAGGAAATTTTTCCTTAAACATGAACTAAGAAATAATGCAAAGAATTGCAACACTTTCTTGGTAGTACAAGTAAATTTTCACCTTGCATAGGTAACATGAAATGTTGTGTGGTACATTAAGTGTGTACACTTAGGAGCACTCATACCCTCTTAGAGTTGTTAAAGGGTTGATTTACTGATTGTCTCAATGGTGATGGTTGTATATGATATTGGGTAGGTGAGTACATAACATAGTTCATGAGTCAAGAATAAGAGAGTACTACAATATTTTTGATCACTTAGATTGAACACCTTGAGAATGTTTACATCTTTTACTTGGTAATCAAGTCACCACCACCATTACTTGTGTTTTGTATTGTGAGTGTTCAAAAAGCATTGGATGATTCTCACTTAAGAAAATGTGCATTGTAGATAGAGTTTTCTGTCTTCTGGATATCAATCCTAGGGGAGGAAAGACCCCTTGGGGATTGGCACCACCTAGAGTGATGGTAATTCTCCTTGTAGTGGAGTGTAGTTATCTTTGTTGAGGATTCCTATGTGTCAAGAATTTGCTCATGGATTGGCACCCCATATGTTTCTATGGATTCGGAAGAGGTGTTGTTTCATCAGATAGCTAACATAAAGGTGAGTTGTTACTCTCTCACCCTTTAGTGATGTCATTATAAGTCCACTAAATGGATTCATATCTTTCATGGTGTTGATCAAGTGTTACCTTAATCAAAGACTTGTTTTTGAAATGTTGTTTTGACAATATTCCTTGGATTTCATGGGATGGTATCTTGTACTTCTTGTTGATAGATAAGTTGTATGTATGGAATGGATTGATGCATCTACACAGTTAATTTTTTTCCTTCCAATTGTGGAATCAGGTTGTGATACTTACAATTATAAGTGTGGTAAGTGTGTAGTAATTTTGGCAACTTGGGTTGTGGTGCTTTCTTTATACTATGTGAGGGTATTAAAGATTTTTGTTTTTCTAGTTGTTGAGAAGATAGTTCACTACTTTCCACTTATGGATTTTTAGAGTCACACTTTTCAATGCTACTTTATCTAAACTTGTGAACTTTGACCACATGGAGTGGTGAACCTTGAATTTATTTTAGTTATAGATTAAGATATATAAATTGATTGTAAAAATTATGTTATGATTTATCCTTGATTATATTGGTATTGTTATCAACCAAAATTACACCCTAAGCCGAGTAGGGATATTGTTCAAATCTCCTCACTAAAACCCTAGTCAAACATGGGAACAAACCTAGGGTATGGGTCACCTATGTTAGGGATGAACCTCTGGACTAGGTCAGCTTCCTCTTTGATGCTCACCTAAAACTAAAACTAAGCCTAGTGTTTCATAGAAAAAAGGGTAGAAAAGAGAGTAAGGGTTCCTAAGAAAGTTAACATGGTGATGCACCAAAGTTAAAAGGGAATTCTCATAAGCTCGAACCCACACTAGATTAGTAAAGGACAATACTAGCTTACACAACCCTAAGATCAAGCTAACTTGCATAAGTATTTGATAGAGGAGGTTCAAAATAGAACACTAATCTAGACCTGTAAATAACAATGAAAATTCCTTAAACAAAGTTAGAAAGGACCATGAATGAGGAAGATTATCCTTCACATAATGCCATAGTGCACAACTTGTCAAACACAGATTCAAGGCAAAAGATAGGTAAAGAAAGTCCTATTGCATTAAGAGGTAGTAATTACAAATACTTGATAGGGTCAAGCCTAATCAAGCTGAGTATACTTTGCAGTATCTCAAGGAATGTCCTATCTCTTAGAAAGATAAAAGAAAGTCTAAAATTTGAGGTCCCTGAGATATGTCTTCAAAATGAAAAGAAAAAGGTTAATATAGGAGAAGAAGAGAAGAGAGAGAAGGGGAGTAACACATTATTCATGATAATTAATGAGCTATTAGCTTCAAAAGATGTTTCACCAGGCTTTTAGTCCAATCAGAATAGGTCATTATGAATAAGATATTTGTGATTTGCTCAAAAGCCTCCAAAAAATTCTATTTTGAGTAGTCTGCACTAGAAGACAAGAGTTTGCTAAAAATGGAAAGTCATGATTTGGCTGAAAGTAAATGCTTGAACTGCTTTCCAAATCCCCAAATTCTGATTTGTTGATCTTCCACTAGATTTCATCAAGAGGATAAAATATTTATATTTGCCAGGGACACGTCATGCCTGCTTTGAATGGTGGTTTGTCGAGGGCCTGACTTGGGATGGTCATCTCACTTAGTCACATATTTACTCTATGCCTTGAATCCTGGACTGAGATAAATATAGGTGAAAACCAATCTAAGGATATTGGTTTTCCTATAGATCCATAACACTCAGTTTGATGAGCTCTATTTCTTCCTTTACCAAATCGGGTTGGACTTGAGTTTGGGTTCTTTTATTTGCCTACCGAGTTGGGTCTGTTCATGTTTTACCAAATTTCATCAAAATATCCCAGCTCATCCTTTCATTATTAGCTGTAGGTAGTTGACTTTGATCATTGACCCTTTGACTCTAATCTGCTTCATTGGATTTTGAGATATGATTAAACACAGACCATATATTTTTGGGACCCACTACCCTAAGCTCAATCTTTCATTGGTTACTAAGATCCACTGACCCTTTTAACTCACTCTGAGTTCTTGCGTGCTTGACACTTGTCAGGCACTCATTCCTCTTTAGGTTCTCACCAAAAAATTTGGATCTAAATGGTCACTTTATGGGTATTAAAAATGATGCTTACATGGACATCTGTCATTTCTTGACCAACTTTATAATTTTATAAATTGAAGCAAAAAGATCACAGGGGCACCAAATTTGTAGAGAATGGACCTAATGTTGAAAGGAACAAACCCTTTTGATCCACTAGCCATTTGAGCTTTCCATATGCTTCTACAAAATGTTTGAAGTCAACTGGTTCATGCATGACATCTTGATGATGGTTGGGCCTAAAATGGCTAAGTATGAAAACTTAGCAAATTCTAGGTTAGGAGTCAACTTTGTCCATACATATCTTTCATTGTTATAGAGTGCGTGAGTTAAAACTTGGTACATATGAACTAGGCTCTAAAATGAACAGTCCCATATGATTATTTCTTCTTGACTCGATCACATGTGCAAGATATAGTGCCATGAAAAAGCCTACTCAATTTTTCTGTGTGCTTCATCAAATCATGCAAGAATCTCCTATGTAGGCCAAAAATGGCCAACATCTTTGGTGACTCATAGGGAAGCATGCATGTTATGCTTGAGAACCCAGTTCATTTTACCTCATCTAATCCATTAGGCATGGAGTCACTTCTCTGCAACTAAGCTTGACCATGAGAAAGATGAAAGGCTACCTCTTTCTAGAGCTTCCTCTTGAAACAAGGACTAAAGAAAAACAAGGGAAAATAAATGTAGAAAAATGCAGGAAAGAAAAATAATTAACCTATTAAATGAATGTGCACAAGGGCACTAAAATAAAAACATAAAACCTACTCTAATCTATATACAAGGTTATAATTTACAAGTACTTCCCACTTGGGTCAAATGGAAAGGATTTGGCATCTCTTACTTATGATGAACCAGGCTAGAAAACACCTTAATTTTGAGAGCTCATGATGTGTGAGTTGAAATGCCTAGCTACTGATTCCTTTGACATACTCTCACACAGATGAAAAAAGGAAAACATGTCTCCAATGTAGACATATTTGTCTATTCCTTCAAGGCTTGCTCCACTCTGGACTATAAGGGCCCCTAAAATCTCCTCTATGGTTGAATTTAGGTACATTGGCTAAAAGTATGGACCCAAAACCCAATCATCATGCTCCCAAATTTGCATATTTTTGAAGAACCACTCTGGTTCTTCTCCATTTATGAAGTGATGATCATGAATATATGGACTAGTTTGATCTGTCTCTTTTGACATATCTATAGGGATGACCTCTAAGATAAATGGGTCTAATTTTATGACTTCTCGAGGAAACTTGAGCTTACTTCCAACCTCCAAAGATAAAGAGATGTATGTAGTTGAAGAGAGAAGTTGATAACCATGCTTGAAAATTTCAAACATGTCATCTCCTAAGAAATCAATTGCCTTTGAAGGCTTGTCTTCATGAAACTATAGTTCAATTAGAGTTTCTTTAGAAGAAAGCATAACAGTCCTTTGGCCACAATTATGAAGCTGTGAGTCTTCTTTTTATATTTTAGCTTGGTCAGTCAAGATTGCTTCACCTTCATGTGATAGAGAGGTCACATGATTGCCAACCAAGTTCATCTCTTCCATAGAATCATGGTATAACTGCTAACATAAATCCTCTTGATTCTCTTCCTCTTCATTTTCTTTCCTCAAAATAGGCTCTTTATGAAGGGAGGGTGGGATGGCATGTTGAGGCTACTTGAACTATTTCTTCTGCCCTTCCCATTTTACTAATCTATCTATCCACCATTAGATCAAGGTCTTCATCTCATTCAAATCATCATTGATATCACCATATTGAGCTTCTATCTAACCACAATCCATTTACTTATCAACCTTTGAAATGACTCCCTCATCCTCTTTATGAGATGAGAAGGGATCACATCTAGCTCTCTATCCCATTTTCTCATCACTTCTTATAATATTAGCATATTTGGCTTAAGTGCCAGTAGAATGTGATAACAAAAGGTTGGATAGATGGGTAGGTAGGTTGGTATGAAGGATATATATGTTCATTATGGGGCTAATAGGGATGATTAGATGGCTGGTATGCTCTATTTGGTTGGTGATGAGGCTCACCAACCAGATGAGGGTATAAGTCCAATCATATAGACTCATAAAAAGAGATTAGATGCATATAAAATTTGTGTGAAGGCTTACCTAGACGATTATAACCATTTAAAATCTTAGAGTCACCATTAATGTTTGTAGATGTGCTTCTAAAGGTTGATTGGATGAAGAGAACACCAAAACTCTTCACCTTCTTTGGACTTGAATCCCATCGAGTGTGCCAAAAATTGTTATTGGCCAAAATTACACCCTAAGCTGAGTAGGGAGATTGTTCAGGTCTCCTCTCTCAAACCCTGGTCAAACATGGGAATGACCCCAGGCTATGGGTCACCTATCTTGGGACTGAAGCTCTAGAGTAGGCTGACTTCATCTTTGATGCTCACCTAAAACTAAAACTAAGCTTAGTGCTTCATGGGAAAAGGGTGAAAAAAGAGAGGAAGGGTTCTTAAGAAAGTTAACAGAGTGATGTACCAAACTTAAAAGGGATTTCCCATAAGCTCGAACCCACACTAGATCAACAAAGGATAATACTAGCTTACATAACCCTAAGATCAAGCTAATTTGCATAAGTATTTCATAGAGGAGGTTCAAAATAGAACACTAATCTAGACCTGTAAACAACATTGAAAATTCCCTAAACAAATTTAGAAAGAATGACCATGAATGAGGAATATTCTCCTTCACATAATGCCATAGTACACAACTTGTCAAACACATCTCCAAGTCAAAAGATATGCAAAGAAAGTCCTATTGTAATTAGAGGTAGTTCTTACAAATACTTGATAGGTTCGAGCCTAATCAAGCTAAGTATACTTTACAGTATCTCAAGGAATGTCTCATCTCTCATAAATATAAAGTAAAGTCTAAAATATGAGGTCCTCGAGAGATGTCTTCAAAATGAAAAGAAAAAGGTTAATATATGAGAAAAGGAAGAGAAGAGAGAGAAGGGGAGCAACACATTATTCATGATAATTAATGAGCTTTCAGTTCCAAGAGATTTTTCACTAGGATTTTGGTCCAATCAAATAGGTTATTATGAATAAGATATTTTTGATTTGCTCAGAAGCCTCCAAATCATTTTATTTCAAGTAGTCTACACTAGAAGACAAGAGTTTGCCAAAAGTGGCAAGTCATGATCTGGCTGAAAGTAAATGCTCTAACTACTTTCCAAATCCCCAAGTTTTGATCTATTGATCTTCCACTAGATTTTATCAAGAGGATAATATATTTATATTTTCTAGGGACATGTCATTCCTGCTTTGATTGATAGTTTGTCAAGGGCCTAACTTGGGATGGTATTTTCACTTAGTCACATATCTATTCTATGCCTTGGATCTTGGATCAAGATAACTATAGGTGAAAACCAATATAAGGATATTGGTTTTCCTATAGATCCATAGCACTCAGTTCAATGGTTGGTTTCATCTGAGCCCATATAAATCTCTCTTCCTTTGCTTCCTCCACCAATTCAGGTTGGACTCAATTTTGGGTTCTTTTGTTTGCCTGTCGAGTTGGGTCCATTCATGTTTTAATGACTTTCATCGAAATATCCCAGCTCATCCTTTTATTATTAACTCTAGGTAGTTGACCTGGATCATTGACCTTTTGACTCTAATTTGCTCCATCAGATTTTGAGATCTGATTAAATGCAGACCATAGATCTTTGGGACCCACTACCTTGAGTTCAATCTTTCATTAGTTATTGGGATATACTAAACCTTTTGACTCATTTTGATCTCTTGTTAACACTTATCAGCCACTCATTCCTCTTTAGGTTCTCGCCAATGATTTTGGATCCAAATGGTCACTTTATGGGTCTTAAAAATGACGTTCATGTGGACATCTATAATTTCTTGACCAACTTTATAGATTTATAACTTGAAGTGCAAAGATCATGGGGGCACCAAATTTATAGAGAATGGACCTAATACTGAAAGGAATAAACCCTTTTGATCCACTAGCCATTCAAGCTTTCCACATGCTTCTATAAAATGTTTGAAGTTGATTGGTTCATGCGTGATGTCTTGATGATGGTTGGGCCTAAAATGGCTAAGTATGGAAACTTATCAAATTCTACATTAAGAGTCAAATTTATCCATGCATATCTTTCATTACACTATAGCACATGAGATAAAACTTGGTGCATATGAACTAGTCTCCAAAATGAACATACCTATATGATTATTTCTTCTTGACTTAGTCACATGTACAGGATCTAACACCATGAAAATGCCTACTCGGCTTTTCTATATGCTTTATCAAATCATTCAAGAATCTCCTATGTGGGCCAAAAATGACCAACATGTATTATTCTTATATTTCTTAAAATGTGTTATTTTGATGAGTCATTTGTGTACCTTTTGCCTAGAGTGAGTATGGAATAGGATGTACAGAGCATCTTGTTAAGTCTAAAGGGTTGAGATAAGCTTATAACTTGTTGTGTAACTAGCTGAGCAAGCGGGGAGGCATTGTCTCGCTATTTACTTTTATAAAGTTGTAAGGACATTATGATCCTTGGCCTTTGTTTGTTATGTTAATTTTAACATAGTTTCCTCCTAACTATGAGTATAATAGAGATGGGTTAAGCTGTGAAATTTGATACTAGTTATGTTTTGCTAATGGCAGCTTAATGTAATTATAGAATGCTTGTATGATTTTCCTTGTGATGGATATTAGATACATCTTGAATTATTTAATGTATCTCATTACACTCTATGATCTGTTAGTATAAATTTATGATTCATTGAACCATGCACACATATTTGAGATCATAGGTCATGAAGACCTAAGGGATGAGTGGTGGATTAGGTATGTGAGTGGATCTTAATTAGTCTCACATCAACTTGGTAGTTACTGAGTTCAGATTTGGCAAGGTGGACTTGTCAAATTCAGTCCTATGGCCATAAGCATGTATACTAAGGAATATATGTTCCTTAATTTTGTATACATTGGAAATGTATTATTTCTAGTTCCTATTTATTTTCATACTTGTTAGGAGCTATGTGGAGTAGCGGCAATATTGCTATGTCATAATTATTAGGAGCTACGTAGAGTAGTGATGGTATTGACTTATACACATCATTCTTGCCAGGTTCTCTAACACTTTTTTTAAAGAATAAGGAAAACACTCTCTATATAATAGGGGTGTGCAAAGGGGTTCAGAGGCTTTATGGGACTCTCCTTGCCCATTTTTTTTAATCTTATGTGCTGATATCATGTGCTTATTTTTGATGAAAAGGATTATGTGATTTATGGTAACATTTTGCGTAAGTGGTATGGGACACTTGAGAGACATGTTATCATTATTCACCCTATTTGAAATAGGATTTAAACTCAATTAAAGTTTGTGGAAAACTTGCTAAGCATGTGAATTTTGATGTAAATAAATATAAATATCAAACCAAATCTTGTTGAGAAAGTAAATGAGAGGATCCTCCTACAACAATTCAATAAAAATGCACAAAATAACAGATTTACAAAATGAACAGAAGCACTGAATAGATTATATTGTTCATAGACCATTTCGAGGGGGAAACCTTCTTTGAGCAAGCTCAATACAAATAATTCATGGATGCCTTCAATGGCCTCAATACTTACTTATATATGAATTTTAATCTAAGTAACTACTACTTCCCATGAATGTGGGATAAAATAAAATGCTCACGAGATCATTTAAAAATCATATAAATCTCTAACAACTAATAAACTAGTAAAGTAAATAGAAAAGATATCATGGGTTCATAACATCACCTCCCTCTTAGAAAAAACTTTGTCCTCAAAGCTTCGGATGTGGGAATTAGTGTTGAATCTAAAATAGTGGTTCCCATGTTATAGCCTCTGGTTGCATTCCATGCCATTGAATTAAAACCTCAATGATGGAATGGGAGTGAAGTTGGCACAAAACCCAAAAATAATTTGACGTGATCTGTTTCTGTGTGAGAGCAACATTCAAAAGAAAAGTCATTTTTTGTTTTTTTATTTTATAAAAGAGGTAGTCACTAAATTTATGATAAATTTTAAAAAATTAAACAAAAATCAAAATTATAAATTTTTATATAAATTTAAAATAGAAGCACACCAAACCCAGAAATGGTTTGACATGATTTGTTACAATATGAGAGCAATTTAACAAAAACTAGTTGGGTTTTTTTTTGATAAATACAAAATTATACACTTTTGATTGACAAATTTTTGCTTCAAATTGAAATTCAGATGAGAGAAAAGGGTGTAGATATGACTTATTGAGAACCTCCAAGATGAAATGAAGATCCCAAATACACCTCTCCAAAATGTGTCTGCAATAAAGATCATGGAAATAGCCATGGAAAGCGCTCTGATACCAGATGATAGGATCCTCTTGCAAAAATCCAATAAAAATGCATGAAATAATATATTTAAAAAATAAATAGAATCACTGAATAGATTATATTCATCACTTGCCACTTTTAGGGGGATACCTCCTTTGAGCAACCTCAATTACAATTCTTCTCCTTTGATGATCTACAATGACATATTCCCTCTTATTTATACATTCTAATCTATCTAAATCTTCATTCTAATGCATGTGGTACTAAACCACTATTCACTATTTTATTAGTTATTATACAATTATACTATTATTATACCCCTCTTTAGGTATATTATAGTAAACTTATTGGTTTCTATTGATAGGGAGTTGAATGGAAGTAATGTCATTTTTGAAAACAACTCATGTTTTCCATAGGTATTGCCTGATCAATAGTACAGTTGGACAAGTATGAGACCTTTACTTTGTGTTTCTAATCAATTCTAATTTGATTAAGACATTGGGTCAATGTGTTTCCCAAGGGGGAGAGGATGTCATATCCCATTTTATAATGCATGTAATAATTATTTATTCATATTGATGTGGTCGACATCTAAACTTGTCTAGATAGAATTTATGATGTTTATTCATTGTTTGAGTGTTTGTATCTAGTATGGAACTGAACAACTACATTATTAATATGATTATGCATTTTATTGATATGGAATTAACAATGGTTATACATATAGATTTAACGTACATTTGACTTGTGCAGGGTAAACAAATAGGTTTGCAAGTACCATAGTAATGCACAATTCTTTAGCATTTATTTTACTTATATAAGTTAATATATATTTAGATTTATTGATGACTAATGGGTCTTGTCTTAGAGTGCATTTGTATCACAAGTTGCTCCAATCTTGTAGAGAGGGAGGGTATCATCGAGTAGAGTTGGACTAGATAATAGGTCAAGAAATGAGAAAGAGATCATGATCAATGTCGAACCAAGCTTGGGTAAGGTAGAGTGGGTAACCTAGGTCAGGTTCATTTCTAGTTCTATCGAGCAATGTAGTCTTTTAGTTTAGAGACCTTTTTAATTAATCAAGTTGAACCTATACACCAATAATGGTTGGGTTTCCATACACCAAATTTTATCTCAAATAAAGAATTCACCATCTTTAAACCTTTAAATAATATTAGGAAAGGTGAAGTAAACATTTATATATTTAATAAATCAATACAGATTAAAAAGACTTAGACATAACTATATAATCCACATGAATTTCTAAAAATGGAAGTAAATGCAGTTAGTTGAAATGACTTTCTAGAAAGGGAAATAAATACATTTAGTTGAAAAGTTTTCACACATGTAGAAAATAAGTTTTTATCAAAAAGGACTTTCAAAAATTTATTTCATTCAAATCATACCTACAAGGACAAAAAGTGTTGGTATTAAATTCAAACATTGTCAAAAATTAACTTTTTTCACCTTATGCAATTACTTTCACTTATGATGCACATGGGTGGAAATAAATGTTGAAGTTAATTAAAATACTATTTATTGAAGCTACTGAGGGAGAAGGAAAGGAGTTCAATGGGAGGAAGGAAAGAGAATAATTTCCTTTCTGGAGATAAGTGAAGGAGCAAGGAAGGAGGAGGAGGAGGAGGTTGAAGAAATGGGAGATGAAATGCAAGGAGCTTGAGGGAAGGAGGCATGCACAGAAGAGGGAGACAATCTAGAAGTAGAATTCAACTCTTAATTAGGCTAGTTAAATTCTAGAATTTTCTTTCTAATGAAGTGTGAATTAAATGCCTCGTATATCTCTTTAGATACTATTTATATTTATTTTAAAAGAATCGATGTAATCAAAATTTAAACACATAGTTTTAAACATTATTTTACATCGTGATACCATCACAAAGAGTGTGTAATAGTCAGTGCCAATCACCCATGATGCAATTTTTCATCCAAGTTATTCAAGCCTACCTTAAAGGCATGAAGAGCTTGAAATTCATGGGGACAACGTCCGGGGAGGTAGAGACATGGGAATGGGTTGGCGAATAGGATAATAAAGAGTGCGATGAAAACAATAATAATAATAAGATTTTGAACAGTGAAATCCATTGGGGGCAAAATGGGGTGAGATGTTATACACCACAATGTGTGTATAAAAATAAAGTTCATAATAAAATGGAATAATGACAATAATAGTGAGAGTTTAGAGATATCCTCTATCCAAATCTTGCCTTCTAATTTTGCCCACTACTCAGATCTACTAATATTTCCCAATTAATGCTAGAGATCAGAATGCAGCTGAATCGACCCTTTTATTGACTGGTCGATCTAATCCTTCTCTGATATTATTATATCTATGTTTTTGAACCTAAAAAATAAAATTTTTACCCTTTTTAAGTTAGACATTGAACCAATATAACATCTTATACAAAAATTTGTTTTAGCAAAAACCAAATAAAGATTTAAAAATAGAACAACAGTGCAAAATACCAATGTTTTGACTACTATTACTTGTCAAATGAGGTCATTACATTGCATCTAAAACTATGTAGTATATGCTAACAAGTATGAAGCTTTTCGACAACATAGTTTATAACAATCTTCTATAATAATAGAATTTTTTGACAATAATTTTTACTTGAGTTATTCTAGCGCCATTTATTTTCAATATGATACATCTGTATGAGGAGATATTTACCTTGACTCTTTACCTATTTAAGGTGGAATTTATAATAGGAATGCATACCAAGATAGAAGCTTATAGCTCATAGTGATTATGAAGATCAAATTAAAATCTTACTCAAACACTAAGGTTTATACAAAACTATTTTATTTTGAACTATGGCATCATTTTTAGCCACCACGCCTGCCTATAAAGTCTCTTTCCTCTACCCAGTCAGTAGATCAAGCCTAATTAATAATAAGTAGTGAGACATAAATAATTTGTAATCCCTAGGTGTAATTTCAAGGAGGAGACAACAAAGTATTTTCTTGTTTAAAAAATAATTAGTTGTAGTGCCATTCATACGGAAAAATATTAAAACATTTTAAAACCTAGATGTAGCGCTTTTCCTTTGTGGATATATTTAAAAAAAAAGGACATTTAAAACCATATGCTTCTTATGAATACTTGGTGCTATATATGGAAACATTCTTATCAAACACTTAGCATCTTAGTTACGTTTATTTATCTCGGGAATTTTTGACAACATCTTGGTGTCAGACTACATTGGTGTTTTACCTTGAGTTTTAGTGGTAACTTTTTGGCAAGCTTGGCATCCTTTATCTCTAAGTAATTGGTCATAGTTTAGATTTGTTGGTATAAAGTGGGTAAGATGTGTTAGGGTAAGAAGTCACATAAAAAAATTGACACTTCTAGGTTTATGGAAAGTCAAACCCTCTAAGATGTGGAAGAGTTAATAAAAATTGTAAATGAAAATCCCTTTTAATGAAGTTGAAATTTGATTATAGTCAATAGCATCGATGTGACTACTTAGTTAGGCATATATGTAATATATAGAAGTATATGAAGTCACATTCTATTTGTTTAAATTATTTTAAAACTCTTCTCTATTAGATTGCACCCTTCATTAATCTGGGCTTGATTGGTTTGAATAGAAATGAGTAGCCGAGGATCATATAAACTTATTGATCTTGGACTATGATATAAAGACCTGCCATATAATATATTTGATATTTTATTATATGAATTTATGGACTTACTAATCTAAAAAGTATTAAGAGAAATACCTTATGATATGTTAATTGACTAATTAATTATATAATCACCAGGATCCTCCAAAGTAATACCATTTATAGGATAATATCAATGATATATATATATCTTAACTTGATTTTATACTATTAATAATTTGAAAATTATAAAATTGAAATAGATGAGTCCTACCTAAAATGATCACCAACTAAATTGATAGAATATTGAACCACTCTAATAGACGGTAAACCCTTATGAAGGTTAGGAAATGGATCAATTACTTATTAATGGCAGGGTGTATTTTAACTGTATTATGATCTTATGGTTTATATGGTTCTTGTTTAAACTGATGGAAGTATATTGTTAGAATGTATTAAAGACATTATATGTTAGTGTGGATGCTTTGGGTAACATATTTGAGGTAGTACCATGATGAGATGGTTGATTAAGCATCTGAAGTTTTATTTGCATTGATAAGAGTAGACAAGTTGGTCTTGTAATACTTATGGCTGATTAAACATCACAAAATGTTATATGCTCAACTTGTATAGCTAGACATGCTTGCAAATTTACTTAAAGCATTTTTGACTTGTTGATTATAATTTTATATTATTAAGTGTGATCCAATTACCTAAACTTAGCTTTGTGCTCTTCAAAGTGACTAAGTATATCTAGACCCAGTATCTATGAGATGTTTAGGTCATGGAGGCTTTGGGGTGAAAGTAGTGGATGCAAGATGTGAGGTCTAAGAGATGGGAGGGGAATCCTAGTTAAAATCCACACAATAACTCAGTTATCTACTGAGTTAAGATTCAACAAGGTGGAATTGATAAATATAAAGCTTACAGAAGTAAGTAGTACTTATAGTTTACAAGAAAATATATTTATTTTTAGTCTTGATTCACAGTCACACTCGCAAGAAGTTGTGTGGAGTAGTTGCGATGTTGAAAATTACACAATGATCTCTTTCTCAATTTTTGGACCCATATCTAGCCTACATGTGAAGGGTAGGGCCACTCTCAATAGATGAGAGGTGTGTAGGGGATCCAAAAGGCTCAGTGGTTGGTGGAATAGCCCTCTATGATACTCTCCCTCCCTACATCAACTTAGACTACTGATGGTATACAATGGTCTTCTACTTTCTCAGTTGGTGAAAGAAATAGATGTTGAACAAATTGGTTATTGTATTTATGAATGAAAACTATTGATGTATGTCTTTTATAAATTGTAATTTATTTGTAATCTAAATTTGGAACTAGTTTGTTGCAAAGTAGTTGCAAGCAAATCAAATTATCTATGTATTAATCATACCTTTGTAACTTTGGAATGGTATTGAAATGTTCGGGTTAAGCAAAAAAAGATACAAATAATTGTGATCTAGTATTGTAACACATAGTCTTATGTTGCAAGTAAATGATTGTAAGAGATGATAGAAAAATTGTTGACTAAGGCATTATCTTAGTTTTTGAGGTATCAACAATTGAATGAAACATATTGTATTTTTATTACAATGCTTTTGGTTAAATGAAATCACACATGGTGTAATGGTGTTAATTTATTGATGCATGATAAATTAATGGTATTGCATCTATGAATGATGCAAGTTAATCATATTTGACTATTGGCACATGGAATTCATTTTGACATATTGTTTATATATTAGTATTGGATACAAAATCAATCATTATGAGTTGTACTCTCTAAACTCTTTAGAGTTTAGAATGCAAGTGTGGTTTAGGTAACGTGAATTACCCTTCGATTAAGAAGTTAATATTAAAAAAAAAAATGATTAATTTAACTTCACCCCGAAGGGGATGTTGTTGGGGATCAACCAACAATAGATTACACTTGTGAAAGTAATAAACGTAGAATTAAATCAAATAGACAAGTAATTAGAATGAGATAATAGCAAGAACAAGAGATACAAGAAACCACCTTGAAAACTTGTATTAACAAACTCTTTACAAAAGGAATACAATTGAAGAAACTTCTTTCTTCCACACCTCTCCTAGATGTATAGATCTCTCAATAGATCTCTATTCCTCAAGAGCTCTCTCTCTCTCTCAAGAACAATCAACTCCAACAAGCCTGGATTGATTCAATTCTGTACTGTTCTTCACATACAATGAATTACTACAATAATCCACAATAACTACTACAATAAGCTAGGAAGATCTAATTCTACATATAGAATTAGGAGACTTGAGCATGCACTTCCAACAAACAGTTAAGCCACTTGAACAAGGGCTCTAAAAATAGTATTACTAACAATAGAGATGCGAGCTTGAGACTACAACTCAAACTCATCATGCAAACACTCGCTTCTGTCCTCGAAAATAGCTTTCTAGACGCATAGGTAACCTGTGACCACCGTCAGCTGATCCTCTGTCGACGTCGGCATCTCTGCAACTGCTCCTGACCGACGTCGGTCTCTCTTGACCGACGCTGGTGTCTGTGTAGACCTGAAACTGATAATGTATGCTCCTTGGTGAAGCTTTTAGCTCCACACCCTAACAATCTTCCACTTGGAGATAAACAGCTACACCAGTACCTGTACAGCAACATCTTCTAGCTCCTCCATCTTCAACTCAATCATGAAGACCAACAGAAGTTGAATGAAGATTCAACTTCTCCTTTGTAACCGGCTTGGTTAACATATCAGCAGGATTCCTATCTATATGGATCTTCTCTAGCTTTAACTCACCATCTTCCAATACTTGTTGTATGAAGTGATACCTTAGCTGTATGTGCTTTGTTCTTGAATGAAAGGCTAAATTCTTAGCCAAATGGATTGCACTCTGACTATCACTATACAATCTACAACTCTCATGCTCCCTACCAAGCTCATCCATGAACCGTGTCATCCATATCATCTCTTTGCTAGCCTCTGTGGCTGCAATATACTCTGCTTCTGTAGTTGACAAGGTAACAACCTTCTGCAACTTAGATATCCAGCTAACTGCCGTTCCGCCTACAGTGAAAACATAACCTGTAGTGCTTCTCCTGCCATCCAAATCACCTGCCATATCTGAATCTACATAACCATGTAGAGAAGTATCTGAACCTCCATAGCACAAGTGCTTACTGTTGGTTCCTCTCAGATATCTAAGGATCCACTGAACTACTTTCCAATGTTCCTTACCTGGATTGGCCATATACTTACTTACCACTCCCACTGCTTGGGCAATATCCGGTCTAGTACACACCATTGCATACATCAAACTCCCTACTGCAGAAGAATATGGAACCTTACTCATGTACTCTACCTCATCATATGAATTAGGACATTGTTCTTTACTCAACTTAAAAGTTCCAGCCAAAGGTGTGCTTACCGGTTTAGCATCCTGCATATTGAACCATTTCAACACCTTGTCCACATAATCTTCTTGAGACAATATCAACCTGTGATTTTTCCTGTCTCTCTTAATGCTCATGCCAAGGATTTTCTTTGCTGCTCCCAAATCCTTCATAGCAAATGTTTGAGCTAATTTCACCTTAAGCTCAGAGATATCCTGCATGTGAGATCCTGCAACCAGCATGTCATCTACATACAACAATAGAATAATATATCTACCGTTATCAAATCTCTTGAAATACATGCAATGGTCAGATTGACACCTACTGTAGCCATGCTCAGTCATAAACCTGTCAAATTTTAAGTACCATTGCCTAGGAGCTTGCTTGAGGCCATACAAGCTTTTCTTCAATCTGCACACAAACTTCTCCTTACCCTTGACCTCGAATCCTTCTGGCTGTTCCATATATATTTCATCATCCAAATTTCCATGAAGAAATGCTGTCTTAACATCTAGCTGCTCAAGATGCAAATCCTCAAAAGCAACCAAAGACAATACAACCCTTATAGAAGTCATTTTAACAACAGGAGAAAAAATCTCACTAAAGTCGATACCTGGATTTTGTGCAAATCCTTTTACTACCAATCTGGCCTTATATCTCATCTGTCCATTCTCACCTTCTTTCAACCTGTAGGTCCATCTGTTCTTGAGTGTTCTCTTACTTGCTAGCAACTCAACCAAATCCCATGTTTGGTTCTCTCTTAAGGACTCCAACTCCTCAACCATGCCACGCTCCCACTGACTCTTGGACTCCACCTATATTAGTTCCTCAAAACTCTCTGGTTCTCCACCATCAGTTAGCAATAGATAAAATAAAGAAGGAGAATATCTAATTAGAGGCTTACTCACCCTTTCTGACCTCCTGATGGGTGTCTGAGACTCGTTCACAACACGCTGTCCACCCAAATTCTCTAACAGTGACCAACCTCAATCACCCCCAGACCTATTACTGGCCGACGTCGATTCTGCCTGACCAACCTCGATACCTGTCCTACCGACATCGGTCTCTGTACGGCCAACGCCAGTTTCTGTACTGTCGACGCCGGTTCCTAACCTGCCGACGTCGGTCTCTGTGTTTTCCTGCAAGTGATTATTTCTTTTTCTTGCAAACTCATCTTGGACTTTCACCTCGTCCAATTCACCATTGCTCTGCTCAGATTGATTCAACTTCCTTAGCTGATCACAATACATCACTGTTTCATTGAAAACAACGTCATGGCTCCTGATTGCCTTGTTAGTTTCTAGATTCCACAATCTGTAACCAAAATCATTTGAGCCATAGCCAATAAACGTGCACCTCATAGACTTAGCATCAAGCTTCTTTCTATTTTCTTTATCTATGTACACAAAGGCTTCACAACCAAAAACTTTGAGATATGAGAGATCAACCTTTTTACCTGTCCATGCCTCTTTTAGAATACCACCATCTAGAGCTGTAGAGGGTCCTCTGTTAAT
Source organism: Torreya grandis (assembly GCA_037957365.1). Classification (NCBI taxonomy): domain Eukaryota; kingdom Viridiplantae; phylum Streptophyta; class Pinopsida; order Cupressales; family Taxaceae; genus Torreya; species Torreya grandis. The sequence continues at coordinate 844,920 of JARHVA010002648.1, forward strand.
CAGGTACACTGCAGTGTCAACAACTTGTGCCCAAAACTGTAAGGGCAAACTGGCATGCAATCTCATACATCTTGCACGCTCCATTATTGTCCTGTTCATCCTTTTAGCAATACCATTCTGCTGAGGTGTCCTTGGAACCATCCTTTGCCTGTGGATTCCATGCATGTAACAATAATCTCTGAACTTATGACTACAGAACTCACTGCCATTGTCTGATCTCAGGCACTTTAATCTTTTACCTGTTTCATTCTCAACCATAGCTTTCCAAACTTTAAAAGTCTCAAATACGTCAGATTTTCTTCTAATACAATAGATCCATACCTTCCTTATAACATCGTCTATGAAAGATACATAGTACTGTGATCCTCCAATGGAAGCAACCTGAGCCGGTCCCCACACGTCTATGTGAACAAGCTGCAACTTATGCCTCTTCTTAGTAGACCTAGTCTTGAGAAAACTAACCCTTTTCTATTTTCCAAATACACAGTGCTCACAAAACTCTAGATCTATGCCTTTTAAATCTGAAAGCATACCTTTGGAATTAAGAATTGACATCCCCTTCTCATTCATGTGGCCAAGCCTTGAGTGCCACAATTTAGCATCCACATCTGAATTAGATAATACAGAAGGAGATTTGTTAGTAACACAATTACACAAATAGAGAGTACCTTCTCTCTTACCTCTGGCCATAACAAGTGCACCCTGGGTCACCTTCCAAGATTCTGCTGTGAGAGTTACTGTACAACCCTCATCCCCTAACTTTCCTATAGAAATCAAATTTCTCTTCAAGCTAGGAACATGCATCACATCTCTCAACACCCATGTGTTGCTATTCTACAGCTTCAGCTGCACTTTACCTTTGCCAATTATTTTATAGGGCTCATCATCCCCTAGATACACTATTCCAAAATCTCCATGGATATAGTCACTAAAATATTCCCTGTTAGGGGTAGCATGAAAAGATGCACCAAAATCTAATACCCAAGATTCTATATTATTATGCAGAGAGAAAATTAAAGCATCTTGTGCAATACCTGCAACCTTGGCTTCTTCCTTTCCTTCGTGCTGATTGTCCTCCTTAGGTTTTGACCCGTAATCTTTGCTTATGTGCCCCATCTTTCCACAATTTCAGCATTGTGGCCTTCTGCCATTTCTAGATTTAGATCTGCCTTTCCCCTTAGACTTGGATCTTGATCTGCCTTTCTTGCTCTTCTCTTTCTGCCTTCCCCTACTCTCAAAACTTAAAGCATTCCTAGATGCCTCTTATGTGCTTTTCCTGCGTATTTCCTCATTCAAGATAACACTAACAACATCCTCTACTTTCAAAATATTTGATGCAGATGCAGTATTACTTACTGCCATTACTAAGCCATGCCAGCTTTCAGGCAAAGAACATAATATTAAAAGAGCTTTTATTTCATCATCAAACACTAAATTCACTGAACTTAATTGATTCACAATTCCATTGAAATCATTCAGATGAGTAGAAACAGAACCACCTTCATTCATATGCAAATTAAATAACTGCTTCATAAGATATACCTTATTAGAAGCTGAGGGTTTTTCATACAAATTTGCTAACGTAGTCATCAACTCTACCATAGACTTTGCCTGTGATAGATTAGATATCACAGTGGATGCTAGACTCAGTCTTATAGACCCCCGAGCCTTTCTGTCAAGAACTTCCCATTCTTCATCCTCCATGTCTTTGGGCTTCTTTGCAACCCCACCTAACGGTAAGTAGAGATCTTTCTGATACAGATAATCCTCTATCTGCATTCTCCAATGTTGGTAATTTTTGCCATTAAACTTTTCCATTCTCAGTTTACTTTCATCTGCCATTGCTTCTCCCACTCAAACATAAATCCCTGCAGAAACTCCTGTGAGAACCTGTAATCAATACACACTACACAGATCTGAACCACCTGTTAGTGAACCTGAGCTCTGATACCACTTGTTGGGGATCAACCAACAATAGATTACACTTGTGAAAGCTATAAACGCATAATTAAATCAGATAGACAAGTAATTAGAATGAGATAATAGCAAGAACAAGAGATACAAGAAACCACCCTAAAAACTTGTATTAACAAACTCTTTACAAAAGGAATACAATTGAAGAAACTTTTTTCTTCCACACCTCTCCTAGATGTATAGATCTCTCAATAGATCTCTATTCCTCAAGAGCTCTCTCTCTCAAGAACAATCAACTCCAACAAGCCTGGATTGATTCAATTATGTACTGTTCTTCACATACAATGAATTACTACAATAATCCACAATAACTACTACAATAAGCTAGGAAGATCTGATTCTACATATAGAATTAGGAGACTTGAGCATGCACTTCCAACAAACAGTTAAGCCACTTGAACAAGGGCTCTAAAAATAGTATTGCTAACAATAGAGACGGGAGCTTGAGACTACAACTCAAACTCATCATGCAAACACTCGCTTCTGTCCTTGGAAATAGCTTTCTGGACGCACAGGTAACCGACGTCGATTCTTGCTGCTTGCCTGTGACCGCCGTCAGCCGATCCTCTGCCGACGTCAGCGTCTCTACAACTGCTCTTGACTGACGTCGATCTCTCCTGATCGATGCCGGTGTGTGTGTAGACCTAAAACTGATAATGTATGCTCCTTGGTGAAGCTTTTAGCTCCACACCCTAACAGATGTCACATAATGAAAATAATATTGAAATTCTTTATCAATGTATTACCAAAGACCTTGTTGAAGGCTTTAGCTATACCATTAGATTGAGGGTGATAAGGTATGGTCTTATGGTTTGCAATCATGATTTAGATAAAAAGATGTGCACTATTGCATTGAGAAAGTGAATGCCACGATCACTAGTTAGATTTAATGGGCATCCATATCATGTGATGACATATTCCCATAGAAATCTAGTAGTGGTAGTAGTAGTAAAATACTATGTGGGTGTTTCTTCAACCTAGCGTGTGAGATAGTGTATGGCAATAATGATATAGTGCATGCCAATACATATTAAAATAGGTTAAGTGGACTAACAAAATCAATAGCCCATTTTTCAAATGGTTCATGAGAAAGTATTAGATGAAAGGGCATTGCATCTCGTCAGTTTGGTTTACCTATGCGTTGATAAATATCATATTGGCGTGTATAGGCTTTGGCATCCTTGAATAACGTGGGCCACCATAAGCTAGCTAGTAAAACCTTTCTTGTGGTTGGGTCATCAATATAATGGCTTCCTAAAAGACCCTCATGGAATTATTTAAGGACTTTAGTACACTCATGTTGCATTATGCACCTTTGTAATACCTCATCCCATCATAGTTTGTATAGGTCTCCTCCAATAAGCTGGAAGGGGTAACACAAATAGCTAATTGATTTTTTCCTTGGGTGATAAGAAGGTCTGGTGATGTGCCTGTTGTAAGAAAAATAATAATTTATTCTAATTTTTGAGCACATGCATAATTTGGAAGAGTTGAACATCAGGTAAATCATGTTCTATTATGCATGCCAATTTTCTAGATTGAATGCATGAGAGGTGGTCTAGTCCAAAATTAATTATGCTTGATTTCATGACCACATAGAACTAGAACTCATGAAAGAGGACAATCCATCAAAAAATGCATCCATATAACACTGGCTTATTAACCAAATACTTGATTACTTCCTGATATATATAGAAGATAAATGGAGTGGCCAACAAATATTGGCAATTTTTTTTGAGTGCATAAACCATGGATAGGGATTCATGATCTGTATTAGAGTAGTCCCATTCAACCAACTAATGGGAGCTTCTTACTAACAAATTAAATGGGATGATCAAGGTTTCCTTCACTAGGTTGTTCAAGGATGACACCCACTACCATGCCTAAAGCATCGATATGAATATGAAATGGCTAGGTCTAGGCCAAAAACTAGAAAATGGATACAATCACCAATTTTCCCTTTAGAGCCTTAAATGTTTATTGGTGTTTTTAACAGTCCATAGGAATAGGACATTCAATTTGAATACTTCTTCCATCAGGGCTACTATGTTATCATAAACCCAAATGAACTGATAATATTACCTAGTGTGACCTAAGAAGGTGCAAACCTCACATTGAGTAGTTGGAGCTAAAAGTTGGATAATGACTATAATCTTAGCTAGATCCACCAATAATCTATCTGGATAAATGATGTGTCCCAACAGGATCCCAAATGATGTTAAAAAAATGCACATTTTAAGATTTAAGGAAATCTAAAGTTGATGGTAATGCTTGAGCATGAGGCACAAATTATCACATTGATTGTGCATTAAATCATACATGGTCTAATCATCAACATAAACCTAAAGGAAATTATGGATGAAATCTATGAAGGTTTATACCACAATGCACGAGAACACTATTGATGCATTTATCAAGCCAAAAGGCATAACAATATATACAAAAGAACCACATTCAATTACTAATGTTGTTTTTGCCTTGTATTCCTTAGTAATTTGTACTTGGGGATAACCAAAAAAACCATAAGTGAAAGTGTAAATCTCACAACCAAAAACACCTTCTAAAGTTTCCTTTATGAATGGCATTAGGAAAGGGTTAGTGACACATACAACACTGAGTTGCATGTAATCCATGTAAATGTGAATGTGATTATCTTTCTTTATGTTGATCACCATAGGACTAACCCACTCATATTCATTTATGGGAGTAATTACTCCAACATGCCACATACTATCAATTTGTTCTTTAACTCTAGTGTGTAGATTAGGGTTCATCTAGTATAGTCATTTCCTCACCGCTTGAGTGCCTTCAACCAAATTGATATGCATCTTGCCTAATGATGGATTCACTCCCTTCATTTTTTTGTATTTTAATGGTAAAATTTCTTGATATTCCTATAAGAGTTCAAAAATCTTGGTTAAATCAACATTAGACCAATAATTTCCCAAAATGGCTAGTTTAGGCAAGTCCTCCATCCTAATATTATGCTAAACTATTTCTAGTGGTGTAGAATATGGTTATTACTTGAACTACATAGTATCCTTGATGTCATGCGCCCCATAATATGTATGTAAGTGTAAGTGGTTGAAAGTTAGTTTTAATAGATTAGAGTTGGTCCCCACATCAACCTGATACATGATGTTTTGTTTTCCCTTCCATATTTATTATTGATATGCATATTCAGATTGAGAGTTATATGCGAACTGAGCCAAAGTAGGAGTAATAGGCTCTTGAAATATGGCCAAGTTATCTTCAATTATTCCATGCATGTGACATATATGGTCCTCAACTAATACATGATCTTATACAATAACCTGACAGATTACTTGCAAGGACAAATGTAAATCTATTCACATAGAAGAAAATGAAAATGTTATAGCAGACCATTTGTTATTTGTTACTAGGTATCCATTTCCCTATTCTTTTCTTGATGGATGTACCACACCCTAGCCCAAGCATGTAGATTACCATAAAATGCATGAATCAATAAAGATTCTAGTAAAAATGCTTCTTCAACATTCTAAAGGATTTCATAGCTTTTTAGATGGTCTTCTAGAGAAGCAAGGCCATCATAACATAGGGTGGCATAAACACAGTTGTCATGGTGGAAGTGACAGTGCATAGTGGTACATACTTGTTCCCATATTTATAATTGGTATCAGTGAGTAGACCATCATTGAGTAGCTATTCTTTGGAACATAAATTTGAGTATGCATAAAAATTCATCCTCATTAACACAATAGTCTTATAGTTGCTATAAATTATCCTTGACCTCAATTTGACCATAGAATCGAGGTGCATGATCCAACCTTAAGGGTGGAAGACTAATCATGTAAACATTTTTGTGGCACTAAGATAAATTGGGGAAGGAACTTAGGTGGCTATCAATGACACCACAAACACACCTTGTAAGATCATATACATCTTGATCCCATTGATTGCAAGCAATACTTGTAGTGTCTAAAGTGGATTGTGCATATTATGATTGCAATATGCCATCAAGAGTATGATACACATGTTCATTCCCTTGGGCAGTGATGTTATAAATTGTGTTGAGATCCTCATTAACATTTATGATTTCCATAAAGGGAGGCCCTTGGTCATTATTTAAAGGAATGACCATGTGTTGAGTGTCATTCTCAAACTTGATATAATACTTCTTGAAATGTAAGTCAACATTATTAGCATAGCACCAAGGTTTACCCAAGAAATCATGAAAGTCATTAGCTTTAACAAGCTTGATCACTTCAAAATCACCCTTAAACATGACACCTAAGATGTTAAATGTGGCATCTTTAAGAATTATTATAGGCAAAGTGTGAGTCTTATTGGCCATGAAAAGTAAGGTGGGTCTCCCATATTTTTCTAGGAATCCTTTGTTATAACATTAACCTCTGCACTAGTGTCCACCATTATATCACAAATCATCCATCCATTTACAAGGAATTCTTTATCACATTCTATATTTGGTTGGATGAGTCTCTTATTTACATGTATGGTTCAAATGATCATCCTCCAAAGACTATCATTTGTCATTGTAACTAATTATTTAGGAGGGGGATGATGTCTTCACTAAGAAATAACTTTCACAACTCATGAAATTCATCATGACTTGAGTCCATGGGTACTATAACTTTTTACATCTTGGTGTGCATGTTATAATCTATATACACATAACATTTTCAAACTTTTGCAATTACTGTTACTTTCTCTCTTGTAGGAACCTATTGAGTCTCAATATATTGAGTGCACACCTTGAAGGGTGCATTGGGAAAGGGGTGGTTAGACCATTGGTGGTTCACATGATTGTTATCCCCTATACCACCACTTTCTATCTACACAACCATATTCTATAGACTTCCCTAAGCCTTTCCATCTCTCTTACACACTCCTCCAAGTAATTCAATACCTTACATATCCCTTTCTAAGCCTAAAGCCACCTTTTGATAGTTTAGAGTACACTATCAACCTTGGTCAACCCTGTATTTAATTTGTTAAAAGCACTTGAGACCAGGACCTAACTTGTTTTTATCAAATAGTGATATAGAGTTGAATTAAGCCAATCTTATCGGCTAAACTTTCAAAAAGGTTTAGGGTTAGATATAATTATATATACACACATCCTTTTCACCATTTTCATTAGGAAGAGAAGAAAAATAATATTATATTGTGTATCTACTTATCCACCATTCTACTTGAGGAGCATATCTTAGGGTTTTAATACTTTCTTTGGAGATATGGATCTTGTGTTGTGGAAAAGTATTTTGGATGCATAGACAAGTTGTGTAGCCTAAAAATGACTTATCCTTATTATCCTTACATACCACAACACCCTCATGTAAATCATCTTGGCCAAGGGAAAGATTGAGGCTTGATGGATTGATCTTCAAAGGTAAGTATTCCTAACTTTATTCCTCCTTTGTAAGAGTAGATAGATTTGCATTTTTATTTCTCTCCCACGCATTAAGATTTATTATACATTGACTTGGGTAGAGGTATTTTATACATGTTTAATTTTTATGTTTATTACCCCCACTTTGTGCCACAAGCATTGGTGAACACTAAATTAGATTTTACTATGATTTGAATTTACTTAGTGATATGAAAACATAGGACCTAACTAGGGTTATTGCATAATGTTACTTGACTAGAGGCTTTGAAACCCTCTCTAATGATGTTATTATGGTAAGAGACCCCTTGGTTAGGTCTAGCAGATCCATCTTGGTCATAACCTCAAATATATAATGTATCAATAAATATAAGTATAAGTAGGATTTATCTTCTTTAAGTTAAAATTGATTAATAAGTTAGCTACATTTTCCTTTATATACATTATGATGACCTCAACATAAATCAAATCCCTATTAGGTTTTATTTCACACATTCATTTTATCATCATGTTATATATTTTTATTTTTGTAGTATTATATTTAACCTTTCGATATAGTTCTAATAGTCTGTGTGCATGTTTAACACAGTCGCTCCAAAATAAATCTGTTATATTTGTGTAGTTCTTCTCTAAATATAGGCAACTAGATCAATACATTTGAAATAGTATTCTTCTTCAATTACAAGATTGAATATATAGTTGAGCCAATAATCTCTATTTTCTATTCTTCTTTTTCAACACATTTGTTTACAGATAGTCGACTATGTTCATAGTTCTTTTTTGGCACACAGGGTTTGCAAACTCCATCGAGCCACTTGAATTTGTTTGAAAAAATATTTAAATTAACACTTGAGCACCAAAGCATAAAATTTTGAAAAATAAGAATTTTTGAAACCACCAAGGTTCATTCTTACCTTCTCTATCATTTTAATTTTTCATTTCCAGTACTATTTTTCACAGGTTTGTAGTCGATAAAACTATAACCCTCAAATAAACTAGGTCGACTAGATTGACACAATTTTGTATCATGTCTTCTATCTAAAATATATATTTGACTTATTCAACTATGTTCTTCTAAATATTTCTTTCATAGAATAACAACCCTATCAATTCTATTTTGTATTATTTGCATACAGTGTCTCCTGGACCAATTATGTACTCTTCCTAGTCAAGGAATTAACCTATTTTTACTAGTAATTAGTTCACCTTTCATTTTAGTTGCTTGTGTGTTTAGAGTAACAAACATAGATTAATTACGTGGTTTTTAAATTTGCCTAATTAGTCACTATATTTTTCTCTTTTGCACAAACTTCTAAATCACTTTACATAAAATTATTTCTTCTTAAGGTTTACCTGCTTAGATTTCATTAGCAAGGGGGAAGCTGACTTAGTTTTTTAGCCAAGTATAAACACATGGTTGATGGTATATATTGAAAAAGAACCCAACACCCTTATTGCTATGGGATTATAGAGTGAGGGGGTAGGCCCCAATAGCAATCCAGTACCATCACCAATACAGATCCCTTTTAGCTTAAACTTCCTAAACTATCCATAGATTACTTTCTAGTTCCTTCTTATAGACAAATCCCCATCACATTAATTTCAAACTTTATTATAACTCAAAACATTTAAGAATGATCATTTAGTTAGAATTTACATTCAAGTTGTTGCTTGCTCTTTGGTCATTAAATTTTTTATTATAAAATTTGCATTAGCCAACATTAGTGAAAGGTTTGTGCTTTGTATTCCAATTGGATCAATCACATTGATCCAATTACTTATGTGCTTAATTTAATTTGCTTAGATATTGTATTTTAAATTTTTTCTCTATTTTCAGAACACTATCATCCCTACCAACACAATCTCTTATAGATTGTTCATATTGTTTGCCTTTAGTACATAGTGGCCTATTCGACTATGTATCTTATCATCCCACTCTATTTCCTATCTAGCAGTAAATAATCTACTTGTATGATTGTGCCATTCTATTTATAATTTTATTTCTTATCTAGTAGTACATAGTCAACCTATATGACTTTATCTTCTTGTTCTCTATTTTGTTTCCTATTTTATAAAACATTGTCGACCTATTTGATTCTATATCCTATCATCTGATTCTTCTTTACATCAAATTTTTAGCCTCTTTTCCTCATCATGAACTTCTTATTTGAGGATAGTATAGAGTTAAATCCAAAAACATGATGAGTCTTACCCATCCTCATAAGTTTCACAAAACACATCATGTGGCTCCTACTTTGGATGAAAGCAATTTTCATGTTGCCACTCATCTACTAATTATGGAACTCCTCATTCATCCTCAGTTCATAATCTATTATTTTCCTTAGAATATAATCATGATTTAGAATACACACATGAAATTCGCTTCTTCATTAACAAATTTCCTCAACATAGAGGAAAGGACCCTTCAATCATTTATAATCTTATGATAGGTCCTCAAGTAGAAGAACCTCTTTCACCCACCCCTAACTTCTCTCATGGATTTTAGGGAGACACTTTATTTTCTTATCAACCTTTTCCTTCTATTTTTTCTCATTCACACACTGTGACATCTTCTTCTATGACTTCTTCAACCTCCATGCCAAGTATTTCCACTAACGTGGTAGGTTAAACTTCTAGTGGGCCTTTTCCAAAGACCCTTGTCCTTAAACATGCCACTAGTGCATAGTTTGAAACCAATGTTAATCATGCTACCAATGTTTCTTTTTCTTCCAATGCTCATCATTTTACTAGCGATTCCTTTTTTACAAATGTTTCTCATGCCACTAGTGTGGTGCATGCTACTACTCATAGTGCATATCAAGCCACTAATACCAATACCAATGCATCACATGCTACACACACTAATAAAAATACTATAAAAACTCACCAAATATTATTATAAAAATTCAATAAAATGCATACTTTTCAAATAAATAATGCAAATCATAACCTTCAAAATCAACCCCAACAGGTTTCATGGGGAGCACAAAATCAAAATGCCCCCACCGCCCTAAGGATTTGCATGGTAACCTTATTCCTCAACTAGCTCTGATTAAGAAAATGATAAAACATATAAAAAATGAACCTCTTGTACCTCAAATTACTAATATCAACATAAGAGGTATCACACCTACCATAACCTATAATGGGTCCATTGATCCCACATTACACTTAAAGACATTTGGTAACCTTTATAAAGATTAGGTCAAACTTAATACCTTTGTTTCTACCAAACTACTAGCTAAAACACTCCCATGATATGATTTAGATTGGTACAATCAACTAAAAACCCATTTTATCACTAACCTTGAAGACTTGGTTAAATCCCTATTATAATAATTTCAAACTAATGATCTACTCAAGAATAACTTAACTCACTTCATAAACTATAAATAACTTGAAACTAAAATGACATAAAATTTCATGAAATAATGGAATAACTTATCTAACAAATGTGAGAATAATATGGTGGATGGCAATCTCTTCCACTTATTTAATAATGATCTCTACCCCAAGTTATTATATTAGGTTAAGACTCTCTCTCTTAGAACTTTGGAAGAATCCCTTGACCAAAGTAAGTGACAAAACTTTATCATCCACCAATTTGAACCATCTAAACATAATTATGGAACTCTTATGCTCATTAAAAATAAAAACCACCATGCAATCAATGATGGAATTACCGATACTTATGATACTATGCACAACATTCAAGTAATCACTCCAAACAACACTATGAAACATGCTTCCCCTCCAAATAACACTCCTAATCCTACATATTCATCAACAAACAACATTAATGTCCATAAACCATTATTCTTATTTGAGCTTCAAAAGTATCTTCCAAGGCCTCTACCACGTGATCTTAACACCACTCATCCAATGAAATCATGGTATGATCTGAACAAATTTTGTTGGTGTCATATATGTTGGGGCCACTCTCATGAGACTTATAGAGAATTGCACAATCTAGATATGGATTTTATTCTTGGACCAAACTTTGATCATGAATCACTCATTCACAAGTGTCAGTAAACATATGACATAGCTTTTAAAGACCATGAAATGCAAAATAATATCAAGATTTAAAACAAGCTAATGCTCATAGTGATATATATAAATATCCTCTTCTCAACCATCAAGATATCGATGATAAGCCTACTCATTCAACCAATAATGTTTAAAGTCTTATATACCTTAATAATAATGAATAAAATGTGGTAAATATGACTAACATGTGAAGAGTAGTTATTTTTATCGATACCAATCCAACACCCACGTAATTTTTTTTTCAAATGTTCTACTTCATTCAATAAAATTCCCCATATCATCTAATGGAGTTGGGGAAAGTGGATATTAAAACCTTCCAAGAACCACTTTCAACAACTCAACTTGATCATACCTCTCACACTATCTCTATTCTTATTCCAACATCTACACATCAATACAACATTCCTAAACCTTACACTAGTATTTATTTAACTCAACGATGAGAAATACCTCAATCAACCTCCCCACCACCTAAAGTCAATAAACTTATTTGTCCTCAACCTAAACTAACTATACATTACCAACATAAGTTTAATTGCACTTCCAACCCTCCTTCACAAGAGATCTTACAACATTATGTGCCTATATCTAGCAATCCCCCCATGGGTTATGATTAATGGGACCCTATTGTAAAAATTTCTCATCTTGTATCTCAAATACCTTTCCTTAAATTAATGTGAACTTGCCCCCATCATCAAAATCATCTAATGTAATTACTATTTGAAATGAACATCACTCATCCTCCTCTAACATGATGTGATGCTACCTTGTCTAGTTTTGAATATCGTATCCTTCAATAATGCAAAGATATGTACATATATGGTGATGAAATAGTGGATACTTCTCTTTCCCTTAATTTTCCTTTCACTTCTATGATTCCAAATGAGATTATACTTTGTACATATGATCCTCCTCTATTCATTAGCATCCAAATCAATGATATCTAAATTAAGCATGCTTTAATTAATGAGGGTTTAGGTACTTGAATTGACTCTATTTCATTAAAACTCTTGGATATTATGAATGCAATATCAAGTCCACACATAACACATGTCAAGGCTATGATAGAAGGCAAATTCATTCTCTAGATCATGTGTGGATTCCCATTACCATCCCTCCTATCACCATCTACGTGAAAGTTATGATCTTTAAATTTCCTCTCTATTATAACATCTTACTTTGTAGACCATGGACTCATTGTATGAGGGATGCCACCTCGTTTGCATGCCAGTGAATCAAATTCCCCCATAAAGGTGCTATTTATAAGATTCAAGGAGAAAAAACCCTTGGAAATTTGAATAATTCCAAGAACATGGTGCTTTTAAAATTCCTACCCTTGAACCTTTACCTAGTATCCCATTTAGGGAATCTCAACTCTTTAGTTATCCTATCAATTTTACTTGAGGTTATATTGGTCACCCAGAACTCATTGGGAGCATACCACCTAACCTCCTTGATTTTGATGATGATAAGCTAGATAAATTTACCCTGAAGATCAAGACTTATGATTTATCCCTCATATCATCACCTACCTTCCTCCCTATTTGCATCTTTGATCCTATCAACCCCCTATCGATGATATACATGTGGTCTTAACCAAGACTAGACATTATACCCATCATGCAACTTTTGATGATAAGGTCCTACCTATATGTACCATTGACTTGTACATACTTGACTATGATGACATTTATGCTTTAGATGACCCATTTTTAGGAGGACTTGTCTAAGCTAAAAATGTCAAGATAATTTGATATCGTACTTCTTTACTTTAGTCTTTTCATTTATCTTATAGTATTTCTTCCTTAATAGTGCCTAATTCTAGTATTTTTCCTATTTTTTATAGGGTAAAGATGGAGAGATCATATGGTATACTTATAGTTTCAATGGATTGTCTTATAAGTATGCTCATAAATCATGCCATAACTAGTCCTTACTATTTTACTAGATACTAAGATCCTTCTAGTTTGATTCCCCCAGAGATGCTAACTAATACTCTTAAGCCTTCATCATGACCAACCTCACCTTCAATTGAGCCTAGTTTAGTGCCTACTCCTACTCTACCTTCAATTGAGCCTCATCCTATTTCTTATTCTACTTTACCTTTAGTTGAGCCTCATCTTATTTCTAATCTTACTTTACCTTCAGCTGAGCCTAGTCTAGTTATTACTTCAGCCCTACCTTCCCTTGGCGATGGCCTTCTTCTTTTATTGCAGCTTGATCCCATACCCACCCAATGGGTTGATCAACCTTATTATGATATCCATAAAGTTTCCAATCATTAGATCAGAGACTGTTAGTTATATTATCCATCCTCAACTTATCTTTCTACCTCTTCTATTAGTAGGCCTCCAAAGTCTACTAATAAGCATATATATTGCTTCCATGGGATCGATAATCATTCTTCCACTCATTATCAAAATATTCAAAAATATATTGACACATTGCATCCTTACCTCCTCCTAAGTTATTGCTTGAGTATATGCCTAAATATGGGGAGGTATACTATCTTTGGCACTAGTGCAATACCCATTAGATCGATCATTGTCATATTCTCTAGTAGCACATTCGTGATCACCTTCTATTGATACCTACACCAACTATCCCTCCTTCTATAGGTCACCCATGCAAGAAGGTTCCTCCTTATTTGCTGATGGTACCTCCTTCTCTACCTATGGTTCCTTATTATCCACTAGTGGTGCCTCCTTATCATCTGATAGATACCATTCTTATTTAGACACCTATTCCTCTCCTTGATTATTATACATAGGAGATCCATCATGGGCATGATCCTTCAACTACACCTACATTTTATGTTGAAGAGATTTAGAGATAATTCTTTGTATAGCTTTCCATGAGGATTGATGAGACTCTGGTTACCATTAGGATCCAAATTCATAAAGATGTTTCAAATTTTATGGATAATATTTTTAGGAAAATTTATCAACATTTATGAATACTACATGGTGTTCTTTCACATTGTTCTTCAATATGATTTTAGATTGGATTTATGATCCACTTTTATATATCTTATACACTTGATTATGTGTCAAATTTGGTTTCACCTATCTAGTTTACATGGATCTTTATATTATGTGTTATGTGTTTTATATGGTTTCATCTACTTTCCTCTTTTCTTGTGGTTTCTTATCATTCTTTTCAAGATTTAAAACTTATTTTTATGAGTTTACTTCTTTCATGAATTCTCTTTATTTTATAATGATTGTTTGCTACCTTATCTCAAATATAACTTAGATAATTATTATTGTGACTTATTTATATAAACATTGATCCCCTTAGTAAGTATTTTTCTACAATATAATCAGTTGAAAAATAATGTCTTAATGTACTCCTTTTCACTGATCTACTTTGATATCCCTTTATTCTTTTATATTCCCTTTACATACTAAGCATACATACGATTGAAATTTGAGATTACACACTAGTTCATAGGCAAGCCTAAGTGTCTAGTTAGTCATATCTTTGGATGCTTAGCCTCCTTTAAATCAAAGTTTAAAGCTCATTTATGTGTATCACTTATATCACTTATGTTGGTTATTCTAAATCTGTATATATGAGGAATCAAAAAATCCATAAGTAAGTTAAAATCCAAATCATTTAAATAAAAGGAATGATACAAAAGGCAACATACAAATTTAAAATTTAAATCACATAAAATATGTGATTTATAACACATATCCTATTTCTAATTGAAGCTCAAACTCTATAGTTGGCCTCATGATAGAGTTGAGGTCCATTGGGGTGTGGTAGGCTAGTATATTAGAAAATGAGAATAAAAAATATTTTAGTGCTACCTACTTTCTCACACAAGTACCCAATCTTCACAGTATACCGATGATTCTGTAAGAGGTCTTGAAGAATGGGGAACATGTTGTGGGAAGGTAGGTCCATTTTTATTTTCTTGTTCATATAACTAGCATGAATAAATATTAGTATCTCACCTATTTGCATATATAATTTTGTGCTTATTGTGAACATGTATCTTTTGTATTTCGAAGGTCACTAGACTCTTAATGTACCTCTTTTGTACCTAGTACACCTCATGTTTCCTAATATCTTCTCATAGATGCCTAAGTTATGCTTTTTACATTCCCTCTTTCATTATACATTCCTAATATTTCCCCTTGAGAAATATCATTTTGTTAGTTGAGCATCCCCCCTAGGGTTTCCCTTTGTGAGTTGTAGTGTAAGAACATGGATAGGACCAAGTTCTCCTCATAAATACCATAATAAAACATTTCCTTATTACCATTCACCTCATTGGTGTTCCCCTTGTGAGTTTAAATATAAGACCATGGATAGAACCAAGACCTCCTCACAAATTACCACATTATAAAAATATTTTAAAATCATTCCCATAGTTGTTTCCTGCTCCTTGGTGTTCCCTTTGTGAGTTGCAATGTAAGACCTTGGATAGGATCAGACCCTCCTCAAAAAATATTCCAATTCCCAAAATATTTTAATAACCAAGTCATAATGAAATAACATGCATCAAATTTGAGATAATTAGTGTTTGATTATGAGTTACACACCATTGACATACTTCCCATATTGATTTAGTATGTTTTATGCTTACTTCACAAGTCTTTCACTTTTATCTTCTTATTTTTTGATTACATGTATGTTTACAGCCATTTTATTAATTTTTTCATACTTCCTAGATTGAATTAGTGTGTTTAATTTAATTTCCTTTGACATTTTGTCTTTGTTTTTATACTTCCCATTTTGATTTAGTATGATTGATTGACTTAATTATTTTTTTCTATACCATGGGTATTTCATGTGCTTTTCATTTTTATTATAATATTTTCATACTTCCCAACATGATATAGTGTGATTTTTAGATATTTTAATTTGGTGAAAATCTTTACATGATTTAAAAATATTTGTTACCCTTTTTACTATCCTTGGTTTATTATTTTTATTTATGTTTTTACACATTTCCCATCGTGATATTTGTTTTGATTAATTACACTTTTCCAAATTATTTTTGCCTTTTTATTTTTAACCATGCATGTGTCTCACATAATAATAGAAAATAAAACATATATCACATAATTTTCATAGCATATACAATAAAATCTAAATACATGTGCTATAAAGGAAATATATCCATGCATCCACATCCAAATCCAAGTACAAATCATGAGATCAATAAACTATCAACATCAATATATATATATATATATATATATATATATATATATATATATATATATAATCATGTGTTTTATATAATATGAAGTAAAATATACAATAGATAAATATCTAAGGTTGTGCTCCATTCTATATATCATGTGGCCTAACCACACTACCCATAAACACCTATGACTGACTCCTGTAAATAGTACATTGTAAAGAGGTAGTCTAGGATCTCAATCCAACAACCTATTTTTGTAGATTAATCACATAAGCTTGTACCTATCCTAGTTGGATGGTAGTCATTATGTGTGTGGTTGACTCCTATGCTAGGGCCTACTAAGCTTGTGCCCCCTGTTGGTGACTGTGACCCATCATTATGGGCCTGTAGCTACCTCATGGCCTCTCTCACCAGTCTAAACCAGCTTGCCTAAGCTGGGGTAGATGGAACCACATGATCAAATAATGTAGTTGGGTTGCATGATGCTAGCACCCCATCCAAAATTTCATCATGTGTAACCATCTAGGGATCCCCATCTGACCTCCTCTATCATAGGATCTATAAAACTAAAAACTAGATAGCCATCAAATCATGCACACACACAAATATATATATATATATATATATATATATATATATATATATATATATATATAATCATATATATATCATAATTAACAATGCAACTAGTGTTATATATCAAAAACTTAAACCAAATTAAAAACATTTCTCACCATTGTTGAATATACTTATCATGGTCTCCCCATCTATTCGCCTGCCAAGCACCTTTTCCATTAGCTGCCTTCATACCAATGAAAACATAGGAATCACCACTTGATCCCATCATGGTCCTATCCTCAATTATCTCTCTATGGAACAACTATATCTTGAATTTGTTATTGGATCCCCCTATGTGATAGGTAGCACCTATGTATCCTCACATTGATGGTGTCTTTATTTTTGATAAGCTCATGGTGGTCACTACCACTAATGCTATGGTGTATACTATGCTCCGTCCTCCCTTGTATGCACATCTATACCATCTCCTTCCGACCCTTCTATGTCTTACTATCATGCTTGACTATCCCATGGTCTAGTTAGCTAAAGCCTGATCATTGGTATCTCCACAAGTACCCCTCTACCTCCTCTCCCTCTCAGCTCTACATCATGTTGTGCCCAATAAGTATGGACTATTAGAGGAGCTATTGGATGGGGACCAATTGTCCAAGTACATGATCCACTAGATGAGGCTCCACCCATGAAGTATAGGGGTCCATAATCCACACACATGCCAACCCTGTAGTAATGGTAAACCAACTAGGCCATATAGAAGTTATGTGAGTGTATGGCTACCACAATATCTTCCCTCATGTGATAGTATGTAATTATAGAACATGGGGAATAACTTATGCTACATGATCTTGCATCCATCAAATGACTTAAGTCAACCTATCATTGACCACATTGGGAAACCTAGCCAATTGATACATAGGGAAACTCTCATATATCCATACACTCAGGAGTATAATTGGTCCCATCATCTTCTACCCTCTAGACATCATCCAATACATGTCATGAATGAGTTAGACCCAGATGACAAAACCAAAATCATATAACATTCCCCAATCTAATATCTAATAACACAAGGCTATCATGTAAAAAAGTACCTTACCAACCAACTTATGACATAACACTCACACTATCATAAGCCCTATCATAGCCTTTTAGATGTCCAAAATGGCCATAAGATAAACATTGAATAAGCTCACTCACAACCTAAGTTAGATCCTATCTAAACTTATAATACACTAAGGTAAGGTTTGTCTCTTGTCTTATGACTCTGCTATATCCATGATCACTGGTGTCCCATTTATCAAAAGTCCATGAAATGCATGGACATCCTCTAACATAATATCCACCTCTATGGTGTCCCTATCTACTTCCCATTAGAAAGTGTTGGTCAAATGTTCCCATGATCCTAGGAACATGACAATGAGATCAACAATCAAAAGTATTTGTCTCATATCCATAATTTTTCCAAATCCCAAGATAACCATTCGAACCCTATCCACATTTGTTAATCACTCCAATAGGCATGGTAGCCATGACACATCCACCAGTAGACAAAATATCTAATGTCTCTAAAAAATATCAAACAATAGAGGATGTATCAGATCTCAATATCATAATAATTAAAATACATTCTCAAAATTTTACAAATTAACAACTTCATCATCTTATTTGATTTAGTTTTTTATGTTTTTCCATTTTTAGACACCATCAACCCATTTAATACTAAATTGACTCTATTACAGTTCTGCTATACTATATTTTCCCATTGGTATGTAATGGACCTTTTTATTTAAGATAATATTGGCCTATTTGATACTAAATCAACCCTTTCCCAACTTTAGCATACTACATTGGCCCTCTGTTACATAGTTGGCCCCCTTTAGTAAACTAAATTAGCCACATTTTACCAACTGCATCGGCCAAAGGTACTATATCGGCCATCTTTCCATTCCAAACTATGTCGACCTACTGCTACACATTTGATAACCTTCAATAATATTATGTCACCTCACTGCTTTTCACCATATTTATATTTACTATTCAAAATTATTTATATGTTAATTATTTACAATCACATTTCATTTCTTGACCATATATTTGTTTCTACTAGCTCTTTTTTTGAACTGAAAGATGTTCTAGAATCCTAACATTGTAGAAAATCTTTTCACATATTACATGTATATTTTTCATTTTTTTTTGATTTTTCACCATTTTTTTACTAATTTATATAGGTTTGCCTAATGTTCCCTACATTGAACACCTTCAAATTTATTTCACTTCATTCCTTATCTACAAAAATAAAGTAAGTAAAGGTATGTATTTTTCAATTATGTCCTTTCATTTATCTTATTTGTTTCTTACTACAATTTATTCAGCTTTAGCATTGTTTGTTGCTATGTTCTTTTCCTGAAGCACCATCCCATGTTGCACCTACATAAAACATGAGGAGATTCAAGTGGGGCATATGTATACACATAATATTTTCAAACTTTATCAATTATTGATGCTTCTCGCTTGTAAGAACCCATCGAGTCTCACTCTCTTTGGGTACATGCCTTAAATGGTGTACTAGGAAAGATGTGGGTAGATCATTGGTGCTTCATAGGATTGTTTTTTCCTATACCACCACTTGATATCTACACAACCATCTTATATGCACTTACCTAAGCCTTTCTACCTCTCTTACACACTCCTTCAAATAATTAATCCCCTTACTTAGCCCCTTTCTAAGCCTAAAACCCTTTTTTGATAGTTTATAATACACTGTCATTATAGGATAACCTTGTATTTAATTTGTTAAAAGCACATTACAGGTCTAGGTCAACCTTGGCCAACCTAGATTTGGACCTAACTTGTTGTTATGAAATAATGATACAAAGCTAAATTGAGATGACCCTGTCAGCTAAACTTTCATAAAGGTTTAGGGTTAGATCCAACTATATATACACATCCTTTTTGCCATTTTAATTAAGATTTAGTGTATCAACAAATATAAGTTTAAGTAGGATTTATCTTCTTTGAGTTAGGATTGATTAATAGGTTAGCTACATTTTTATTTGTATACATCATCCTTGTGTTTTAAGAACTTGATTTCACCTTGCATCTCCCATATCAAGGACATTATATCATTCAAAACCTCTTTTGACACTGGACATTTGGATAGTGTTAGGCATGAGGTTCTTCACATCAAACCTTTTCAACATGTTCATTTATAATAATAGGTTTGGAATGAGCACCAATTTGAGTAGTGAGATTGACCTTGGGTCCAAATATTAGAGTGGTAGGGCATGGTCTCCACTAAGCAGTTGGAATTTTTACAACATGTATCATTTTGGTTCCCTTCTCATTCCATTCTTTAGTAAAAACAACATACAAGTCTAAGAATTCTTCTAGTTGATGCTCATTTTTATAAAGGGTGCAAATATGGTAGACCATGCAATCAAGTTGGTAGTAGTCCAAAGACCAACACTTGTAACATGTCTTAGGTTGAAAGTGACCACTCATTCATTGCCATGCCATCGAACTCCAAAATATGGACTCCCACATGTTTATTATGTGTTAGTTATAGAAGCTTGGTGAGTAGCTTATACTCATGCTTCATAAATCCCGTTGATGACCTAGAAGTCATTAATATCATAGGTATATGCATCACATATATTAAGATATAGTGACACTTTGGATTGGGTGGCACATTAAAGTAAAGGAAAGTTTCATACATCATTGTCTTCTTTGTAAATATTATAAGGCTATTTTAATATGACACAGACATTTCTTTATGGATAATTATTCCTATTATGACCCTCTACTTCATAGACAACACACCACATGCCATTATGGGTGTCATGAATATTATTGGTTGTAAGCTTCTCTAGATGAGAAGCTATAGTAACAATTTGGGCCTCCATAAAGGGGTTGATTCCTATGTCTATACTTCTTGCAAATTTGAAAAGAGGGTAGTTTCTAGTGCTTTGTGTAGATTAATAAAGGTGTTGTGGGATAAGACTCATAAAAAATAGAGTAATATCCCTCCTACAAACCATTAAACATGTAACATAGGATTGATTTCAAATGATATATTTAAAATAAGGGTTTTAAAGCAAGCATCATATACATGCACACTCTTAGTGAGCTCTTGTTTAATATATTTTAAAGCAACTATACTTTGTCGCTTAAACTCATAAATGTCAAAGTCTTGAAGAAAATACGTTTTAAATGGCTCATATTTTATAATAAATTGATGAGGATCAAACTTTTTATACCATTTATGCATGCAATCCAATAGGGTAATGGAAAACTAAATTACCTTTTGCTCAATAGATATTATGCCCCACACCCACCAATGAGTTCACACTTGTGAACATGTTTAGATGCATTCTAAACACCTTGATACATAGGAAGATAAAGAGTCATCTCATAATGAATTATAGGTATACTGGGTGGTTACAATGGACCCTACGATGACACTCCTCTAGTTCCTAATAAACCCTATGGTGGAGGTCCACCAATGCCTCCTAATCTACCTCCTGATCCTCTTGCTCCTCTAGTAGAAACACCATTGGTACTACCCCCTGCACCTCATGTAGCAATAAGAACACCTAAAATATTAGGCACTAAGGTTGGTTGATTAGTTAGAGTTGGGTCTATATTTTTCCCACTGCTTATATTTGGTCCACTTGGCATTCTAAGGTTAGCCATATTTCTTAACTCCATTGGAAAGGTAAAGGTTAATGGTAAATTTAGTTGACCTTAATGTAAATTACTACTTTGAACTCTAATCCCAAAGTTTATTCTATAGACTTGGCTTTAGACACAGCTTTAGACTCCACACCATCGATATCCCAATTTCTTATAATAATTCCATCAAACTCAAATTCATGATCATGCATTGGTGGGGAAATTGGGCCTATTTGGATGGGGTTATACTATTATCAATTGTTGTCTTGCATATTTCACATGTACTTGTGCTAGTGAAGGGCACAAATCCATGGCTAGGGAGTACTCACTATGCCTTTATAGATGATATTTTGTGATTATGTAACACCTCAATCTTGTACAATTGGAAAACTTAGACACTAGTTGTTCCTCTTAGTTTTAGACATGCCTTGCTTCTAAAAGCCTCACATCTAATATATCTTGTGTCCCTTGGCCTATTTCTTAATCTAATTAGCATTATATTAATGACACAAACAACCTATCTTGCCCATAATTCTTAAAATGTACTTATCTTACATCTCTGTAAGTTTTGAGCCTATACATACTCTCTTATTCCCTAGACCCTAATGTCTGGGATAGATAGTAGTATCAACGTTACTATCTTGACCTAACACAAGTGTCCAATTCCCTAAATTCATTTAATTTACAAATGAAACTTATTACAATGGCAAACCTAAGTGATTTAATATGAGTTATCTCCCAATAATATTGGTATAAATATAATGTCAACCTTCATTCATTCCTCACCTAACAATTAGACCAAAAGAGCATTTAAGAAGCACTCAAGTTACCAAAAACTTTCATATTCTACCCTATTCTAATATCAATCAAAGGAACAATCCAAATATAGGGTTAAAGTACTAAAGGAGAAATCATAAGATCATATTTACCAAGTTACAAGCTAGGTCACTATTGTACTTGCTTTACATGTTACATGTTTCACACATAATTACAAATGTAGGGGAAAAATACATGAGTTTGAGGCCATCTTCTAGAGTATTGGCTATGTAGGCAATGCCCTTTAACAATAGGGTCATTACAAGCTAGCTTGACACTGTGTGCCCACTAATCCATTTTTCTTCATGGTTACATTAAAGATGGAAAGCTAGGGTTTAACCATTTCACCTATATTGATATTCCATAACCCAAATTTGAATGCACTAGAGAAAAGGCGAGTCCAAACCTAGAAGCATCTAGGTGGTCACATCCTATTTTAGTTGATATTCCATATATAAAACTATCATCAAGCCTAGACAATAGAGTCAACATAAGCATTCCAAACTGACATAACTATCCAGATAGCTAGAGACACCAAATCCAAAATTTGATGACTGTTGAAGAGATATCTTCCCACCTATTTTTTCCCTATTCTAGATCTAGATCTATATTAGCATTAGATCCAAATAAGTACATCACTTTTATACCATTTTATATATCTAACATAGTTGTACTTTTCATTAATAAATTATCTCAATTTAATAAATTTAGCATATGGTACACCTGAGTTTAGCATTCACCTTTATGCCCTATCATTTCTATATCCTTAACATTATCTATTCAAGTAGGATTCAAAATGTAAATAAGGGTTAAAAATTTGGTGAACCTTATCTTTGAACATCAAGCCCTAGGCCAGCTAGGATTTTTTTGTTTTCTTTTTATATTACTGATACCCAATTTAAAAATCTTGCAACCATGTTTGTCATGGACATTTTGTTAAATTATTTCAAGGTCCAATACATTATAATTATTATGGTTTAATATGTTAATTTTATTGTAAAAATTATTAATAAATTTCATGCACATAATGAGAGAGTGTTAAAAGTAATGACAACATTTTATATCTCTTCAAAATTCATCTTACAATGCTATAGAGTTAGTATCTAGATGCCAACATACTTCCTCTGAGCCATTTGTTCTAACCAAGCCTTATTCAAGTGAAAATTACCATCCTAAACCCAATATTTACCCATGGATTATATTGGATTCTATGGTTTTGTTGGCCAAAATTAGCCTACATAAAAATCTTTTGCCTAATGAATCAAGCTTCTCTTTCAAGTAGCCATCTAACCCTAAGACTAGTCCCTTCATGTTCCTAAAATTCCCTTACAAGTTTGGTGTCTCATTGAATTTTCTATCTCAAGATATAATCCTTCAAATATAAATGGGACATGCTTGAGGATGTCAAGTTAAAGCTAGAAAAAATAGTCATTTAGGTTCAAAATCTTTAACAAGATCCTAACATTGAATGCGAGGATACCAAGTGATGAAATGATGTTCATTCAAATTCAAGATCAATGGCAAACAATTGATCAGCCAAGTTAAAAATTCTAAAATTTCCAAAATTAATATTGACAGTGCATGTTCCTACATATGAATCCTGATAAATGATCCATGTTAAAGACTAGGTTTAAGATTAATGGCATATATTTGATTGTGCAAATGAAGATCCAATGGCAAGATCAAGGTCAACAAGTTAGTGAATCATGAGATTGAATGCATTGCTATCAAGTGTCATAATCATGATGCAAATGGAGATCAATGGCCTACATTAGATAATATAGATGAAGATTAATGACATGGATTCAAATGTGTAGATGGGATCAATGATGTGTGTTGAGTCAATAGGTCAATGAGCCCAGATTACACATGAAGCCATCATATGGCGTAAGCACATGAATTAGATGGAGACTAACAATAGGGTCCAAAGAAGGCATGTGTAATTTCCAAGTGTCACATCTTTAAAAGCAAAGATAAAATTTGACATGGGCCTACCAAGTGGCATAATCTAGATAGTAGATCAAAGATCAATGGTGCGTATTTAATCATGCATCAACAGATCTATGATGTGAACCAATTAAATAAGTTAATGAGCTAGATTTCACATGAGATCACTACATGGTGTAAGCACCTATCTGGATGAAAATTGATAGCAAAATCTTGAGGATGAATGCAAAGCTACCAAGTGTCAAAATCTCAAACACAGATAGTAGATAAATGAGAATAATGAAGGTCAAAGCTAAGAGACTCCTATGAAGATCAATAGAGAATATTTGATAAAATCTTAGGGAGGCACAAGATGAGGACACATGTCCTAGATGATAATGATTAGGTTTTAAGATAAAATAAGCAAACCCTACAGAACCGTAGATGTCATTAAAGTTCAGATAGACCTTTCAAAATCCCTAAGGCATAAGTTTTACATCTTGTTCATGATCAAGAAAACCTAGCCTATGGATTTTCATGATGACTATATGAAAAACAATAAAGGAATTGGTTTTCATATACTATGGACCTATATTCAGAGTTTGGAGTAATGGTAGAATGGTGACTATGAAAGGAATGTCAGAAGGGGCACTAGATGAGTGAGTTTAAAGGAACTACATGATAATGTAAAGGACATATCAAGATGAAGCATGGTCCTATAAGTTCATTTAAAATATGGAGAGTTTAGAGGTTGATCAAGGTAAGTGAAATATTTAATGTAGTCCAAAGTCTTTTGGGACTCTTCCATTTTAAGCAAATCATGATTAATCATCCTCAGTAGGTTCTTGTCTTCTAGTGTGCTTCTAAGACCAATGAGAGATTTTTAAGATTATTGGAGTTAATAAATGGTTAATTGGGAGGCATAATTAATGATAATAAATTAAAAGGTGGTTGGGACCCCATCAAGGTGATTGGACCTCATTGATTGATCTTGGTTTACTTGTTCCTCTCTTTCTTCCCCTTTTTCTTCTATATCTCCCATTCTTCCCCATTTGAGAAAGGAGGCTCTCATTTGATAAGGCTAGACCCTATCAAAATTTGTATGAAATACTTATTGAAGAAATAAGGCTTTCTTTAGCTATCTCTTGCCTTTAAACAATGTTTAGTAAGTGTGTGCATGATTGTCTTGTGAAGGATATTCTTCCATGACCATTATCCTCATTGATTGCCTCTTTAAGGTGTTTTCAAGATTTTTGTAGGTCTGAACTTATGTTCTTTATTCCATTAATATATTCTAGGTGTGAATCTTAGAATTCTTATTTGCTTTTTTGATTGCTTAGTGAGCTTAGTTCATGAAATACTTATGCAATCAACTGGTTTGAGAGATTGTGTGAGCTATCATTATCTTACATAATCTAGTGTTTATTTCATGCTTATGTGAGTTCTCATTTAAATTTAGTGCATCACCTTTTATATCTCTTAGTAACCCTTTACCCCCTCTTTGTCCTTTTTCCTAGTAAAAACATTAGTCTAGGTAATCTATCAAGAGGAAGCCAACCTTCTCTGGAGGTTCAACTCCATTACAGGATACCCACAGCTTGGGCTTGTTCCAATATTATGGATGGGAGTTGGAGAGCCTAAAGAAATATCCCACAAGGGTGTAATTCTATGCCATAATAGTTTTTGGCATGCCCGCTGGGACCCAATTTTAAAGAAGATTATTCAAGTTTGATGCTAGTTTGATCAATTTGTAGTAGTGATAACTTTCATCTTTTAGTATCTAGACTCTAAAGAACACTCAACATTCTAGTGGTAGATAAATAGTTGTATTTCAATCCAAAGGTGACTAAAAGATCACATTCTATAGGTATTCCTTTTGAATTTTTTGAATTACCTTTAAACTTAGTAAAAAGGTTAAGATTTTCTAATACCCATCCCTACAGAGGAAACTTTCATCCTAAACCAATCCCTAGGTCTACCTCTATAAGAAGATCTTTGTTAGCCCCTTTCATTACCATGGCTGACCTTAGGGCTTTCCCTTTTGTAGATTTAAATGGTTATAGTCCTTTGACCTCCATCAATATGACCCCATTCTAGTGTCAGTACTTAAAATTTTTCCCTATTTCACTAGAGACCAATCTACAACCCTTTCTGAGCACCTCAAAGATATAACAAACTTCTACAATATTCATCACATCAATAAGGAAATTGTGGCCATTGGGTTGTTGGCCATATATTTCAAGGGTAAAGCCTTAGATTGGTATAAAAACCTCATTGCTAACTCCATCACATCATGGGATTAGTTAGGTGATGCCTTGTGTAAAAGGTTTGACGGCAAAAGTGATCACTTGTCACTTGTAGAATAGTTAACCACAATCTAGAGGGATCCTCATGAGGTTATGAAATATTTAAATACAAGATTTAAATAAACATGGGACATGATCCCAATATTTATCAAGCCTTCTTCAAACTATGGTTTTCTTTACTATCTAAAAGATCTAAATAGAGATATTATAGTAATGATTCAATCTATAGGAGGAAACACATTACCAAATGCTTATGAG
Source organism: Torreya grandis (assembly GCA_037957365.1). Taxonomy (NCBI): domain Eukaryota; kingdom Viridiplantae; phylum Streptophyta; class Pinopsida; order Cupressales; family Taxaceae; genus Torreya; species Torreya grandis. The sequence goes on from JARHVA010002648.1 coordinate 872,047, forward strand.
GTGGCAATTAGAGTAGATAATTGTCTAGTACAAGTTGATAAGCTTAAAATTAGGCCACCAATGCCTTTGTTTCCTAATATTTAACCACCTTATATTTCCATTTATTCCATTATTACCATTCATCTTGTGCCAACACTTGCTACCACAGCTACACCAAAGTAGGATAAAGCTTCAACTAGTCAATCTAGTGACTCCTAAGAGCTTAAGAGCATGTTTCAATCCTTTGGAAATGAATTGGTGAATGTGAAGAGGTAACGAGCCCAATTATATATACCTTATCAAGCTCCATATTAGCCTCAACAATAATATTACCAAGCAAATAGGCCACCCTATAAAGGAAATTTCCAAGGACAAGGCCAAGGTCAAAAGCAACCTAACTATACTAGGCAAAATAATTATAATCCAAATGCTGCAAGTACTTTTAATAATTTGGTCCTTACTCAAAACATCATTACTCAAGAATTTAAGGGTAACATTCCTTGAAATTAGTATTTTGATCAATCCATTGACCCAAACACTGATTTTAATTAGGCTTTCAATGATCAATGCCATTAAGGTGCTAGCTATGTGTACAATCAAGCTGTTATGGCTCAGAACACAAAAGTGCCTATGATGACAATATTAGAAGAGTCTCAATAGGGTCAAGGGTCTAATGAAGGACCAAACTAGTTGGGTGATATAATGGTTAATTATGAACAAGAAGAGTGTTATCCACTCAATCAATAGGCTAGTTCTAACCAAGCATACATTCCAGTGGAAGCTAATATAAGGTTCAAAATAAGGAACATGGATGGTAGCCAGGAAGCAGTCAAAGAGCCTCATACTATTACTCCATTATTATCAAATCCAAGTGGACCTATTACTTCTCCAAAGGTTCCAATAGCTCCATAGGTTCCAATGGTTCAAAAAAATTAGAATCAAGGGAATTCCTTTATCCCCCAAAGCTCACAAGTTCAAAATATAGTTGTGGCCCCCAAGGCACAACCAAAAGTTGGTGGTATACCCATCAATATTATGGAACAAATGAATAAGTCCAATGTAAGTGTGATAATGTGGGGCATGCTTTCCATGCCTGGTCAGGTGGATATCCTTCAAGAAGGATGATCAAATATCAGTGTTATTGAGAAGCCACCAAGAAAGGAAAATATAGTTCTCACCAATGCAACCAAGGGACATAATGAAAGGCAATCAAATAAGGTGGATATTCTCCTCCCTTCTACATTTATATGGTCATTGGTGACTCCTTGGTACATAAATGCATGGTATACAATAGAGTGATTACTTTAGTAATGCCAAAATCAATAGTAGATCAATTTGATTTGAAGTATGAACCCTAATATGTGGGAGTTTTACAGCTTCATGGATCTTCCACCAACTGAACTGGCACATCAAAGGTAAAAACCTAACCCTGCATGCTTATCCCAATGTTTTAGTGGCTCAAGATGTGTTGATTCTAGATGTGCCTTCTTATTTTTCCCTATGCTTGTTTAGAGACTTCATATCCAAAATTAGGGGTTATCTAGCAACACATTGGTCCTACATGGATTTCAAGACATGGTATTGGACCAAGGTATCCATCAAGGCTAAGCCTATTGCACAACTTCACATTGAGCCTTATGGGCCAAATAGCTCCAACATAAAGAGTACCATCCTAGATGAGGATGAACACCTTATTGGTCAAGAATTAGACACTCATCCTAAGGACATACTTGATATGTTTTTAGATGAATTATGGAGTGAGAATAAATTAATTGACCCTTTAGAAGGTGTTGAATAAAGAGACATGAGAATATATTAATTGCATAAGGGAAATGAATTCATGCCATCCCTCACTAGGACACAAGAAGATACTAGTGGTTTGTGGAAATTATCCTTTGATGGCTCAAGGAGAAAACATGGCGTAGGTGTAGGTACAATGCTAATATCTCCCTCTAGTGATAAGTACTTTTCTTCTTACAGGTTTTAATTTAGTTGTTCTTGTAATGTAACTAAGTATGAGGGCCTTATCCATGGCCTTCATTGGGCTAGTGAGAGGGGAATCAAGCAATTACAAGTGTATGGGGATAGTGAGTTAATAGTGCATTAGGTTAGAGGCTAAAACATTAAAAATAATCTCCTGATGAAATCTTATAAGCATAGAGTGTGGGACAATCTTGAAGAATTCAAGGCCTTCAACATCCAAGTGATGCCAAGGAACCAAAATCAACATGGTGATAGGTTGGTAGCTATGGAAGCTTAGTTTGACATCCCAAATAAGCTGAATAAGTCCAAAGTGCATCCGCATGTTAAATTGGTAGTAAGACCATTAGTGCCAGACAATGAGACTCATTGGCAAGTATTTGATAGTGACCAGTAGATTATTTTTTGCTTATACCAGGAAGTAGAGTTTTCTTCAATGAACCAAGGTAAATTTTGATATCAGTATGAAGATCAAATTATTTAGCTAAGGTCTAACAATCTTCCTAAAGGGATGATCACCCTTGAAGGTATTTTTCATGAGGGAGATGATATGAGGAAAGACAAGCCAATGACGTCAACCAATGAAGAGAACTATGAAAGAGTCCTTATGCTTAAAGACAAGATTCTCAAGATTGGAAAGGTAAGCATTAAGGTTGAAAAAAATGATTTTATTGATCATTGTAAATAATATTTACACATCTTTACTTGTGAATACAATTATTTGAGAGGCTTTGATCCCAAGCTAGCCCAACATACTATAGAATTGGAGGCTGATTCCAATTGTGTGAGGTAGAAGCAAAGGCATATCAACCACAAAATTTAAGATCTTATGAGGAAATAATTGATCAAATTGATTGAATCCAATATTTTCTTTCCCATCAAGCACTCCTCATTGGTAGCCAACCTAGTACCTATGATGAAGAAAAATGGTGATATCCAGTTGTGTGTGGACTTCAGGTACCTAAACAAGATCTCCTTAAAAGATCACTATCCCTTACCATCCATGGAGTAACTACTTCAGATAGTTATTCATCTAAAATGATTCTCTCTTTTGGATGGGTATTTAGGATACAACCAGGTACTAGTGAGAGAAGACCAATATAAGATTGCCTTCACCACAAAGTGGGGTACATATGCTTATCAAAAGATGTCTTTTGGCTTGTCAAACACTGGGGTTATTTTCCAAAGAGCAACAAACATGGATTTCCAAGGATTGTTAAATTAGATGGTGTTGGTCTACTTGGATGACTTAATAGTTTTCTCTAATAAGGCTAGTGAACACTTGGGCCATCTGAGATTAATCTTTGAAAGATGTAGGGAATATGGGATCTCATTGAATCCAAAAAAATGTGTGTTTACTATCAATGAAGGCAAGCTCTTAGGACATATTGTCTTAAAATAGGGATTAGCTATTAATATTGATAGAATAAGTGCTATCTTAACTTTATCCTTGCCCAAACATAAGAAGGGACTCCAGAGTTTCCTTGGGAAAATAGACTTTGTGAGAAGGTTTATACTTGGTTTTACCAACCTAGTTAAATAAGAACCAAGTATTCACTTGGTCAAATGAAGGTAAAGTAACATTTGAGCCTATCAAGCAAGCCATTTCCCAGGAACCCACACTCATGAATCCTAATTTTTCTAGGGATTTAATATTGTACACCTTCGCTAATATTGACAATATGTCAACCATGCTAATGCAAAAGAATGGTGAAGGAATTGAGTAGCCAACACTTTTTTTTTGCCAAGGATTGAAGGATATAAGGTAAGGTATAATTTTGTAAAAATAAAGTCCTTGCATAAGTAAGAATCCTTATAAATTTTAAACCAGTGCTCTCAAATAGCAAGATACATATTATGGTGTCTCATGCTAGAGTGAGGGAATTACTTCTTAACAAAGACTTGAATGAGAAGAGGGCTAGTTGTATTACCAAGGTCATGGAGTATGACATCAAGATTAAGGTCAATAAGATGGTGAGAGGTAAGGGATTATGTGATCATATGGTTTATGACCTTTAGGAAGATAAAGAGGTTTTCTTGGTTACACAAGATAACTCACAAACAAATCCACCTCCACCTCGTGCTAGCTGGCTTTTAGATATGACACATTTCTTGATAATAAGTGAGTGTCCACAAGGTATGGATAGAGTAAAGAGAAGGTATTTTATACTTCAATCCATACCTTATGCTTTGTTTTATTAGGTTTTATTTAGAAAGGACCTCAATGGATGTTCTTTAGATACATAAATGATGACCAAATGACAAAGCTTTTAGAACAATTCAATGATGGACTTTTAGGAGGCCACTTTGCTCCAAGGACTACATCAAAAAAAGTGATGAGAGCTAGTTATTATTAGCCTAACATATTCAAGGATGCTAATGCATGGGTAAGAAAATTTCAAAAGTGTTCTCTATTTTTAGGAAAGCAAATATTGGTAGCCCTTCCTCTGAACCCAATCCATGTGGAACAACCCTTCATGCAGTGGGGTTTGGACTTCATAGGAATGATTAAACCACCTTCCAGTGGAGGACACAAATGGGTACTCACTAATATTGACTAATTCACTAGGTGGGTAAAATCAATTTCCCTAAAAAAATCCAATAAAACTACAATATTGGACTTCTATGATAACATAGTAACAAGGTTTGGTGTACCAACAACAATAATTTTAGATAATGCCTTAGCATTTTTTGGCATGAAGACCAGTGAGTGCAAAATTTAGTTGGGCATCTTAATTAGTACATCCTCCAATTACTACCACCAAGGTAATGGACTAGTAGAGTCCACAGAAAATAACTTGATAAGGATCATCAAGAGGACTATGGAAGAAAAATAGAGAGTATGGCACACAAAGCTAAGGATAGCCTTATGGACTGGTAGAGTGACTAATAAAGTTGCCATTGGAAATTTAGTATATGTACTTGTATATGGGAGGGAAGCCAAGTTTCCCATCTCTCTTGATCTACCTGCCTTGGAGTTATCCCATCAACTTGAGTTGATGGAGAGTGAACCTATGATTGTGAAGATGGTAGAGGTCATGGAGCTTGAAAAAACTAGGGACTTTGCAATGAAGACACTAGAGTCACATCAAGATCAGGTGAAGAAAGCATTTGACAATAGATCCATAGAAAGGGAATTCAAAAAAGGGGATCTAGTCCTCAAGTAGAATTCAAATAAGGCTAAGCCTAGCAATTATACCGAGTTTGAAAACTTGTGGAGTGACCCTTACTTGATCCATAGATGCAAATAGCATAATGATTTTTAGTTTACCCAACTAGATGGAGAGGTATTAACTATCCCAATTAATGGGATTTATTTAAAGCCTATATTAATTTTTTTCAGCTATTATATAATATTATGCATTACTGAGTATATTTCATGTTTTTCTCTAAGTACCTTGTGCACATTCTTTTAGTTGTGTGTTTCCCTTCTGATAAGTGCCTTGGGCACAATATTTATTTTGTTCTTTTTGTCCTGTTTTGCTTCAAGAAGAGGTTTTCAAAAAGGGATAGCCTTGTATTAGTTTCATATTAGTTGGGAACAAATACTTGTGACTTTATATGCCCAATAGATTAGACAAGGCAACTAGTTTGTTGCATAACAGACATGTAATCCCAGGATGTCACCAGAAATGTTAGCCAAAATTGGCCTACATAAAAAGATTTTTACCAATGGACCAAGCTACTATTTCAAGTAGCCTTATACCCATAGGACTAGTCCCTTTGTGTTCTTAAAAGTCCCTTGTAAGTTTGGTGTCTTGATGAATTTTCTATCTCAAGATACAAGCCTTCAAAGATAAATGAGATGTGTCTGGGGATGTCAAGTTAAAGCTATAGAAAATAACCATTTGGGTTCAAGATATTTAATAGGATCTTGACATTGAATATGGGGCTTCCAAGTAGTGAAATGATGTTTGATAAAATTAAATATTGATAGCACATGGGTGATCAACCAAGTCAAAAAATTACTGGATCAAGATCGATGGTGCATATTCCTACGTACAAATCCTGATCAAAGATCCATGTTAAAGATTGGGTTAAGATAAATAGTGCATGTTTGATCTTAAAAATGAAGATCTAATGATGAGATTAAGGTGAAAAAGTTAGTGGATCATGAGACTGAACATATTACTACCAAGTGTCACAATCATTATGTAAATGGAGATCAATATCCTATGTTGAATCATAGAGACGAAGATCACTGACATGCATTCAACTATGTAGATGAGATAAATGATGCACATTGAGTTAATAGGTCAATGATATATATTACATGTGAGTCCATCATATATCATAAGCACATGAACTGGATGGAGACTAACATCAAGGTCCATAAAAGGCACGTGTGATTACTAAGTGTTATGTCTTCGAAAGTTGAGATAAGAGTCAATGTAGGCCCGTTAAGTGGCACAATATAGATAGTAGATCAAAGATCAATAGTGTACATTTAATCATTCATGTATAGATCAATGGTGCAAACTAAGTCAAGAAGTTAATGAGCTAGATTTCATGCAAGACCGCTATATGGTGTAAGTACATAACTAGATGAAAATTGACAACATGATCTTGAGGATGAATGTGAAGCTGCCAAATGTCAAAATCTCAAATGCAGATATAAAATCAATGATAATGATGAAGGTTAAAACCAAAAGACTCCCACAAAGATCAATAGAGAAAATTTAATTGAATCTTAGGGAGGCACAATATGAGGACACGCATTTGAGATGACAATGGTCAAGTTTTAAAATGAAATAAGCAAACCCTATAGAACTGTAGGATGCCATTAAATATCAGTTAGACCTCTCAAAATCCCTAAGGCATAAGTTTTATGTCTTATTAATGATAAATAAACCCTATCCTATAGATTTTCATGATGACCATATAAAAATCAATAAAGGAATTAGTTTTCATCTACTATGGACCTATATTTAGAGTTTGGAGTGATGGCAGAATGGTGACTATGAATGGAATGTCAGAAGGGACATCAGATGAGTGAGTTCAAAGGAACTACTTGATAATGTAAATGACATATCAAGATGAATCATGGTGATACAATATCATTTAGAAAATGGAGGTTTTGGAGGTTGAGCAAGGCAAGTGGAGCATTTATTGTAGTCTAAAGTCTTTGGGGATTCTTCCCTTTTGAGAGGATCATGACTCATCATCCTCCATAGATTCTTGTCTTCTAGTGCACTTCTAATACCAATGAGAGAGCTGTAAGATTATTGGAGCTAATTAATGGTAAATTGGGAAGCAAGATTACTACTAATCAATCAAAAGGTGGTTGGGACCCCATCAAAGTGATTGTACTTCATTGATTGATCTTAGTTTGCTCACTCCTCTCTCTCTTCCACTTTTCTCCTATATCTCCCATTCTTCCCCATTTTAGAAAGGACACTCTCATTTGATAAGGCTAGACCCTATCAAAATTTTTATGATAGACCTCTTGAAGAAATAAAGACTTTCTTTACCTATCTCTTTCCTTTGACTAGTGTTTAGTACGTGTGTGCATGTTTGTCTTGTGAAGGAGATTATTCCATGACCATTTTCCTCTTTTATTGCCTCTTTAAGGTATTTTCAAGCTATTTACATGTCTAAATTTATGTTCTTTCTACCATTAATAGATGCTAGGTGTGAATCTTAGAATTCCTCTTTGCTTTTTTGATTGCTTGGTAAGCCTAGTTCGTGAAATACTTCTGTAATCAATTAGTTTGTGAGATTGTGTGAGCTAGCATTGTCTTATGCTGATCTAGTGTTTAATTCATGCTTATACGAGTTCTCATTTAAATTTTGTACATCACATTTTATCTCTCTTAGTAATCCTTTACCCCCTCTCTATCCATTTTCCGAGTAAAAACATTAGTCTAGGTGATCCATCAAGAGAAAGTTAGCCTTCTCTAAAGGTTCATCCCCATTATAGGATACCCAAAGCTTGGGGTTATTCCAATGTTATGGTTGGGAGTGGGAGATCCTGAACAAATCTCCCACAAGGGTGTAATTCTACACCACAATAGGTCTATGCTATTACTATTTGAAGGGGTAAGGTTTCTCAACCTGCACCGCCACCTGTTAATATACATTAGGTGACTCCTAAGCCTCAAATTGTGATAAAATCCAAGGGATATGAACTTATTGATAATTGAGAAATACACATGCTAAAATTTCAATACTTGAGATCCTAAAACAATCAGACATCCTCTATAAGACATTACATGAAACTCAAGTTCAAAATGATATTGAGCCTGATTATTTTACAGATATCATGAAATATCTCAAGAACAATTCCAAAATTATTACCTTTGATCGAAATAAAATTTCATACAAATATATTATTGATCAAGATTTACCTTTGTTCATACAAGTGATAATATAAAATAAGGGCATCAAAAGGGTTCTCATTGATAATGGATTAGGCATAAACATTTGTAGTATCAATTTTTAACTACCATGGACATTCGCACCAATCTGATTCTAAAATTGATTTTGAATATCCAAGGGTTCAAAAATTCACATAGTCCTCTAATAGGTCAAATTACATTAGATGTGACATTAGAACCAAAAACTATTTCAACTACTTTTTAGGTAATGTCTTAATCATTGCATTATAATATATTTTTGGGTAGATATTGGATACATTCAATTGAAGCTATCCCATCTTCACTTCATAGATGTGTAAAATTCATACATGATGGGACTTTATTAACAATACCCAATGATGTTGAACCTTTAATTTTTTTTTAAAATGATACATTTCAAAATTGAAGGCATTCCTATAGTGGTACCACTTAAACAATGCATTCCTATTAAACACATACATACTTATAAAATAGGTAAGTCAAGTACAATGGCTTCTCCATCTCTAGATGCAATTAAGGTGCCACATATTGAGGTGAAAATAGATGCACATCAAGAGCAAGAACCATTACAAAAATAACCATTAAAACCACAAGAACCTCCTTTATTTGAGCTTCCTTTATTATTCAATAATGAGTAGAATGATGGGCATGTTTCTGATTACTATGATAGTGATGATGATACCACTCATGATATGATAGATGAAAAGAAGTGCACACTAAAATTTTATCCACTTAATCACCTTTCACATAACTTTTTTGAACCCACAGGTCCTGGTACATATAAGATCAATCCATTTGTACAAGAAACAACATTGAATCTAGATAAGGGGAACACAACCATAGCAGTTCAACATGTAAATTTTTGTTATTTAATTTATCCCTATTGGTTGAAAACATTGAGATAAATTTAATATGGTCACATGTAAGTATACCACATGAAAAATGTGGAGTCTTCTCCAGAATATTCACAACCTACCAAAAGGCAAAATCCTTCCTATCTTTTGAATGAAGACTATCTTTCAAAGTGACCAAAACATGAAGAGTTGACTATTATTGCTAATATTGTTGTGGTATATTACCACCATATATAGTTTGATACAAACAAGTGGGATACAACTTATGGAACCTCATTCTTTGAATAATTGGGACATACTATAGATGAACTCATATACTCTCCATTGATGATATAATAGTATAGATACATTCGATTACCTATTACTTGTGGTACATTTGTGGTGACAAAAACCATATGGATACTAGACCATTACCCCCATTTGAAATTAAATCTTGGATAAGATTGGCTAGTTGAATGTAATCCAATTTGGATACTATAAATATGTGTGTTAACTTTCTTGATATGGACACATAGATTTGTGTACCACATGATGGATACAATTATATGCAAACAACATTATATTTAGGGAGGCCATTATACAAGTATATTGAATAAGAGGCAATGCATCATTATAAATAACACTTGAAAAAAAATGAAAAATTGTCCCACACCTTTCGATGATGAGGACTTCCTTGATTGGAAATCGTAAAGCATCCAAAATACCAAAAAAATAAAAAACCTTCAAAATCCAAAAATATTTTTGATACCTACATGTTCTATTGCTCCGTGGCATTTATGTATTGGTTATATGTTGAGGGCTAGCATATAATTTTTTCCTACATACACATATGTAGGCATACATAGATACATGATACACTTAAGGGTTTGGGATTTCACTCTACTCATATCCCCAGGATGTTGGGGAATCCATCTTCTATGATCTTGATACACACAGATCATATGATTTGATGATCACTCTAAATTATCATGTTTGAGCTTACATATTTACTTGCACATGCCTTATCCATGCTTATTAAATCTTGCACATGGTACTTGATATGTTATGTACTTGAATTTTTTTGCTAAAACATTTGATATATGGGACATTATGACATGTTTATTTTGGTTTTCTATTATTTTCCTTTATACACTTCCTCGAGTATTTTGCCTTGCTATTGTCTTGCTTGTTTGAGCATTTAAATATGCTACATTGTATACAACCCTTGTGCCTATGTTTGAATTCTTGGACATTTGAATATGTCATTACCTTCTTGGACATTTGAATATGTCATTGTTTATTGTATATACATTTGAATATGTCATTCCTTATTTTTTTGGACATTTGACTAAGTCATGTCCATTTGATTTTGTGGAATTTGAACATGCCCCTTGTTTGTGGTCTCCTTGTACCATTACTTTTTGGCTTGTTTTTGAATGCTATTGTGTGTGTGCTTGTTTGCTTGTTGAATTTTTACAATTACTATTTAGACATTGCCATGATATTTATCATGCATCTTAGACCCACATGTGATCCCATTGGTTCTATTCACTTCAATGATACATTTACTTAGACATGTTTCCTTTTATATACTACATGGTTACATTCACAAATTTTACAGTTGTCTTACCCTTTTGAGGTGAGGTAACTTCCATGTACTATTTTCCTCTCACCTCAAATGGGAGGCATATTAGTGGGGGCATGCTTGAAATGAATGTTCTCCACACTTTGTACAATTTTCAAATTTAGTGGGGGCATGTAATATGGACATGACTTCCACATATTCATAGTTTTTAGATTATAGTGGGGGCATGCTTTGGAAGCATGTTCTCCACATTCATTCAGTATTTAGTATTTATACTAATTCTTAGATTCATGGGGAGCATGTCATATCGACATGGATTCCACACATTCACATTTTTTAGATTACAATGGGGGAATAATTTTGAATCATGTTATCCACATTCATTTAAAATGGTACTTATTTCAATTCATAGATTTAGTGAGGGCATGCTTTAGAAGCATGTTCTCCACAACTGCTCAATACTCAAAATTTCTAGTTTATAGTGGGGGCATGTTTTAAAAACATGTCCTCTACATTGATACTAACAATAATTTTAGATTTCTCTGTATATAGTGGGGGCATGCTTTGGAAGCATTCCTCCACATTTACATAGTTATCCAAATTGGCCAAAACACATAGTTATATGATTTAGATTCACATTTGTGGTAGAATTCTATACATAGTACCATTGTTATACATAGTTTCAACATGAGAAATATATAAGGTGCGTATGTTATGCAACATATGCCTAATATTTTAAAATACAAATCAATATTAGATTAAAAAACTATTACATGTACTGATACCCTATAGAATTTTATGAACTTTAGCGAGCCAATCTTCTATAGTAGTTGGTTCACCTTTTGGTATGGTTGAGGGGATTAAATCACTCAATCTTGAAAAGTTTTTAGTTTGGACCTGATCATCCAAGCTCACCAGCTTATAAGTATCATTGGGTTTCATGATTGAGCTAATCTTAAATTCTAGGTGGTAACTCACTTTTGCTCTTAATTTGGGGCATGTATCATCTAATCTCTCTCTATATCTCCTTGGATAAATGCACTTCAAATATTTTATCTATATTTATCTTAATCTTAGTTTTAGAGGCTTACGATGATACATCTTTTACAAAACTAACTTTCAAATAGACAAGGTAGTTACATCAACACACATGTGTACTCTTAAATCTTGCTCTTTAAATTTAAATCTATTTCAAAGTACTTTAAATCCAAATTATATACATTGATTTTATACTATAACATGCTCTTGGTTGTAGGTCAGTCACCAATAAAGCACTTAATTTCAACTCTAGTAAAGCACTCAAAGTTAACTCAAGAACAAATAAGGTGTGCATACACACCTATGTACTTATTAATTTGATTTAAACTATCAATTTCATTATGAAATTGAAGGGGGAAAAATTTAGATAATATTTTGTGTTTATATAGCACCTCAATCTTGTACACTGTGGCAAACTTAGACCCTGGATGTTCCTCTTAGTTATACATATGCCTTGCTATTATAAGTCTTACATCTGCTTGTTCCCCTAAGCCTATTTCTTAGTTTGACCAACCTTATATTCATGACATAGACATCTTATCTTTCCCAAAATGCTTAAAATTTACTTGTCTTACACTTGTATAAGTTTTGAACTTGTACTTGGTCTCCTGCTCCTTGGAGACTAATGTCCAGGACAAAAAGTAGTGTCGATGTTATTGTCTTCACTTGACACAAGTGCCTACTTCCCTAAAGTCATATAATTTTCAAATTAAATGCATTTAAATGGTTGGCATAAGTGATTTAATGTGAGTTATCGCTCAATAAGATTGGTATAAATATAATATCCACACCCATTCATTCCTCACCTATCAATTAGACCAAAAAAGAATTTAAGAAGCATTCAAGTTACCAAAAACTTTCTTATTTTTGACCTGTTATGATTTTAGGCAAAATAAAAACCAAGATAAAGGTATAAAGTACTTAAGGATAAGTCATAAGGTCATATATTATATGTTATAAGCTAGGTCACTGCTATACTTGCTTTACACATTGCATGATTCACACACAAACCAACACATAAGGGAAAAGTGTGAGGTTCTCTTTTGGAATATTAGATATGTAGGCAATACCATTTGACATTGGGGTCATTATGGGTCATCTTGACACCATGTTACCAGTAACCCATTTTTACCCAAGGTCACATTGAAGATAGAAAGCTAGGGTTTGTCATTTCACTAAGAGTGATAGTCCATATCCTAGACCTGAATACACCAGAGTAAAGGTGAAGCCAAACCTAAGAGTATCTAGGTGGTCATATCTTGTTTCAATTAATATTTCATATAGGATACTAACATCAAACTTAGACACTAGTATCAACTCAACTGTCCCAGGCTAATGCAAGTGTCTAGAGAGCTAGAGACACCATATCTAGAATTTGATGATTGATCTAGAAATATCTTCCTACCTATTTCCTAATTGTATCAGATCCATTACTATATTAGAGTAAAAAAAACTAAGTTATATCTTTTATGTCATTTTTATATCTAACATAGTTTTAATTTCCATTAATAGCTTATCTTAGTTTAATAAGTTTAACATATGGTACATACGAGTTTAACACATTAATTAGCCTACTATAGATCTGATATTCACCTTTGTGCCCTATAATTTATATATCTTTAAACTTATCTACCAAAATAAGATTACTAAATCTAAATTAACGTTAAATATCATTGCTACCTTTTTGCATATGGCACTTACACTATCCTCCAATTTTCCCTTGGGATCACTGCCTCTCACGGCCATATGCCTAGCCTCATCATACTTACGCTTCCATAGTTATCATTGAATAAATTCCATGATGAACTATAAATACTATACCAATTTAACCCCATATTTCCCCACCAATCATATTTCTCATGGTGAGAGAGTTTTATCCATCCATGGGGAATTCTTAAAGTCTAGAGTCAACCATAAATTTCTTAATTTCTAAGGGAAACATCTTAGATACCTTATGCATGATTCCGTCAATAAATTTAATTATGTTTCCTCTAGATAAGAATATGTATAAAAAATGTATTCCAATTTATATATTTAGTTTTCATTTCCACCGGACATCCACCACATGTGTCCAAGTATTTCTTAACTTTTCCAAGACTATCTAACACTTTGCTATTCAAGGAGCTTTCCATCCATAATTTCTTGATCCATATTGCACATATGATGGAAGCCAAGAAAAAAAATTAATGAGTAATTATACAAAAAAGGTTTCATATAAATAAACATATAGATGTTTCTCTACCCATTGGTGCACATAAACTCCTAGTCTAATATATTGAAGTGCAAAGTTATGTTCTACTGTGTCAATTCAATGCTTGGCATTTGTTAGGAAATGTTCCTGAAGCATCATAACATGATAAGGATGAGGATATCTAGGTTATACTTTAGTGCATATGATAGTGCATCATATTCATACAAAAGGTTGAAAAACATAAACATAACAAGTATGAATTATCGTGTGTTAATTAAAAAGTAAGAAAAACTAGTGATTCATTAACATAAACAAAATATTCAAATTAAATTAGATAGAAAGAAAGAAAAAATTATACATAGTAATTAATTCAAGGAATAAAGTAAGAAACCACATAGGTAACCATAACTAGATAAGTCTATATTGATCTCTTCAAAAGTGGAACTCTTTTCTTATTACAAACATAAGTATATATCGATGTTTTCAGTCTAGTGCATGAATATTAGACAAATATCTTGCACAACTTTACAATCTAATTTATTCTCCAAATAATTTCTTGGAATTAAAATTTTGTCTCATCTTAAGATAATGTTATAAGATATCCAAAATTTCATAAGTGGGTAGAATCTAAACAAGTGGTTAGACCAGTAAGAGTCTTAATAATCGCCTAAGGTGCTATTTCTAGTTTTCACATCTTGTACAATACTTAGCCACCCTTTTGGGTTTTCAATTAAGAATCATACCAACCTACCACTCTTTCAAGTTTTCAATAGGTTTTCATAACCAAGTGGACACCATTTACAAGTTTTCAACCAACCTAGCCCTACTTGTCTTACTAAGTTGTCCCCAATATAAAATGCTATACAAAATTTTACAAAATTCATACTCTACATAGTACTTGACTTAATGGAGGTGGCATGGACATAGACTATGACTGACTAGAAGAGTCTTTAGACTTGGATTATGTAACCCTACACTAAGTGATGATCTTCTAGAGCTCCAAAGGTGGCTTATATGTAGGTGTGTCAATAATCTGGGTAACTTTACTAGAAAAGGGAGTCAGATCAGTCTTGTAAATATTCTAGTCTAGCATGACTTCTTGGATCATCCACAAAAGGGTGAAAAATGGAACATGGAAACTAATGAGCTACTTAAGATTGGTGTCATCAGTTATAATCATAGCTTCCTTGGTGTTGTTGACCCTAGTTTGAATCTCACTACTTAGCTGCTCTATCTTGTCTATGTGGTGTTGGGCTTGGAGACCAGTAAAAGAGTTGTGTAGAAGATGACTCTAATAATTTATGATGTCATCATGCACATTATTTAGCATTGAGTGATTATTAGAGTGTTTTATCCTTCTATTCACTAATGGTAGTATGTCTACTCATGGTGACTTTGGCAGTGGTAGCCATGGTGATGTTTGTAGTGGAATTAATGAAGGAATTATCTAGTTGTTACTTCTAGTCTAGAAAGCTGTGCATGACCTATTATGATTTTAATGTAGAAGTGTCAAAAATGCCTTGGTACTCTTCCAATAAAGTGATGAGGGTTACATCCTCAATCTTCTAATCTTATCTCAATGTGCCAAATACATAGAGTTTATGGGCTGCACACTAGTCCTTGGTCAACTCAGAGACTAGAGTCTTGAGTCTATGTTGGTTGGACATGAATTGGTCCTTGATTACTTAAGTGACCAACTCTAGACAAAAATCTTAGATGAGTTTGGCAGATTCATGGAGGTGAGCCTTTAGATCAACATTTTTCACCTTGGATTGATCCATTTCTTGCTCCAAAAAGGTGGCCTTTTATGCAATGGACTCCTAAAATGCAACTGCACCCTCAAGTTATTTCTTTAATGAGAGTCTAGAGACATCCAATGATGCTTCTTGCTTGAATGGGAGTGTTGCTAATGTGTTTGTATTCACTGAAGGGTCCAATTAGGCATAGTCACAAGTGGGAGAGAGAAGGTGGTGCACCAAGCATTGATAGTTGGGATGTCCCATAGCCACACATCTCCTAAATGTGATTGAGGGAGCTATGGACCTACTTGAGATACAACTAGTTCTTCTTCTTATTATGGTTTCTCTACTTATACTTATTATTTCTCAAGTCCTTATTATACTGTGGCCTCTACTATAAGCTTGAGTTGCTACACAATTTCTTTAGCATGCTTTTGTTTGACCTCCTCCTCCACTT
This sequence comes from Torreya grandis, assembly GCA_037957365.1. Taxonomy (NCBI): domain Eukaryota; kingdom Viridiplantae; phylum Streptophyta; class Pinopsida; order Cupressales; family Taxaceae; genus Torreya; species Torreya grandis. The sequence goes on from JARHVA010002648.1 coordinate 888,205, forward strand.
TGCTGTTCATCTCTTCTTATGCATATTTCTATTTGGCTTGTTTTTCCTCTGCCCAAAGATTCTATGCACATTATTCTTCTTCTCTTTTATTTTGATCCTCTAGGGTAGTAGCCTTGGCTATTCAATCATAGCCTAGGCCTACACTTATGCCTATGCTTGTGCTTGTGCCTGTGCTTATGCCTACACTTGTGCTTATGCCTGCTATTGGTACAGAGCTTCATCTTCTTATTCCTTATTATTTTCCACTTTTTTGGCTTGATACTATACATGTGTGGCATCATAGGTAGCTTACTTTGTCTACACTACTATGTGCTATTTCTATTTTTCTTCTTCTACCTTAGCTTTGGTAGTGAGCTCAAATTCTTTTTCCTTCTGTGCTTTCACCTCTTATGCTTACTTGGCTATGTTAGCAACTTCTTGTGCCTTTTCAGATACTTTAATGGATTTTTATTGATCAACCTCTACATCCCTAAAATTTTGGGTGTCCTTAGTTTCTTTAGCTTGCTGACTTATTATTATTGTTGTTGAGTTTGTTCCTTGTGCTATTTATTCTCCTCCTGTTTGACTCAACATTATACTGTGCAAGATGATTCTTCCCTTGAGGCCTATTATTCTTATACTATTGGTTATTCAAGTGTGATCTCTTTGACCTCTTGAGATTTTGGTAATAACGATGAATGATACCTATGCTTCTTTACATATGAGAGTGACCAAATTACATTTGGGTAGTGGTGAGTGGAATATGGAGTAGGTATTCTTCTTGTGTGGTGGTTGGTTAAATGAATGTGCATTTTTCAAGTGTAGGTGAGACCCTAACCTCGCACCTAATTTATGTTTGGCACATGAGACTCTGGTGGGATTTCTAAAAGGGGCACAAAGACTTCCTCAGTGGTGAAGGTATTATAAGGGTGATGCTAGAAAAAATCAATCCTTCACTATAGCTACTCTACTTCTTCATGCATAGTGTCGATTATGATGGATACAGGGCATGGTAGTAGGGCTACCCATATATTTGGAGGAACCTTTTTATGCACTTGGATCATGTTGGTAACCTTATATAATAAAAATTACTTCTTTTCCTCTCTATCATAAAAGTCTTTGGCCACATTAGCAACCATTTACTAGGTAGAATTTATATTCATCTATGCCCATCTATGGAAGGGCACATGAGCTTGTGATCTAGGGTACCTTAGGATCATATAACTAGGTCACCATGCTCCTTGTATTACACTTTAATGGAAGAGATGCAGATTGATGCTCAGTGGAAAACTTGCACTTTCCCTTTTATGGCTATGAACTAGTGGCTTCTTCTTTTTGTTGTGCTATAGGGATGATTGTGTTAGGTGAAATGGCTTAAAGTGGTGTCACATGTCTAGCTATGAAAGATTTCTATTTATAAAGTTTGACCTATGTCATGGATATGGTGACAAAGAATGATAGAGGTGTAAAGGGTGACCTTGACAACTCATGGATGTGTATGAAGATACCTTTTAATAATAAGGTGACAACATGTTATCACAAGGATTGTATTACATTTGATGGGATTTGAGGATGTGTGGTGATCAACTCAAGACACTCCTCCCATAATGATTTAAATTTTCCATCATGAGTTAGGCTTCACACTTAAGTGTCCAGATCAAGTTGGGAATTGATGATTTGGCCAATAGTTAGTGTTGGGGTACACCTCTCCCTCTAGGGATTTCCATTATGTAAATCATAGATTGAAAGTGAGAAACTAGTATTAGAGTGTCTATTTGGGAAATGTGAGACACTTAACAATATTTGTGAGTAGCTCTTGAATGAAGTATTAAAGATAATTGAACTACTTGTTCTGATGGATCATGTGATGGGTGATGTCTATGACCCTTTTTGAAATTTTATTTAAAAATTTGGTCATTTGCTAGAACCTTTGTGTGATGCATTTAACACGGATGTGCATTGGTTCATCATGAATTTATTCAATTAGGATCCCTCTAGATCCCCAAACATACAAATATCTAACCTCTTGGAGAATAGGTGGTGTTATGATCTTGTATGGAGTAAGGGAGTCCCCTCTTACAAAAATGCCCAAAACTCAAGCCATGGCTTCTATGTTGATGACAATGGTGGTGTCTAGGCCAAAGTAGATGTTTCTATCATTGTATCATCCGAGTAAGACTTATACAATCTACCCCAAGTTGCCAAAAGTGGGCATTCACTCGATATTTATATTATGGAAGTGGTGGGGGGATACAAGAGAGAGCAGTTACATAACATCAATGGGCTCTAGAAAAATAGCTTCTATTTTGCTTCTTGAAGGAAACAAATGGCTTTGGATCATTAAATTTGGTTTGAATTTGTTCCATATTGATGCCTGTTGCTTCTTTATGTGTGTCTGTCAAACCCATGATAAGTTATGAAGTACCCGTGATTGCTGAAGTGATAAAATTACAATGCTATTGGATTTTTATGCAAGGAAACTAGCCTGGTTCTTTGAAATTGTAGGTCATAAAAATTCAAGGATGAAATGCAAACTTCATTCATGAGCTTAGGCCTATATAGATTTCATGCTTGTTGGATTTTTCATAAATACCATGCTTAACTATCCATTCAACATGAATGTAATGGTTTATGTGGTAAATCTTATCCAATCTAGTAATTATGATAGTTAGTCATTGGCACATGTGTGAAGATACATCATTATGATCTTTGTTGTCCATATATGAGTATGAGTAGATAATGTTGAAAATTTGTTGAATATTAAGTCAATTGAACCTTAGATCTAGGATTAACTTCTTGGGGATGACCATTATATGGTGAAGATCTTGTTGATGTGACTTGTCCATAATTTTCCTAGACTTAATTACTTTCTTTCACTCTTGCTGGCATTCATGATGGTGCACATGAATTTTCTTATGCACGGTTAACACATGTTACACTTGCTATCTTGGTTCCCTTATGGTAGTGAAGAGATCATATAAAAATGCACACACATAGAAAAATAAACACACAAAACATGAAGAAATGAGAAATCCTAATCTAATAGGTGCTACTCAACACACACTCACTTAGCATAATGAGATCAATTAAGACTATTGGTGGTACGTCTTAAGCCTACATCCATTCACCTATCTTTTAAAAATGGTTCCGTATAGATCTCTCAAAACAATGGTTCTTTGCTATGATATTTCATGTATAACATAAGGCCCTTTCCATCAAATCTATAATTTACCTAGAAATGATCTAAAATAATTGTCATATGAAAAAATGGTTGATCTTTATGAAATTCCTTATGGCATAGATTCTTATCATGTCATGCTTTCTAGCTTTGCTTATGAAATTCTTGCATCCAACATGGTCTATTTCAATACTCATCCATCTTATTCAATTTGATAAGTTTTCTAGTGAGAGACTCATGATCCCCTGGGCTCATGGCCATTGTAATGTGTAGACTGGGTACTAAGTATTCCATTGGCATAATTGCTTCAAGCCTATAGACCAACTAGAATGGATTAAAACATGTAACTCTATTATTTTGTGTGTAATATGCCCATAGAATTGTAGGAATGTGATCTTCATAATCATCTCTTTTGACATCATATATCTTTGTGAAATTTTTTCCCAACACTTTATTAGAAGCCTCAACTTGGCCATTAGCTTGCACATGGTACAGAATACTTTTTTGATGAGAAATATTGAATTCTTTAGTAAGATCCTTGATGGTGTTATTCAATAATTGTGTTCCTCAATTGTTAACAAGCTTGATGGCTCATCTAAACCTTGTAATAATGTTTTCATAAAGAAACTTTGTTGCATCCTTCACACCACAACTGAGTGTCATAACAACTTCAACCCATTTGGTAAAGTAATCTGTCATAGTGATAATATAACTTGCTTTAATAAATTTACTTGGAGGATTGATAAGTCCAACAAAATCAATGCCCAATTATTTAAAAGGTTGTTCGGCTAACAAAGGCTACAAGGGCATTTCATCTCTTTGTAGTGATTTACCCATGCATTGACATATGTCACATTGCTACACTATTCTATGTGTATCCTGAAAAAGGTTCAACCACTATAACCCACTCCATAATATCTTCTTGGTAGTAGCTTCTCCAATAAAATGGCCTCTTGCTATTCCTTGATATACCTCTTATAAGAATTGTGGTCATTCGTGTTCTAAAACTACACTGCATAGTATTTCATCCTTCCCTAAATGATATAAATCCCATTGATGATGGTATATGGTAAAGCTCTAGTGACAATCTACTTCTTGTCTCTTTATTGGTAGTGCATAGGGAATACTCATTCAAAGAAGTTAACAATTGCTTTGAAATTTTAAAGAATCATAGAAATGCAAACTAGATGAGCATCAAGAGAGTTTTCCTGTAATTATTTTGATTTTTCACCATTGGGAATGTGGTTGAGATAATCTAACCCAAAATTTTATCTACCTAGCTTGATGTTAATATAAAATTATAATTCTTGAAATAACATCAACCATTGAGAAATGTGTCCTCCAAGCATTGGCTTATTGACTAGGTAGTGTAGAGCTTGATGATTTGTGAAAACATCAAATGGTGTTGTAAGAAGTTAGTGTTGAAATTTCTATAATGTGAAAATTATATCTAGTTCTTCTCTTTCAATTATTATGTAATTTATTTTTACATCAAAAAAATTTTGAATTAAAAATGGGGTGGTCTAGTCCACTATCTCTTGGATACACAAGCACAACATCGACTACGATACCTAAAACATCAATGTGCATGTGAAAGGGCTTTCTCCAATCTATAAAGATGAGGTTAGGCATAATCACCAATCTTTGATTTAGTTTAATGAAGGTTGTTTGACACTTAGTATTCCAAGTAAACTTTGCACCTTTACATAGTAAACATTCTAAGGGAGATGAAATGGATGCATATCCTTTGATAAACTTACGGTAACACTATATATGGATAAGAAAATATTGCACTTCCATGGAGTTAATCAGTGGAGGCATACTCCAAATGATTGTAAATTTGGCCTAGTCTACCAAAATGCCTTCACTGCACACAACATGACCTAGCAAGACACCAAAAGGTGTAAAAAATAAACATTTTTTAAAATTCAAGCAATGCATAGAGTTCGGCAACATTCTAACATGAGGTGAAGTGTAAAAAAATGTTCTTTACATAAATAAAAGACTACCTAATCATTGAAATAGAATTATAATAAGTTGTGAATGAAGTTCTTGAATGTAGTCATGACTGTGCAGGACAAAACCGTAGGTGTGTTCTTGAGGGTAAAAGGCATTACCTTGTACATAAAGGATCCCTATTCTATGGTAAATGCCATTTTAGCTCTATATTTTTTTACGATGGGTATTTGATGATAGCCATTGTAGCCATCCATAAAAGAGTAAAATTCATATCCTATGATAGATTCCAAAACTTCATCTATGAAGGGAATTTAAAATAGATCATTCATGCATGCATCATTTAGAATTTGATAATCACCACATACCCTGATCTCCCCTATTTTCTTATGATACACTACCATGAGACTAACCCAATCTACTTTTTATATGAGATATATTATACCTATATTTTAAATTATATCAACTTCATCCTTCACTTTCAACTTCATATTTGGATTCACCTTGTATGGCCATTTCTTTATGGGTCTTGCACACTCCTTGAGTTTGATATACATTTCACTAAGAGATGGATCAACTCCCCTAGTCTCTAAAGATCTTGTGGGAACTACATCATGATAATCATGTAGGAGTTATATTTCTTCAAAAACCTTATCTTCTATCCAATAATCACCTATATATTGTAATTTAAGAATCTCCTTAGTTCTGATGTTTGCTACATGCTTTTTAATGGGCTATTGATAAGTCTTACTGATGTAGGGGCATCCTTATGGACCCTAAAATGGATTAAAATTTATTTTTAAGTTGTATTTTATGTGTTTAATAGGTTATTTTAGTCCTAATTATGTCTTAAGATTGATCTAGGTTAGCACAAGTTGCATAAAATTTGAATTATGGTGTTTCCCTCCAAAACTACCACTATTTGAAAATTTGAATTTTTAAGCCTTATGAAACGATTTCCATGCATTGTATGAAGGTGGAAAGGTTTAAGAACATGTTAAATAGGTTTATTATATGTTTTAAGTCCATGTAAAGGTTATAAACATGTTATATAGTCTACAATCATGGTCATATAGTATTCATAGTGGAAAAACATACAAAAATGTAATGTAGTTTCAATAACTTCTACGTGGGAAACATCCAAGAATTAGTTATGATTCTTGGAGTAGTTGTGTAGAATAAATTTTGATTTTTTCATAGTGTATTAAATTATAAGGAGATATAGGATGGATGGGAAAATAATTAAAGTTGATGAATGTTAAAGAACAATGTTGTTGAAATCCTGAATGCATTAAATTTGCATGGCTGTAACTGAGCATTTTGCTTGTTTGAGTCTACAAGATGGTAAGAGATTGGATGTTTGATTATTGATAATTTTTATTAAGAAATTATATTATATTATTTAGATATGGTATGCTAAGTTGAATTGGTAACCAGTCACCTTTGAGGAGACAGTCAAGCCTACTAGACAGGGTATTCAATTATATTGTTAGTCCAAACTCAAAGTCTAAGTATGTGATCCTTTTTGTCATTGAATTCTAAGGGATATTGGAAGTGAATCATGTAATAATTTTTTATAATGAATTTTTTGTAATGTAAATTTTTTAAAAGTAAGTGAACTTCACCTTGGTCACAATTTTGTATTCTTTGAAAACCTACAATCTATGAAACTCAAAAATTATGAGTACTAATTCTTTACATGGTAGAAACATGTTGTAAAGGGTTTAATATAGTATTAATAGGTGGTGATGATATTATTTTAGGTTTTGGAGTCATTGATAAATAAAGATAGAGAGGAAACCCTGCCTGCCTTGTTTTGGTTAGCAGAGTGCAGTCAACAAAGGACTGAGATTCTTGTTTTGAGAGTACCCCGAGGATTGTGAGAACATGCTCATCAAATGAAAAAGTTTTATTTTGATTATAAAGACCTTATTATTCCATTATTTTTTATTTAAAACTTTTCTTGTCTAATATATTGAATTGAAACCACCCTTGGCCTGTGATAGGGTTTGTTAAGCCTTAGACTAGGGTTTGTTCATTTAAGGAAGATTTAACTAGCCAAAATTTACCAAATTTTGTGTTCTAGTATATTTTTTCATTATATAAATGATTAAATCACTTTTATGAGTTATATTACATATATTATGGACTTATAGTAAGTGGAATGGAGAAAGGGCTTAAAGAGGCATAATTAGGAAGGCTACAAGAGAGAAAGTAGACCTAAAGATTGAGATAGAGCCTCAAATTTTACCCATAGGTGTGTTTAAAAAAGAAAAAGAAGATTATAACACTAGAAAGTCATAATTTTTGGCACTTTTCTATACTAAGCCATTTATATGTGTAAAAGGGATATAAATAATGCTAGTTGGAAAGTAGAGTTGCATGAGTGTAAGGTAGGTAATTGAGAGAGTTTCAAAGTGAGTACAGGGAGTTATTAGAGTCTCTCCTAATCAAGATAAATATATTGAAATATTTAAAAATTTGAAATAACTTATACCTTTTGCATAGTGGAATAATTTTTAAGTCTAAGACTAGTGAAGTGATCCTTTATTCAAGGACAATAGAAGGAAATTTGTGCAAGCTCTACATCATTTGGTATTAGATCATAAAGATGGTTAGAGGATAAGATAAAGAGGAAAAAATGGTAGCAAGGTAAAGGAAACCTATAATAGATCAAAGAATGCAATATAATGTGGTAAATTTGGTCATTAAAATGAGGAATATGCAAGCTAGAATGGGAGCCATGGAGATAGGTCAAAGAAGGGCCATAGCTGAAGATGATAGTGATAGAGAAGAGGAAGCTCCTAGAGTAGAAGAGGAGGAAGAAAGAGAAGATGAAGTATAGGAAATATTAATCAAAGACATGATGAAGATGGGTTCAAAACCAAAGCTATATGTGCCAATGTATGAAGGCAATCTAAATGTAGATGAGTTGGTGGATTAGATAGTAGACATGGACAAGTATTTAAAGTATGAGGAGGTGGATGACACCAAAAAAGTGAAATTTATAGTCACAAGATTGAGAGGACATGCTTCTTTGTAGTGGGATGGAATCTAGGAAGAGAGAATAAGAAGAGGTAAAACAAAAATATAGTCATGGGATAGGATGGTGATGAAGATGAAGGCAAAGTTCATGCCTAAGGATTACCATACACATTTATTTAGGAGATTATAGCATCTTAGACAAAAGGATTATTAAGTGAAGGAATACATAGAAGATTTTCATAGATTGACATTCAGAACATGACACTTGCAAGAGGATGATGAGAAGGTAGTAAATTACTTGAATAGTCTCAAGTTATCCATACAAGATGAGATAAACATATTGACTTTGAAAATAGTTGAAGTGTTAGGTTGTGGAGCTAAAAGCTTCAACCTTTGCAAACTGAGGAACAGATAGTTGCTGAGTTCTACAGGAACCGGCGTCGGCAGAAGTACCGACGTTGGCAGAGACCAGTGCAGAAGGCCACCGACGACGGCAGGAAGTCGGCCGACGTCGGCAGAACCAGACAAGCAGGGACCGACGTCGGTCACCTGTGTGTTCCAAAACTGCTCGTTTCACGGACAGTTAGTTAAGTGAACGAAGAGTTTACATGTTGAGACCAGTTAGAGTCTTGTGCTACGAGGACAATTGTCTAAATTAAGAGTCTAAGTCAGTGTTTGAGTTAGGGATCTATTTATAGACCCATTGGCATGTATTGTATAAGGCATGAGATAGAAAGGAAGAGTTCCTTCTAGTTGTAAGATCTATGAGTTGCAGGTTGTTGCAAGCTCATTGGGGATCTACATGTAAGTTTGGTCTTTGAATTGCAGGTTGCAGGTTCATGAGAGATCAGCTTGAAGTGCTATAGAGTGCTTGATGTATCGGCAGGGTTATTACTGACTGGTTGGTGAGGTGAACACCAATTCTGTGTGTGAGTTGGTTGTTGGGACCGTTTTTGTGTAGGAGAGTGTGTGTGAGAAGAATTACTGAACACTTGAGGTGTGGCGAATCTTTGTAAGGTGAAAGAGTGTGGCGGCTCTTTGTTGTATTCTTTTCTATTAGTGTTAATACAAGATAGTGTATTATCTCTCATATTCTGTGCTATTGGTGAATTCTAGTTACTTGTGTTTCTGGTTATTTCCGTATATTCAATTGCTTATATTTGGTAATCATACTGTGCTCTTTCTGAGGAGCAAGATCCCAACTAGTGGCATCAGAGCATGTTTGTTGTTCTAGATCCCTGACATAAATTTTATTTGGTTGTTCATTTTTGTGACTCATGAGCCACTGGTAGAGGTGTTTCATGAGATCTTAAATGATTCATATTTTCCTCTTTTTTATAAATATTTAGGGCCTTTTAAACCTAAAATTTTACCGTCATATTAAAAAATGGGTATCAAAGATAGAATAAGCAAACCACATGCAAGGAATTGATGAACAAAGGTAATCTACATCCAAGATAAAAATAAATAAAATGAAAATAATAAGAATTAAATGGTTAATTGATCAACCATAAGTGTTTTATGAAACCTATGATGGTAATGGAAAACCTAAGCACTTTATAACTATACCATATTATTTAGTATAAGGAAAAATTTAGTAAGGATAAAAAAATACATATATTATAAGTATAAGAAAATTATATTTATCTAATAAGCAAATAAATAATAATAATAAGGATATATATACTTACCTTTTTGGTGCATTACTTTCCCCTTTAAACCTAGTGGCTCTTTTTAAGAGATGGTGTAGGATGTATACCTCAAATTTAAAAAAATATCTTGATGTCCTTAGTTTTATAATCTATGTGAACTAAATTTAGAAATGATAATAAACTAACTAATCTTAATCTAAGACAAATTAAACGTAAGATAGAGAAATACACAAATAAAATATAAAACACAAAATTATGCTTCAAATGTGCAAACTTTATCCATTGCAATGTAAACGTGATTTTCTCTTTAAAAATGTGGTGCTCACTCTTATAATGCAAAGGAAAATGAGAATAATTTAGGTGCAAAAGGAGATTTAGTATGCTTGGATTCACTCTGATTAACTTGAATTTTATTGTGATTATAACTTTGTTAGCATAAGTTAGGATTCTAATTTGATTTCAAGACCCCTTAAAATGTAGGTTTTCAATCTTATTTATAGATTTTTTGAGGAAGATCCAATTGTGGAAGATTATTTAGATTTATTAAATGATTCAAATAATCAATGGTGTCTAATGAGTCCTCACTCATGACGATGAAGACCATTTCAAATAGTTGAGAGAAGCATGGGATTAGTTAGTTGAGTTAGCAGAAATAAGTCAAATTTTTTGAAAACTTAGGGGATGAGTCATAGGAGGTTGAGAAATTTGTGGGATAAAGGAGAAAAAGGTGTAAGATTTTTAGATGAGGTATAAAGTCCATATTTTATATTTAAAATAAGGATTTAAAGTGTGCCTAATTGACTAATTTGACTTATTCAATTATTTAAATTTGGAGGGAGATGTGATGAATTATTTTAACAAGAGTTATTAATATATTTTAGCTGAATTTTGAAACTAAATTAAATTGAGGTGTCTACATTTTCCCCTCTTTGAAATAGTGTTTCAAATATATAGTTTTTCAAATAATAGTATAAAAAGGAAAGTGTTGATGATTAAGAAATAAAAATTTTGACCCAAATAAATAAAAATGAGTGTGATGATGCCCCCTCAAGGGTTTATATGATAAAATAGACAAATGATTAAAATTTATGAAAAGAAGAAATGGACAAAGTGATTAGATAATTATAAATCAATTTACTATCAAATTGGTGTCAAACTTGTAAGATGTTGGTTGTGTAAAAAGGTTTCCCCTAGTTAATTAAAACTAGAGTATGGATTTTAAAAAATATATTCTAACCATTCAGAGATTGCATGTTTAATTTTTTGATAATGATGTAAGTGTCAATTGAGTAGTTATGGGAATAATAGATCCTAATGATAATAAGTTGTGGATTTAAAAATAGAAAAAAAATATTGAATTGCAAATGATTTTGTTACTTTTATGTAGATAGATTGTTACAAGATTTTCAAAATTAATTTATAATAAATTAATTTAATGTATCCCAAAAATTTGAAAAATTAATGAATAAATGATTATGTTGAAGGGATGGGGGGTAATATTTGATAGGGGAACATATAAGTAGAATAGGGTATAAAAATTCATTTGTGAAAATTTGATTATCAAGGTTATTTACGAATAATTTTATTTAGAGAGTTTTTATCTAAGACCTTAATGGAAACATGGCCGTATTCAACACCATGAACACTGATCAGAGTGAGTGAAGATATTTTAGAGACCTAAGAGGAGTGGGCCTATGATAAATGAGTTTAAATTTAATTTTTTTTTCATTTATCATCATTAATTAGGGTATAAAGTTAGAAGGATTGAACTAACTATTGTCAAAATGGTGATTTCAAAATCAAAATTAGTGATTAAATTGTTGTAGGTAATAGTGATTTTTCAAAATAGGGTAGTGAATTTGTAAAACATAGAAGCAAATTAATTTTATGTTAAAAATATGATTTTAGTATTTAGTGATGGTGAAATTGATAAACAAGATGTAAAAATTATTGGTTGGATAAGCAATTTCATTCAAGGTAGTATAAAATTCATTGGAAAGTGTTAAAGTTTAATTTGAAGGGATCAATAATGAATTTGATTAATGTAATAGCAAAAATGTTGTTTGAAGAATTAGGGAAGAATGAAAAATATGAAAAGTCTTTTTTTTTAAAATTTTGTGGAGTGATTGGAATGTAGTGATTGAAACAACCCCACCAAAAAATTTGGAGTTATTGTTCAGAGTACACAATGGAACATCAAAATTCCCCTATACATAATATTAATGCACTAAAATGCATCTCAAAAAACACTTATAGAAGTACTAGAACCAACAAACATCCTGATTATCCCAAATTGATAACTCTATAAATAACCATAAAATAATTAAGCACATCCTAGAATGTCTAGTTATCCAATTGATATATAAGTGAATAACATATGATAGAAGTGCAATACTTAAGAATGGAGGTCCAAATGACCAAACATAAGGGTCCATCTCACTAACTTGCTTAGGCAAGTCTTATCACATCATGAGATGACTATATAGAGATTTCTAATCCATTTTTAAAGCCAATGTGGTAAGGCTATTGAGTTAGCATAGACTTATGAGATTTACCTACACAAAGGATCAATCCTTATGCTACCCTAAATGGATAACTACACCATAATCCAAGTTCCTTAGGGAACATTGGACCTTCATTCCTTACTTCATGAAGGTCATGCACATGATATAACTCCATAATTAAGGATTGTTATCATTAAATTATAAGAGCTATAATATATTTAACATTAGGTGGATGACTTCAAATACAGGGGCCTCCTAGTTAATAAACATACTTATGGTATTATAAAACTTATTACTTTTAAAGACACGTGAATACCATCATGTAAGTTAGCCAAGATGGTGTGGAACCAATATGCCACTTACTTTGTCCTTTGGTTACAATGCCATGTCATTGGATATAACATAGGCATTCATTCCATTTAATTAATAGGTGTATGTCCATGCAAGAATAAAATACTTAAGTATTTTATGCTATTATCATGAGTGACCAAAGGGATAATTCATAGCTTGATAACTTGTAACCAAGGTGGATTATTTAATCATATATCCATGTTTAAACATAAAGTGTACCGTAAATTACTAAATCTTTATCCTAATTTTGGGGCTATTTGCCAATCAGAAGGATTATTCACATTTTAAAAAACACAACACAAGGTATACCAATAATTTCATTGTCAAGTTATGCTTAAAATTATAAGCATGTATAACCATTATAAACTAGTGACCATATGTCTCATGAAAGAGTTAATGTCAATATCACCCACCTTCCATTAATCAAGAGTTGCATTATAAAAAACAAATATAATGAAATTTTAGAAACATGCCATATATCTAAATCACTATAACACCATTATTGATATAATCCATAATCCATAATATAGGCCCACATAAGAAGATCATTAATCTAGATTATTTCATTTGTTAATCAATAGAAGCATGTTTGATTAAAATGATACTACAACCAATAAAATTCATTACCTTGATGTAGTAATGAGAACATATTTCTTTGATTCACCAAGGAATAATTTGCATAATATAATTGCAATAACTTATTTTCAGCCAAGGTTATAAACATACTAGAGGTCATGTATTCATTAACAATGCTACAATTATAAATGAATCATGTTCATAATCATTTCCACTTGTATACCACAACCAATAAATTCCACAATCATAAATATCTAGCAAATAACCTTGAATAATAGCTTATGACCATTAATTTTAGTGTAACAAGGTTATTATTGAAGGCAAAGGGAACAAAATCCAATAACTAGAATAACCAATTACAAGGCTGAATATACATTATTTCTACCATAACAAGTAAATATAAAATTATAGAAAATTAACCTAGAATCTTAAATATATCTACTAGCTCATTTTTAAATTCTTACAACTCCTGCATATTTCACATCTAAAAGTGAGTCACTATGCTACCTCATTACACATAAAATAGAATATAAAAATCAAAGCATACATCCTAAAAATAGGGTCATAACTATGATTATAAAGTAATAAATATAATCAACCACATATTCATATCAAGGTGATAAATATAGATGGTTAAATAAATGAGAACCAAGCTACTAGATTCTTTGCCACTACCAATAAACACATTATAAACAATATCATTCTTCCACATAATAATTATTAAAAGTCTACATGATATAAGAGGATATAACTCATACATAAAGTGGGTAGCTAACTACAATCCCACATGCCAACAATAACTATGTACTAAATGACACAGTGAAGAAACATACCACTACACACAAGTCTAGGTGTGTCAACTAAAGATGATGAATATAGAAAGTAGAACACACCTTGAAACTAGCCTTATGAGCCCAAACATCAGTGACCCTTACCACTCCAACCATCATCTTGGTGGAAGTTTTTGGTAACTAGGTACTCGGACAACGTAAGAGGTATACACAAGATATTGAGCCTCTAGTAACAATTTATAAAAATAGTCAAGAAGGACCTAGAAATAAATGCAATCATCATAGAACCATAATACTTAGCTAAACTAGTTGGCCTAAGAAATGCATAAGGCACAAATTAAATCTTTATAGATGATGATTTACATCATAAATCAAGATCTATTATATCAATGTGGTAAGACTATAAATTTTATCCACAGTCCATTACTCATCCCAAGAGGCTTATTTGAGTATAAAATGACTAAACATAATGGGTTCTACCCCTAATAGTTAAATTTACTCAAATGAGTCAAAAGAAGAAAAACCATATCATTCAATAATAGAATTTAAACTTGGATTAGCTTTAAAATAGCTACGTGAAGCCAACACTAATTACTTGAAGTAATTTAGTAAATCCAAAATTGAATAATAATATACCCTCATTCAAGCAGTTTGGAATAAAATAATTAGCAGTCCAACATTGGTAATTACAATCGAACTAGTTATAAAGTGAAACCCACTGCAATAACTTAAGTAAAATAGAGGTTTACCATTAGTAAGGATAAATCAACTCTATCATAAATCAACTTCAAATCTAGAAAAGAGATATACATAACAAAGGGTATGGTGTCAAGTGACAAATAAGGATTTCATAAGTTTGTATGGAATCATAATCAGTAAGTCATCAAATTTCCAAAAATTAAAGTCACATTTCATATGGTATTTAACAACACCATCTTAAATATAATCACCTATAATGAAGGCATAACGCTATATAAAATTCTAGCCTTATTTAATTATAATATGTAACAAAATGCTATCAATAGAAAAAATGTCCATAACAATTCAAATGGAGCATTGAATTTCAAGACTATTATCTAGGTAGGGGACTATATATGATGTCTAACAAGTAATCATATTTAATAGAAAACCAACCAATCACTAGAAAGTAGGCCCATAGAAGGAACCAATAAGAATTATGTTTAAAATGCTAATCAAGCAATTTGAAGGCAATGATAATAATCTAGATAATGTTTGATTCTTAGAGTAAATTCTTAATAAAAAACCCCCATAGTTAGATTCACTAATTTTACTATTAAAAGAAAACGCAAAAATAAGTCTCAGTATGATTTCCATAGCACCCAAAAAGAAGAAATTGATTTTTAATATCTAGTTTACCATTATAAATTTATATACTTTTCATAAATGAATTACTATAATAAAAACCACATTCTTATTACAAAAACATATATAATCATACCCATAGAAGTTGTAAGCTACCATGGTAAAAATTGGGGGTTTCTAGGATGAAATCATGGCATGATTTTTATAGAAGCCTTTTGCTCATGTCATATTGCCCCTACTTAGCCTCTCTTACCTTATTACCCACAAAGGTTTTCAACCCCTATTTTTTCCCCCTCCCAAGCTATGGTGTTTCTCCCCTTTCACTGCCATGGTGTCTATCATCAGAAAGTAATAAGACACTAAAAAAGAAACTAAAGTACAAAAATCCAAGACAAAAACAAATTTTGAGCCAACATATAATATTCAATTAAAAAGGAAAACATAGTCTTTTGCATACATTTACTATTATTTTAAAACTTGAGTATATAGATCATTTCAACATTGTTTGTAGATAAGGGGAAATAAAATGTTTGCTTTATTTTAAATGGTTTTCTATCATAGGCATTTGAAGCACCCATAACTCCCCTGCCATCCTTCCCTTATGCCCAACCATACCACATAGATTATTAAGGGATCCAATAAAATTCCATATAGTAATCCAAGGTCAAAATAAATATCTCAATCTAGTATTTGATCTTACATTAAAGAGGAAATGTAGTCCCCTTCAACCTTATTGTTTAGCTCAAAGGAAGAGTTACACCCTTTCCTCCACTAATGTCTTCTCCCACAATCCAATTAAAGCAATAGTAAAATAATAATAATGATCCACCCAAGTTAACCCATAAAAATAATAAAATCATTAAAAAAATAATTATAAAATGTAAATCAATAAAGAAATAATATTATCAATAAATTAAATAATAATAATAAAATCCCTTAAACCATAAATAAAACAAACCAAATCATTAAATATATTAACAAATAATAAAAAAATGATTTTTTTTAAAATAATAATAAAAATCGCTACATAAATATAATTAACAAAATTAACAAAGTTATTAAAATTATAATAATAATCAATTCATTTAAAATAATAATAATTAATAGAAATCATTAAAATAAGAAAGATCATCAAAATCACATAATCAACCAATCACTAAGGCATTATATCAGATTATATAAATGGAGGTAGCTAAAACATTTCCAAGGTCAAAATACCTACACAGGTTTAGACAAGCCTAAACCAATAGCATAATAGGCTAAAAAGGTAAGCCACTTACACTTCCTAATCATCTAGTGTTCATGATACCTAGGAAGGTTAACCAATAATGAAGCTAAAAACTCAAGAAAATGAGGACCAAGAAAGAGAATCAATAATTCCAAAACTTGATAATCCAAAAAACTAACAAGATAAAACATACACACTCAAAATAGGGTGAGACCTATAAAAGGTGAAAAGCAATAATATAATAGGAATATAATGACAGTGGCTTAGTATCATATATTATATATGTTATACCTATTAAAGTGCATTTTAATACTCAATTACTTCTTGAGTGTGTTGATAAGTGTTGGCATTAATGTCATTTGATGTCAATGTTTTTGTCACTGATGTCAAGGTACATTTGGTGAAGATGCATGGTGAGTGGTCTATGAGATATGAAACATGTGATAAGAGAGAATTTGAAGGCAACCTAATGTCTCTATATAGAGAGAGAGTTTTAACACAACCTTATTGGAGTATTGTCAATGATTTCATTTTGACTCCATATAAGTGTCCAAGTGAGTAGATGAAGTACTTTTATAGTCTAAGTGACAATGATAAAGTGTGCAATGTGCTTATCTTAGTATGCTTGAAGTTGCTTGATTGATCTTCAATTTTGTCTTGATTAGAGATGTTTAGGGATGATTATAGTGATTTTATCATGTGAAATGGGTCTTATAAATGGTCAAGGATGATTTTATATCTCTTTTACATAAGTATAATTCATCTATTAGTCCTTATTTTTCATCTAGATAGTTTGGGTCTAGTGGCAGAAAATTTGAGTAGGTAGTTTGTTGACATCACCATTTCAACATATGGATGAGTCAAAAGTGAATTAATCATATGGTTGTGATCACATTTATAATTATATATTATACACTAAATTTAAGATCATGTGCCAAAGCATATCAAAAGATATGCAAGTACAAATTTGGGCTTCCAAGTATTTTCACAGTGTTTTCCCATAGTCAAATTTGCAATGTGATAAGAAAAACTAAGGATGTATTTTCATGGTGTAATATCTAACATGTGTGGATGTTTCAAGAGAATTTGATCATATGGGTTTCTTCAATTCTATGCCCATTTGATTTTTGAAAACTTTTAGGTCAAATAACAAAGCACAACAAAATATATGCATGTTCAAAGTTAGCCTTCTCGACAAGTTTTTGACATTGTTGTCTCTATGGTAGAAAAATATAAATAAGTATACTAATGGAATTATATCTCATAAATTTTGAGGATTTAGGAATAGTCTAACACATAGTTGGATTATCCTATGTAAGGAGATCATATGGTCCAAATTTGAGAACATGTGAGTGAGGTAAAAGTTATTGAGGTTTAAAGTTAACTTCTCAAATAGATTGCAATCATTCCCATAGTCAATTTTTCACAAGGCAAATTTTGAGCATCATCGATGAAACACATTTTTTCAAGATTTCAAGAAGTAGTGATATGGTGCCAAGTGTTTAATGTTTAACACTATCGAGGGATAAATATCGATCTCCTTCCAAGGATCAAAGGTGAGTAGGTGATCATACAAATAGAAATCAATGGTGCACATTAAAGTCAGGAGATCAAAATCATATATATTTAACATTGTTAAAAACTAAGCTAAGTATAGAATATTGACAAAGCACATTGATTGAAAGTTTCTAAAGTGCATGAGATGAGGTCAACATGTTCAAGGTTAACATTTGGCATTAGTATACTATGTCTCATAGGTAAAAATTTATACAATAACATCGATGGTGCATGTATAATATGAGCATTGAAGACTTGAGATGTGAGCATAATGTTCAATATTTAACTATGATCATTTGGATTTAAATATTCAAATTTAACAAAGGAAAAAACTAGTGCTTAATTTTTATTTCATAAATTTTGATCTCTACATAATTTGAACATGAAGTGAAAATAAAATATGTAGAGGATTTAAAGATGCATATATAAATATAAAATTTAAGGTATTATTGTATGTCCAATCAAATATATTAAGGTTCAAGGTTGACTATGTTTTTAAGTGACCCAAGAAGGGTAATTGAGCTTATGTAGATTTTGTTTCAATGTTTGATGGTGAATTAACTATTGGGGAATGTACTAAACTATATGACAATGATTTATGTGAATTATGATGGTTTTAATAATCATATGTAGTTTGAATAAAGGTTTAGATTTCAATTATGTGTTCAATCATGATGATTGTGTGTAAAAAATATTGTTTAAGTAATTTGTGCTTAAGTAGAAGGGTACTATAATGCTTGTTCATACTTAAGGAAGACCTATAGATCATGTGGAATGGGTCCATGCATTTATAAAGTTCTCATATATTTATTCGTTTTCTTGGAGAAGTATCAAAGAACCAAATGGGTCTCCATAAGACCTAAAAGTGACTTAGGCCTATTTGAAATAAAGTTGTGCTTAAGAGTGACCCATGTTAGTTGACTTAAGGGTAAAGGCATGTGTTTTGGATGATAAGAAATATTGTGATCTTATTAATTCATAAATTCTCTATAAATGGTGAAAACAAATGTGTTGGTTTCTAGGAATGTGGAATACTTGTGAGTGAGACTTAGAGATGACTTATACAAGGTGTATGTGAGAGTTGTAGAGTGAAACAGAGGTAGAGTGCCCAATTGATGAATTGATTAGTAGAGAATATTGATCACTATGTGTATGACCTATATGTCATATTTATTATGTTAGGAAAGTGTTCTTGAAGTTTGATGATATGTGAAGAGGTCTGACTGTGCATATGAGGATAGTTTGAGTGAAGAAGGAGAGATATTATGGCATGCCTATGTGAGAAGCTTGTATAAGATAGAGGGGATGCTTGTATAGGTGTTAGATAAATAGAGATCCATCATCAAGTGTTGAATACAATAGTTTAAAGGTGGATGTGTTCACATCAACGGAGGGTCTAAAGGAGTTGATCTTCCTTAGGGGTAGATGCTCTTTTTGAAATAGGTGTTTCACTAAAGGCCTTTGATCATGAGGACATGATTAAGGCTTGATGGTCTAAAAGAGTTGATCAGTATCATATTTGTAATTTATTATAGGACAAGTGATTCATGTGTTGTAGGCTTGAGAGTGGGTTTTATTCCCCATGAGGGTTTCCCATAGGAACTATGTGTTGTGTTTGATCTTCTGTATGAATTGAGTGAATGAGCTCTCTTGTTAATGTTACTTGATCAAGTTGATATATACTGATTGTTTGAATATCTTGAAAGGATTGGAATTGATATTATAATTTCTATATTGGTTCACCTACCCCTCTTAGTGATTTTACCTCTAAAAATTGGTATCAAATTAGGTCCTTTGGTAAAGGATTAACAACTTGAAAGTGATCCAAGGTATAATATGGGTAGTCATCAAGAGGTTTCTCTACTAAGTATTATTTTTCAATGGATCCAATTATGCTTTTTAGAAGGAAAGGATGAGGACATACATTATGTCCCTAGGGTTTTATATATATAAATATGTTATGGATGATTATGTTGCTCCTACTACTCCTCCATCTAGTGATATGGACAATAAGTTATTTGAGAACAATTCTAAGCCAATGAATGCTATCACTTGTGGTCTTTCATAGACTAAATACACCAAGGTTATCCATTGTAAATATGCTAAAGAGATATGGGACAAAATGAAGATCATTTATGAAGGAGACTCAAAGGTCAAGCTTAATAAGTTGTAGACTCATATAAGGCAATTTGAAAGTCACAAGATGAAGGAAGAAGATTATGTGGTATACTTTCTATAGGGAGTTGATGAGATTGTGAACAATATCAGAGGTCTTGGATAGATACTTGAAGAGGATACTATTGTTCAAAAGGTATTAAGGTCTATATCCTTTAAGTTTGATCTAAAAGAATCTACTATAAAATAAAGTCATGATATTACTTAGTAGAAGATGGATCAATTGCATGGCACCCTTACTGCCTATGAGATGAAGAAGAATGATGATATACCACCAAAGAAGGAAGCAAATTTCAAGACTAAAATGAAGATAAATAATTAGTTACATGTTAATAAATATAGAGAGGATGATAATTTTGATATAGATTAGGATGAACTAATTACTTTAATTTTAAGGAAACTAAGAATATGTGAGGAGATCATGAAGTAGTTTGACACATGGTTGGATTTTCCTATGTGAGGAGATCATATGGTCCAAATTTGAGAACATCCAATTGAGTGAGGTAAAAGTTTTTTAGGTTCAAATTTGGATTCTTAGATAGATTGGAATGGTTCCCATAGTCAGTTTTTCACAAGGTAAAGTTTCAACATCATTTATGGAGTGCATTGCTCTAAGATGTTAGGAAGTAGAGAGATAGTGCCAAGTGTTCAATGTTTAAAACTATGTAGAGATAAAGATCGATCCTCTTCTAAGGATCAATAGTGAGTGGGTGATCATACAGATAGAAATCAATGGTGCAAATTAAAGTCAATAGGTCTAAATAGAAATTGTTTAGCATTATTAGAAACCATGTTATGTATAGAAGATAGATGGAGCTCATTGAGTCAAAGTTTCACAAGTGCATGACATGAGGTCAATATGTTCAAGGTTTAAAATTTGGCATTAGCACACTATGTGTTAATAGTCAATATTCATACAATAAGATCGATGATGCATGTTTAATATGAGTAATGATAAATTGATATGTGATATATGATGCATGTTTAATATGAGCAATGATAAATTGATATGTGTAATTTTGATTGTTTGGATTTAAATATTCAAACTTAACAAAGGAAAAAACTAGTGCCCAGTTTTTTTACCATAACTTTTGATCTGCATAGAATTTTACCATGTATTTAAAATAAAAGATGTAGAGGATTCCAAGGAACCATTGGAAATATAAATATGAAGTTCTTGTTTTATGTATAGTCAAAGATATTAAGGTCAAGGTTGACTATGTGTTTGTGCTTGTTCTTTAAGTGACTTGAGAAAGGTAATTGAGCTTATGTAGATTATATTTCAATGTTTGATGGTGACATAGCTATTTAAAAGTGTTTTAGACTCTATGAGGATGTTCTATGCAAATTATGAAGGTTTCACTAATTGTATGTAGTATGAATAAAGGTTTAAAAGTTGACTATGTGTTCGACTGTGATGACCATGTGTCTAGAATGTTGTTTGAACAAATTATGCTTAAAAAGAAGGGTATAATGATGGTTTTTGGTACTTAAGGAGAACCTATATATGTGTAATGGGTACATGCATTTGTAAAATTATTATTTTTTTCTTAGTTTGATTAGAGAAGTGTTAAATAGTTGAATGGGTCTCCATAGGACCTAAATATGACTTAGGCCTATTTGAATGACATTTATGCTTAAGTGTGACCAATGTTAGATACCTTAAGGGTGAAGGCATGTGTTGTGGATGAAAGGAAATATTGTGATCTTGTTAATTCATAAACTATCTATAAATGGTGAAACTAAATGCATTGTTTTAATAAGCATGTGGAAGATTGTAATTGAGAATTAGGGAAGATTTGTGTAAGGTGTATGTGAGAGTTTTAGAAAGAAGGAGAGGTAGAGTTTCCATTTGATGAATTAATGAGAATAACATATTGATGACTATGTGTATGACATAAAAATTATATTTTTAATGTTATAAAAATGCTCTTGTAGTTTAAGGATATGCAAAAAGGCCTCGGTGTGTATATGAGGATAGTTTGAGTGAAGAAGGAGAGAGATTATGACATGCCTATGTGAGAATCCTATATGAGATAGAGAGAAAGTTTTTTTAGGCACTAGATAAACATAGATCCATCATCAAGTGTTAAATACATTAGTTATAATGTAGATGTGTTCACATCAAAAGAGGGTCTAAAGGATTTGATCTTACTTAGGGGTAGTTACACCTTGTGAAACATGCGTTTCACTAATGGCCTTTCATTAGGAGGACATGATCAAGACTTGCTGGTATAAAGGAGTTGATCCATCTCTTATTTATAATTTAATATAGGATGAGTATTATATGTGTTTTAGGCTTGAGAGTGGGTTTTATTCCCCATTAGAGTTTCCCATAGGAACTATGTGTTTGATCTTGTGTATGTATTTAATGAATGAGCTCTCTTGTTAATGTTACTTGATCAAGTTGATATATGATAATTATTTAAATATCTTAAAAGGATTGAAATTGAGAATGTAATATCTAGGATCACTAATTCACCCCCCCCTCAATTATCTTACCTCTAACAAAACTAATTATTTTATAAATTTGATGTTAAAATTTATGTCAACGTAAGCATGTATTGTGTACTAGTCCTTGAGTATAAGGTGTATGTAGAATCCTCGTCATAACAAGTATAGTCATATTGTGATCATGTGCTTGATGAAAATGAAGAGGTATGTGCATAGGTATTATATTATATATGGAGCATGAAATTAATTTGAATAAGGTGTAGAATAATCATGGAGTGTTTCAATGTTAGTTGTCAAGCTTCAAGTGCTTGAGAAGCCTAGTCATGATACTAGTCATTGCATGAAAAGACTTTATAAGAAGGCATGACATTGGTGGCCTAGTGATATAGATACATAGAGGCATAAGAGGTTGTATGATATTTTTTGATCATGAATATGAGGCGTTATATCACTCATGAGAGTCTCAAAGTCAGCCTATTGGGGTATGACCTATAGACCTAGTATGCAACTAGACCACCTCTAGACCATGCTTGGCCTAATGAGGCATCATGATCTATTGTAAGGCATATAAAGGATGTTTGAAATTTTTTGAGAATGTGAAATGTTATTTTATTATGTAAATGATGTGGAGAGTCCATTAAAAGAGGTTTGAAGGTCAGTTTCAATGCCTAATGTGGTTTGCATGTCAGGGACTAAATAAGTAAAAAGAGAGATGGTGGGAAAATGAGGTATGAGTTTAGGATTTAAAGATAATAATTATAATTTAAGAATTTTAAATGGTGTTATATATTTTCCCAAGTTTTTTTTTACCAATTATGAGGTCAAAGTTTTCAATAAAAGGCATGAAAAGTGGTTTTGAGGTCTCTCGAGTGCAAAGAATGAAGGGTTCTTAACCCAAAAAGAACTTTAAAGTGTTCATTAGAATGTTTAAACTATACATGAAAAATTTAATATATTAATTGTATTTTTTTAATGTTCCCATATCAAAATTATATCCATTAGTTTTTGGATTAATGGGTTATACTTTATAAATGATTGTTAAGACTGGAAGATGGTTTAAACCCTCAAAGAACCCTAATAGTGAATTGATATGAAATAAGTTGATATAAAGTGATCATAGTGGATTGGTATGGATATTTAGGTGATTTTAATTTATATTAAACTCTCCCAATAATCTCCAAGAGTGATTGGTTTATCAGGTGAGTGAGTGGAACCTAAAGAAAAGGCCTTGTTTCTTTGAGATTTTTTTGTAGTAGTTAGAGTTGACCAAGTGAAAGTCATTAAATGGAAGGAAGAAAAATATTGAGACTTTTATTTTATTTAAATTGTGGTTTTTTTATTATGTTATATAACTTATGTGTTTTAAACCAATCATACAAGTTGACCAGTCATTAACAGGCCTAATGGTACAAACAGTGAAAAACCAAGGTAAAAGTGAGAAGGTGATTAGGAATGTGTTATCATAGATTAGGGATGAATAAATTTTTTTGGAGAGGTTTCTAAATACCTATAATACATTTTAATTTTTTATATAAGTTTTGGAGGTAATTGGATATGATGAAAATGATTCTGATAAGTTGACCTGTCTAGTGTATATGAGATAATGAAGGTGTAAGGTTATGAGATTGGTTTGAAAGACCAATATTTACATATGATCAGGTTATATTAATATATTATATTTTAATAATGATATAATAAGATCATAAATATTCATTTAAATTCTCTTAAAGTGGTTATACATGTGTTGAAGGTCATTTTTACCATGATTGTGCTTTAAAGCAAACTGGTAGTTTTAGGTAAGCAATTTACAATGATGAGTTTGAGACTATGTGCCATGAGTTGATGTATATAATAAACATGATTTTATTAGTTTATAATTTTATTTAAAATAAATAATTTTAAAATATTGGAATTTATTATAATAGTTTGAAATATTGAAGCCAAAATGGCTTGTCTGACTAAGTGAGGTTTGAGATAGAGAATATCAACAAATCGGTCTACAAGACTAATAGTTGCCATTAGATATTATGATAGTTTTGTTGGATTTTGTTGTAATTATTTGGTAGGATAATATTAATTAATTTATTTTGTTCTTTTAGGTGTCAAAATTTCAATTTTTTATGACTATGGTTTGAGCCAAGTTGGTAGTTCTGAGTGAGCTATCTACAGAGAATAGTTTGAGTCCTTTTCCCTTGAGTTGTGAGGTTTAATATACATGTTGATGACCATAGGGTGATATATAATTTTAATGTGTGATTTATTTCCTTTTTTTTAATTTTATTTATGCCTTGATTATTCAATATAAAATTTTTGAGTATGCACTGACATAATTGTGAATAATGATAATGGTGTGATTCAAGTGGTGGTTAAAGCTAAAAAGTGTTATTAATCCTATATGATATTATCATGGGTATATTTAAGTGTCATATTTTATGTTATTTACATGTTAAATATTTTAAATTGATTCAATTAAGGTAATGTGTAACGTGTCCTAAATAGACCTAATAGGATTTGGTCTCCATAAGACCTAAAGGTGAATATAAGACCTAATTGAGGTAGGTCAAACATAAAGGGACTAAAATCACATTTGATACATGTATATGAGATTTATTAAGATAAATTTCATTTCCAACCTGAGAGAGTAAGGGTGTTTTTTTAACTAATAAGGATATGAAAAAGAGACTTGAATAAATACTAGGCAATTTTAGGCCTATTAGTGTGTAGAGAGCAAACAAATAGAATAACATATTAAAGAGTAGAAGAAGGTTTTTTATAAAATTATAAGAGTGTAAATTATATATTATGATAGTTTTAAATAGGTTTTTTTCATGAAAATCAAGGTCATTTGACCTAATCAAGTCAATAAGAGGACCAGTTGAGCGAAGAAGCCTACAAAGTAGTTTGATAGCGATAGAAGAGAAAGAAGAGCTAAAGAAGGATATAATCATTTGTTTTATGAGAAAAACATTATTATAAAGATGATTAAGGGGGTTGGTTACTCCTTTAATGTGTGTTATTTATAAATCCTATCTGAGTTGGTGTTGAGTCATCCAGGGGGTTGGTGTCTCCTTCCAAGTGTGTGCTTGCTAAAGCCTAGTTAAGTTGGTGCTTAGCTAGTTGGATTTGGTGATCCATGTGAAGTTGGTGATTTATTAAATTTTTTGTTTTTATTATATGAATGTATTCCATTTGTATATATTAGTGGGTTTTCTTACCCTTGAGGTTTTCCCACATATATGATGTGTTCTTGTGTTTCATGTTCTTGTGGAATGGTGTTTATGCTTGCTAGATATATATGCTTGTTTGATTAGTTCATGATTGATTAAGTGAATTTTAAAAGTAAGTTATTTAATAATAATTCACCCCCCTCTCAATCATTTTTCTTCCAACATACTGTACCTGAGATGTATAAACCCAATGCCAAGCCTATGTCATGGCATGGAGCCTACATCCACCAAATAAGATATCAACACTACCGAAATGATGTTGATATAATAATAATAAATAAAAATTAATCATCAACATGAAATAATATTTTAATCATAGTCATCAATATCTAAAAAAGGAACCAGAGTCAATCATGATAACCATGACCCTGATTATGCCCTATGAACATAATCAATAGTTGCAAGAGTAACAAATGCCAATATTCATGAATGAAAATGTTAAAGAAAAATAACATATAGTAACATAACTAAATTAAAGAAACATATATATTGGATAAAATGAATCCAATGTAAATAGTATATCTATCAAGATAAAATGAATCCAATGTCAGCATCAATCGTAAAATAACATATCACAATGACTACACAAGGTATATTATATTGGAACCCTATAAAAAAGAACTAATATCAACCATCATCAGTCCCAGTGATATCAAAATCATGATAAAATAATCTGTAATCTATTATTTATAAGGGGCCACAGGGTTAGTTTGTGACATCCTCCCCTTCTCAAAGAGGATCCATCTTGACGACCAACAATAGTCAAGCACAAATTTGTTAGAAAATATATAACTAAACCAATTAACACTAATTCACACTATATGCACCTGATAAGGGGTGACCAATACCTCAGCCTTGTCTTGATGGCATTCCTATTTCCTACCATTAGGATAGTCATATTTTTATTTACATTAGGCTAAGTAATAACCTCCTTATAGTTTTCATGTGTCCTTTATGACACTAAAAAGGAAGAAAAACACTTATACGTTATTATTACAATAAAAATTTCCACCAAATCTCACAACTTGGCTAGAATTTTTCCACTCTCATGCCTTAAAAATGACATCAATAATATTAGAATTCACTAAACCATCTATAAATAGGTTCATAAAACCAAATACACCTATAATAGTCATCAAAATTTCATCACCACACAAGTTAATTTCAATAAAACACTACTATTATTAACTATTATAACCACTTATGAAGGTGATAATTGACATCATAGCCATACAATATTCCAAACATAGTAGCTTACACCTTCCTTATTATGCTTTCCAACAATGGTTCTAATGACACTCCCAAGTAGGAAAATAAAGTTAAAGAATAACAAAACAAAAATTGATGTCTAATCCATATTAATAATCTAAATATAAAAATTTACTAGGGTCAGAACCATGTGTGTCAACACATATAAACTTAAAACATGAGGTCAATAATTATAATCATCCATTCCCACTAGATTATAACTAGGGTTCTAAATAAAGAGTGCAAATATTCCTCTAAAAACATTATGCCACATGCATAAACTTAAGAACATTCATTAGAGAATGTCCTTATATAAATCTAGTAATTCATATTATGATGGTTACTCTAATACATCATCACTCATCCATGCGTTAGTGCATCATCCCAAAATAGCCACATTAAACACCAAAGAAGTAATATGAAGCATCACATAAAACCTAAAGGCTTACAACATGTTCTCCAACACATGTGAGCTGTTAGGGTGTGGAGCTAAAAGCTTCAACTATTGTAGACATGAAGAAACAAGAGGTTGCTGAAGATCCAAAAGTATCAGCATCGACAGCATGACCGACGTCAGTCATGACCAGTGCAGAAGGCAACCAGCGTTGGCAAGAAGTCAGCTGATGTCGGTCAGCACCAGACAGATAGGGACTGATGTTAGTCACCTGTGGTGGTTCTAGAACAACTGTTGACGAATAGTCAGTTAAGTGAAGTGAGTGTTTGTATGTTTAGGGGCTAATTATAATCATGAGCTGCGTGTCTAATTATTATAATTAGAGTTCTATTTTTGTATGCATGGGATTCTATTTAAAGAACCATGAGGCATGTATTGTAAATAAAGCAAGCAAGTAAAGCATTGAAGCAAGGAGCAAGGTCAAGGAGATCTATAGGTGTAAGGTCAAGGAGATCAGTTGAAGCATTCAAGGAGGGGATAAAAACTCAGGTTGTTGAGTTGGTTGTGTTGAGAAAGAGAGAGAGGGAAGAAGGTCTTGAGGTGTGGCAAGCCTTTGAGGTGGAGGAAGAAGTGGCATCTTCCTTATTGTATTTTCTTCTAGTAGTATTTAATACAAGAGTGTGTATTGTCTCTCAAATTCTTTGCTGTCTCAAGTTTCTAGTTACTTAATCATTCTGGTATAATTCCGTGTTTAATTGCTTATAAGAAAGTAATCAATTGTGCTTTCATTGGATAAGGGGTTCCTAACAGTTGGTATCAGAGCTACGGTTTGCAAGGAGCAAGTTATTGTTTGTTGATTACAGGTCATTCATAGGGTTTTTGATTGAGTGGGAGTTCAACAATGGCTGAAGAAAGTAAGCTATGAATGGAGAAGTTTAATGGCAAGAATTATCAACATTGGAGGATGCAGATAAAGGATTATCTATATCAAAAGGATTTGTACTTACCATTGGGTGGGGTTGCATGCAAGCCCACAGATATGAAGGATGAAGAATGGAGTGTTTTCGATCGGAAGGCTCTCGGTTCCATAAGGTTGAGCCTTGCATCATTTGTGATTTCCAACTTATCACAGTGCAAGACAACGAAAGAGTTGATAAAATCTTTAGCAAATTTATATGAAAAGCCCTCGGCTTCTAATAAGGTATTTCTTATGAAGCAGCTATTTACTTTGCAAATGCAGGAATGTGGATTGGTACATACTCATCTTAGTGATTTCCATGGTTTGGTAAACCAATTAGCTTTAGTCAATATTGTTTTTGATGATGAAGTAAAGGCTCTCTTAATTTTATGTTCTTTACCTAAAAGTTGGGATATTTTAGTTATGGCAGTAAGTAATTTTGCATCTGCTTCTAAAATCTTAAAAGTTGATGATGTTGTGAGTGTGATATTGAATGAAGAAATATGCAGGAGAAGCACAGGTGAATCATCAGGGAATGCTCTAAGTGAAGAAAGCAGGGGAAGGCAAAGAGAGAAGATAAAGTAAGGGAAATCAAGGTCAAAGGTGGGAAGGAGGTCTGAATCCAGAGGCATTACCTACTGGCTTTGTGGAAAGAGAGGACACACAAAGAAGGAGTGTTGGTTGAGGGATAAAGAGAATCAACATGAAGGTAATGAAGAAGCAAAGGATGCAAATATTGTGGTATAGGATGCTCTCATACTTTCTTTGGATAGTTAGGTAGGATCTTAGGTTTTAGATTCTAGTTCTTCTTTTCATGCATCTCGAAACAAAGATTTGTTCCATGAGTATGTCCAGGGAGACTTTGGAGTGCTTTATGTAGGGGATGGTACGCCTTGTCAAATAGTTGGCAAAGGGAAAGTGCAGCTGAGATTGCAGATGGACAACACATGGGTGTTGAAGGAGGTCATGCATGACCCAGTTCTAAAGTAAAGTTTGGTTTTTGGAGGAAGCTTAGGTGATGAGGGATGCATAATAACCCTCATAGCAAATTCTTGGAAGGTTACTAAGGGTGCACTTGTTCTAGCAAGAGGTAAGAAAGTAGGTACTCTTTATCTATCTACTTGTATTATTGATTCTACTTCTGGTTTATCTACTTTAGCTGTAGATTCGAAGATGTGGCTTAATAGGCTTGGTCACATGAATAAGAAGGGAATGGACATTCTTGATTCGAAAGGTATGTGTTCAAATTTAGAAAGCATAGATAGAGTTCATTACAAAAAAAGGAAATTTGATGCTTTTGACAGGAACAAAGAAGCCTTGGTGTTTATGGAGGAGATGAAGGACAAAGATCAGTCACAGGGGCTGAATGATTCTAAACAGGGTAGTATGGATAGGGGTTTGATCCAAGATGAGCTCATGGGTGAAGATTTCATCACTTACAGGAACACACAGACACTGATGTCAGTCACTTAGAACCAACGTCAGTCAGACAAATACCGACATCGGTCATGTGTAGACCAATAGGGTTGGTAGAGTCAGGGAGGAGAAGTCTGACATTGGTCAGGCAGGAACTGATGTCAGTAGAGGGGACACCGGCATCGGCTAGGGAAACAACATCGGCAGTCAGGGTCAGTGCAAGGAATCGACATCGATCAGGAGCAGACTGGGAAATGGCCGAAATCAGTCACTAGAACAGATGTTAGGTGGACAACAAGCTATCAAGGAGTCTCAAATGCCCATATGGAGGTCAAAAAGGGTAAGTGAACCTCATATTCATTGTTCACCTTCTTTATATTGATTACTGATGGTCAAGAACTAGGAAGATGGAAGAAGCAATGCAGGTAGAATCTAGAAACAATGGGAGCTTAGCATGGATGAGGAGTGTGAGTCCTTGGAGAAGAACCAAATAGGTATTTGTTGGTGGAGTTGTCAGTTGGAAGAAAGCACTGGATGAGGGATGGATTCCCATGTTAGAGAAGAGAGTGGATGGACACGTGAGACAGAAGGCTATGGTATATGGTCTTGATTAGGCTACAGGACAATGGAGGTTTGACCATTGTATTTCTCTTTACCAGGTTGGATAATATTAGCTACATTATCCTGTTACTGTATTGTGTTACTTGTTATAGGGTTTCATATACAGGGAGTTTTCTGAGCTAAGGGTAAAGTTAGTTCAGAGTATGTCATGAAGAATTTGGGAGCAACAAAATTCTTTTGGCATAAGTGACAGGTGTTGCATCATAGGTTTTGTGGTGGTTGGTCTTCAAGAGTGACTTTAAAGAGGGATACAGAGCCAAGGGAAAAAAATAGATGGTGTATAGGTATAGGTACAGTTACAACTATTTATCTCCAAGTGGGATATTGTTAGGGTGTGGAGCTAAAAGCTTCAACTATTGCAGACACAAAGAAACAAGAGGTTGCTGAAGATCCAAAAGTACCAGCGTCAATAGCATGACCGACGTCGGTCATGACCAGTGCAAAAGGCAACCGGCATCGATAGGAAGTTAGCCAATGTTAGTCAGCACCAGATAGATAGGGACCGATGTCGGTCACCTGTGGTGGTTCCAAAACTATTGTTGATGAACAGTCAGTTAAGTGAAATGAGTGTTTGCATGTTTAGGGGCTAATTATAGTCATGAGATGCGTGTCTAATTATTGTAATTAGAGTTCTATTTTTGTATGCATGGGATTCTATTTAGAGAACCATGAGGCATGCATTTTAAATTAAGCAAGCAAGTAAAGCATTGAAGCAAGGTGCAAGGTCAAGGAGATCTACAGGTGTAAGGTCAAGGAGATCAGCTGAAGCATTCAAGGAGGGGATAACAACTCAGGTTGTTGAGTTGGTTGTGTTGAGCAAGAGAGAGAGGGAAGAAGGTCTTGAGGTGTGGAAAGCCTTTGAGGTGGAGGAAGAAGTGGCATCTTCCTTATTGTATTTTCTTCTAGTACTATTTAATACAGGAGTGTGTATTGTCTCTCAAATTCTTTGTTGTCTCAAGTTTCTAGTTACTTAATCATTCTAGTATAATTCCATGTTTAATTGCTTATAAGAAATAAATCAATTATGCTTCCATTAGATAAGGGGTTCCTAACATAAGCTAACATGATGGTTCAAGGATACCAATCCCACCATATAAAATTAGCCATCTAATGGCATCACCCATCTTTCATCACTCTATCAAAGAATTGAATGGGTAATTAGGATTTTAACACCACCTAATTAGATATTTGTGTTTCTCATTCAAAACATAAAATTACCATACATTCTAGTAATGATTATAAACCAAAATAGAAAATATTCCTCCTAGAATATTTCTAATGGGTATAGAAAAGTTAATACCTATACCATAGCATGTTTGCACCTATAGGCCAACACATCAATGCATCTTAGTAAGTGCCACCTTGCTAATCAACATAAATGTCCAAATTTTAGGACTAGTTAGTGCTTCACAAGATTCAAATAAAAAAATTTCATAAAGGTTGATTTTACCACAACCATCAAGATGTGGTTAAAGGAATTCTAGATCCATAAAGTTACCATTATGCACTAAGATTCCATAGCCAACTCCTATCCCACATGGTTCACACTTTAAATGAATCAGGTGGCTAATTGTGTAAAGGGGAAAAGTGTATTTTTAGACTATGAAAGACTCCACTTCCTAGCCCATACCTAGTTATAATATTTATAAATGTAGTGCTTCTCTACCCTTAACATCATACTTATACCAATACTCAATACTAGAGCAGTGATGCAGGATTACACCATAAAACTCAACATTATACCTTGGCAAATTTTAATCAATAGAAGTTAGTTTCAAGAGGGAGAAACACATCACATGGGTAGCTTATAGCTAGATTACCACATACTGAATATGTTAAAAACACAAGTCACATTTATTTAAATACATGCACATAAAACACTCATATAATAATTTTAAAAACATAGATCAAAGTAAGGTTCACATGAATGATTTCAGAA
Source organism: Torreya grandis (assembly GCA_037957365.1). NCBI lineage: Eukaryota > Viridiplantae > Streptophyta > Pinopsida > Cupressales > Taxaceae > Torreya > Torreya grandis. The sequence continues at coordinate 920,717 of JARHVA010002648.1, forward strand.
GTGTGGGATCTCTTACACAAGAAATGTTACCATTATTCACACATTCCAAAGTCAAAAAATTATGATCAAGTATATAAAATGCTCATACAATAATGTTGATATCATAAAGAAAATGTGAAAACCCACAAGGTTACTACATGCACATAGAATAGCATAGATACTAATTTAAATGATTTAATACACTCAATGACATGTATGGTTTATAAGACACATAAAAATATTACATACAATGATTAATCACATGAAAGACATCATGCATATGTGACTTAGGTGTTCTAATAGATATTCAAAGGTAATTTCACATCACAATAATCAACACACATGATGGTGAATCACAAGGGTCCATGACTCCCATTGGGTTACTCGATGTCTAGATGCCATCCAAATGAAACCAATATCCATCACACAATAAACTATAATCAATCCCAAGGATCTCAAATTAGAATCACGTTCTCTCACTAAGGTTGTATTCCAAAAAAACCCATAATATCTATCTACATGAGTTTTTATAAATTTACCAATATTCATGCATCATGGGTAGATGGCTCACACTAATTGATAACAATAAGAGATCCCCAAAAATATTTAACTTTCCCAAGCAAGTCAATCACACTTACCCCATCAAGCTTTATAGGATTGGACTACACCCTTGAACCTCCCAAGATACTCTACCTTGGCATCATCAGATGTATTTCTTAAGAAAGCCATCAATATCCATCAAGGCATTGCCTCATAATTCCAAAAAAAATCTTATATTTCAATTATTCTAATTAACATAATCCAATAAGTCAAAGGTTGAATGGTGATGACTTTTTTGACATAACATCACTTTTGGTAAAGGATGGGCTTTAGCTAAGGCACAAGGTGAATTCTAAAACACTACCATGGGAATTACAATTTCCCAAAATCATTAAGTTCAATCAAAATTTACACTAAACATCCTCATGGATGTAGTACATATCCAATATCATAATAGGCATCCACATGGGTGTGAAAACATAGCCAAGATCTAATTAGGTAGCCTCATGGATGCATAATCCAGCCATGATTGACCTAAACATCCCCATGGATGTAAAACATATCCATGGTTATCATAACATCCTCATTGAAATCAAACTATCCATGATCAAAATAACCATTATAGATGCAATACATATCTATAATCAATACACCATAATAGTTCTTAAACATATCTATGATTGAATCAACATCATAGCTACAAAAAAAGGTTAAAATATACATTCCACACACTAATTAATTTCACCCTTTTTGGAGTTATGAAGCCACATTCTTTGAAATTTAATTCAAAAGAGGCCAAAATCATAAACAAGATCAAGCTCTTGTTCGATCTCAAGATTCTCCCTCATAAGTGAAGATCCCAAGCCTTATTAATTTACCCAAGTAAATCAAATACTTGTACCCTATTCATCCCTCTAGTTTTAGGCCTAACCCTCAATCTTATTGAGATCATAATGTTTTATCATCTACTAAAAACTTTCCCATACAAGTTAATAATGGATATGAAACATTATTTCCTCAATTTTAAGGGTGAAGATAGAGCGTGGGAGATCAAGGTCAAAGACGGGCAAGAGATCCAAGTCCAGGTATGGCAGAATAACCTGCTGGAAATGTGGAAAGCAAGGGCACTTAAAGAGAGATTGCAGATCGGGTACAGATCAGCATGAAGAACATGAAGAAGAAGCAGATGCTGCAGGTTACATTGCACAGGATGCTCTGGTATGTTCTTTGGATAAAGTAGAATCTTGGGTATTAGATTCTGGTGCCTCTTTTCATGCATCCCCACATAGGAAATTTTTTCATGAGTATGTCCAGGGAGATTTTGGAGAAATTTGTGTAGGGGATGGTAAGTCTTGTCAGATTGTTGGCAAAGGCAAAGTGAAGCTGAAACTGCAGACAGGTAACACATGGGTGTTAAAGGAGGTCATGCACGTCCCAGTTCTGAAACGGAATCTGATTTCTGTTAGAAGTTTGGGTGAAGAGGGTTGCACAGTAACTCTCACAGCGGACTCTTGGAAGGTTACCAAGGGTACACTTGTTATAGCTAGAGGTAAGAAAGTAGGTACGCTTTATCTATCTACTTGTTTTACTGATTCTTCTTCTGGGTTATCTACTTCAGCTGTAGATTCAGAGATGTGGCTTGATAGGCTTGGTCACATAGATATGAAGGAGATGCTGGTTCTTGAGTCAAAGGATATGCTTTCGGATTTGGAAGGCATGGATCGTGGTTTCTGTATGCAGAAGAAGAAGGTGAGATTTCTTGAAGAATCCGATGTTAGTGACAAGAACAGGAAAGCCTTGGTTTTCAAGGAGAAAGTGACAGACAGAGTTCAGCACAAGGTGCAGATGAATTCTGAGCAGAGCAAGGGTGATTTGGACAAGGGTTTGATTTAAAAGGAGCTCGCAGGAAAAAGTCAGGTCTCACAAGAAAAACACAGAGACCGACGTCGACAGGAAAACTGGCGTCGGTGTCCAGACAGGGACCGATGTCGGCTATGTGCAGCCCGACGTCGGTGACTCGGGGCAGACAGAGACCGGCGTCGGTCAAAGGAAACCGACGTCGGTGGAGAGGCAGTCGCAGGGAACCGACATCGGTCGGCTGTAGACTGAGATGTGACCGGCATCGGTCACTGAGATGAATTTTGGGTGGACAGCAAGCTGTCATGGAGTCTCAAGCGCCCATATGGAGGACTGAAGGTGTAAGTAAGTTCTTAAATTTGTCATTTCCCTTCTTTGCACTACTTGTTGCTCACTTATGGCATAGGACCAGGGAGTTATTGAAGAAGCAGAACAGGTAGATCCAGGAAACAGTGGGAGCTAGGCATGAATGAGGATGTGATTCCTTGGAGGAGAACCAAACAGGTGTTTTGGATAGTGTTGCCAGCTGGAAGTAAGCACTGAAAGATGAATGGATGTTAAGGATGAAGAAGAGCGGAAATAGATACGTGAGATGGAAGATCAGGGTATTTGATCTTGTATTAGCTGCAGGGCAATGGAGGTTTGTTCATTGTGTTTCTCTTTACCAGGTTGGATAGTATTAGCTACACTATCCTATTTTCTGTATGATGTGCTTGTTGCAGGGTTACATATACAGGTATTGCTGAACTAAAGGTAAAGCTAGTTCAGGGGTTTGTCATGGAGAATCTGGAAGCAGCAAGATTCTTTGGCAAGAGTGTGTTCTAGAGACATGGTAGGTCATGTGTTGACTTTGTTTCAGGATGATTGTGTGAAACCGGTTAGCACACCGATGGTTGGACAGTTCTATGAACAGGTGTCTTGATTCACATAATGAGGTTGAGTGCATGGTATGTACTAAACCTGAGTTTTCCCAAGCAGTGGGAGTTGTCACAAGTTAGGAGCCAATCCGGGAGAGAACCATTGGAGGTCAGTTCAGTGGATTCTTACAGGGACTAGTAGCAGGTGCACATGCTATGCAAGTTCAAGTTTATTTCTACATGGTTGTAGATGTGGATGTGGTAGGTAATTTGGATGACAGGTTTTGCACCACGGATTTTGTGGTGGTTGGTCTTCAAGGATGATTTTGAAGATGGATACATAGCCAAGGTAACAAACTAGACGGTGTACAGGTACATGTACAGGTTGCAGCTGTTTATCTCCAAGTGGGAGATTGTTAGGTTGTGGAGCTAAAAGCTTCAACCTTTGCAAACTGAGGAACAGATGGTTGCTGAGTTCTATAGGAACTGGCGTCGGCAGAAGTACCGACGTCGACAGAGACCAGTGCAGAAGGCCACCGGCGATGGCAGGAAGTCGGCCGATGTCGGCAGAACCAGACAAGCAGGGACCGACGTCGGTCGCCTGTGTGTTGCAGAACTGCCCGTTTCACGGACAGTTAGTTAAGCAAACGAAGAGTTTGCATGTTGAGACCAGTTAGAGTCTTGTGCTGCGAGGACAATTGTCTAAATTAAGAGTCTAAGTTATTGTTTGAGTTAGGGATCTATTTATAGACCCATTGGCATGTATTGTATAAGGCATGAGATAGAAAGGAAGAGTTCCTTCTAGTTGTAAGATCTGTGAGTTGCAGGTTGTTGCAAGCTCATTGGGGATCTACATGTAAGTTTGGTCTTTGAATTGCAGGTTGCAGGTTCATGAGAGATCAGCTTGAAGTGCTATAGAGTGCTTGATGTACCGGCAGGGTTATTACTGACTGGTTGGTGAGGTGAACACCAATTCTGTGTGTGAGTTGGTTGTTGGGACCATTTTTGTGTAGGAGAGTGTGTGTGAGAAGAATTACTGAACACTTGAGGTGTGGCGAATCTCTGTAAGGTGAAAGAGTGTGGCGGCTCTTTGTTGTATTCTTTTCTGTTAGTGTTAATACAAGATAGTGTATTGTCTCTCATATTCTGTGCTATTGGTGAATTCTAGTTACTTGTGTTTCTGGTTATTTCCGCATATTCAATTGCTTATATTTGGTAATCATACTGTGCTCTTTCTGAGGAGCAAGATCCCAACTAGTGGCATCAGAGCATGTTTGTTGTTCTAGATTCCTGACAACTGGTATCAGAGCCTTGGTTGTAGGTTCTTAAGCTTGATACCATCAATTGGTATCAGAGCTTTTGGTTGGGATACTAACAGATTGGTGTAGATCTGGGTAGTGTGTTTTGATTACAGGTTACTCACAGGGTTTCTGTTTGAGTGGGAGTTGAGCAATGACAGAAAGTAGTCAACTACGAATGGAGAAGTTTAATGGCAAGAACTACCAATTATGGAGGATGCAGATTGAGGACTATCTGTATCAGAAAGATTTGTACTTACCGTTGGGTGGGGTTGCTAGCAAACCCTTGGATATGAAAGATGAAGAATGGGAGGTTCTTGATCGGAAGGCTCTGGGATCTGTTAGATTGAGTCTTGCATCATCTGTGATTTCCAGCTTATCACAGTGTAAGACAACGGTGGAGTTGATGGAATCTTTGGCAAATTTATATGAAAAACCCTCAGCTTCGAATAAGGTATTTCTTATGAAGCGTTTATTTAATTTGCAAATGTTGGAAGGTGGATCTGTTCATAGCCATCTTAGTGATTTCCATGGTTTAGTAAACCAGTTAAGTTCAGTCAATATTGTATTTGATGATGAAATAAGAGCTCTCTTAATCTTGTGTTCATTACCTGAAAGTTGGGAAGGTTTGGTAATGGCAGTTTCTAATACTGTGTCTCCTTCAAAAGTCTTAAAAGTGGATGATATTGTGAGTGTAATCTTGAATGAAGAGATACGCAGGAAAAGCACAGGTGAATCATCTGGGGATGCTTTGAGTGTTGAAGGAAGAGGAAGGCCAAGAGAGAAGATAGAGCGTGGGAGATCAAGGTCAAAGACGGGCAAGAGATCCAAGTCCAGGTATGGCAGAATAACCTGCTGGAAATGTGGAAAGCAAGGGCACTTAAAGAGAGATTGCAGATCGGGTACAGATCAGCATGAAGAACATGAAGAAGAAGCAGATGCTGCAGGTTACATTGCACAGGATGCTCTGGTATGTTCTTTGGATAAAGTAGAATCTTGGGTATTAGATTCTGGTGCCTCTTTTCATGCATCCCCACATAGGAAATTTTTTCATGAGTATGTCCAGGGAGATTTTGGAGAAATTTGTGTAGGGGATGGTAAGTCTTGTCAGATTGTTGGCAAAGGCAAAGTGAAGCTGAAACTGCAGACAGGTAACACATGGGTGTTAAAGGAGGTCATACACGTCCCAGTTCTGAAGCGGAATCTGATTTCTGTTAGAAGTTTGGGTGAAGAGGGTTGCACAATAACTCTCACAGCAGACTCTTGGAAGGTTACCAAGGGTACACTTGTTATAGCTAGAGGTAAGAAAGTAGGTACGCTTTATCTATCTACTTGTTTTACTGATTCTTCTTCTGGGTTATCTACTTCAGCTGTAGATTCAGAGATGTGGCTTGATAGGCTTGGTCACATAGATATGAAGGAGATGCTGGTTCTTGAGTCAAAGGATATGCTTTCGGATTTGGAAGGCATGGATCATGGTTTCTGTATGCAGAAGAAGAAGGTGAGATTTCTTGAGGAATCCGATGTTAGTGACAAGAACAGGAAAGCCTTGGTTTTCAAGGAGAAAGTGACGGACAGAGTTCAGCACAAGGTGCAGATGAATTCTGAGCAGAGCAAGGGTGATTTGGATAAGGGTTTGATCTAAAAGGAGCTCGCGGGAAAAAGTCAGGTCTCACAAGAAAAACACAGAGACCGACGTCGACAGGAAAACTGGCGTCGGTGTCCAGACAGGGACCGATGTCGGCTATGTGCAGCCCGACGTCGGTGACTCGAGGCAGACAGAGACCGGCGTCGGTCAAAGGAAACCGACGTCGGTGGAGAGGCAGTCACAGGGAACCGACATCGGTCGGCTGTAGACTGAGATGTGACCGGCATCGATCACTGAGACGAATTTTGGGTGGACAGCAAGCTGTCATGGAGTCTCAAGCGCCCATATGGAGGACTGAAGGTGTAAGTAAGTTCTTAAATTCATCATTTCCCTTCTTTGCACTACTTGTTGCTCACTTATGGCATAGGACCAGGGAGTTATTGAAGAAGCAAAACAGGTAGATCCAGGAAACAGTGGGAGCTAGGCATGAATGAGGATGTGATTCCTTGGAGGAGAACCAAACAGGTGTTTTGGGTAGTGTTGCCAGCTGGAAGTAAGCACTGAAAGATGAATGGATGTTAAGGATGAAGAAGAGCGGAAATAGATACGTGAGATGGAAGATCAGGGTATTTGATCTTGTATTAGCTGCAGGGCAATGGAGGTTTGTTCATTGTGTTTCTCTTTACCAGGTTGGATAGTATTAGCTACACTATCCTATTTTCTGTATGATGTGCTTGTTGCAGGGTTACATATACAGGTATTGCTGAACTAAAGGTAAAGCTAGTTCAGGGGTTTGTCATGGAGAATCTGGGAGCAGCAAGATTCTTTGGCAAGAGTGTGTTCTAGAGACATGGTAGGTCATGTGTTGACTTTGTTTCAGGATGATTGTGTGAAACCGGTTAGCACACCGATGGTTGGACAGTTCTATGAACAGGTGTCTTGATTCACATAATGAGGTTGAGTGCATGGTATGTACTAAACCTGAGTTTTCCCAAGCAGTGGGAGTTGTCACAATTTAGGAGCCAATCCAGGGGAGAACCATTGGAGGTCAGTTCAGTGGATTCTTACAGGGACTAGTAGCAGGTGCACATGCTATGCAAGTTCAAGTTTATTTCTACATGGTTGTAGATGTGGATGTGGTAGGTAATTTGGATGACAGGTTTTGCACCACGGATTTTGTGGTGGTTGGTCTTCAAGGATGATTTTGAAGATGGATACATAGCCAAGGTAATAAACTAGACGGTGTACAGGTACATGTACAGGTTGCAGCTGTTTATCTCCAAGTGGGAGATTGTTAGGTTGTGGAGCTAAAATCTTTAACCTTTGCAAACTGAGGAACAGATGGTTGCTGAGTTCTACAGGAACCGGCGTCGGCAAAAGTACCAACGTCGGCAGAGACCAGTGCAGAAGGCCATCGGCGACGGCAGGAAGTCGGCCGACGTCGGCAGAACCAGACAAGCAGGGACCGACGTCGGTCGCCTGTGTGTTCCAAAACTGCCCGTTTCACAGACAGTTAGTTAAGCAAACAAAGAGTTTGCATGTTGAGACCAGTTAGAGTCTTGTGCTGCGAGGACAATTGTCTAAATTAAGAGTCTAAGTTATTGTTTGAGTTAGGGATCTATTTATAGACCCATTGGCATGTATTGTATAAGGCATGAGATAGAAAGGAAGAGTTCCTTCTAGTTGTAAGATCTGTGAGTTGCAGGTTGTTGCAAGCTCATTGGGGATCTACATGTAAGTTTGGTCTTTGAATTGCAGGTTGCAGGTTCATGAGAGATCAGCTTGAAGTGCTATAGAGTGCTTGATGTACCGGTAGGGTTATTACTGACTGGTTGGTGAGGTGAACACCAATTCTGTGTGTGAGTTGGTTGTTGGGACCATTTTTGTTTAGGAGAGTGTGTGTGAGAAGAATTACTGAACACTTGAGGTGTGGCGAATCTCTGTAAGGTGAAAGAGTGTGGCGGCTCTTTGTTGTATTCTTTTCTGTTAGTGTTAATACAAGATAGTGTATTGTCTCTCATATTCTGTGCTATTGGTGAATTCTAGTTACTTGTGTTTCTGGTTATTTCCGCATATTCAATTGCTTATATTTGGTAATCATACTGTGCTCTTTCTGAGGAGCAAGATCCCAACTAGTGGCATCAGAGCATGTTTGTTGTTCTAGATTCCTGACAACTGGTATCAGAGCCTTGGTTGTAGGTTCTTAAGTTTGATACCATCAATTGGTATCAGAGCTTTTGGTTGGGATACTAACAGATTGGTGTAGATCTGGGTAGTGTGTTTTGATTACAGGTTACTCACAGGGTTTCTGTTTGAGTGGGAGTTGAGCAATGACAGAAAGTAGTCAACTACGAATGGAGAAGTTCAATGGCAAGAACTACCAATTATGGAGGATGCAGATTGAGGACTATCTGTATCAGAAAGATTTGTACTTACCGTTGGGTGGGGTTGCTAGCAAACCCTTGGATATGAAAGATGAAGAATGGGAGGTTCTTGATCGGAAGGCTCTGGGATCTGTTAGATTGAGTCTTGCATCATCTGTGATTTCCAGCTTATCACAGTGTAAGACAACGGTGGAGTTGATGGAATCTTTGGCAAATTTATATGAAAAACCCTCAGCTTCGAATAAGGTATTTCTTATGAAGCGTTTATTTAATTTGCAAATGTTGGAAGGTGGATCTGTTCATAGCCATCTTAGTGATTTCCATGGTTTAGTAAACCAGTTAAGTTCAGTCAATATTGTATTTGATGATGAAATAAGAGCTCTCTTAATCTTGTGTTCATTACCTGAAAGTTGGGAAGGTTTGGTAATGGCAGTTTCTAATACTGTGTCTCCTTCAAAAGTCTTAAAAGTGGATGATATTGTGAGTGTAATCTTGAACGAAGAGATACGCAGGAAAAGCATAGGTGAATCATCTGGGGATGCTTTGAGTGTTGAAGGAAGAGGAAGGCCAAGAGAGAAGATAGAGCGTGGGAGATCAAGGTCAAAGACGGGCAAGAGATCCAAGTCCAGGTATGGCAGAATAACCTGCTAGAAATGTGGAAAGCAAGGGCACTTAAAGAGAGATTGCAGATCGGGTACAGATCAGCATGAAGAACATGAAGAAGAAGCAGATGCTGCAGGTTACATTGCACAGGATGCTCTGGTATGTTCTTTGGATAAAGTAGAATCTTGGGTATTAGATTCTGGTGCCTCTTTTCATGCATCCCCACATAGGAAATTTTTTCATGAGTATGTCCAGGGAGATTTTGGAGAAATTTGTGTAGGGGATGGTAAGTCTTGTCAGATTGTTGGCAAAGGCAAAGTGAAGCTGAAACTACAGACAGGTAACACATGGGTGTTAAAGGAGGTCATGCACATCCCAGTTCTGAAGCGGAATCTGATTTTTGTTAGAAGTTTGGGTGAAGAGGGTTGCACAGTAACTCTCACAGCGGACTCTTGGAAGGTTACCAAGGGTACACTTGTTATAGCTAGAGGTAAGAAAGTAGGTACGCTTTATCTATCTACTTGTTTTACTGATTCTTCTTCTGGGTTATCTACTTCAGCTGTAGATTTGGAGATGTGGCTTGATAGGCTTGGTCACATAGATATGAAGGAGATGCTGGTTCTTGAGTCAAAGGATATGCTTTCGGATTTGGAAGGCATGGATCGTGGTTTCTGTATGCAGAAGAAGAAGGTGAGATTTCTTGAGGAATCCGATGTTAGTGACAAGAACATGAAAGCCTTGGTTTTCAAGGAGAAAGTGACGGATAGAGTTCAGCACAAGGTGCAGATGAATTCTGAGCAGAGCAAGGGTGATTTGGACAAGGGTTTGATCTAAAAGGAGCTCGCGGGAAAAAGTCAGGTCTCACAAGAAAAACACAGAGACCGACGTCGGCAGGAAAACTGGCGTCGGTGTCCAGACAGGGACCGATGTCGGCTATGTGCAGCCCGACGTCGGTGACTCGGGGCAGACAGAGACCGGTGTCGGCCAAAGGAAACCGACGTCGACGGAGAGGCAGTCGCAGGGAACCGACATCGGTCGGCTGTAGACTGAGATGTGACCGGCATCGGTCACTGAGACGAATTTTGGGTGGACAACAAGCTGTCATGGAGTCTCAAGCGCCCATATGGAGGACTGAAGGTGTAAGTAAGTTCTTAAATTCGTCATTTCCCTTCTTTGCACTACTTGTTGCTCACTTATGGCATAGGACCAGGGAGTTATTGAAGAAGCAGAACAGGTAGATCCAGGAAACAGTGGGAGCTAGGCATGAATGAGGATGTGATTCCTTGGAGGAGAACCAAACAGGTGTTTTGGGTAGTGTTGCCAGCTGGAAGTAAGCACTGAAAGATGAATGGATGTTAAGGATGAAGAAGAGCGGAAATAGATACGTGAGATGGAAGATCAGGGTATTTGATCTTGTATTAGCTGCAGGGCAATGGAGGTTTGTTCATTGTGTTTCTCTTTACCAGGTTGGATAGTATTAGCTACACTATCCTATTTTCTGTATGATGTGCTTGTTGCAGGGTTACATATACAGGTATTGCTGAACTAAAGGTAAAGCTAGTTCAGGGGTTTGTCATGGAGAATCTGGGAGCAACAAGATTCTTTGGCAAGAGTGTGTTCTAGAGACATGGTAGGTCATGTGTTGACTTTGTTTCAGGATGATTGTGTGAAACCGGTTAGCACACCGATGGTTGGACAGTTCTATGAACAGGTGTCTTGATTCACATAATGAGGTTGAGTGCATGGTATGTACTAAACCTGAGTTTTCCCAAGTAGTGGGAGTTGTCACAATTTAGGAGCCAATCCAGGAGAGAACCATTGGAGGTCAGTTCAGTGGATTCTTACAGGGACTAGTAGCAGGTGCACATGCTATGCAAGTTCAGGTTTATTTCTACATGGTTGTAGATGTGGATGTGGTAGGTAATTTGGATGACAGGTTTTGCACCACGGATTTTGTGGTGGTTGGTCTTCAAGGATGATTTTGAAGATGGATACATAGCCAAGGTAACAAACTAGACGGTGTACAGGTACATGTACAGGTTGCAGCTGTTTATCTCCAAGTGGGAGATTGTTAGGTTGTGGAGCTAAAATCTTCAACCTTTGCAAACTGAGGAACAGATGGTTGCTGAGTTCTACAGGAACCGGCATCGGCAGAAGTACCGACGTCGGCAGAGACCAGTGCAGAAGGCCACCGGCGACGGCAGGAAGTCGGCCGACGTCGGCAGAACCAGACAAGTAAGGACCGACGTCGGTCGCCTGTGTGTTCCAGAACTGCCCGTTTCACGGACAGTTAGTTAAGCAAACGAAGAGTTTGCATGTTGAGACCAGTTAGAGTCTTGTGCTGCGAGGACAATTGTCTAAATTAAGAGTCTAAGTTATTGTTTGAGTTAGGGATCTATTTATAGACCCATTGGCATGTATTGTATAAGGCATGAGATAGAAAGAGTTCCTTCTAGTTGTAAGATCTGTGAGTTGCAGGTTGTTGCAAGCTCATTGGGGATCTACATGTAAGTTTGGTCTTTGAATTGCAGGTTGCAGGTTCATGAGAGATCAGCTTGAAGTGCTATAGAGTGCTTGATGTACCGACAGGGTTATTACTGACTGGTTGGTGAGGTGAACACCAATTCTGTGTGTGAGTTGGTTGTTGGGACCTTTTTGTGTAGGAGAGTGTGTGTGAGAAGAATTACTGAACACTTGAGGTGTGGCGAATCTCTATAAGGTGAAAGAGTGTGGCGGCTCTTTGTTGTATTCTTTTCTATTAGTGTTAATACAAGATAGTGTATTATCTCTCATATTCTGTGCTATTGGTGAATTCTAGTTACTTGTGTTTCTGGTTATTTCCGCATATTCAATTGCTTATATTTGGTAATCATACTGTGCTCTTTCTGAGGAGCAAGATCCCAACTAGTGGCATCAGAGCATGTTTGTTGTTCTAGATTCCTGACATGAAGAAGCATACCAAACAGCCTTCAAAATTGAGGAGAAGTTGGCAAGAAGGCATACACAACAAGCAAGAGGAAGAGGAAAACAAGTGAGAGGAAGAGGAGAGTATGACAACAAGAATGAATATGAGGATGGTGAAAGTAGTGCATAGAGACATGAAACACAACCAAGATGTGGTTATAGAGGAAGGAGGCCATATTAAAGAGGTGGAGATGCATCTAGAGGAAGAGGGACTAGTTGTTTCGTAGGAAAATGTTTCAAATGTAATGAGTATGTAGGTCATAAGTATTGGGAGTGTCAAGAGGAGTAACAAGAAAGAAGTTATAGGAATGAGAGTAGAAATAAAATGGTGTATCCTATAGAAAAAGAAAGTGTTGGATCAGATTCACATATAGTGGCACCTAAAGAAGGAGAGTCACTCTTGATGAGGAGGATATTATTGAAGCCACCAAAGGAGAAAGAACCTGTAAGTCCCATGGTAAATGTTACAAGATGATAATAGACTTAGGAAGTAAAAATAACTTGGTTTCAAATGAGATGGTAAGCAAACTTGGTCTACAAAGATTACATCATCCTGGACCTTATAAAGTTTTTTGGCTTCAGAAAGGATATGGTGTGCTTATTAATTAGTAGTGCTTAGTATATTTTCATATTGGAACATATAGGGATTAGGTCATGTGTGATATCATCACCATGGATGTTTGTCATGTATTGCTAGGAAGGCCTTGGCAGTTTGATAGATCAAATAGTCATGATGGGGTGAAGAACACATATTCTTTAGAGCAAAAGGGAGTCAAGTAAACATTATTGCCTTTGAAGAATGATGATAAAGTTGTTGGTGTCTATTATAAATTATTGGTTTTAGGTTAAAAATAATTGGTGCAACAACAAGATGAAGATGTGAAGATGGATGGACAACCCAAGGAGGTTGAGGTAGCCCAAGATGAAGAATGTGAACCTATGATAATTAAATTTTTTTAAAGTACATTTGTGAATGAGTTAATTTTAATTTTGTCTCAGAATTTGGTAAATATTTCTAGTTTTGATTTCATTGAGGGAGTCATAAGCAAGCTCCAATGCATGAGAAAAAGTCTTAAAAAGGAAAAAGATGAAAAAATGATGAGTAGTGTACAACAAGTTCAAGAAGAATAGCCAAATGAAGGCAATAGAATGAGAGTGTTAAATCAATATAATGAGAATTTGAAAGATAACATGTATTAATTGTGTGTATAGGAGGTAAGGAACAATTATGAATATGATAAACAACAATAAACCAAGCATTTATGCAAGTAAAAAGCATGCAAGGACCAAAAAGTTGATATATATGAGATGGAGTATACCAAACAAGGAGAATGGGTGAAGAATAGAGAATAAAAATTTATATAATTAGTTTCTTATGGAAGGAAGGTGGTTATGGATAAATTTGAAGGAGTGGAAGCATGTTTTTCACACCCAAAGCAATTATTAGAAGACATCAACTATGATTTCCTTAATGAGTTTGTTGAGTGTGCAGGTACACCATTGAAGAGGAAGAACTAGAGGAGGCCTAATTATGGGGCCCAAGGACATGTTAACCTCTATGAGAGGAAATTATAATTATTATCCTTCTATCAGGAGGTACAAAGCATATAAAAAGGAACATACACCAAGTTGACATATATGAAAAAAATTCTTCAGCTTGGTAGTATGATGCAGGGGCATCCTTATGGACCCCAAAATGGATTCAATTTTGGTTTTAATTTGTTTTTTAGGTGTTTAATAGGTTATTTAGGTCATAATTATGTCTTATGAGTGATATGGGTTAGCACAAGTTTCATAAAATTTGAATTATGGAGTTTCCCTCCAAAATTGCCACTATTTGAAAATTTAAATTTTTAAGCCTTGTGGAAGGGTTTACATGCATTTTATGAAGGTGGAAAGGTGTAAGAAAATTTTAAATAGGTTTAAAATATGTATTAATTCTATTTAAAGGTTATAAACATGTTTTTTAGTCTACAGGCATGGTCATATAGTATTCATAGTGGAAAAACATACAAAAATGCAATGTAATTTCAATAGCTTCTATGTGGGAAACATCCAAGAATTAGTTATAATTATTGGAGTAGTTGTGTAGATTAGTTTTTATGTTTTCATAGTGTATTAAATTCAAAGGAGAGAGAGGATAGACGTGAAAACAATGAAAATTGATGAATGAAGAAGAATAATGTTGTTGAAATCCTGAATGCATTGAATTTGCATGGTTGTAATTGAGCATTTTACTTGTTTGAGTCTACAACATGGTAAGAGATTGGATTTTTTATTATTGATAATTTTTAGTAATAAATTATATTCTCTTATTGAGAGGGTATGCTAGGTTGAATTGATAACTAGTCACCTTTGAGGAGATAGTCAAGCCTACTAGATAGGGTATTTAATCATATTGTTAGTCCAAACACAAAGTCTGAGTATGTGATCCTTTTTTGTCTTTAAATTATGAGGTATATTGGAATTTTATCATGTAATAATGTTTTATAACAATTTTTTTTTAATGTATAGTGGTTAAATGTAAGTGAAATTCACCTTGGTCACAATTTTGTATTGTTTGAAAACCTACAGTCTATGAAACTTAAAAATTATGAGTACTGATTCTTTGCATGGTAACTTGTTTGGAATTAAATTTTTTTTGAAAATGGTTTATTATAGTATTAATAGGTGGTGATAATATTATTTCAGGTTTTTTAGTCATTGATAAATAAAGACAGAGAGGAAACCCTGCCTACCCTATTTTGGTTAGCAAAGTGGAGTCAACAAAGGACTAAGATTCTTGTTTTGAGAGTACCCTGAGGGTTTTGAGAACATGATAATCAAATTACAAAGTTGTATTTTGATAAGATATAATTTATTATTCCATTATTTTTTATCTAAATATTTTATTTTCCATGATATTGAATTAAAACCACCCTCAGCCTGTGACAGGGTTTGGTAAGCCCTAAACTAGGGTTTATTCATTTGGGGAAGATTTAACCAGCCAAAATTCACCAAAATTTGTTGTCTAATATATTTATCCATACCATAATTGATTAAATAAATTTAAATACCTTAAAATACTTTTATTATGGACTTATAGTAAGTAGAGTGGAGAAGGTCTTAAAGAGGCGTAATTAGGAAGGCTACAAGGGAGATAGTGGACATAGAGATTGAGATAGAGCCTCAAATTTGACCCATAAGTGTGTTTCAATAACATAAATAATATTATAAAATTTTAAAATCATAATTTTTTGTAATTTTACATACTAACCCATTTTTAGGTGGAAAAGGGCTACAAGGAATGCTAGTTGGAAAGGTAAAGTTGCATGAGTGTAAGGTAGGTGTTTGAGAGAGTTTAAAAGTGAGTATAGGGAGTTATTAGAGTCTCTCCTCAGAAATATAAAGATATTTAAATATTATAATATTCCAAATAACTTATACCTTTTGCATAGTGGAAGAATTCATAACCCTAAGACTAGTGAAGTGATCCTTTATTCAAGGACAATAGAAGGAAACTTGTGTAAGCTCTGCATCACTTACAGTTTTCCTCATCAATAGAGTATCATTAATTATATTTATTACTATATAATTTGTATGCTATGTATCTTGTCTTCTTCAATAGGTTCTATGCTGGGGTCCTTTACTAGTTCTATTGGCCATTTAGGTTCAATTATACTAGTCAGATTGATATCACTATCTGTATCTGAATCTTCAATGTCCTCTTATTCATATTGTATTCAATGGCATGGTTACATGAGAGATTGTTATTCTTTCTTGGCAGATTTATATCTTTTTAATGATATATTTAGATCACAAGTTATATTCTTTTACACAATGGATTCCATCATGTTGTTTGAATCTTTTATGTACTCACGGCATAGGAAATGTTTGATTTGCAATAGTGCATTATGAACTAGAGGGTTCTCATCTTCAAAAAGAAATGTCAATATAAAGTATTTTTTCACGTGAACCTAGTGTTTTGTCTCCCTCCTAAATTCTTGATACATATAGCATGCTGATGGTAAAGGATCTAGTGTATATGAAAGATATGGACCTAGCATTTTAGGGCTACACATTCTTCAGTCTAGACTTTTACACATTTGTGAATATGGATTTCAAGACACTCACCTTCTTGGGATAAAGGACAATTAATTTTGATGACCTATGGTAGTTGGAATATGCTAATCATGAGTTTTCATGCATCATCCCACTCAAGCTGATCATTTCTATGAATTTCCCACCATGTTGTTGTAACTCCCTTCGGATCATAATTCAAAGCATTGAATCATTGGTTAATGGTAGGTATATGAAATTGCAAGTGTAGAATGATTTGATTGATATCCTCAATCGCATAGTACACAAGAAGTTATCTCTCATGTGCAAAGACCATTGTCATAGGTTAGAGTTCATGATCACCATGAACCCAATTGAGTAGGTGCATGTCTGAGTCTCCACTGATAAATGAAGCTATTTCCCAAGGTAAATTTACTTCTCTAGTTGGATATATACAATCTTGCATATGATCATCTACTTGATAGAGAAAGTCAACTTATGAATGAGTAAGGGATTTAGTAGACATGGACACAATCATCTATGATAAACTAGGTTGCCAATAGCTGAGTAACTACTAGTTTAGGCTTTTGTTGTTTATATGTCTTCAACTATCAAGTGATTAAAGATTTTACCTGAGGTTTAGTATGCTCATACAAGAAGTTGCACTTGGTTGCACATAGATCTTTTGTTTTATCTTCTGAGTTTCTTCATCTAGCTAGTTTATTGTGCAACATATGGAGAATTTGGTTCAACCAAAATGATGTAGGGTTTATGTGCCCTATTCATAGGAATGATGATAACCTTATCTCCTTGATGTACCTCTAGTTGATTTTGCATAGTATTGATAGTCATTTGACCATCATATGCCCATTTTTTCTAATTAACGTAGGGTAATGTGTTACTGCTATCTTCATATCGATGAATTCAAATTCAACTCATAGAGTCAATTTTATGGCTTTGATCTTAATGTCTTCAAATTTGCCAATGAGATCAACTCATCTATAGTCAACTAAGCTTAGAGTTACTAGACTTTAACTTAGAACTTGCCATCCAATAGCCTCCCATGTAGATCTAGGAATCATGTTGACCATGCTACCAAAATCAAAGATAACATTTGGAATTTCATATCCTACAAATTTAATGTCAATTTGTGCATCTACATCCCATGGCTTCTTGGTTTTGACTTATTAAACAAGCTTTTCTATCTTCTATTATCCTCATTTTACACATTCCAATAGATTATTTATTAAGTTTGTAATGTTCTAAGAGATCTTTATTGCATAATGTGCTTAAAATTTTCAATAAATCTATCAACATAGTAACAACTCCATCACGACACATAATGCACATGATCTGGCCATACATTTAAGAGCTATAACATCTCTTTCAATAGTGTCTTGGTATTGAATGTTTTTCAACATCTATGCAGATTCATACATAAGCCCCTTTTCTATAGTTGGGTTTGGGTATTTATCCTATTTTACTTTTTAGATTCCCTGATCATGATGCATTTCAAGATAAGGCAAATGTTTTTTTGCATACTGGTATCATGTAACAACATTTAAGAATACATCCTCCTTAAGATGCACATTCACCATATTAACATTCTTGACATCCTTATCCTTTCTTTTCTCTTCTAAGATAGAATAGTATTTTGTCTTGTGCTAGTCATATATTATATAATATGTGTAGTAAGACTATATTTAGGGATTCAAAGGGTAACTACCTTGTACATGATTATAATCTCCACATAGATAGTGTTATAAAGGAGGGTGTTGATAGTTATTTCCCTTACCACCTTGGTAACATCCTTTGTATTTGCCCCTAAATCTTCCTTTGTTTGATTGATAACCACCTCTATACCCTCCTTATTGCTACTTTGTATTCCAATGCTGATGCTGGTAGGTATTATCTCTAATTATAAATTGTTGTTGCACAACTAGTGGGGTCCAACTAGTTTGTTGCTAATGTATCATTACTGGGTTCTAGTGTATTTCATACTAGTATTATGGTGATGGAGGTGTCCAAATTGGTAGGATGTAGGGCATACTATGACAAACTAGGAATTCATTATGGACCTACTTGGGTCACACAACCTTTATCGACCTCTGGGCCTAGAATCATTTGTTTTGACAAGTATACTTGATACATAATGATGATGAATACATTTTTGGTTATGTCTTATTTGAGCTCCTATAAAGCCCTATAATTATTTTCATCATGATTGTGTGAATTACTAAAATTACAAAAAAAATTCTATAGTTTCTTGACATACTAGTACATGAGATGGCAATGTGTTGTTGCATGCCCTACTACTCAATAGATTTCACAAAACTCTGTCTTGATATTAGGACAATCATTCTTGTGATGTATTTCTTTTTCACACTCCATAAACCATAGATTCAACTTAGGTTTATCTACCTCATGATATTTCTCCATCCTTTTCAAAAAATATTGAAATGTATTTTCAATCTTAGAATTTATGGTAGGAGCTTCACCATAATCTTCAATTTTTCCACTCATAGGGAAATAACTCTAGCATCTAATTTAGTAGCATATTCACTCTATACATTAGAAAATTTGATTCTATAATGTAGTCCTTTGATAAATCATGTAGCTTTATCTTTGTCCATTAAGGAAAATTTCACCTTATTCATAACATCAAAGAATCTATGATCATAGTTGCAAATGGATTCTCCCAACTTCTGCCTTATCTCGTTCAAGTCTTGAATAGTTTGATTGGTACATTTATTTATTTTAAACTATATAATATGCCATTCCTTAACCTATTGTAGACTTGTCTACTAAATTTTTCTATGGTATATAGACTCAAGTGCTCTTTCGATTACTACCCCTACTAACTTGCACTTTTTGATAGCTTCATCAGTGATGCCCTTAGCTTTCCATCTCATTTCACAAGTTAGTAAGTACTGTTCAAGGTCCATAAAACCATCATACATCACCAAGTTTATAAATTCTCCTAAAAACCCCATTGTGTAAAATGGTATCAAAGGAATCTACTATGCAGTTGTTATAAAATGAAGCTACATTTTGTGTAATCCTATTTCTATACTACAAAGATTTATCTGTGCACTAAGAGAGTCAACTTGTGCACTTTATTTTTTTGTGTTTCCTTCTTTTCTTTGCTTGGTTTCAATAAACCATATGGCATTTAAAGACTTTTGTATTGATGCTATTTCAATTTCAATACCCCATTAATGTACTTGTTCTAGAAATGGACCTTCTCAACTACTATCTTCTTACCCGCCTAATTGAAAACTTCTATTAGAATATAAGAAATTGGGTTGTGGGGATGTGTGTTCTTCTAGTGAATGATACTTTAATTTGACTTATTATTCTTCTATACTTGAACCTATGATTACTCTATGACTGTGTTATGATTCTTTGTTTAATTTTTCATGTTTTTCTTCTGATAATACCCATTCATGTAGCTACACACTACATTTATCATCTAACTACTCTACATATACATTATTATCACCTTCTTCTCTGAACATATTTTATTCCTCTCATTCTTCATCATTTCTTTCTATCTACTGACATTTGTCATATTCTTTTTCCATCCTTAGTTCTTCATCTCCTTCATCTCACTCATCACATCTTGTTACTCGTTCATCATCTATTTTACGGTTACTCTTAACTCTACTCTTAGTTACTTGGGTATTATTATATTTAATCCATCTATTCTATTATCATAACTCACATTATGAATCCAAACTTTTCTTTTAAGTCTTCTTCCCTTGTGTCTCCATTCTATATTAAGGTTCAAGCCTTACCTACTCATTTAATCATCATTCATTATCATGTCACACACACCTCCATATTCCCAAAACCACTACTCCATATTGGCTGAAGTGGGAACCATGGACTTGTCTAAATGAAAAATATTCACTAGGATAGGTAGTTGCTACACAAATTTCCATCTAATTCCTCTGACAAACAAGTCTTGCACAACTTTAAAATCTATATATCCTTATGTTGGTTAGATATTTTGCAAGCTAACAAAATTACCTAAGCAGTCATGGGATTAAATTCCCTTTATTTAATGGTGAAGCTCCCATATACTTATGTATACTTACTTCTAATTTTCTATTACTCACAGTTATTCACAAATTATATAGATTATGTGGAAGTTGCTTTTTTTCTAGGGTATTAATTCAATCACAATGTTCATGAATCATAACAAGGTGATTTTTTAGCAAGTAAACAACTATTTTAGAGAATGTGGAAAGAAACTTTGGAAAATTAAGAGTGGAAAATTAGAACTTGTGGAGAGAAATATGTTGTAATTCACAATAAGCAATTTTGCAGATCTTATTAAATCCACACAAATAAATAAACATTCAAGATATGACAATATTTTCAGCAAATGACTAAGAAAGATTGGAATTCATATTCAAATTAAAAATAACACAAAGTTTACCATTTTAATCTTCACAAGTCTACCAAATATATCCTGATATGTAAATTTGCATAGAAAACAACTTCTTTCTCATTCACTTAGAACCAATTTCATACAATGAAATTCTCAGAAATCTAAACACAAGGTTTTAGATAGCTTCAATTCTCTTGCTTTAGTTATAGTTACTATGTAAAAATTATCATCATCCTAAGGCATGTAGGCCTACACTTATATTTATACAAAAATAGATACCCAACTCAAATAGGAAACAATTTATTCAAAACCCATGTGCTGCACTAAAAATAGAAACCGTTGAAAGGCATCTTCCTCAAATTTCTTCTGTGTGGCATTCAACAAATAATGACATGTGACACTTCTTGGTCTTGCTATTTGTATTGAATATAACTACTTTTTATGTTACTCAAAGCTCACTTGAGTAATTTACTCTCATAAAATGACTTCAAGTAATGGTGTTTACCAAATTACTTGAGTCTTATAATTTTACAAAGTAATATACCTCAACAAATAACTCTACCAAATGTCTTTACTTAAAAGTAGTTTATTTTAACAAAGTTACTTTACAAATAGAATGAATAGAATTGGAATAAAATGGGAAAAATGAAGAAGAAATTAATGGAAAGAAGATCAACAATAATCATACCACCTTATGAACTTTAGATCTACATTTCTCTTTGTACTTAATATGTTAAGACATCATCAACTGTATTGTTGCATCATTGGGTTTAGCAAGTGATTACCTTTCCATCTCAAATCTTAGCATTTATTTTTCCATTCTTATACTATGACCCTTTACCTTTTCAATTCTTGGCTCAAGTCTTTTAATTTATTGTTGACATTTGATTAACTCCTTTATGGATTTAACTATGAAAGGAGTTGTGGATTTATCCATTAGTTGCTTAAATTACTCATAAAACTATTCTGATGTATTTGAAACATTATCAAACCAAATATTAGTAAGACTAAAGTGACAATCTTCTAGATTCACCTTCTCATTGTGGGCTTCTTCCTCTAAAGTCTTCATTTCTTTACACATTGCTTCTAGAATATGCATACAAAAAGATAGGAGATACTCTTCTTATTTTACCTTCTTTATAGATCCATCTAGGACAATTTTCTCTTCAATCAAAACTTTTTTACTCTAATGAATTATTGTTTAAAGACTCTCTTATTATAATTTAAAAATTCCATTTTCATTCTCAATTTCTTTCATTATTGCTTTTATCTCTGCTAATTTCTTCAAAATATCATTATGAACACCTAGAACTTCAAGGAAGAGCTTCTTGGTAGTTTGATGCATCTTTTCTATCCATTTATCAATGGCATTATATTTATCCCTAATTTCTTCTACCTTAGTTATCATTTGCTGGCTAATTAAATCTCTTAAAATAATAGATTGCTATGGAATAGACCTGACAATTTTAGCTATTATTTCACATAACAAGGCATTTTGTTCCTTTAATTTAGCCTTAATAACCTTTTCTTCATCAAGTTTCTTAAAGAGAGTGTTAATCAAGGTTTGGGTATCCTACTTCAGTCCTTCAGTGGTAACTTCCCTAAGGGGTATCTTTGAAATTGTTAAGTCACTTTTAGTGACTTTTCCTTTATTCATTCCCTATGGTGGAACTGATTTCTCTACAAAATTCTACCCTGTAGGCTTAATTATCAACTTTGAAGTTATTTTAGTAGACGTAGGCTTCTTTCCTTGCTTGTCAAGACTTTTCAATAGTTGAAAGTATATCTCCTCAAGATTTATTACCTCTTTAAATTCTAGAGTTGTCTGCATTGCTAACCAAGATGAGAAGTCTATGTTAGTGGAAGTGTTTGTACGAACTAACATTTATTACTATTTATTTCTAACCACTAGTTCTTGAGAAGGAACCCTTGGGTATCTATCACTTTCTAGATTTATTTCTCTGGATCCTTCTCAACTTACTTCTCAATTTCTCCTTCTTTCTCCTTATCATCTTATTTTTCTTTGGGCTTTTCTGCAATCTTCTTTGCCACTACCTCCACCCCTTTTTCTTTCTTAGATTCTCTCTCTTTTGCTGCATCATCTACCTCCTTTTTAGGTTGAAATTTTTCCATTGCCTTAACTTCCTTCACCTTTTTAGCTACTACCTCTTCCATGAATTCCTTCTCAAGTTCAACCATTTCTTTTTTCTTTTCTTGTATTTATTCTTAAGATGGGGTCTCCTCTACAACAATTAATTTTTTTGGCTCATTCTCCATGGTGGGTTGATATTTTGAAGGAGGTGGAGGTGGAGAAATAGGTGGAGAAGATGAAGGAGGAGGAGTTAGAGTCTCCTTTTAAATAAATTTCTTGGGAAGTTTGATGCCATGAGACTTTAGGGGTGGCATTAGTACTGATGGATCTATGACATGTGTAGTGGAAGTGGGAATAAAAGGAATGGTGGTGTCAATAGAAGAGACCAATGGAGATGTGGAAATAACTAGATGAATTGGCTCTTTATCCTTTACTATATAATATGTATCATCAATATTTATTTTCAACTTTAACTTCTTTATGGGCACTTGGCTACTTTTTCCTTGTACTATTTTCTTTCTCTTTTGACTAACATGAGTAGACTCTTTCATCAATTCCTTCAAGCAGTAGTCTTTATTAAGAAGCTAATTGGAATTCATGGCCAAAAAATTTGAAGTTCTATCCAAAATAGTCTTTGATTTATTTTTACCAAAAACAATCACTAAAAGTGGGGTATTATCTCCCCCTGCTGCATGAAAAGCATCACTGGTTACAATTCCATCATCTTTCATGTCCTTAAGAATTATGGCTAGATCAAAAACATGTAATTTTTCAATAGTCAATCTACTATTGTCCTTTCTTCTCACAATAAATTCATCTCTGTAATCAGTCCAAAAATCCTTGAGTGCAAGAATGTGCATATATTCTAGATAAAATGTATTTTGGGCCACTCTTCTACAATCAAAATTGGTTATGGCATCAAAATGTGTTTGGGTATGATTTTGATACATATCTTTATGCACATTTTTGGCCTTGTAGATACTAGGATAGTGGTAATGACCAATAAAAATTGTAAAATTGATAGCAGGATGATGAACTTTTAATTACAAATCATGTAACTCAATAAGCTACCTGCATAATTCCATGAGAATCCACTTATCACTTGGGTATCTAGGTAACTTGACTGGTGCACTTGAGAAACCCCCAACTTTGATGTATGTGAAGATGAGGAACTAAATGAAAATGTAACCAAATTGTGAAACTACATCCCATGCTTCATTTAATACTCTTTTATGCTTCAGATCCACATTTAATTTGCAAATGAGTTCATAAAAGAATCCATCTTTCACTACCTTATAATGTTTGTAGTACTCAGAAGGACCCAGTTGAGGTAATGATCATATATTGGCATAGTTTTTAGTGTGCATTTTGTGTTTATTCTTGAAAAGGTTCCACTTGAAGCTACTGCATACACCAAATATGAGGTCATCTTGAAATCCAAAGTCTATAATACACTGCTTAATTGTTGATCCATGTTATCACTTATCATCCTCACCCATTCTATCATAAAAGAGCTCTTGGTGACATCAATGGTTTTGATGTATGCATACATCCAATTTTTGAAAAACTTGGCATTCTTTTCATTGATGATCTTGCATAACAATTGATTAATGCCATCTACTTCCTGGACCAAGTATGATCTCATTATCTACTTTGGAAATCTCAAGGCTTGCTTCATTTTCTTCAAATAATTTGTATTCATTATTTTGATGCACTCTGTTGTCTTAGTCTCCCATTGTATATTATGTTTTCCCATATATATATCAATTAATTTTTATGATGTTAGAATTTCTAGGTAGTATTTAAGATATTGAATATTTAACCTTATCACTACATTACCAGCATCATATCTCACAATCATAGTTAGGGAGTCATAATCCTTGGCACATGCTAGGATAAACTCTAGAAGGTGAGCTGAGCTTGGGAAAGTTGTAGCCTACAAAATACCACTATTTGTCATTCCCTGCATGAGTGGAGTCTTGGATATGACTTTGGATCTTTCTAAAAATTAAATCATTGACACATATCCCATATCTATATCACTTATCTATGTTAACTTGGAAGTGATGCATGACTCAATAGGGTATCCATTATACTCAAACTTCATATTTGGATCTTGAGACTTGGCTCTTTTAGATTTTGCTTTACCTTTCATACTTGTCTCTAGGATCTCTTCAAGTGCTAACTCTATGAATTCTTTAATTTTTGTTGCTTACAATTCTACTTTAGCTATTTCTTCTTCTGATCTTTCTAATCTTGACATTGGTTCTAACTATCTCTAGAAGAATTTGATGAGTTCTTTTCAACACTAAGTAACTACTCCAATTGGTTTATAAGGTTTGAAAAAGAGTCAACTTGATGTTTAAAATAATATTCCTAAGTATGCTTTAAGTTTCAAGCAGTATAAATTCATAAAAAAATCCAAGTATCTCATAATAAGCTATAAGGTAAGACAACCTTGGGTTAGTCTATGTGACTTACAAGTCTTAAGTCTTCAAGAGTTTAGGTAAGTAATGTATTATCAATAATATGGGTTTCTAGGATGCAACTACTTCAAGTTTATTTAGTTAAGTAACTCAAGTTGGAAGACCTGAAGTAAAAGTAAGGAGCAGTCACAAATTTGAGTTTTACTTGGGAGGTTTAGTGGGTTTCTCAAGGCTCATGACTTTGGATTTATCAGGTCAAGTAACTATGATTGGAAACCCCAAAGTAAATGTAGTAATCAGTTATAACTCTGAGTAAGAAGGGTACTTGAGGTTTTGGGTTTCTTAAGGGTAATAACTTGGGGTCAGGACTCCAAATGAGTAGGCAGTAGTGAATAACCTGAGTTTCTAATTTGGTTTTTAGTAGTTAGGTTTTTGATTTAGGGCTTGATTTTTATATAATTTTGAGGAGGTTTTCCACATAGTGTTTTTAAGAAATTTTTGTAAAGTTTTTACAACACTAATTAAGCATGTAGAAGTGATAAATAGATGTGAGAAAAAAAAAATACAAGCAATAAAACCTTTGTAGCAAAAAGTGGAAAACTAACAAAGAGAAATGAAAGGAAAACAATCAAGATGAAGGAATAAATATAAAGAATCAAGATCTATATACCTCAAACACAAATGGGTTGAGAATAATTGAATCAAGAATCACTCTAAAGGCTTGGATAGTGCAGCTCAAGGTTTGTAGGTATAGTGACTTAGTCAAATAACTAAAATTCCAGGTGAGAAATGAGGTGGAATACTTTACTCTTTATATTTTCCAACACATTGAATGAGATGTAGTGGACACATGTGAAGGGACCATGTAAACCCTCAGCTTTTTATTGGGTTTCTCAAACCGATTTACTTAATTTGGCCTTTAGAATCTAAGCACCTTCACAATCCTGAGTTAGTCTTGCTGGTGAGTATTTTAGGTTTAGAAACGTCCATTACCTTTGCTTGCGGCTTTAAATGAGCGAAGTTACTTTGAAAACCTGATTTACTCTATGCAGTGTTTGGTGGATTCTTGAGACAACTTTACTTGGATTTTGATGTAAAGTAAAGTAGTTTAATAATTCTAGTTTGAACTAGACAGTAAAACTTAGACTTGTGAGACTACTTTTTTTTTTGTTTAATAAGTAAAGGAACTTGGAGAACTTGAGTTGTATTGGTAATGAGTTCCAACACTTAGCTTTTTTAACCTCTGGGAAAGATGAGTAAATGGGTTTTTAGTAATGGATTTAGGTAGATGTTTTCAAACTTTTAGAGTAATTTTGAAGCAATTAGGAAAACAAAGTAATAAAAAATAAACACTTCTAAAGACTAAGACTTTATTCAGGATACTAGTTTAGCAAGGACAACTAACTCACATAAGACAAGATGCAAAATTTTAAATAGGGGTAACCCAAAATTTTAAGTGTGAAATTTTGGGGACACTAGATGGCTATGAATGGGGACATCTTTGTTTCTATTATGAAGAGGGAAACAATGGTGAGATCGTAGTATCTCTAGTTTTGAATTTTATCTATTGGGTATGGAGTCCTTACAAAAACTCAATCACAAAAAATAAATAAACAACATAAAAATAAGAACAACAAAACTAAAATAAAGATTGAAAACTTTATTTATATACATATAGGTATTACCATGCTGCTCAATTCTTATATACCTTCAAGTGCTGTCCATTGAATGGCATCGGTAGTTCAATCTCATCCTGATAAGCTAGGATGAAGCTATCCTTTCCAAAAATGCTTTTTATAGTAAAGGGCCCTTTCCACAGGGAGTCAAAATATCCATGATTCTATTTTTGTTCATTTTGTTTATCCCGTAGGAGGAAAAAATCACTAACTTTAAATTGTCTATCTTGGGCATTCTTATGAAAGATCATCTTTACTTTCATTTGGTGATTAGCTAGCTAGTCAACAACTTGAACATGAACCTCTTGTATTTTAATTAGAAACATGATTCTCTTATCTAGTGAACATCTTCAATAGCTTTAGATAATTACAAAGTAGGCAACTCTAGAAACTAAAAAGGGGACATACCTATTGCTTTCTTTTCGGTGATATTGTCAAACCACAGTGCATTAAATAGCTTCTTGTGCCAAGTTCATTGATTATTGTCTACCAATTTATGAATGATGGTCATCAAGTTCTTGTTACTTGATTCAACTTGACCATTTCTATGGGGATGGTGATTTGAAGTATGAACCAAGTCTATTCCATATGATTAATAAAATCTAGTTAGTTCTACTAAGGAAAAATTGGGTGTGTTATCTATTACTATCTTATGTGGGACACCAAACCTTACTACAACATTATCTTTGATGAAGTCACATATAAACTCAAAAGTGGCATGTTTGATAGGAATGTCTTCCACCCATTTTTTGAAGTAATCAGTGGCAGTCAAGACATAGCAATGCCTATCACTTGAATAAGGATTCAACATACCAATAAAATCCATGCTCCACTGATGGAAAGATTCATC
Source organism: Torreya grandis (assembly GCA_037957365.1). Lineage (NCBI taxonomy): Eukaryota > Viridiplantae > Streptophyta > Pinopsida > Cupressales > Taxaceae > Torreya > Torreya grandis. The sequence continues at coordinate 948,265 of JARHVA010002648.1, forward strand.
AATAATAACTAGTTTTAGAAGCAAGGTTGGTAGCTTGAATTGTCCTACAAAATTCTGACATGCTTGACACTTAACAACCCAATCTAAATCATCTTGGAATAGAGTAGGCCAAGAGTACCTTACTCATAAGATTTTATGTGTTGTGACTCTTACTGAGAAGTGACCTCCACATGCTTTTTCATGAAACTATTCTAATAGTCTTGCTTGTTTCTCTTTGTCCACATAGTGAAAGAAAACACCATCAATTCCTCTTTTGTATAAACTATTATCCCAAAGGACATAATCCTTTGACTTTAGCTTGATGGTAGATTTTTCATTACATGTCATATCAATTGGGCATTCTCCATAAGTCAAGAATTAGGGAATCTTACTGTACCACTCATCTACAAGATCAACAAAGAGTACCATTGGCAACTTTCCATATTATTCAGATTGGAGAGAAGATGTTGCCATATCTATGGGATTAAGTTTTTTCTCTATCATCAACTAGCTTAAGCCTCTTCCTCTTACTAGTTTTATTAGTTTGATATCAAGATCAAACTCTTGCACCTTAGCTACCCAAGTGCCTCTTATAAATCCTAGTTCCGACTGAGTTATAATTGATTTGACTGTAGTATTAGGTACATAAACTTTAGTATGTGAAGACAAAATGTAGTACCTAAAAACTTTGCATGCTTTGACTACAATAAAATCATGTCTCTCCATCTGTGAATACTTGAATTCAGAGCTTTTCAATGGTTGACTCATGAACACTATAGGGGATTCAATTCATTCATCATTCCTTTATATAAGTATAGTTGACATGGTATGCTCAAAATAATAATAGTAAAGAATGAATTCTCTACTAAAATCTGGGGGAACTAGCACTGAAGCTTCAACTATGGATACCTTAATTATGTTAAATGCTAACTTTATTTTAGTGTTCCATTTAAAATCTTGCTTCTTTTTCATCATATCAAAAATGTGGTGTGTCAGATCATCAAAATCAAGAATGAATCTTCTAAGGAAATTGACCTTACCAAAGAATGAGTGCATAGACGTAGGCATAGGTAAACTCTTAATAGATTTGACTCACTCTAGATTAATTTTTTTCCCCTCCTTTAAGACTATGTGACCAAAGAGTTTTCCTTCAGTCACAACAAATATTGATTTCTTGGGATTTAGGGAAATCCCATGTCTCCTGCATTGGATAAGAACTTCTTCTAGATTAACTAAGTGATTACCTCTCTTTTTGGAGAAGACCATTAAGTCATCAAGGTATATCACAATACTTTTTTTCTTCAGATGAGCAAAATCTAGATCCATTACCCACTAAAAAGTGTCTCCAACATTAATAAGCCAAAAATTCATCTTCTGATATGCAAACGTCCCCCATGACATTGCAAAAGCTATTTTGTATTGATCTTCTTTAGCCACATTTATATGATTGTATCCCCAAAATCTATCTAACATGGAATATATCTCTGAACCTGTAACTACTTATAACGTATGATCCACAATGGGAAAGGGATAATTATCTTTTAGAGAGGCTTGATTTAGATTGCAAAAATCAACACATAAGCATATTTCTCCATTTTTTTCTTATTAAAATAATATTTTCTAAGCATTCTGAATGATGGATAGGATAGATGATCTTTGCATCAAGGAGTTTCTATATCTCAACATAAATAGTACTTGAGATAGTCAAGTATGATGATGTAGCTTTACTTGAAAGGCTTTACTTCCAATTAAAGTGGAATATAGTGCTATACCTCATTTAGATGGAAGGATTTCAGGTCTTTGTAGGACTAGGAAAACACATTAATGTACCTTGTGAGAAGTTTTATGAATGCTTCCTTTTCTTCTTGAGAGCAACATTTTATAATGTTGACCATCTTAGGTTCTTCCTCACTGCCTAAGTTAATCTACTACACTTCTAGAGAGGAAATATCACCATATTCTTTCTTTTTCTTTAGGATCTAATCATGCTTGTCAAAATATTCTTCTAAAGAGACTAACCCTTTAGGAATTTTATTTCCATTTGGCTAAATTATATCTTGACTATTGGCAAGTTTAGGATCAATAATACCAGTTATCATCTCATGTGGATATGAACTACTTCCTTCAAAGTACAATCCCTTAAATTTGTCATATTTCTATAGAAACCTAGTTATTTTCTTTTCATCATTGAAAAATTTCCATTGGTCAACATTATTTGGGACCTTTGGATGGTAGACCATCTCTACCTTAAGTTACCTTCTCAAAAAAGTGTTGGCTACTGCTTTGGCCTAAGTAGAGATGTAGTAAGAATAAGTGAATCAGCTCTAGAGTTTTGATCTTGAGGAACTACGTTGATTGAGAAAGTTGCAAAGTCAAGTGTTACACTTATAACTTGATCATGTTAGTGTTTCAGCTTGTCTTTCTTCACTTGGTACTATCCTCTAATTTATCTTGCTATCAATTTAGCATCTCCTTGTGCTTTAAGGAGTTTTACTCCTTTTTTATTTACTTGTTCAAGTCCCAACAAGAGTGCCTCATATTCAACTATATTTTTAGTGTTTTCAAACATGAGTTTGTAAGAATAAAGAAATATTTTACCATTAGGAGATATCAATACTACCCCTACACCTAAACTAAGAAAATTGCAACTTCTATCAAAATCAAGCATCCATATCTTATCCTCTTCTTCTTTTTCCTCTAGTTGTTGGATCTCCTTGCCCATTTCAAGGTAATAAACTCCATGGTCAGATTCTTCAAAAATAATGTGTGACCTTGGGTCATCAGATTTGAAAACTATGTATTTAGATTTATTTTCAGGCTCGAGTCTCTGATTCACTACTTTTATTGGAATATGAGCACATGACCAATCCATTTTTACTTATCCACCTAGATCTTTACAAAAGTTTCTACTTAGAAACATTCCATAGGAGACAGGAATATCTACTACCAAAATTGTCATTTTGAGTCTTTTTTCTAGGAAGGCTACCAAGACAAATTGAGTATCTTTTATCTATCCAATTAGGGAAATTATCTCTCCATTGAGTAACATATACCTATTATCTTAGTCAAAGTGAGACCAAGAGCATCAACCACTTTATCTAGCATAACATTATCTAAGGCTCCAAAGTCTAGAATGCAGTTATTTAACTTGAACTTATTAATCAGAAAAGAGACACAAAATGACTCTATCCTTTCAGATGTAGAATTAGGTGTGGGAGAAGTAACAACATCATTGTTATAGAAAAGGAAATATTTGGGAGTAGGCAAGATACCTTTATTATTTGACCCTTTCCTTTGAATATACTTGACTAAACTAGATAAGATCTCAAGTACTCAACTTCTGACATCTAAATTTTGGTTTTATTTATATGGTCAATTATGTCAAAAGAGGGAATGGAAGAAGATAGAATAGGACTAACTTCAATAGTATGAGTTACTAGCTTATGATTGCGAGAAGAAAAAATTGTATACTTATCTTTATGAGCCAAAGAAGAAGGTAAATTAACTACCTCTTTTGAGAATACTTACATCTTCTCGAGAATATCCTTTCTCTTTATCTTATTCATTAGAATTTTTCTCACCAAATTGTCAAGTCTATAACCTTGTAAAAACCACAAATGAATGACTATGATCTTCTTTAAATGCTTCTTCATAATCACTTTCAGATTGATATTCTAGGTAACCAATGTTAGAGTCACTTACAGGATCCACAAAGTCATCTTCATCAACAAGACTTTGATGAGTATCATCAGTCATCTGATCTTCCTCACTCATCTCAACGTGATTTTTTGGAGAATCTTCAATTACTAATCTTTGTTTAGGACCAACAATATGGTTCCTATTCTGATTGTTAAAATTTTGTATAGGTGCATTCTTAACAAGAACAACATAAGTACTTTGAGAAATTTATCTTTTGACTTGAATCAAGTCATTATCCAACTTTTGTAATAGGGTATCAATAGTTTGTGATGTGCCTAAAGCAAAAAATTCTCCCTTAGAAGTTGTATTCTTAATATTTCCAACCATTATCAAATCATCTTCAACCTCTGTAGCAAGGTTTTGAGCTATTGCTAAATTAGTTGGTCATGTTCTTCATCATTGATAACTAAATTTAGGTAACTGGGCATTGATGAAGAAGCACTTTTGATTATCTCTAGTGGGTAGTGTAGCTTATGAAATTTTAAAGATAAATCTATTAAACTTGGAAATAAAATCATGTATATACTCATGTGGTTCTTTCTTGAGCTGAGTCAGTTGGGTAAGCCGTATGTGTGAATCTTTCGCAACTTCGAATCTCTTTTCAAAATGATCACACATGGTATCCCAATTGACTATAGTGAGAGGATACAAATGGTAAAACCATTCTGTAGATAAATCATGCAAGTTCTCAATAAAGAGTCTAACTGAGACATCTTCATGTTTAACACAAATTACTCCATAAGATATAAAGAAGGCAACTATATATTCATCCAAATTTTCTTTTCCATTACCAGTGAACTTTGGAAAATTATTTCTTGACCCTTTAGGCAAGTCTTAGAGAGGGGGAGTCAAATTTAGAGGTCTAATTACCACCCCCTAAGGGATGGGAAATGGTTGGGCCATTCTTCTTGGAATGAGGAACTATGGATTAGCTAGTTGAATTATTTTTGAAGACATTGTGCTATAACTGATTCACAGGAGTTGGTGTTTATCTCATAGGTGAGAGACTAACTCTTTGTGTTCTAGATTGAATAGGAAAACTAAAATTGAACTACTCTTGCAATTAAAAGAAATCATCTGCCCTTGAGCTCTCCTTGCTTTGGTAAAGGGTCAATTTTCCAGTTTGAAATGTAGAAGTTCTTTTGAGGATTATGCTTAGCAATTTGATTTATAGAAAAATATTTGAGTGGTGGTTAATAGACATGCAACAAGTTTAAGGTAAATAGAATAACATGTAGAAATCTAATAAAAAGTGATGCTTTTATGGTTGGAAAATGGAGTTAACTTCAACGGGATAACATTTTACTCAGAAGTGCATAAATGAATCTGCATGTAACACTTAAGTTTAATGGTTTGAAATGCACACAAATTATGGGAAACTAAAGATTAACTATGTCTAACTCAACTTGAATAAATAACCTATGTTTTGATCTGGGAGTTTAGCTCTTCATTCCCTGACAGAGTCACCAAGAACTATTGGCTAGATATTTTACAAGTTAACAAAATTACCTAGGTAGTCTTGGGATTAAATCCCCTTTATTTAATGGTGAAGCTCTCGTATACTTATGTCTACTCACTTATAATTTTCTAATGCTCACAGTTTTTCAAAAACTATACAAATTATGTGCAAGTTTCTTTATTTTTGGGTTATTACTTTAATTATAGTTTTCATGAACCATAACAAGGTGATTTTGTAGTAAGTAAGCAACTATTTTAGAGAATGTGTAAATAAAATTTGGAAAATTTAAAAAGAAAAATTAGAATGTGTGGAAAAGAAGAAGTTGTACTTCACAATAAGTGATTTTATAGATCTTATTGAATCTACACAAATAAATAAACATTCAAGAGATGATAATATTTTTACCAAATGATTAAGAAAGACTGGACTTCACATTTAGATTAAAGATAACACAAATTTTACCATTTTAATCTTCAAAAATCCACCAAATATCTCCTGAGACACAAAGTTACATAGAAAACAACTTCTTTCTCATTCACGTAGAACCAATTTCATATAATGAAATTCTCAAAAATCTAAACACAAAGTTTTAGATAGCTTCAATTCTCTTGCTTTAGTTACAATTACTATGAAAAAATTATCATCATCCCCAGGCATGTAGGCTTGGACATTTATTTATACAAAAATAGATACCCAACTCAAAAAGGAAACAATTTCTTCAAAACCCATGTGCTATGCTAAAACTGGAAACTATTGAGAAGCATCTTCCTCAAATTTATCCTATGTGGCATGAAACAAATAATGATATGTATATCTTCTTAGTCTTGCTATTTTTATTGAATACAACTACTTTGCATGCTACACAAAGCTTGCTTGAGTAACTTACTCTCACAAAATGACTTCAAGTAATGGCATTTAACCAAATTACTTAGGCGTTAAAATTTTACAAAGTAATATACCTCAACAAGTAACTCTACCAAACGTCTTTACTTAAAAGTAGTTTCTTCTTATTGTCCCCAAAAATAGACTTCTCATTTTTGGGACAACATGTGAACTATTTTAGTTCAACGAACCAAAATAATCTCTTCCCTTCTCAAAATTTGTTCTGAGCATTCAAATTCCTCATTTTTCAAGCTTCTCAAAAATCTACAAACTCTACAGGGTTGAATCTATGAACTATGTAGGAAGAAAATCTATAGACTCTACAGGCCAAGTTCTATGGGCTTCACAGGTTGATTTCTACAGACTCTACAGGAAAGAAGTAAGCTCTCAACACTTAGGCGATTTCAAAGTTGGTTCAAAGGTTCAATAGGTTCAATGGGTTCAAAAGGTTCAACATCAGTAGCAAGAGTTAAGTGCATTTGTCAAGGTTCAAATTTCAACCACTTCAAGGTTCAACAGCTTTAAAACACTTATCAAAGAGAAGAAGGCTTGAACCATTGAACCATTGAACCACTTTGGTTCAAAGGTTCAATGGGTTCAATGGTTCAACAAGTTCAACGACCAAATGGTTCAACGTGTTTGGTTCAAAAAGATCAAAAAGACTTAGCCAAATAAAAGAATGAACTGATTGAACTGTTGAAGCTTGAACCAAAGGGTTCAATGACTTCACAGGTTCAAAGGTTCAACCAGTGCGATGATGATCAAAGAGCTTAGAAAGAAAAAGGAAGTGACAGTCTAATGGTTCAATAGGTTCAAAGGCTTTTACAGGCAAGTTCAATCAAAAGAAGAAGTTTTTGATACTTAGTCATTTTCAAGACTAGTTCAAGGTTCAAAAGGTTCAACAGGTTCAAGGTTCAATGGGTTCAACGAAGCTTGTTTCAAAGAATCTTGGTTCAAGCAGTCAATAGAAACAAGGGAATGAACCATTGAACTGTTGAACCAAAGTTGGTTCAATCGATCGGTTCAAGTGACAAGTTCAAAGGAGTGCCTCAAGTGTCAAAGACACAAGTGCCCTTGCAAAGGGAATTTTTGTGGCAAAAGTGACTAAGGAAGGAAACAAAAACTTGACAGAACTCAGTGGATGCTGCCAAGTGTCATCTTCTAAGCCTCATTTCACTTTATTTCTAAGAGCAGCGGATGCCACCACATGTCCTCTGTAAGTTAAGCAGAACACACTAAGTGGCATCATTTGCATGAATCTAAAATGAATCCCACATGGTTCTATAGTGTTTCTAAAATGCAGTAGAAGCCACCAAGTGTCATCTTTTGCAAGACACTCAAAAGGCATCCAAAGCTTCTACAAGTTTAATGGATGCTGCCATGTGTCCTTACCTATTTCACAGCGGATGCTGCCACATGTCACAATTTGAGATTCACATAAAATTGACTAAGGCAAATTTCCAAGGGAAAAATAGCCCTTTCAAAGGACACTCAGAAGCCAAAGTGAACTGTTGTAAAAACTTGAAAGGCTAATTTTTAGTTCAAATAGCCCTTGCAAAGGGCATGAAGGGGGCAAATGGACCAATTCAAAGGCCAAAAGAGTAAAGGGATTTCCTTTAGAAAATTTCTCCTGGCAAAAGTGACAAAGAGACAATTCCTTCAAACAAATTATCTGAAAGAATTCCTTCAGACTTTTTCCTCTGAAAGAAAAGTCTAAAGAAACAAAAAACTCGCTATGCTGCCATGTGTCATCTTCAAAGTCACAGCGAAAGCCACCACGTGTCATCTATTGAGACACAATATCAAATGCAGCAGAAGCTACCAAGTGTCATCTTCTGTAGGGTTCTCAAAATACTAGCAAAAAGCGACTAAGGAATAGAGCATCAAACTGAATCGAGGACACAATTCAAATAACCAAAAAAGGAGAAAGGACCAGAAACATTTGTGCATTAGATATGTTTCTAGAAGTGGACCGCCAGGTGGATATTGAAAGATGCAAAATTTCAATAGCTCAACCCATTTTTCTGCATTGAGAAAAGCAAATGGGTAAATGCCCCTAAATTCCAGCATGTCTTCTTAAAAAAATTCAATGGAACATGATGTGTTACTGTTCCCAAGTCCTTCTTGAAGAGGCTATATAAGGGACTCTCTTTTATTGTTTTAAGGGATCTCTCTCTGTGATTATCAGAAAGAAAACTTTGCCCAAATTGAAAGGCATTACTGAGACATTGAGCTTAGATTATTGATCATATTTTGTTATTGGAATAAGAAAGCAAGTGAATTTTTAGACTTTGTGCTGTGATATCTTTGTTGTTGGGGAAACTGTTCCTATGTATTTTTCCTTAATAATATATTTTCTGTTCCTTTAATTCAATAAGCAAAATTAGTGAAAGTAGTCAGGCAGGTGTCTTGAAGCCAACTGTGGAGAGACTTTGTGCCCCCATAATTGCCTTTAGTGTGTTTTATTTTTATTTATGTGTAAAGGACCTTAGGATGACTTTGTGCCCTCATTGTCCTTCGTATCTCACTCTTACACAATTGAGGTGGAGACTTTGTGCTACATCTCAATCTGCTGATTACTACGTCCTTGGTTACATTTTGGAATTACTACCAGGAAGATTCTTGTGGTTTGTTGAATAGTCCTTCTGAAAGAAGAGGAGTGCTTTCTATCATTTCCCTTGACATTTCTCTTTTGATTTGCATGCATCACCCAAAAAAAAAGAGAGATGGATGGTTTACCCTACCCTTGAGTATTATTTTATGTTTATATATATATATATATATATATATATATATATATATAGAACCTTCCCTTGATGAGAGGAGAGATTAGTCCCCTTTTGATGTGGTAAACCTACACATTTGGACGACCAATCTTCCTACTTTGGATTATTAGACCTATTTTGTTTATCAGTATGCTAATCGACAAAATATTCAACCAACAATTTTTGGTGACTCTGCTAGGGATATAGTTATGTGCATTCTGAAACCTCAAGTTTTAGATGGAATTAGTCTCTACCATTATCCATTATAGACTCCATTCCATTTCTATGTTTTACCCATTATTATTATTATTATAACCTTACCATTCAACTCCACACTAACTGGGAAAGAATGCATAGTTTTAAGCCTCAAGCTTCAAACTAAAGCAAGGTTAATTCTTTTCCATTTTTGTTTCACAATCTAGTAGATTCAAGGTATACACGAAGCCAAAGGGATAAATGTATTGTTGACCCTGTATTCGAGTTGGTACAACAAAGTAATTTTGATTTGTTTCCTTCACCATCTCACCTCCAACAAACCAAGAGCTTTCCTCCTACTAAAGTCAGATCTCCATTGCCAAATGAAGTATCCACTTCTGCTATTGATAAAGCTTTGCCAATAATTACTCCTTTGAGATTTGTTATTCCTCCTTTTAATAGTCATATAATGGCAGCTCAAGGCCCCTGGGGTAATTATTTTGGTCCTCTTAATCTTACTCCACCTCTACATGAGCTTCCACGTAGTTTAAGGAAGAATTTCCCCAAATTCTATGGTGATGGGAAAGTTCATCCTAATGAACACATTACAGCCTTCAGCATAGCCTGTGGCATAATTGGAGTAGAATTTGAAGATGTAGTAGTCAGGCTATTTGTGAAAACATTACAAGGTGCTGCTGCAGATTGGTTTGATCATCTACAGGCTCGGTCAGCAACTGATTGGAATACCTTCAAAGCTATGTTTGAATCTAGATTCAAACCTACAGAAGATGCACATGCACTTCTGGCTAAACTTACATAGATGAAGAAAGAACCTCATGAACCAATGAGGGACTTCATAGCCAAGTTTGACAAACTGAGGAACATAATTCTTGTAATTGCTCGACCTACAACTGAGAATCTCAAATGCTTCTTCATTACTTCTCAGTTACCTAAAGTAAGTTTTCTTTTGAGACATGCTAGTCAAATAGACCTTGCTGTAGCTCAACATTTGGCCACTGAGGTAAAATATGATCTCATATTAGCAGGGAAGATAAGAAGAGATCCAAATAAAAATAGACCCTCATCATCTTCTGAATATTCATCTACAGGCACAATAGATCCAATGGTGCAAAAGTTGGCAAATGAGTTGCTTGCTCTCAAAAAGCAAATGGCGCAAGGAATATCTTCTACTACTTCATATAGAGATATTTCAAGGACATTTCCAAATCAATCATATTAGGGCAATGCTACTAGGAATCAAGGGCAACAAAGTCATTTTCTTGCCCCACAAGCGAAACTTGCCTTGGAAGCTCTTCCAATCAATTCAACAATGAGATATCTTGAAGTAGAATCAGAGTTCTCTTTCCAGCCTAAATTGAATCAAGAAAATGATGTTGATCTCCTTGTAGAAAATCAAGAAGAATCAGTTGGTGACTCCCACATTGGTTTCCTAAACTACCAGGATGAACCCAGAAGCAAAGGAGAAGCTTTTGATGGATCATATGTAGTGTTTACCAAGTCTAAGAACCAATCAGTCTAGCAAGCTGATAAAGGGAAGACAGAGGAGCAACCTTAACCAACAATTACAATTGCTAAGTGTGGAACCACTCTACCTTTCCAGTCAAAGGATTTGGTTATCACCCAAAAGGTAAGTACATCAATTTCACCTTCACCTTCACCTTCTACTTCAATTTTGCAAACTAGCCCTCCTCCCATCCCTCCTAAAACCCAAAAGTTTGAAATACCTTCCTTTGTTCCTAATCTAATTCAACCATTTGACATAATTAATCATGTCAAAAAGACCAAAATACAAATGTCTGAATTTAAATATTTGCAGTCCAATCTTGATCAATTAGATAAGTTGGTCTAATGTGTCAAGAACCAAACCATCCCTATAGGACAAGAAGCTAAAAAGGTAACTCCTAATTCCCCAAAGAACATGCTTGTTTTGAATAATCTTATCATTACTCCTCCAGCTGCCCCTAAAAAAATAAAACCTTTATATGTTCTCTGTTAATAAATGGTCACAAGCTAAGTAATTGTATTATAGACTCAGATGCATCTGACAATGTCATGCCTACTAAATTAGCTGAATCTCTTGGCCTCACAATAACCAAGACATTTGGAAGATGTTTATCCATGGAAAACAATCAAGTACCATTACTGGGGAAAATCAAAGATGCCTAATTTGCATTTGTAGCCTTTCTAGACAAGATAATTAAGATGACTGTCTTGGTGGCTGACGTCCTGACATCCTATGGCATTTTTCTTGGACAAAATTTCTATAAGGACATGGGAGGAGAACCAAGCATGGACCTATCTGAGGCAAGAATCCGTATCAAAGGAATAATGAAGAGATTACTCCCTGAAAAGGAGGCAAAATATGTGGTCACCCAAACATCAGCTCTTGAAGCTCAAATTATTTTTGAATCCTCAAGTTTGGGTAACTACTTTCTATCTACAGATGAAGTGCATGAAACATTTGATAAAATTCTTGAAAGTGTCAATCTAAAAATTAGTTCAACTAGAATAGTAGAAGAACTAGTAGGTTGCTATACAAATGAAGAAGGACCCTCCCTCTCTAATGAAGGAAAGTCTAAATAAAAATTAGTATCTGATGAGGTATGGACTCTGGAATTTGATAGCAGCTGCTCCTCTACCAGTTTGGGAGCTGCGATTGTGTTGATATCTCCTCAAAGAGATATGTTTCCTTCATCTTATAAATTACAATTTAGAAACACTAACAATACAACTAAATATGAATCTCTGTTGCTTAGATTGAAGGCTGCTCAAGATAAAGGCATCAAGTTTCTTCATGCTAAAGGAGATGCTAAATTAGTGGTTTGTCAAGCGAGAAACTTATACCAAACCAAGAATGAAAGATTATGCCACTATCGTAACCTAGTTTGGGACCAAATTGAAAGCTTTGATGCTTTCAACATTTCTACCATACCTAGGGATTCTAATTATAGAGCTGATGCACTTGCTATTTCAGGAACTCTCTTAGTTCCTCACTCAAATTTCAAAGAAGACAGGTATACTATTGAGCTAGTATGTAGACCAAGTCTTCTTGACAATGCTGATCATTGGCAAGTATTCAATGATGATCATCAAATCATTGTCTTTCTGGAATGAAAAGATAATTTTGAACAACTACATTTTTAAGGCAGTGAATCTCAAAAGTATGAATCAACCTCTGAATCTAGTTTAGATATAAATGAAGAATTCTTACAACTGAAAGGAAACAAAATTCCCAAAGGCCTGGTTTCTCTTGAGAAACTATTTGACAAGCATGATAGATTCATCAAATAACAACAAACAAATTCAAGCTTCTCTTAGGGATTCGATCAAGTAAATCTGACTACTAAAGAAAATTCCAAGATGGTTAACATTAGTAAGTGCTGCACCCCTGAAGAAAGATTCAAGTTCACCACTTTACTCTATCAATACATGGATGTCTTAGCATATTCTTATGATGACTTGAAGTTTCTTAGACTTGATGAAATCTACCATGACATTCCTTTCAAGGCTGACTCAATGCCCTATAGGCAAAAATCCAGATAGTACAATCCAAAAATATCAGGTACTATTCTGTTTGAGATACAAAAAATGTTAAATGCTAGAATCATCTTCCCAATCCATCATTCCACATGGATTGCAAACATAGTACATGTAAGTAAGAAGAGTGGCAAAATTTATATTTGTGTAGATTTCAAGAATCTGAATTAGTCATCTTTGAAAGATAATTACCCTTTGCCAATCATGGATCAAGCGCTTCAAATAGTGATAGGTTTAGAGATGTTATCAATGCTAGATGACTTCTCAGGATATAATCAAGTTGAAGTTGGTGAAGCAGACCAACACAAGACTGCATTCACCACACCTTGGAGTATATTTGCATATAGAAGAATGCCTTTTGGCTTGATAAATGCTGGTGCCACCTTTCAAAGAGCAATGGACCTAGATTTCAAAGATGAGATGGGTAAATTCATAGTGGTATACCTTGATGACTTAACCATCTTTTCAAAGCATCTTTTTGATCATGTATGCCACTTACAACAAGTGCTGGAGCGCTGCCACCAAAATGGTATTTCCTTGAACCCTAATAAGTCTATTTTTGGAGTAATAAAGGGGAAACTCCTCAAACACATTGTGTCTAAAGAAGGCATAAAGATTGACTCAGATAGAGTCAAGTCTATTTAAGAGCTTAATTTACTTACAAGTAAAAATACTGTTCACTCTTTCTTTAGAAAGGTCAATTTATTATGGAGGTTCATCCCTGAATTTGTTGAGAAGACTAGACACATTGTGAACATGATGAAAGGGAAGACCACCTTCAGCTGGACTAAAGAAGTCAAGTCAACATTTTAGGATATCAAGACTGCCATTGCCCACACCCCTACCTTGGTTTTTCTAGATTATAACAAAGATTTCATCATATACAGCTATGCTTCTAAACACACACTTTCAAAAATTCTTGTTTAATAAGACAAGGAAGGTATAGAATCTCCCATTTATTTCATGAGTTTCCCTCTCAAAACCCATGAGATGAAGTATTCAAATGTAGAGAAGCATGCTTATGTAGTGGTGAAAGCAGTTAAACATTTCTGCTTCTATATCTTGAATTCACACACTACTGCCTTAGTTCCTGACACTACAGTCAAGTCCATATTAACTCATTAGGATTTTGGCAGAAAAAAGGCAATTGGATTGCAAAGATCCAAGAGTTAGATCTAGACATCAAGCCAATAAAGCTGGTCAGGGGAAAAGGCCTATGCTAATTAATTACTGACAACAAGCTAGAAGATACACAACATAAAGAAGCTAAAGTGGAAGATACACCAACAATCCTTTTTGTCTCCACTACTAATGAGTGGTATTTAGGTATTGCTCATTTCCTTACTTATGGTGAATGTCCTACTCATTGGTCTTATAAAGAAAGGAGGACTATCAAGTTGAAAGCTGCCAATTTTGTCCTTTGGGACAATAGCTTGTACAAGAGAAGTATAGATGGAGTATTCCTTTGTTGTGTAGATAAAGAGTAACAAAGACAACTTTTGAAATCCTTCCACAATCTAGGCTGTGGAGGACATTTTTTTACTCCTGTAACTGCTCACAAAATTCTATGAGTCAGGTATTACTGGCCAACTCTTTTCCAAGATGCATATAAGTGGGCGAGAAAATGTGAACTTTGCCAGCAATTTGTTGGAAGACCCAAGTTAGCTGCCCTGCTTCTCAATCCAATGATCATAGAAGAACCTTTCTAGTAATGGGAGATTGATTTTATTGGGACTATAAACCCATCTTTAAGCACTGGACATGATTATGTCATTATAGCAACTGACTATTTCACCGAGTGGGTAGAAACAATCCCAACTAAGCATGCTACTTCAGAAGTTGTATGCAATTTCCTCAAGGAGAATATCATTTTTAGGTTTGGAGTTCCAACCAAAATTGTTTCTAACAATGCAGCTTGTTTCACCTTCCAAGAGATTACACAATTTTGTTTCTATTATGGAATTATACTCTCCCACTCTTCTAATTATTTTCAACAAGGGAATGGATAAGCTGAATCAAAGCAATAAGAACCTGGTAACTATCATCAAGAAGCTAGCAGATGACAATCAAAGGACATGGTATAAAGCATTGATTTATTCTCTATGGGTAGACATAATCACACCAAAGAGGGTAGTTGGTATGTCTCCTTTTCAACTTGTTTATGGTATCAATGCTGAGATACCAATCAACTTAAAATTGCCAGCCTTGAAACTGGCAAAGACAATTGAAGATCAGACATATGAAAGCTCTCTTGATAAGAGAATCATGTGCCTGACTGAGCTAGATGAACAGAGAACCATGGTGGTGGACTTAATTGCTGCTCATCAAATCTAGTAAAGAAACTCTTTGACCAGAAGGCCAAAAATAATGATTTTTGGATTGGGGATCAAGTCTTGCTATGGGACAAAAGGAGAGAACCAAAATGGATGCATGGAAAGTTTGACTCCCTTTGGAGAGGCCCATTTATAATTCATCAACACAATGGTGAAAATAGCTTTCTACTAAAATATCAAGATGGCACACTCTTTTCTCTGCCTCATAATGGGCAACATCTAAAACACTTCAACTCTTGAAGTATTATATCATTTCATCTGTACATATGTATATTTGTATAGTTTTTAATTCTATTTTATTTTGTTTGTTTCTATTTTTGATACCTTCCATTTCTGGGTAACATGACTCTGTAGCCCAATGATACACATGAAGATACTAGAGATTCTAGATTCTACTCCCTTCAATTCTTTTTTACAATTGATAGAAGTTTCCTAATTGGAGCCAGCTGTTGTCCCCAAAAATAGACTTCTCATTTTTGGGACAATATGTGAACTTTTTTGGTTCAACAGACTAAAATAATATCTTCCCTTCTTGAAATTTGTTTTGAGCATTCAAATTCTTCATTTTTGCAGCTTCTCAAAAATCTATGGAATCTGTAGAGTTGAATCTATGGACTCTGTAGGAAGAAAATCTACGGACTCTGCAGGCCAAGTTCTATGGGCTTCACAGGTTGATTTCTATGGACTCTACATGAAAGAAGCAAGCTCTCAACACTTAGGTGATTTCAAAGTTGGTTCAAAGGTTCAATGGGTTCAAAAGGTTTAACATTAGTATCAAGAGTTAAGCACATTTGTCAAGGTTCAAAGTTCAACTGCTTCAAGGTTCAACGGCTTCAAAACACTTATCAAAGAGAAGAAGGCTTGAACTATTGAACCATTGAACCACTTTGGTTCAAAGGTTCAATGAGTTTAATGGTTCAATAGGTTCAATGACCAAATGGTTCAATGCGTTTGGTTCAAAAAGATCAAAAAGACATAGCCAAATAAAAAGAATGAACCGATTGAACCATTGAACCTTGAACCAAAGGGTTCAATGACTTCACAGGTTCAAAGGTTCAATCAGTGCGATGAAGATCAAAGAGCTTAGAAAGAAAAAGGAAGTGACAGACTAATGGTTCAAAGGCTTCTACAGGCAGGTTCAATCAAAAGAAGAAGTTTTTGACACTTAGTCATTTTCAGGACTAGTTCAAGGTTCAAAAGGTTCAACGGGTTCAAGGTTCAATGGGTTCAACGAAGCTTGTTTCAAAGAATCTTGGTTCAAGCAGTCAATAGAAACAAGGGAATGAACCATTGAACTGTTGAACCAAAGTTGGTTCAATCGATCGGTTCAAGTGACAAGTTCAAAGGAGTGCCTCAAGCGTCAAAGACACAAGTGCCCTTGCAAAGGGAATTTTTGTGGAAAAAGTGACTAAGGAAATAAAAACCTGATAGAACTCAATGGATGCTGCCAAGTGTCATCTTCTGAGCCTCATTTCACTTTGTTTTTAAGAGCAGTGGATGCCGCCACATGTCCTCTATAAGTTAAGCAGAACACGCCAAGTGGCATCATTTGCATGAATCTAAAATGAATCCCACATGGTTCTATAGTGTTTCCAAAATGCAGTAGAAGCCACCAAGTGTCATCTTTTGCAAGACACTCAAAAGGCATCCAAAGCTTCTATAATTTTAATGGATGCTGCCATGTGTCCTTACCTATTTCACAGTGGATGCTACCACATGTCACAGTTTGAGGCTAATTTGGAGCTCAAAAAGCACTTGTAGAGGGCAAGAACGGGGAAAATGGACCAATTCAAAGGCCAAAATAGCAAAGGGATTTCCTTTGAAAAAGCTCCCATGGCAAAAGTGACAAAGAGACAATTCCTTCAGATAAATTGTTTGAAAGAATTGCTTCAGACTTTTTCCTATGAAAGAAAAGTTTGAAGAAATAGAAAACCTGCTATGCTACCACGTGTCATCATCAAAGTCACAATAGAAGCTACCATGTGTCATCTATTGAGACACAATATCAAATGCAGTGGAAACTACCAAGTGTCATCTTCTGTAGGGTTCTCAAAAGACCAACAAGAAGTGACTAAAGAACTAAGCATCAAACTGAATCAAGGACCTAATTCAAATAACCAAAAAAGGAGGAATGACCAAAAACATTTGTGCATCAGATATGTTTCTAGAAGTAGACTGCCAGATGGATATTGAAAGATGCAAACTTTCAATAGCGTGATCCATTTCTCTACATTGAGAAAAGCAAATGGGTAAATGCCCCTAAATTCCAACATGTCTTCTTAAAAAAATTCAATGCAACATGATGTGTTACTGTTCTCAAGTCCTTCTTGAAGAGGCTCTATAAGGGACTCTCTTTTATTGTTTCAAGGGATCTCTCTCTTTGATTATCAAAAAGAAAACTCTGCCCAAATTGAAAGGCATTACTGAGACTTTGAGCTCAGATTGTTGATCATATTTTGTTATTGGACTAAGAAAGCAAGTGACTTTTTAGACTTTGTGCTATGATATCTTTGTTGTTGGGGAAACTATTCTTATGTCTTTTTCCTTAATATATTTTCTATTTCTTTAATTCAATAAGTATAATTAGTGAAAGAAGTCAGGAAGGTGTCCTAAAGCCAACTGTGGAGAGACTTTGTAGCCCCATAATTGCCTTTAGTGTGTTTTCTTTTTGTTTCTATGTAAAGGACCTTGGGATGACTTTGTGCCCTCATTGTCCTTTGTATCTCACTCTTGCATAATTGAGGTAGAGACTTTGTGCTACATCTCAATCTGCTGGTTACTACGTCTTTGGTTACATTTTGCAATTACTACCAGGAAGATTCTTGTGGTTTGCTGAATAGTACTTTTGAAAGAAGAGGAGTGCTTCCTGTCATTTCCCTTGAGATTTCTCCTTTGATTTTCATGCATCATCTCTAAAAAAAGAGAGATGGATGGTTTACCCTACCCTTGAGTATTATTTTATGTTTATATATATAACATATCTATAGGGAACCTCCCCTTGATGAGAGGAGAGATTAATCCCCTTTTGAAGTGGTAAACCTACACATGTGGACGACCAATCTTCTTACTTTGGATAATCAGACCTATTTTGTTTATCATTACGTTGATCAATAAAATATTTACTTTTTCTGGCTCATTCTCCATGGTGGGTTGCTCTTTTAAAGAAGGTGGAGGTGGAGAAATTGGTGAAGAATATGAAGGAGGAGGAGGAGTCTCCTTTTGAATGGATTTCTTGGGAAGTTTGATGCCTTGAGACTTTTTGGGTGGCATTAGTACTAATGGATCTATGATGGGTGCAGTGGAAGTGGGAATAGAAAGAATGGTGGTGTCAATAGAAGAGACCAATGAATATATGAAAACAATTGGCTAAATTGGCTCTTTATCCTTTACTATAGAATATGTATCATCAACATTTATTTTTAGCTTTAACTTCTTTATGGGCACTTCACTACTTTATCATTATACTATTTTATTTCTCTTCTGACTAACATGAGTAGTCTCTTTCATCAATTCCTTTATGTAATAACATTTGTTGAGAAGCCAGGTGGAAGTCATGGCTAAAAAATTTAAAGTTCTATCCAAAATAGTCTTTGATTAATTTTTACCAAGAATAATAATTGGAAGTGGGGCATTGTCTCCCCTTGCTATATGAAAAGCATCACTGGTTAAAATTCCATCATCTTCCATGTCCTTAGGAATTATAGATAAATCAAAAGCAAGGATTTGTTCAATAGTAAATCTACTATTATCCCTTATTTTCACATCAAAAATCATTCCAAAAATCCTGAAGTGTAGGAATGTGAGTTTATTATAGAGAAACTATATTTTGGGACACTCTTCTATAATCAAAATTGGCTCTAGCATCAAAATGTGTTTGGGTATAATTGTGATACATCTCCTTATACACATTCTTGGCCTTGTAGATACTAGAATAGTGGTAATGGCCAATAGAAATTGGAAAATTGATAGTAGGATGGTGAGATTTTGACTAAAAATAATGTAATTCAACAAGTTACCTTCATAATTCCATGAGAATCCACTTATCACTTGGGTATCTAGGTAACTTGATTGGTGCACTTGAGAAACCCCCAAATTTGATGTATGTAAAGTCAAGGAACTAAATGAAAATGCAACCAAACTATGAAACTGCATCCCATGCTTCATCTGATACTATTTTATGCTTTAGAGCCACATTTAATTTACAAATGGGTTCATAAAAAAATCCACCATTCACTACCATATAATGTTTGTAGTACTAAAAAAGAACTAGTTGAGGATAATTCTTATATATTGGCATATTTTATAGTGTGCCTTTTGTATTTATCCTTGAAAATGCTCTACTTGAATCTACTACATACACCAAATATGAGATCATCTTCAAATCAAAAGTCTGTAATACATTGCTTAACTACTGATCCATGTTATCACTTATCATCCTCACCCATTCTATCACAACATAACTCCTGGTGACATCAATGGTTTTGATGTATGCATATATCCAAATTGAGAAACACTTAGCATCATTTTCACTATTGATCTTGCATAGCAGTTGAGTAATGTCATTTACTTATTAGACCAAGCCTGATCTCACTATCTACTTTGGGAATCTTGAGGCTTACTTCACTTTCTTCAGATAGTTTGTGTTCATTATTTTGATGCACTTTGTTGTCTTAGTCTCCAATTATCTATTAGCTTATTCCATAGATATATCAATTACTTTTGATGATGTTGGAATATTTAGGTAGTAGTTAACATATTAAACATCTAACCTTATCACTACATTACCAATACCATCTCTCATAGTCCTAGTTAGGGATTTATAATATTTGGCACATGCTAAGATACATTTTGGAAGTTGAGCTGAGATTGGGAAAGCTAAAACTTGAAAAATCCCACTATTTATCATTGCTTGCATGAATGGATTCTTGGCTATGGCATTGGATCTTTCTAACAATTCAGTCATCAACACATGTCCCATAATTTAGGAAGTTGAGCTAAGCTTGGGAAAGCTAAAACTTGGAAAAGTACACTATTTATCTTTGCTTGCATGAGTGGATTCTTGGCTATGGCATTGGATATTTCTAACAATTCAATCACTAACACATGTCCCATATCTGTATCACTTAATTTCTATTAACATGGAAGTGATGCATGACTCAATAGGGTATCCGTATCCTTTATACTCATACTTCATCTTTGGCTCTTTTAGATTTTGACTTAGCTTTCCTACTTGGCTTTGGGATCTCTTCAAGTGACAAATTTAGGACTTATTAATTTATTTTTCTTGCACTACTAATTTATTTATTTCTTCTTTTGATCTTTCTGATCCTAAAATTGGTTCTAACTATCTCTAAGAGAATTTGATGTTTGCTTTTCAACACTAAGTAACTACTACTAGTTTAGAAAGTTTGAAAAAGAGTCAACTTGATGTTTCAAACAATATCCCTAAGTATGTTTTAGGTTTGAAGTAGTATAAATTCTTGAAAAACTCTAAGTATCTCACAATAAGCAATAGGGTAAGACAACCCAAGGTTAGTATACATGAATTGCAAGTCTTAAGTCTTTAGGAATCTAGGTAAGTAATGCATTATTAAGAATCTAGGTTTATAGAAGGCAACTTTTTTAAGTTTGTTTAGTCAAGCAACTCAAGTTGGAAAACCTGAAGTAGACATAAGGAGCAATCACAAATCTGGGTTCTACTTGAGAGGTTTAATGGGTTTCTTAAGACTCATGACTTCAGATTTATTAGGTCAAGCAACTATGATTAGAAACCCTAAAGTAAATGTAGTAAGTATTTATAACTCTGATTGGTAAGGGTACTTAAGGTTTCAAGTTTCTCAAGAGTAGTAACTTAGGGTTGGGACTCTGGATGAGTAGGCAGTAGTGAGGAACCTGGGTTTCTAGTTTGGTTTTCAATAGTTAGGTTTTTGATCTAGGGCTTGATTTTTACAACATTTTGATGAGGTTTTCCACATACTTAGTGTTTTTAGGAATTTTTTGAAAGGTTTTTACAACACCAATTAAGCATGTAAAAGTGACAAATAGATATGAGAAAATCAAGTACAAGTAATACAACCTTTACGATGAAAAGTGGAACACTAATAGAGAGAAATGAAAGGAAAATAATAAATATGAAGGAATAAAAATAAATAAGCAAGATATACATACCTCAAACATAAATGGGTTGAGAAGAATGGGCTTGGATAGTGCAGCTTGGGGTTTGCAAGTGTAGCGAATTAGTCAAACAACTTGAATGTTAGGTGGGAAATGAGGTTAAATACTTTACTATTTATATTTGCTAATGCATTTAATGACATGTAGTGGACACGTGTGAATGGGCCATATAATCCCTTATATTTTTATTAGGTTTCTCAAACTGCTTTACTTAATTTGGCCTTTAGAAGCTAAGTAGCTTCACAATTCTTAGTTAGTCTTGGTTGGTGAGTATTTTGGGTTTAAAAACCTCCATTACTTCTGATTATGGCTTTAGATGAGCAAAGTTACTTTGAAACTTGATTTGATATGTGTAGTTTTCTATGGACTCTTTAGATAACTTTATTTGGCTTTTGATGTGAAGTAAATTAGTTTGATAATTCTAGTTTGAACTAGATAGTGAAACTCAGACTTGTAAGACTACATTTCTTTTTTTTACTAGGTAAAATAACTGAGAGAACTTGAGTTGTATTGGAAATGATTTCTAACACTTAGCTTTTTTGACCTCTAGGAAAGATGAGTAAATGGGGTTTTTAGTGATGGCCTCAGGTAGATGTTTTTAACCTTTTAGAGTAATTTTGAAGTAATTGGGAAAAGAAAGCAATCAAAAACAAAAAATTCTAAAGACTAAGAATTTATTTAGGAGACTAGTTTAATAAGGATAACTGACTCACATAAGACAAGATGCAAAATTTAAAATAGGGTAACTCAAAATTTTAAGTGTGAAATTTTGGGGACACCACCTTGTACTACAAACTCAGTTATGTATCCATCTATAGTAGTAACAACCCAATAATATATTGCTCTTACCTAATCAATTTCCAATTTATACAATTGGTCTATCTTTCCTTCAATATAAATTACTATTTCTTCCATTCTTGGATTAAAATAATAATATTCCAACTGTGCTAACCAATTAGTTATTAATTCAAGCAACTTGCACCAATTTTTTTATAAATCTCTCCATAAATATGCTCTTGAATGATTTCCTATATAATGAGACCAATTCTTTTTTATTTTTATTTTGTAAAATTACATATTCTTTGGTCTAACCATGTCTTAATATCTCTTTGCCCTGGTAATCATCTTAGCATAATTTCCTCCAGAAAGAGTGTTTTCATGCTCACTACACCATTTGTAGTAGAGGTTCTTGTTGGCTATTTTTGGCCCACATAAGAAGCTCTTGCATGGTTTGATGAAGCATATAGGTTCTGATGTGTTTTAAGCATTTAGAGCATGTATTATATTGTAAAGACCCTATGGGATATCAAAAGTGCTTGGGACAAGTGTGAAAATGCAAGGGATCCATCTAGTTCTTCATTTGAGTTCACCTTTATGTTTTGGATCCAGTGGTAGAAATTACAAGTAGAAAGTTTGCTGAGGCCAGATCTCACACATGTGGATGAGCTAAGAAGAATTAGTCATATGGATTTGTTTATCTTGGTCCCTAGTTGTGATACACCAAATCTCAAGTCCTCTACCAAAGTATAAATGAAGTTATGTGTGTCAAAAGTTGGCTCTTCAATCAAATTTCATTAAATTTCACATACTAAGCCAAATGAGCTTGATCATTGCCAGGGTGTCAATGGAGTAGATATGGACTAACCATCCTAAGCATTGAATATATTCACTTCAAAAGCTCCCAAGACCTAAAAATCAAGTGGGTTTGTTCTTTTTGACTTTAGGAACATCCCTTGAAAGTTTGAGGCCTCCATTACTTTTGCTCTTCAAGTTATAAGCCTTTGAAAATGGACCTACAACGTAAGATGTTTGTGCCAATGTCAAATTAAGACTCAGGTAAAAAATCTATCTATGCTTAAATTTGATGGTCCACAGACATAAATCATGTTCTATGGAACACTGAATGATGGTTGATAGGAAATAAACTTTAAAAATAGAGAAAGATAAATCTTATCAATCTTAAATTTGATAGTCATGTGATCGTCAAGGATGGTCATGTGAATATCATTTGATAGGAGTGAGGATGTTAATTTTAAGGCCATGAACTAGCTATTGTATTTTAAATAAAAGTTCCCAATAGATCGACCATTGGTGTTTGATTAGGATTTTAGATCTAACAATGAGTGGTGGTTAAAGAGTTAGTGAAAATCAAAGGCAAATGTATGCATGACAAGTATCAAGGATGCATGTAGTGCACATAAGGTTGATCATCCATGGGATTTCATATAATTTGAAATTGATGGATCAAGTTGAGTGAAATTGTAAATGAGCTAAGTCAATTTTTGATAACCAATTATATTAAAGATGAGCTTAAGATTTTGACAAAGGTTAGGAAGCTATTCTTGACCATAAAACATAGGGTTTTGTAGGGGTTTCTAATGCCATTAGAGCTAGTTAAAATACCACTGAGTGATCCAGGTGATACAGTAAGGTGTAAGGAACACATATTTAGATCAAAATTAAGGTTAAAATATGGACCTCTAGTTCATATTTTTGCTTAGGCAGAGTTTATTTATGAAATAATTTTTTCCCTTTTAAGGAGGATCTATGTATGTATATACGGGTTTTGGTTCTTGTAGAGAAAAGATGGGTCTATATGGACCTATTATAACACAAAAAAGTGATTTATAGTCTATAGGTATGTAATGATGTAGAAACTATAGGAAAACCAATAGCCTTAAATTGGTTTTCTACCTATAGATAGACCTATGATCCAAACATGAAGATAAAACAAAGATGTAAATAATGTAAAAGATCTTTATTATTCAACATGACTGTAGTCTCAATAAGCAACAACCTAAAAGGCACTAAACCATGATCCAGTCAGATACATGAGCATGAGGTTTTGTGTTCAAGTTAGAGATGGAATGAAGGACCAAAGAAAAGATCTAATATTGGGAACTATAGCTAAGAATATTTCATGCATCATTGAAACCTTTGGGAACCTTCTCACTCAATAAGCGACATGCAGTGTTTAGATTGATAAGAAAGGTGGCAATGTTTCCATTGGCTAAGGAGCAAAAGGGTGGCGACCCAGGTTCATTTAATGACCAAGGATAGGTGTCTGTTTATATTATCATGCTCGCACATCCTTTCTTTCTATCTCTTTTCTATATATCTTGGTCTCATTCCCTTTGAAGGGGTTCTCATTATCAACTTTTAGATTTTAGCATTTTATTTTCTGAGACAAGGATACTCATTGATACTCTTGTATGAGTGTGCTTGTTTGATAAGGTTAAACCCTATCAAAACATTGTAAGAACTACCTTTTGAATTAAAAGGATCAACTCTTTGCCTATCTCTTATCTTTAATTAGTGTTTAGCATGCTTGTGTATGGTGAATTTGTGAAGGAGATTCTTCCTAATTTACTATCCTTTTGCTTACCCCTTTGAATGTGTTTTCAAGTTAACTTGCAAGTCTAGATTAGTGTTCTACTTGAAACCTCTTCTATGAAATATTTATGCAATTGCTGAGATTATGAGATTGAGTAAGTCATAGTTGTCTTTTTTCCAATATAGTGTGTGTTCAAACATATATGAGTGCCCACTTAACTTTGGGGCATCACCCTTTTATCTTTATTAGGAGCCCTTAATCATCTTTCTAACTCTTTTCCCTATGAAGCATTAGTTTAACATTAGTCTTAGGTGAGAATCAAGAGGAAGCCAACCTTATCTAGAGATTCAACCCCATTACAGGATACCCATAGCCTGGGGTTGTCACAATTTTATATCTTAGTTGGAGAGAGCCTAAATAACCCTCTCCAAGGGTGAAAATTAAGCCTATAATAGTTTCTTGCATGCCCAATGGGGCACACTTATTTTAAAAGGAAGATTGATCAATGTTAATGATAGTTTGATTGATTTTTTAGCAATTACTCTCACAAACAACAACATATGGTGACTCCAAAAAGGAAGAATCAACACTTTGGTGTAGAATAGTAGCTTCATATCATGCCAAATGTAATAAGATCAGTGTCAAGATGTATTCATTTTAATTTTGTTAAACTAACTTTAAATTAAAAAAAAAAGACTAAGGCTTGAAAATACTCATCCATATCAAGGAAACTTTGCTCCTAGGTCATTTTCAAGGTCTATCCCTACAAGAAAAACTTTATAAACCCATTTCATAGTCATGGTAGCCCCTAGATATTTTACATCTTTTAATATCCAATTCCCCCTAACCCTTGTTCGCTATGATCCTATCCCATTTTCAGCCCTTTAAAGTGTTCCCTTTTACACTGGAGACCAAGCTATAACACCCTCTGATCACCTCATCGACATAGCCAATTTTTTCAATATCCATAATATCACTGAGGATAATATAGCTATTAGGTTGTTAGCTACTTCTTTCAAAGGAAAGGACCTAAATTGGTATGGAGTCCTTACTACTAACTCCATTAAACATGGGACTAATTAGGGGAAGCCTTGTGTAAAATATTTGAGGATAATAGTGACCATTTGTCATTGTTAGAGCAACTAACTATAATTATAAGAGTTCCTCATGAAGTTATGCAAGACTTCAACATAAGGTTCCAAAAAATTTAGGATAGAATCCCATTCATAGTTAGACCAACCCCTAAATTTGCCTTCCTATATTATTTAAAGACTTTAAATAGTGACATAGTGGTGATGGTCTAATATATGAGAGGGAATATACTTTCAAATGCATATGAGGTGGCCATTAATCCAAAAAATTATTTGGTTCAAGCTGGCAAAATTACACCCAGACCACCAATGACCTTATTTCCTAAAATCAAACTACCTCATATTGCTATTCCTCCATTGGATGTCATTATTCCTATACTAATAATTGCTATAATCCCTGCACCAAATCAAGAGAAATATTCTACTAGTGGATCTAGTGATTCACTAGAGCAAAAGAATGTTTAAGAGCTCAAAAGCATGTTTTAGTCTTTGGGAAATGAGCTAGTAAATGTCAAAATGCAATAGGCCTTGAATAGGCCTTATCAAGTTTCATATTAACCTCATAAATAGGATTTTAAAGAAAATAGGCCTCTATAAAAGGGGAACTACTAAGGTCATGGCCAAGGTCAAAACCAATGATAAGGGCAACATGGTTACAATAGGTAGAATAAATTCAACACTAATGTTGCTAGTACTTCCAACTTCTTGGTCCCAGTTCAAAATAATGTGGCTCAATAAGCAGAGGGTACCATGCCTTAGATCTATTCCTTTAGTCAACATATTATCCCAAATATTGACCTTAACCAAGCCTTCAATGATCAATGGTAGTAGGCTGCTAATTTTAAACAACCAAGCTCTCATGGCCCACAATGTAGAGGTGCCTATGATGACCAAATCCAAAGAACCTCCACAAGGTCAAGGGTTTAATTAGGGACCAAATTGGTTGGATGTTAAAATGATGAACTATGAACAAGAAGAGTGCTATGCATCTAGTTAGTAGGCTAGTTCTAGCCATGCCTATATTCTAGTGGCATCAAATACAAGATTTAAAATAATGAACATAAATGGTAGCTAAGAAGTGGTCAAAGATATTTACACCATTAATATTTCATTAACAAAGCCAAGTGAACCTACTATTACTCCAAAGGTTCTATCCTCCCCTAAAAATTAGAGTTAAAGGAATATTTTTGTGCCCCAAGGCTCACAAGTTCAACAAACAATAGTGGTGCTTCCAAAGCACAAGAAAAGGTTGGTGGTTTACCCATAAATATTTTTAAACAAATGAAAACTTAAAATATGAGTGTGTCCATGTGGGATATGCTCTCCATGCTAGGCCAAGTAAACATCCTTTAATAGGGATTATCAAAGATCAATGTTACAGATAAGCCATTAAGAAAGGTGAATGAAGTTCCCACCAATGCATCTAAAGGGCCAGAGGAAGGGTAATTAAGTAAATTATTCAAGCCTCCTCCCTTCTATATTTCAATAATAATTAGCAATTCTTTGGTGTAAAATTGTTTAGTGGAGAGTGGGGCTAGTACCTCAGTGATGCCAAAGTCCATAACTAATTAGCTTGGTCTAAAATATTAGCCACAATCCAAAAGAGTGCTACAACTTGATGGTTCTTCTTCCCAAACCATTTGGTATAATATTGGACCTAAATATGACACTACAAGCTTGTCTTAGTGTCTCTATGGCCCAAGATATATTGATCTTAGACGTGCCTCCTTGATTTGTACTATGCTTATCTATGGAGTTCATAGTAAAGATAGGGGGATAACTTATTGCAGTTTGGTCCTATTTGGCATTCAAGACAAGGTATGTGACCAAAGTCTCAATCAAATCTAAGCTCATTTCATAATTCCATATAGATCCCTATGGACTAGTTAGTGTTAACATTAATTATACCATCATTAATGAGGATGAATTTACAATGGGGTAGGATTTGAACACTCATCTATAAGAGGTACCAAACATGTTCTTCGATGATTTATGGAAATATAAATAGTTGGTGGACCCCCTATAAGGTGTTGAAGAAAGGGTATTGGGTGTCTTCTATTTGCATGAAAAAAACTAGCCTATACCATCCCTCATAAGGCCTTAAGAAGATCATAGTGGTCTATAGAAGTTATTCTTTGATGACTCAAGGAGCAAGTAAGGGTGGGTGCAAGTGTCATGTTAATATCCCCTTCAAATGATAAGTACTTATATTCATATAGGTTTTAATTTAACTACTCTTACAATATAATAGAGTATGAAGGTCTCATCTATGGCCTTCAATAGGCCAATAAGAGAAAGATCAAGGAGTTTCAAGTCTATGGGGATAGTGAATTGGTTGTATACTAGGTCAGAGGTTAGAATGTCACTAAGAAACCTTGAATGAAGTCTTAAAAACATAGAGTGTGGGACCTCATTAAATACTTTGAGGCTTTCAACATCTAATTAGTGTCAAGAGGCCAAAACTAACATGATGATAGGCTAGCAGTTATGGGGGTTCATTTTGACATCCCCAATGATTTGAAAAGGACCAAGGTTCAATCACATGTCAAAGTGGTAATAAGACCATTAGGGATAGATAATGAATCTTACTAGTAGGTCTTTAAAAATGACATAAATTTCATGTTTCTTACAACAAGAAGCATAATTCTCCTCCCTCAACCAAGAAAAATTGTAGCATCAATATGGGGAGTAGATTATTCAATTAAGGACCAATTAGCTTACTAAAGGGCTAATCACCCTAAAAGGCCTCTTTCATGAAGGAGACCATATGAGGAAGGATAAATTAGTGATGTCAACTAACAAGGATAAATCATTTGAAGACAAGCTCCTCAAGCTTGAAAAGGTAATTACTAAAATTTAAAAACATGCTTTCATAGAGCTATATAAGGATTATACAAACATCTTTCCTTGATAGTATAGTAACCTAATGTGTTTTGATCATAATATGGCCCAACACACAATAGAGCTAGAGGCTAATGTCAAGGCTATTATGTCGAAGTAGAGGCCCATAAATCCTAAGATTAAAGAGCTCATGAGAAAGGAGTTAACCAAGCTCTTGAAATCTAGGATCATCTTCCTAATCAAACACTCCTCATGAGTAGTTAATATAGTACTATTAAAAATAAGAGTGGGGAGATCAGACTATGTATGGACTTTAGGGATCTTAATAGGATCTCTTTGAAGGACCATTACCCTCTACCATCCATGGATCAACTCCTATAATTAGTTACTAGTTCAAAATGTTTCTCTCTCTTAAATGGATATTTAGATTAGAATAAAGTGCTAGTGAGAGAAGAGGACCAATACAAGACTACCTTCACCACCAAGTGGGGGACATTTGCTTATTAAAAGATACCTTTTGGATTGTCCAATGCTAGGGAAACCTTTCAAAGGGAAATGGATATGGATTTCTAGGGATTGCTAAATCAAATGGTGCTAGTCTACTTGGATGACATTATAGTCTTCTCCAAGAATGCTAGTGAGCACATGGACCATCTAAGGGTGATTCTATAGAGATGTAGAGATTATGGGATCTCTTTAAATCCAAGAAAATGTGTATTCTCTATACATGAAGGAAAATTGCTAGGTTATATTATTTCAAAAGAGGGATTATCAATTGACCCTGATAGAGTAAGTGATATCTTAGAATTATCCTTGCCAAAGCATAAAAAGGGGATCCAAAGCTTCCTTGGAAAGATCTATCAGAGGATTCACCAAGGTCCAAATAACGAGGATGCATGAGTCGTGGTTGCATGAGATGAAGCAAGTCAATACCATAAAATGCTAAAGTAAATGAAATCAAACAAAATACAATTGCATAGACAATTTGGAGAAAAGCCAATATTCCATTAACATAAGATGGCCAAAGTGAAGAATACATATAGGAGAGCACGTAAATAACTCCTCCATAAAAGGTGGTCAAGGCACCCCAAGAATAGACTATAACTCATCCATGAAAGGTGGTGACAGGGTGCTAAGAATAGAGAAGTAACTCCCATACCCAGAATAACTGGTCAAAGGAGTTACTTATGACATTCTTATGACACATCTATGACACACATCTCCACATAAGCTAGCCTATCCCATGAATGTAGGAAAACTCCATGTATGCACAAATATATAATTTCCCTAATTAAATAATAGGGAAAAATAAAAACTTACACTAACACCCCCCCACAAGCACAACTTAGGTGGGCAGTGTGAAAATATAAAATGGGTCCTAGAAACTAGGCTTGATGAGGTACCCATGTACAAATGCAATCTCCCATAAGATAGAGAAAAGGAGAAAACCCATAGGAAAAAACTCCCCCCCCCCAAAAGAGAGACATAAAATAAATGAAGAGGCTAGAAAGCCCCCCTTGAAGATGATGATGCTGCAAATGTAGACCACACCCCAAGAAGAGCTCATAGATGAGTGAACTTGCTCTCAGTGAAAGGTTTGGTGAAGATGTCTGCAACCTACTCCGAAGACTGGCAAAAGATTAAGTCAATGACCTGACTATGAATAAGCTCCCAAATGAAATGCATGTGAATATCTATGTGCTTGGTCCGCTGGTGCTAAACTGGATTCTTGCAAATTTGAATGGTTCTCTGGTTGTCATAATAAATAATGGTGGGCTACCTGATAGGAATGCCAAACTCAAAAAGTATCCCCTAAAGCCAAATAGCCTCATCATCTACATTAACAACTCCCCTGTACTCTACCTCTGTGGATGATATAGCAATAGCATTCTACTTCTTGCTAGACCAACTGATAGGACTAAAACCTAGAGAGAAACTGTAACCAGAAGTGGACTTGCGATTCTATGAATCACCAGCCCAGTCTAAATCTGTATATCCAACCAAGTCAACCTCTATGCCAAATCTATAATGAATCCCGTATCTATGTGAACCTTGTATGTAATGCAAGATCCTCTTAGATTCTTTCCAATGCAACTCATGAGGTTCCTACATAAATTTGGAGACAAGTCCCACTGTATATGATATGTCAGGCCTGGTGTGAGTCAAGCAGATGAGACTACCAACAAGTTTTTGATATTGAGTGGCATCAACCAATGGTGAAGAACAGTTAGCCTCAAGCTTGACTCCTGATAGAAATGGAGTCAAAGATGGCTTGTAATCAACCATGTGAAATCGAGCCAATAAGTCAAGAGCATACTTAGGCTGTGCAAGAGAAATCCTTGAATCTAACTGTGAGATCTCAATTCCAAGGAAGTAGTGCAACAAACCCAAGTCTGTCATGTCAAATCTATCCTAGAGAGATGACTTCACTACTGTAATAGCCAATGAAGAACTCCCGGTGATCAAAAGGTCATCAACATATAAAACCAAAATCAGGAACGAATCATCCTGCCATAAGAAGTAGACATTGGGATCAGAATGGCACCTAGTGAAACCCATTGTGAGAAGGAAGGAATCCATCTTTTCATACCAAGCTCAAAGGGCCTGTTTGAGGCCATAGATAGATTTCTTAAGTTTGCATACTAAAGAAGAATCCTAAACAAATCCTGAGAGCTGCTCCATGTAGATCTTCTCCTCTAGGTCTCTGTGAAGAAAGGCACTCTTCACATCCATTTGGTGCACATCCCAACCCTGTGCTATGGCAATAGCCAAGGTGAGTTGGATAGAAGTCATCTTTGCAATGGGTGCAAAGGTCTCTGAGTAGTTAATGCCTGCCACCTATGAGAAACCCTTAGCAACCAATCGTGCCTTGTACTTATCAACTGACCCATCTACTTCAAACTTGGTTCGATATATCCACCTACATCAAACCATTTTCCTTCCCTTAGGAAGTGAAGTCAAGTCCCAAGTGTGATTTTTGATTAAGGAAGAATATTCTTCCTCCATAGCACTATCCCACTTAGGTACCCCCGATGCCTCTCAAAAAGTCTATGGATCCAAAACTGAGGCAAAAAAGGCATTTGGATCTCTCTAAAAATCCCTCCTAGTACGTTTGTCATCTGTAGGATCTCCTACCCAAGTGCCAACACTCTCAAGTGTATGTCTGGCCCAAAGTGGCCTAAAAGTGGGTGAGTCAAGTGCTAACTCCTCATCCTCTGACTGACTAGAGGTGGATGACTCTGCATCACTATCCTTGCTATTTGAACTTGAAGAAGAAGAAAATGTCTCTAGCTTAGGAACATGTTGTGGCTGATCTGAATTTGAGGAATCATCATGAAGAAGTAGATCTGATGAGAGAGAAGAAGTGCCAAGTGTTGAGTCTCTAGGACTCTCCTAAAAGTGGACACTTCTCTTAATGAACAACTCATGAGTGGTCGGATCTAGAAGGTGATACCCCTTAATACCATCTAGATATCGCAAGGCTTGGACTGATATTCCATAGCTTTGCATTTATTCTTCAGTATGTGGGCCATGGTTGGGGATCTAAAAACCCTAAGGCACTCAACATCAAGTTTCCTTTTATGCCAAGCTTCAAAGTGTGTTATCCCTTTTAAAGCTTTGTGAGGAACCCTGTTTTGAATGTAGTAAGCACAATTGATGGCTTCGGCCTAGTACTGTGGTGCTAAGGATTTGGAGTGAATCATACAGCTACCCATTTCTATCAAGAACTTATTTTTGCATTCTACAACCCCATTCTATGAAGGATTGTAAGTGACTGTGCGCTGAAAATCAATCCCCTCTGTGGTGCAAAACTGCTCAAACCTGATGCTGACATAGTTCCCTCCATTATCAATATGAAGAACCTTGATGGATTTCTCACTCTGTTTTTCAACAAGAGCCTTGAAGTCTAGAAAATTTTCAAACACTTTAGACTTTTTTTTGAGAAAATATATCCAAGTGTACCTAGAGAAATCATCAATGAAAGTGAGGATGTACTTGGCCCTTATGAAGGATGGTTTGGGAAAGGGTCTTGATACATCATTGTGGACTAACTCCAAAGGTTGTGAAGCCCTCCAAGCTTTGCCTTTGTCAAATTTTGCTTTGAGATGCTTCCCAAGGGAGCACCCCTCGCAAAGTCCTTTTGAGAATTAAACATGAGGCAAGCCAATGACCATGTCATTTTTACAAAGTTGTTTAAGGTAGCGATAGTTAAGGTGGCCAAACCACTCATGCCATAATTTGATAACTTTATCTGAATGAGTCAGCAATGTTGTTGGGGAAGAATCAGGTGCAAAATGTGAGAAGGTGTATAACCTTGCTTGGTGATTTGCCCTACCCACTGCTACTATAGTATCACTATGCAACTCCCTGATAGCCACTGAATTTGGTGAAAACTCAACTCTCATGCCCCAACCAATGTGAGTGATTTCATACATTGATAGGAGATTGGTTGAAAGAGAAGGAACACTTAAAACATTATTGAATGTTCCTCCTTCCATTTCAACTAACCCTCTCCCTGCAACAAAAATAGACGTGTCATCCCCAAACTAATTAAAGTCATGCTATAAGGCTCTAAAGATGAAAACTCAACTAGGGAAGAGCCCATGTGGTGGGAAGCACCCGAGTCAATGAACCATGAAGATGTAGAAGCTATTGTATCTACAAGGGGCTTGCCATTTTCTTTCTCCTTATCCTTGCCTTTTGCCTTAGTAGAATCTTGGGTAGATGAATTCTGCTTGATGGACTCAAGAACACCTATGTTGTGCTTCTCTAAAAGATGAGTTAGGTGATCTATTTGTTTCTTCATGCATTTGTGTTCATCATGCCCTGTCTTTTTACAATAGGCACACTTAACCTTCTCCTTCTTAGGTTTAACATTGGAAGAGGAAGACTCAGTGTTGTTTTTGGTAGGATTGTTGTTTTCTTTCTTCTTCTCCTGGTCATTGTTCTTTTTCTTCTTCTCTTTTGTTGAAGTCTTATCCTTACCATTTCTAGCTATCAAAGCTTGGGGTTGAGTAGACTTCATTGTGCCCATTTGAATTAGCTTATCTTTCTCCCTAGTCAAGTCGGCAATGAATGAATCCAAAGAAGACATTTTTCATGTAGTGCTAAGGGCACTTTTTGTGGCATGGAAAGTGGAGACAAAGACTGAATAGCTGGGACCTAACTTTGCGAGAATAGAAAGGATGAGTTGATGATATTTCTTCTCTATCCTGCATTATTTCAATTGCAATCTAAAGGCCTTAAACTTAGTGAAGAAGTCCTATAGGGTGTCAAAGTTGCTAGGACTTAGACTTATGAGTTCATTTTTGAGCTCATGACCTCTCATCTCATCAAGCTTCCTAAATAAGGTTTCTAGGGTGTCCCATATGTCTTTGAGAGTCTTGGAGGTTTCTAAATGGAAGAGAAGTTCTAGAGACATGGACAAGCTCAGTAATCCATAGGCTTCATCACTACAATTGTACCACTTGACCTTTTTAGCATCAGTGTTGGGTTCTACTTCAGTACCCATGGTGATCCTATACAACCCTTTGCTTCTAAGAATGATTGACATTTTAACCTTCCATTCATGATAGTTTAAGGGTGTTAAGGGTTTAAGTTGAAAATAATCCATTTTAAGCTAAATTTAGGTGAAGTTGTGTTGATTGTAAATTGTGAAATTATGCAAAAAGGAGAATGAAAGCAAAGATTACAAGTGCTGAAAAGCAATCACACCCCCCAAAAATGTTGAGCCCCCCCAAATATGCAAGTGCATGCTCAAAATATGTTGGGCTCAGCTGAGAATGTGTCTTAGAGTAATCAGTGCAAGACTTTAAGCAAACAGGTCGTCGGACTCAGCCGAAAATGCGTCCTGGGAGACCCAAATTTTAGGAACTTTATAAACTAGTGAATTTTTAACAAATAACAAGCCTACACTTTGGAGAATTTAAATACAAACACTTTTTTAAAAAATGGCACCTAAATCTGAGCTACTGTTTACAAGATATTAAAGATTCAATTTCTTGTAAACTAGTGTTTTTGCAAAAAAATAGCACTAAAACATTAAAAAAATACCTGTTTTGAGAGAGAAAGTGGCCTTCTAACCACTCATTGGACTTAGCATAGAGCGAGGAATCTAAAGGAGGTCTTTGTGAGGGGGAATTGACCTCCTGCCAACCTGGGCCTCACCCTTCGTCTTCGACAATCAAATATACAAGCTTTAAAAAAACTCAAATATTGCTCAATCAAAGAACCCCCCCAAAAAAAAATGATTTGGCACTTTATATTAGTGCGTTTACAACTACCACTAGCAAGAAATACTAAGTGGTCTTGATTTCAATGCATTACAAAACCCTCATGAAGAGCATATGCTGAAAATACAACTTTGACATAATATTCAAAGAAATAAATAGCACCACTACGATCTACTCAAAAAATCATGCACTTTCAAAAAAGGAATCATCTCGATAAGAGGTCTTATGTGAAAGTTATGATCCTCTGAAGTTCCCAAAATGAGAACTATGCAATGTCACGACTGAGAATCTGCTATTTCTAAAAAATTTTAGCATCAAAATCAAAAAACATCTACACTAGTGCATAAATCATGAAAAAATAGCCAAAATAAAAAAAAATTTTGTGGGAAAAGGAGTCCGTATGAGCAAGAATGGAACATTTGAAAACTGCCTTCAAAATTGCAACTGCCAATGGAGAGGGGTCCTACTGTAGCTTTCTGAGTGCATTTCTACCAAGTATATAGAATGTATGCAAAAACTAAAAGATACTTAGATGGTTTTTTTGGGTTGTGAACAAAACCCAGAAGGAATTTTTCTTGTTGATGTACAGAAGATGCAGATCTAGTGTAAAATAGATGCCTTTAGCTGGAAAAAATGACCCCATCAACCAAAAAATGGCATGCAAAGGTAGAATCAGCTACCAAGAGATTGCAAAGGCATGTGACAACTTGCAATTCTTATTAAAACACAAAATATGCAAGTCGATTGACAAAAACAAGATTATTTGATCTTGCAAAATCTTGCCTACATGTATATGGAGAGACCAAACAAGCCATGGAAGGAAAAAGAGCATGGATAACTAGCAATATCTCTCAAAATTTTTCAAATTTCATAAAAAAATGCCTTAACAAAGCTCTAGATTTCAATGAAAGCAATAGCAAAATAGATAACCAGTTATCGGGGTGGCTCTGATACCATATCAGAGGATTCACCAAGGCCCGAATAACGAGGATGCACGAGTCATGGTTGCACGGGATGAAGCAAGTGAATACCACAAAATGCTAAAGTAAATGAAATCAATCAAAAGACAATTGCATAGACAATTTAGAGAAAAGCCAATATTCCATTAACATAAGATGGTCAAAGTGAAGAATACATATAGGAGAACACGTAAGTAACTCCTCCACAAAAGGTGGTTAAGGCACCCTAAGAATAGATTTTAACTCCTCCATGAAAGGTGGTGACAATGTGCTAAGAATAGATAAGTAACTCCCATACTCGGAATAGCCAGTCAAAGGAGTAACTTATGACATTCTTATGACACCTATGACACATCTATGACACACATCTCCACATAAGCTAGCCTATCCCACGAATGTAAGAAAACTCCATGTATGCACAAATATATAATTTCCCTAATTAAATAATAGGGAAAAATAAAAACCTACACTAACAAGATCAATTTTGTGACAAGGTTCATACCTAGTTTTTCAAACCTAGTCAAGCCTATCACCACCATGTTAAAGAAGATCCAAGTATTTGATTGGTCTATTAAAGGCAAGGAAAATTTTAAAGCCATCAAGTAGTCAATTCACTCTTAAATCTTTATTTATAAAAATATTTCCTCTTGTACACCTTTGATAACATTGATAACATATCATCTATGCTGATGCAGAAGAATGATGAAGCAATGGAGCAACCAATTACATTTTTTAGTCAAGGGCTAAAAGGATATGAGGTGAGGTATTTTTTCATTGAGAAATAGGTTTTTACATCCTTGATAAGCCTCAATAAGTTTAGGCCCATACTCTCCAACAATATGACCCATCTCATGGTGTCTCATCCTAGAGTTAGGGATTTCTTCCTTAATAAAGATTTGAATGAGAAGAGAGTAGGTTGGATAGCAAAGGTCATGAAATATGATGTAGAGATCAAGGTCACCAAGCTAGTCAGGAATAAGGGATTGTATGAAAACATAGTGAATGACCTCTAATAATACAAGGAAGCTATTTTGGTGACCTAATATAAATCACAAGTAGGTGTACACCCACTTTAAAAGAGCTAGCTTCAAGATATGGCTCACTTCTTGATAACAGGAGAATGCCCCCAAGGTTTGGATAGAGCCAAATGAAGGTATTTAAATATTTAATATATACTTTATGCATTAGTTAATAGTGTTATTTTTAGAAAGGACCTCAATGGGGTACTCCTTAGATGCATAGATGATGACCAGGTAACCAAACTCTTGAAGTAGTTTCATGGACTTGTAGGAGGTAAATTTACACCCAAAACCACCATAACAAAAGTAATGAGGGTTGGTTATTACTATCCCAAACTTTTCAAAGATGCTCATGCATGGATTAGAAAATACCAAAAGTGTGCCCTCTTTGTAGGAAAGCAAAAGCTAGCAGCCCTTCCACTTAATCCTATTTAGGCTGAACAACCCTTCATGCAATGGGTTTTAGACTTCATAGGGATGATCAATCCACCATCAAGTATAAGGCATAAATGGGTACTCACTATAATTGACTACTTCACTAGGTGGGTGGAAGCCATTACTTTAAAGGAGGATAGTGAGGGTGCAGTCTTGGATTTCTATAATAGCCTTGTGACCAGATTTGGTGTCCCATCCACCATAATTTAAGATAATGGATTGGTATTCCTTGGTATAAATACAAGTGAGTGGAATCTCAATCTAAGCATCTACCTTAACAGCTTTTCCAACTAATATCCTTAAGGAAATGGACTAGCAGAGTCCAAAAACAAAAATTTGTTGAGAATCATCAAGAGGACCATGGAAGAAAATAGAGAATATAACACACCAAGCTAAAGACAACCTTGTGTGCTGATAGGGTGAATCCTAAAACTACCATTGGTAATTCTCCATATGTTCTTTTGTATGTAAGGGAATCCAAATTTACTATCTCCCTTGAGCTACCTACATTAGAATTAGCCCATTAGCTTGAGTTGATGGAGAATGAACCCATGAATGTGAGGATGATAGAACTCATGGAGCTAGAAAAAACCATGGATCTTATTATGAAAAATTTAGAATCAGATCAAGCTCAAGTCAAGAAGGCATTTGACAAAAGAGCTATAGCAAGGAGCTTTAAGGAAGGGGACCTAGTTCTAAAATGGGACTCAAATATGGCCAAACTAGACAACCATACGAAGTTTAATAGCTTGTGGAGTGGTCCTTATTTGATCCATGGATGTAAGGAACATAATGCTTTTTAGTTTACCCAACTGGATAGAGAGGTAATACCCATCCTAGTCAATGACATTCATTTAAAAACCTATTATTAAATAGAATTGCATCCATTGTAACATATTAGACATAGTATAATAGCTTTATGCTTTCCTTTAAGTGCCTTGTGCACTTTTCTTTTCTATCTTATTATTCCCTTTTCCAAAGTGCTTCAGGCATTTTATTGTGTTTAGTTTCTTTTGATCTTTGTTAATTCAAGATAGGTTTGACTTAGTTGTAGAAGCTAATGACTCCATATATAATGGAATGGATAAGACAAATGGACTGAGTGCTCAAAGCATAGCAAGCATGCTTCCCTATGAGTTGTTAAAGATGTTGGCCATTTTTGACCCACATTAAAAGCTCTTGCATGGTTTGATGAAGCATATAGGTTTTGATGTGTTTTAAGCATTTGGATCATGGAATATATTATATAGACCCTATGGGATATCAAAAATGCTTGGGACAAGTGTGGAAATGCAAGGGATCCATTTAGTTCTTCATTTGAGTTCACCTTTACATTTTGGATCTAGTGGTAGAAAGTACAAGTAGAAAGATTACTGAGGCTAGATATCACACATGTGGATGAGCCATGAAGAATTGGTCATATGGGTTTGTTCATCTTAGTCCCTAGTTATTAATCACTAAATATTAGGTCCTTCATCAAAGTGTAAATGAAGTTATATGTGTGCAAAGTTGTCTCTTCAGTCAGATTTCACTATGTTTCCTATACTTATTGAAATGAGCTCAACCATCACTAGGACATTAATGGAGTAGATATGGACCATCCATATTGAGCATTGAATATATTCACTTTGAAATCTCTTAAGACCAATGGATCAAGTGGATTTGTTCTTTTTGACCTTAGGAACATCCCCTAAAAGTTTGAGGCCTCCATAACTTTTTCTCTTCAAGTTATAAGGATTTGAAAATGGACCTGAAACATAAGACATTTACACCAATGTCAAATTAAGGCTCAATAAAAAATCTATTTATGCTTAAATTTGATGGTCTATGGGACATCAATCATGTTCTATTGAACATCGAATGATGGTCGACAAGATGTCAACTTTAAGAACATAACAAGATAAATCCTATCGATCTTAAATTTGATGGTTGTGTGATCATCAAGGATGATCACATGAATGACATTTAATGGGAATGAGGACATCAATTTTAAGGCCATG
Source organism: Torreya grandis (assembly GCA_037957365.1). Lineage (NCBI taxonomy): Eukaryota > Viridiplantae > Streptophyta > Pinopsida > Cupressales > Taxaceae > Torreya > Torreya grandis. The sequence continues at coordinate 987,221 of JARHVA010002648.1, forward strand.
AACTAGTTGTTGGCTTTTAAATAATAGGCCCTAGTAGATCAATGATTAACATATGATCGGGCTTCAGATCTAATGGCAAGCGGTAGTCAAAGAGTCGATGAATATTAAAGGTGAATGAATGCATGACAAGTGGCAAGGATGTGTGGAATGAGCAAAGGATCAACAATCCATAAGATTTCTTACAATTTAAAAGTGATAGAGCAAGTTGAGTCAACTTGTTAATGAGTCGAGTCAAATTTTAATAACTAATCAGATTAAAGATGAGCCTCAGATTTTTGATAAAGGTTGGGAAACTATTATTGACCATGAAACATAGGGTTTTGTAGGGGCTTGTGACACCATTGGAATTGGTGAAAGTTCTATAGAATGGTCTAGGTGATACAATAAGATGCAAGGAACACATATGGATTACCATTAAGGTTAAAATATGGACCTCCAGTTCATATTTTTCTTGAGCAAAGTTGATTTTCGCAATATAATTTTCCCTTTTAAGGAGGATATACATATGTATATACGGTTTATGGTTCCTATGGAGAAAATATGGGTCTATTTGGACCTATTATAACATAGAAAAGTGATTTATATTCTACAGGTCTGTACTGATGTGGGAACTATACAAAAACCAATATCCTTAGATTGGTTTTCCACCTATAGATAGACCCATGATGTAAACATGAAGATAAAGTAGAGATGCAATTAATTCAAAAGATATTAATTCTTCAACATGGCTATAGTCTTGACAAACAAATACCTAAAAGGCATCGAAACATGATCTGATCAGATCCATGAGCATGAGGTTTTATAATCAAGTGAGAGATGGTGTGAAGGATAAAAGAAAATATCTAATATTAGGAATTGTAGTAAAGAAAATTTAATGCATACTTGAAACCTTTGGGAACCTTCTCACTCAATAAGCCACATGCAGTGTTCAGATTGATAAAAAAGGTGACAATGTTTCCATTGGCTAAGGAGCAAAAGGGTGGTAGCCCAAGTTCAGTTAATGACCAAGGACAAGTGTCTTTTTCTATTAGTGTGCTCACACATAATTTCTTTCTATCTTTATTCTATATATCCTGGTCTCATTCCCTTTGAAGGGGTTCTCATTCTCAACTTTTATATTTTAGCATTTTCTTTTTTGAGACAAGGATGCTTGTTGAGACTCTTGCAAGAGTGTGCTCATTTGATAAGGTTAAACCCTGCCAAATATTAAAATAACTACCTTTTGAAGTAATAGGATCAACTCTTTGCCTATCTCTTATCTTTAATTAGTGTTTAGCATGCTTGTATATGGTGAATTTGTGAAGGAGATTCTTTGTAATTTACTATCCTTTTACTTGCCTCTTTGAATGAGTTTTTAAGATAACTTTCAAGTACGGATTAGTGTTCTACTTGAAACCTCTTCTATGAAATATTTATGTAATTAGTGATATTGTAAGATTGAGTAAGCCATAATTGTCTTTTTTCCAATCCAGTGTGTGTTCAAACATATATGAGTGTCTAGTTGACTTTGGTGCAACACCCTTTTAGCTTTCTTAAGATCCCTTAATCATCTTTCCAAATCTTTTCATTGTGAAGCATTAGTCTTAAGTGAGAATCAAGAGGAATCCGACCTTCTCTAGATGTTCAACCTCATTACAAGATACCCACAACCTAGGGTTGTCCCAAATTTATAGCTTCATTGGAGAGATCCTGAAGAACCCTCCCCAAAGGTGTAAATTAAGCCTATAATAGTTCTTGAAGCATCATAACATGCTAAGGATGAGGATAGCTAGGTTGTACTTTAGTGCATATGATAGTGCATTTTAGTCATATAAAATGTTGGAAAATAGAAACATAACAAGTATGAATTATCATGCGTTGAGTAGAAAGTAAGAAAAACTAGTGAATCATTAACATAAATAGAGTATTTAGATTAAACTAGATATAAAGTAAGAAAACATTATACATAAGAATTCACTTAAGGAAAAAAGTAAGAAACCACATAGGTAAACATAACCAAATAAGTCTCTATTGATCTCTTCAAAAGTGAAACTCTTTTCTTCTTAAAAACACAAGTATATATAGATGTTTGCAGTATATGACTGTTCATATTCTTCTCATACTTGCATCAAAGGTAGAGTCTGTTTATATTATAACCTATTACAAGTGATGAGGATAGGATAAAATATACTTATATACAATAAAATGAGTACATAATGCATGAACATTAGACAAATATCCTATGCAACTTTACAATCCAATTTCTTCTCCCAGCAACATTTTCTAAAGAGAGTTGTTTGAGTATATTTTTACCATCATGATAACAATTAAAATGGGTATTGGAAACAAAAACAAAATTTTGTGGTATTTATCCTTAGTTTTTCTTGACTAAATACTAATTTCATGCTTAAAAGAAAGGAAGAAACCAACAAGCTAACACGTTGGTATATCACATGAGTAATGACCTTGCATGCTCACTTGAGGCTTGCAGCCTAGACTTATTACCATCAATTCTATTACATGGTGATGGATAGATAATTATATCTACACTTAGGTGCTTGGGTTATTTACATTAGTCATCATTATTAAAAATATCATATTAGAGTTATCCATTTTATTCGTTCAATACATTCCAGGTTCTTATAATTAATACCATAGAAATAGATTAACAAATTAGAATTCACATATAAAATTAGTGATTCCATTCATTTAATTTGAATAATTTTACAAAGATATTTCAATAGTATTTCCTCAATATTATCTCTCTATCTGTCTACACACACACATACACACATACACATACACATACACATACACATACACATACACATACACATACACATACACATACACATACACATACACATACACATACACATACACATCCATTTATAAATAAATATAAGGGGTATTTATACATAATCCAACCCCTCTCAGGTTATATCATTAATATAAAAGAGATGATTAGCCAACAACTATCTCAAAAAAGAATTCATAGCCAACCATTACAATAATATCCTTTTGAATCAGCCTAATAGCCCCTATTTATTATCTCTATGTTAGATTTTTGTGTTTTTTATCCTAATCCCTCACACTCCAGTGCTAGATTCATGCTTAGTTAGTCTTCAATGCTTCCATGAATTACTTCATAATTGTCTCTACTTTCTATGCCTTTATCCAAGTCTTGCACTTTTATTTGAGTCCTACATCTTTTGTTCCTCATTTTATGTATCTTTTTCTCCTATAACTCACTCTTCCACACTAAGGTCATTTTCACCCTCCTCTTTTATTCCTCTCTTCCATGTCATTCTCTTCTGTGTCATGCTCTTCCACACTCTAGCTCCAAAACCCTTAGAATATATAAATACAAAAATTTGGGGTCCTAAAAATTAGTTGTCCATCTAAAGAAGGTGAATTTAGTGAGATCAAAATGGAATATATCTCACCTATGGATAACCTTATATTTGATTTGATTAGCATGAGCCTAAATGAATAAGTCATGAGGGTCCTCTCCACTGAAGAACAACACCTATATGTTTCTAAAAATAGGTGGAAAGAAGAATAAAATTAAGTTGCTATCCTCACCTTTGATAGTTTGGATCATTTAGAAAAATATGGGGAATGGGGTTATAGTAGTCATGTGGTCCTCATAGTAGTGGAGGTAGCAAAGATAAAAGTGAATAGTCATGAGAACAATGACCAAAATGAAGAAATTAGATTTGTGAGAATTAGAGCTAAAGATGCAATGATCTAATGTACCTATTTGCATACATCTACACTTATGACAAAGCTAGAATGTCCTTGATGTGAGAAGAACCATTATTACTCCTTTTAAATTATAAATATAACAATAAAGATGTTATCAAAACATTCATATCAGTTAAGGAGCCACCAAAAATTTATTCACCACTTGGTTTCCATAAAGAACTTATCTCTACCAAGTTGATGATACCCACCCCTATCCCTCACCATAATTCAATGCATGTGTGGAGGTATTTTTGAAACCCTATCCTAGATGACTTTTACAAGTTAGATGTAAGCACATTTCTAAATTCAATTCTAAAAATTTGCTTAATTTGCATGAAAACATTGTAGATAGGACTATTTGGGATAATTTTCATGAGCATAATAGAAAACATAGACGTAATTATGTGTTTTCTCTTGGTAGGATCTCTACAAACCTTCTCAAAATCCTAGGTAAGAATGCATTACACCTAAGGTGTCTAACTGGTGAGGATGCCTCATTACCCATCAATGACAAATTCCTCAAACACTAATTTTAGTCTTGAATTAGCTTTGAAGGTCTTGTAATTAACTTTTTTTTGTTTCCTACTTTCATTTTTAGTTTAGGTTATTTTTATTATTTTCCCTTCTTTTCTTCATTAGTGTATCCTCGTTGTTTATTTCTTGTTGGTTTGACCCATCTATTTTGACCTATATGTTTCCCTTGTTAGTTAAATAATAAATAATGAAAGGGCTTGTAAGTAAGTGACATGAATGAAATTTTGATGCATAAATATTCTGAGTAGTTTGTAGCATTAAATTCTATTATTGAGTCAATTTTGAAGGCTTAAGCTATCATGTGTATTCTGAGTTGGTTCATGTTTGGATAAGTTTAGGTAAACTATCTGGTTAATAAAGATATTCTCTTGAAACCATGCAAAAAAAAACATCTTAATTGGTTTCTATGTTTGTTAGAATGAACTTACTATGATTAAAATCTAGGGTGAAAATCCATAGTTTTACATTTCTCTTACCATGGTGGTCCCCAACCCAAAATTGAGACAATAAAAATAAAGAAAGAAAAGAGAAAGAGAATCAAAATAAAAATCAATTTCATAAAAGCTCAATCTTGGGTGATCTAGGTAACCTCTATAGGGGATATGGACGTCTAATTAGTAGTATAGTAAGGCCTAGAATGAGATACAAGATAAATTTGTCAAGGATATAAACACCTAGATGGTAGAAGAACAATGTCTAGACAAGTGTACTCAAGGTAAGATTTATTATCCTGATGATTAGATCTATAATAGTTAGTCTTTGTAAGTTCTAATAAGTGAAAATTAACTCATTTACACACACCAGATTTAATGTGAGTATCTAATTTGGTCTCTTAAATATTCTCATATTCTCCTATATAGAATCCATTCATGCTCCATACATAGTCTCAACTAGAGATTTTAGGTTCATAGACATGTTTTATATCATTCCAAAATACTTAGGAGTATTTTACAATAGAGTCACCATTTGTTGTTACTTGCATAATATGTCCTCATTCTTTTTAGAATCAGGGAACCTTTTTTTAATTTTATATTCACTCCCACTTGTGCTCATGGCTTGTTGGTCTTGACACTCTTAAGTTACCTTGATAAATTACCTCAGTTTACATGCCAAACTAGGTCTTAAAACCATTATCACTATATGGACTATGTCTGTGTGAAACTTTCATATAAGACACTTAGTGTGTAGTTAGAGTCTGGCCCTCACAATTTACATGTAAAGTTTGGCTTACTGAGTTATTTGAGTCCCTCTAGTGGGTCATATCAATTTTCATTCTAGTTCGGTTCCTAAAACCTATCTTGTTGAGATGACCAAGCTTGTTTGAGTATTTTTATATTTTATACTTGGTCCTTATATGCATTTTGGATGCACTTATGACACATGCAAAATCTTGCTAAATCAGGTCACAATTTGGTCTTCCTTGGCTAAACTTGCCTCATTTCTAAATTTGGTCTATTAGGTCAAAATTATCATATTATGATGCTAATATAGTTATTTTATCCATTTTTAGTCTTTAAAGCTCAACTTGTCACATTCTGGTTGTAATCAAGACTTTTGGAGTTGATTTGGTCTTAATTGAAAATCCTAAGTTTCATAGACCTAACCAAAACTTAGTATGAGATTAGGTCTATGTTTTCAAATTTTCATTTTCTAGACATAATTGGAAATTTTTAGGAGATTAGGTCTATGTTTAAATTTTCACTTTCTAGACCATTGAAACATTTTATGAGATTAGGTCTATGTTTTCAAATTTTCACTTTCTAGACCTAACCAAAACTTTTTATGAGATTACGTCTATGTTTTCAAATTTTAAATTTCTAGACCTAACTAATTTTTTTTTTGTGAAATTAGGTATAGGATTTAAAATTTTCACTTTATATACCTAACTAAAACTTTTTATGAGATTAGGTTTATGTTTTCAAATTTTCACTTTCTAGACCAACCTGAAACTTTTTATGAGATTAGATCTAGGATTGCAAATTTTGATTTTTTTAGATCTAATTAGATATTTTTATGAGATTCGGTCTAAGAATTTTAAAACTTGAAAAAGGGAATTTAAATAATTAATTACACATTAATAAAAACTTGAATAGGTTTGGGAAGGCCTTTTGGAGTTCAAATTATTGTTTTGGCCATAACTTTTGCCTTGGGTGCCAGGTTTTCAAACCATTTGAATCGTTGGAAAGATGACTCCATCATAGATGTCTATGTACATTTATTATTCATAAATTATATACTTATAATTAATTATAATCCCCATAAATTTATTTTTTGGTTTGAGTGCTTTAATTTGCCAAAATTTAAATTTTAAAAATCTTTTTACAAGTTGGAAAAGTGCATTAAGGGAAAGTAGCATGACATCTAGTGAGATAGTGGGTTTATGGATGCAGTAACGGTGAATTAATACCTTTGGAGGGAAAACATTTCCCTATGGAGATCTCCTATTCTATATATTTTCCCATTGGAGTCATTCAGAGGGTTAGCTTTTAATTGCTCCAAAACACTTAAAGTCTTCCATCTTTTTATGCATTTTTGGTGTAATTTTTCCCTCTAATTTTTTACTCTAGTCTTATTCGAGAAAAAATCAGGCTCAATTATATTGTAAAAAATTATATAATTGTGTTACTCAAATGGATCTATGTATTCTAATTGAATCTATGGAAGATGATTATCATTTTCTGCACATGCAATATGGAGGATTTGTATTTCTCTTTAAATTTTACTCTCCTAAAACTCTTGCAACTTCTTTTTAACTTGTGTGAATTATTTATAATACAATGATTGATTTTCTAGGTTTTTTTACATCAAGTGGATCAATTTTTTTTCCAATATCACATGCTTTTTCTTTCTTCTCTCCCTCTCTTTTGTTATTTTTTTAATAAATTGTTAGATCTAGGGTTTGAATGCAATTTATTATTATTATTTTCATCCTGATTTCAAAATATTTTTTATGATTGAAAATGGCTTATTGAATGATAATATAATGGAATCAATGAGCATACAAATCAGTCATATTATTGTTATATGAAAACCCTTTCAACATTGATTTTTATCAAAAAGGTAAATCTCAAATGCAATCTATTTTAATGTCAATTTTGATTGCAAACAATTTATCCATTATTTATTATAGAATTATTGAATCTATAAATGCAATGAAATGAACAAATTTAAATTAGTTATTTTATTTTCAAGTTGAAACTCCTATCAAAACCAATTTTTATTCACATGGGCAAGTTGAAAAATGCTTGTTTATATGTTTTTGTTGCATGAGATCCATTAATTTATTAGTGAATGAATGCATATGTTATCATTTTTAAATCTATTCAAAACCCACAAAACAAACAACAAAACAAGCATTCTACTCTAATTTGTTTATGTACCAAAATATTGTTAAAATTTACAAAACTAACAAAGGTCCCTTATATGAAATAATTTATGGTGAACCAACTAAGTGAGATATAATGTATCAAGACCTAGTACATATATACCTTGGAGAGATGTACATATCTCTTTTTAAGAGAGGTTGGATGGTCTGTATCCTTCTTTAGTTGGTGTGCTAAACAACCCATCAACAAAACTAAAAGTGCAAATGATATACAATGTATAATAAATATTTCAAACTAAAAAAATCAAACAAAATACATGCAAATAGGATTTAACAATTACCTTTTTCATGGGTGGTGCTTATTTTTAGCATAAACATATTGATTCTACACAAACAAAAACTACTTGTAATGTAAGATGTTTTCAACAACTTGGCTTTGATGTAAAAGACTTATAAAAAAAACTAGTTGAAAAGACTCCTTGGGAAACATAACACTACCAATCGCTTGTGGTCCTAAGGTGATTCAAACACGGGTTTGGGTTGTGCCACAAAAATATCCACATGTATTTATATTGAGCACTTTTTGGTTATACTAAATGAAAGCAAAAAATGACAAAAATTAACAAGGTATTTATTTTTCTGATGAAGATAAATTGATCCATTTTCTAAATGATAACATTGGTTCTTCTAATGCACATATAAAATGTGAGGAGGAACATGCTATTTACCATTTACAATTATAAAACCATGATTCAAAAAATGTAAAGGATATAACTTAAGGTTGAAAGGTTTCACATATTTTAAAATACAAAAAAAAAAACTTCAAAAAACCATAAATATGTTTAGAATTTACATGTTGTATTAGCTCCTTGGCATATATGTTGTTAGTTTCGAGTTGGTAGATGGCATATCAATATTTTTTATATACACATGTTTCACACATATTTTGAGTGTGATACAAACATACATAGATACATGATCTATGCACTTTCAGATGTTGGGCCTTTCCTCTTCTCATTTCATGTGGACATTGGGGGCATCCACTTCTTGATCTAAATACATCCAGGTTATATCTTTCTATGGTAATTTTACATTATCATGTTTGAGATTATGTACTTACACATGCATTTATCCATGCTTATATCTTTCATAGTGTACTTGATATGGTATGCACTTAACATTTTTTTCTAACACATATGATTTAGGGGCTATTATGCTATGTTTATGTTGGTTGCTTATGATTTCATATATTCACTTCCTTGAGTGTCTTATCTTGATATTGTCTTACTTGTTTGAGCATTTGAATATGCTCCATTATTTTCAACCCCCATGCCTTTGTTTACCTCTTTGACATTTGAATATGTCATTGTTTGTTTCATGTTGACATTTGAATATGTTATTATTACTTTTGCGGACATTTGACTAAGTCACGTCCATTTGATTGTGAGGCATTTGAACATGGCCATTGTTTGAGGTATCCTTGACCAATGCATTTTGATTTTCTTTTAAGTGTTCTTGTATGTGTATTTGATTACTTGTCGAGCTTGTAATATTTATATCTAGACATACATAGATTATACAATTATTTAATCCTTTTAAGGTCAAGTGACAACCCATTTGTATTTCCCCTCACCTCAGGGGGGCATATTAGTGGGGGCATGCCATAGAGGCATGAGTTTTAAATTTTATAAACATATTCAAATTATAGTGGGGGCATGTTTTGGAAACATGTCCTCCATATTTGAACTTACATAGGTTATTAAATTTAGATTATAGTAGGAAATATGTTTTAAAAACATGTTCTCCACACGTAGACTAGTTTTTAGTTTTAGATATACAATGGAGGCATGTTTTAGAAACATGTTCTCTAGACTTATTCAATATGGAACATACCTAAATTATAATGGATACATGTTTTGGAAACATGTCCTCTACTTGACACTTCTATCAATTTTAATTTCTCTCCATATATAGTGGGGGCATATTTTATAAGCATGTTCTTCACACTTACGTAGTTTCAAATTGGTCAAAATGCATAATTATATGATCCAGATACATATTTGTGGTAGAATTATATACATTGGTATCATTATTATACACATTTTAAGCATGAGACATATCTAAGGTGTATATTGTATGAAATATGTGTCTAATACTATAAAATGAAATTAGTTTTAGATCTAAAACACTTTCAAAGACTATCATCACTCATCAAGGTGGAATTTTTTGAACTATGTTGAGCCAGTCTATTACAATAGTTGGTTTGCTTTTTGGTATGGTTGAGGTGATTGAATCAATCAATATTGCCAAGTTTATAGGTTGGACTTGATTGCATCATCCAACCTCACCAATTTTATAGTGTGAGCTGACTTGGTTCACTCTCACTTACTAGGATATAAGTATGATTGGGTTGCATGGTTGAGTTAATCTCAATTATTGGGTGGCAACTCACATTTTATCTAAGGTCGGGGAAATGTGTCCTCCAATATTTCTATATTTATTTAGATATACGCAATTTATAGATTTTATATTTTATCCTAATCTCAGTTCAAGTGATTCATAATGATACATATTTCCAAAAGGCAAGACAGTTGCATTGATACAAAGGTGTACTCATAAACCTTGCTCTCTTTAAATTTTAATCATTTCAGTGCTTTAAATTTTAGATTATATACACTGGTTATAAAGTGTAACATGCTCTAGGCTACTGATGAGTCATCTGTAAAACACTCAAGTTGGACTCAAGCAAAGACAATGTGTGTTGCACACAACTAAGTATGTATTCCTTTTCCTTTAAACTAGTAATTTAATTATTAGATTAAAGGGGGAAAAATGTAGACACTATATATGAATTATATATCACCTCAGTCTTGTACACTTCAAAAATATATATCATGGATTTACCTTTAGCTTTTAGACCTTTTCTACTACCAAAAGGCTCATATACTTTATCTCTTTATACCTAATTACTTATATCTTAGTTCAAAAAATATTATTTTAATGTCCTAGGTCTTATATCTTAGAATGCTATAAATATGATTATCTTCCATCTTTACAAGTTTTTAGCTTGACCTATTACCAACTTCCTGGATACTTCTATTCTAATCAGATGCCTACATTGACACAAGTGTCCTATCCCAATATAAGTTTCAAGAGACCTAAAGTATTCTAATTTACAAATGAGATGTATCCTAAATGTCAACCTAAGTGCTTTAATGTGAGATATTATTTAAAGGGATTGATATAAATATAATACCAATTCTCATTTATTCTACACCTAGAAAATTCTTACCTACTCACAAGGCAACCTATCAAAAATCATTTAATCAAGCACTTAAATGAGAAAAGCTTATTTATTTTCTCTTATTTTCATATCAGTCATAGGGACAATACATTTATAAGTCTAAATTACTTAAATAACATTCCATGAACCATATTTACCAAGTTATAAGCTAAGTCATTATTTTACTTTCTTATCACACATTATATGATTCAAACACAAGATAAAATGTAGGGGATAAGTACATAAGTCTGAGGCCCTCTTTAGAGGATTAGTTATGTAATCAACACTCATTAATAAAGGGTCTTTGGGGCATCTTGACACTATGTCCTTACTGAACATTTTTTCCATAGTCACTATGAAGATGAAGAAATATGGTTTTAATTTTTTACAAGAAGTGACAATCCATTACCTAGATTTTAATGTAACAAAACAAAAGAAACATAGAACTTAGAAGCATCCAAGTGGTCATATCCAATTTTAATAGGTATTATATACTAGATACTTCCATATGAGTTAGTAATGCTGATGTAACTATCCTAGGTTTATGAAAGTGTCTATGGCTACGAAGGTATAATTTCCAAAATCAAGTGTCTAATCCAAAATCCAAATCTAATCTACATTTTGCCTATTATATATCTAGATCTATATTAGAATCAAAACCAACTAAGTATATTGCTTTCATATTTTTTTCAATATCTAGAAAGTTGTACTTTTTTATCTTTAGCATATCTTAGTTTAATAATTTAGTATATGTTTATTTGTAGATGATATTTATGGATTATATATCATCTCAATATTTTACACTCGGTAAACTTAGACCTTGGATAATCCTCTTAATTGGAAACCTTTCCCATTTTCAGAAGTCTCACATTTACTCTATCTTGTATCCCTTAGCCTATCTCTTAGTCTCACTAGTCTTATATTGATGTCACAAACCTTCTATCTTATCCAAAATTCTTAAAATATACCTATCTTATTCCCCTATAAGTTATGATCCTATACCTATGTTCTAACTGCTAGGACAAAAGCATCCGTCCTAGATCCTCACATTGACACTAGTGTCCTACCCTGACCCAAGTGTCTAGTGCCCTAAAGTTATCTAATTTATAAATGAAACCTATACTTATGGTAACCTAAGTGATTTAATATGAGATATTTATTGATAAGAGTGGTATATATTCAAAATCACTCCTCATTCATTCTTCACCTATCATACACCTAGAAAATATGTAATGTAACTTATCAAAGAATTCAATCAAGCAGTCAATAAAGTAAAGATTCCCTATTTTCTCCTATTTTAATATTAATCATAGGGATAAAACATACATAGGTCTAAATTAATAAAGGATTATCCTAAGAAAATGATTTACCAAGTTAAAAACTAGGTCATTGTTGTACTTACTTTCCACATATTGCATTATTCACACACAAACCAACATGTAGGGGAGAAATACATCAGTATGAGGCCCTATTCAAAGTATTGTCTATATAGGCAACACTCATTAATAGAGGGGTATTTGGGGTCACTTTGACACCATGATACCACTAACCTAATTTTATCAAGGTCATTATAAAGATGAATAACTAAGGTTTTGTAATTTCATTAGGAGCAATAGTTTATGACCTAGATTTGAATGCACCAAAGTGAAGGTGATGACAAAGCTAGAAGCATCTAGGTGGTCATATACTTTTCTAACATGTATTATATACATGACACCTACATAAAATTTAGATATTAGCATCAATGTAACCATCTAATGCTGACACTAGTGTTCATGGATCTAGAGGTACTCAATCTAGAATTTGGTGATAGTTCTATGATTTTCTTTTGGTCTGCTCCCTGCCTGTTCTAGATCCAAAACTATATCAACATTATAATCAATTAAGTACATTATTTCATTGTAATTTACACATATAACATAGTTTTACTTACTATTTTTATCCTATATTAGTTTATTGAATTCAATATATGTTATATTTGAGTGTAACATTTAATTAGCTTGCTATAGAGATAGTTTAGCACCCTTGTACCCTAGGTTATATCTATCCCCTTTAACCATAGGTTCCATAATCTAGATTTTTAGGGTTAAATATTTGGTGAACACAATTCATATGAATGCAAAAATTTATGATTCCTAAGGTTTTTAGTCATCTAGGGCTTTATATTGTTGTTCTTTTTCATTTTCTACTTATATTATTCTACATGTAACCTAGGTATAGCCCTAGATTGGGAGGTGTGATTATTAAATAAATCAAGCTTCCCATCCCACCACCTAAGATATATCAAACCAATGAGAGACATAATACTATGGATCATGATGATACCAATGTTTAGAATGAAAAATATACTGATGAGGTTATCATAGAAGAAGATTTTGATAATGAAAATTAAGAGTTAAATGAAACCAATGAACATGATCAAATAGATCATGTACAAGTGAAAGAAATTATGTTATTTCATGATAATATTCATTAAAACCCTATAGATATTTATGAAATCATAAAAACTATTTTAGAAATTAATAACACAAAAAACATAGATGACCAAACAAGTCCATTTATTGATCATACTTTTAGAACTATGAGTCATCCCCATATACCAACAACCCTTCCCCTGAACACATTACAAACTAATACTTATAATAGGAAATGAGATATATATTTAAACCTTTGTTTCCTAAAACTACTATTAGGACATCTACCATGGGGATATCAAATTTTTTAACTCAAATACCAGTTTGTATGCCTATTCAAATCATGATTATGCCCCCTTTGTTGACTACTCAGCTTGCTAATATGAATCCCAATGGGTCCACACTTAAAAAAATCCTTTAAGTTATTAATTCCTTGGAGGATAAGGTTAAAAACATTTAAAAAAATGATCTAAAGTCTCCTCATACTATGGATTCCCAAGATGTGCTACATAAGCCTCTTGTACTTGAGATATCTTTGTACCCTTTGCCAACTAGTTTTGTTGCACCTAAGTTCACATTTTATGATGGTAAGGGTAATCATGAATAACATCTTTGATCCTTTTATTTGACATGCCTTAAATATTCCTCTAATAAATTTAGACCAAATTATTCCCAAGAATCCTCAATAACTATGTTTTGAGGTGGTTCTATGATATACCTCTCCAATATATGAAAACATTCAAACTTTTAAGAGTTTCAACATCAACACATACCTTCTCTTGGCCAACTAAAACCTCTTAATGGTTGTCTCTTTTTTTTGTATCTACTTCAAGTTAAAAAAATTCTCTTTGGCCAATTGGTATGCATTCTTCTTGGATCTCATCTTGTTTGGCATTATTGAAGGCTGACTTGTACTTCTCCTTACCAAGAAGTGTCCTAATAGTAATTTCTTCCTCAAATTCACTTGAATCACATTCATAAAATTACACTATATATTTAATTTATTCAATTGCCTCCCATAAGATAGGTTTATCTTCAAAGAGGGTGGGGGTGGGAGGGTGATGTATGTTTTCAGGAGTTGTCTTGGAAGTCAAGGTGACACTATTGCAGTTTGAGAAATTGGGAATGGAAGACTATTTTAGGAATTCTTGAAGAGAGAGAAGGTTAACCTTTACTATAGGTGGGACCATGAAATGAATCTTATTTCATTGAATAAGCTCAAGTAAATAACAAACACACTAACTACATCTACATCTAGTACCAAGTTTCCAATCAATCCAAGTTATAAGGTAAAACCTTTTGAGCCTAAAAAGGAAATAACCACCATGGTTGATATAGTTTCATATTAACTTAATTGGCTTATTTAATCTAATGCATCAAGGTGATAGTTCTCAAATTTACCTAAGTCTTCAACTTCATTACTCTTGTAATTAGTAGAATGTCATATTATATATCTCACTCATCCTATAAAGGTTGATATGAATAGCTCTCTACCCAAAGGATATGATGTGAATGCTTATCATGATTATCACTAGGGACTAAGACATTCTATGACCATATGTTTTATTTTAAGGCATAAGATAAAAATCCTTATTGATGACCAAAAGATTAAATTTAATGATCCTTCCAAGGAATTAGATTCATAACCTAGTGATCACCATAAATAAAAAATATTTAACAATCCTTTTCAAGACCATTCTAAGAAGGAATCAAAAGTGAAAATGGCATATAATGTATATCCTCCTCTATCATATTATAGGTACCAATTAGATGAGATTATTGGTAATTATAAATTACATATACCTCCTATGGTTTAGAGACCTTCTATTACTTTTGATGACATTGAGATCAAGGATGATGACTTTAATCTTCATTATTTATTCATTTGAGCATTCCTTGATTACCAACCTATACATAGTGTTATGATTAATAATGGTGCAAGTGAAAATGTTTACACCATGACATTGCTTGCATATCTAGGTTAAATTCATCATGATTTACATCCTTATAGTAGATCAATTAGAGAATTTAATGGGACCTCCCAGAAGGTTATGGAAAGATTGAATTACATTTATAGGTCAGTCCTGCATATGTGGTTACTACCTTTTAAATTATACCTTCCATGGGAATCTTTGATATGTTATTGGGAAGACTTGGATCCATAATCTTTGAGTGGTAGATTTTACCATACATGGGTGTGTCAAATACATTCATGTTGATTGAGAAATTACAATTTCTATAATCCCATATGAACATCCTCTTGAACAAGAAAAAATTATACCCAAGTAACCAACTATCAAACCTAATAAGGTTAATACACCATAAAATAGTAAACAACATGAAATCCCCTATACTAGGTGGATAATACTTGAGATACTATTACATCATAGATATACAATGGATTTCAAGAAATCTTCATCTTCTATTATGCATCATATTTAGAAATCTAAACATCTAATCATGTTTTTACTATTATTATTCTAAATAAACCATAAAACACATAGAGATGGGTTCCTTAAACCCTTATTCCTTCTATTTCTACTTCATGATCTCAGAGTCCTATTATACATAAATAAAGCATCACAGACACTACAGTGACAAATATTTCACCTATACATGCTCCTTGGTAGTACCACAAATTCCTTATACCAAGTTATGAGTGGGGAGTCATCTTTGGAAATTATTTGTATGGGATCATAGGATGATATTTCCTTTTCAAATATTCCCAAAATATCAAAAAATAAAAAAATACAAAAATATTTTTAGCATAAATGTGTTCTATTGGCTCCTTGGAATCCATGTGTTAGTTCCATGTTGATAGATGTCATATAAATTACTCCTACATACGCATGTGTGTCATTATTATACTTGAGTATGATACATGCATACATAAATACATGATCTATTCCTATTTCAAATGTTGGCCCTTCCCTCTACTCATGTCATATGGACATTAGGGACATCCACTTATTTGATCATTATACTCATAGGTTATATGGTTTGAGGATCACTACTCATTATCATGTTTGAGCTTATATGTACTTACACATGCCTTTATCCTTTATTATATATTTCATTGTGTACTTGATACGATATGCACTTGACATTTTTTATAACACATTTGATCCATGGGCTACTATGATATTTTTATATTGGTCCTTTATGAAATTCCTTGAGTGTCTTGTCTTGATTGTTTGATCATTTGAATATGTTCCTTTGTTTTCATCCCTCATGCCTATGTGTGATTTATTTGACATTTGAACATGTCATTATTTTTTGTATCCACATTTGAATATGTCATCCATGATTTTATGGACATTTTAATAAGTTGCATCCCTTTGATTATGTGGAATATGAACATGACTCTTGTTTTCACTCTCCTAGGACCATTGTATGTTGACTTACTTTTGAGTGCTCTTATGTGTGTGTTTGTTTGCTTGTTGAGCTTGTACTATTACTATCCAAAGATTGCCATTATCTTTATCATGCATCTTAGGTCTTCATGTGATCACATTGTTCTATGTGCTTCAACGCTATATTTACTTAGACATGTTCTTCTATATGCTATGTGGTTCCATTAAAAGATTATATAATTATCTTACCCTTTTGAGGTGAGGTAACTTTTGATTTATATTATTCCCTCATATAAATCAGGGGCATATTAGTGGGGGCATGTCATAGAGGAATGTTATCCACATTTAGTATAGTTTTTAAGGTTTAATGGGGGCATGCTTTGGAAGCATGTTTTACACACTTATTTAGTATTTGACATACCCAAATTTAGTGGGGGAATGATTTTGAAGCATGTTATCCACACTTATTCATATTTGGCATAGTTTTTAGATTCAATAGGGGCATGGTTTGGAATCATGTTCTCCAAAATTATTCACATTTGGCATAGTTTTAAAATTTAGTGGGGGCATGATTTGGAAGAATGTTCTCCACATTTATTTAGTATTTGACACACCCATATTAAGTGGGGGCATGCTTTGGAAACATGTCCTCCACATTGACACTTATTTTAGTTTTCAAATTTTTCTATATATAGTGGGGTCATGATTTAGAAGCATGTTATCCACTCTTAAAAAGTTTATAAATTGGCCAAAGCACATAATTATATAATTTAGATTCATATTTTTGGTAGAATTCTATACATTATACCATTGTTATACATAATTTTAGCATGAGACATATCTAAGGTGTATATGTTATGCAATGTGTACCTAATATTAAAAAAATCAAATCAGTTTCAAAATTTCAAAACACTCTTCTAAGGACTATCATCACCCACTAGGATGGATTTTTATGGATTATATTGAGCTAATATACTATAGTAGTTAGTTCACTTTTGGTATGGTTGAGGTGATTAAATCACTCAATCCTACCAAGTTTTCATGTTAAACATGATTGTATCATCCAACCTCACTAGTTCAATAGTATGAGTTGAATTTTATTCACTCTTACTCACCAAGTTATAGGTATGATTGGGTTGCATGGTTGAGCTAATCTCAACTATCAAGCAATAACTCACATTTTTTCTAAGGTTGGGGGAATGTGCCTTCCAATATCTCTTTCTCTCTATCTCCTTAGATATATGCACTTTCCATATTTATGTATTTGTCGTAATCTCAATTTAGAGCCTTACAATGATATATATTTTCAAATCACCTTGACAATAGGCAAGTCAATTACATCGATGCACATGTGTACTCTTAAAACTTGCTCTTTTATTTTAAATCTTTTCAATACTTTCAATTTTAGATTATATGCACTAATTATATACTGTAACATGCTCTTGGATATAGGATAGTCACCAAAAAATCACTCAAGTTGGACTCGCATAAATGAAAGGTGTGTTATACACACCCAAGTACACATTTCTTCTCTTTTAAACCAACATTTTCATTACTAAATTAAAGGTGGAAAAATGTAGGTCATATTTATGGATTATATAACACCTTAGTCTTGTACACTTGGTAAAATTAGACTTTAGTTATTCCTCTCAATTCTGAACCTCTCTTTTAATAAGTCTCACATCTATTCTATCTTACACCCCTTGTGTCTGACCAGTCTTATGTTGATGACCTAAACCTTATATATTACCTATAATACTTAAAATATACTTATCTTATGCCCCTATAAGTTCTTATCATGTACCTATTTTTTAACTACTATGACACAAGCGTCAGTCTCAAAATCCTACATTGATGCTAGTGTCCTACCCTGATGCAAGTGTCTAGTGCCCTAAAGTCATATAATTTGAAAATGAAACATATCCTAATCATCAGCCTAATTGCTTTAATGAAAGAAATTTCTTGATATGAGTGGTATATATTCATAATCACTCCTCATTCATTACTCACCTAATATACACCTAGAAAACACTTAAGGAAACTTATCAAAGCATTAAATTAAGAACTTGATAAAAAAAATTTCCATATTTTATCCTATTTTAATATCGGTCATAGGGATAACACATACACAAGTTTGAATTACTCAAGGAGTAGACAAAGAGTCTAATTTTACAAGTTGAAAGCCAGGTCACTATTGTACTTATTGTCCATATATTGCTTGATTCACACAAAAGTAAACATGTAGGGGAGAAATACGTTAGTCTGAGTCCCTCTTCAGAGTATTAGATATGTAGGTAACACTCATTGATAGATGGTTATTTGGGGTCAGCTAAACACCATGACCTCACTAACCCATTTTTCCCAAGGTCACTATGAAAATGAAGAACTAAGATTTTACAATTTCATGAGGAAAAAAAGTCCATGACCTAGATATAAATGCACCAGAGTAAATGTGATGAAAAATGCAAAAGCATCCAAGTGATCACATCCTTTTCTAATAGGTATTCTATACAAGACACATGCATTTGGTTTAGATAGTAGAATCGACATAAACATCTAAGGCTAAAGCTAGTGTCTACAAATCAAAAGGAACTTAATATATAATTTGGAGACAATCCCATAATCTTCTTCTAGTCTACTTCTGCTTGTTCTAGATCCATAACTTTGTCAACATCATAACCAACTAAGTACATTATTTATTTATCATTTTCATATCTAACATAGTTACTTATTATTTTTATCCTATCTTAGTTTAATGAATTCAACATATATTATATCTGAGTTTAGCATTTAATTGGCATGTTATAGAGATAATTTATCAGTCTTGTATTGTAAAATATATCTATACCCTTTAACCCTAGATTCCCTAATCTAAATTTTTAGGGTTAAACATTATATGAGTTTTATAATTAATTGGTTTGTGTTAGAGATAATATACCATCCTTATGCCCTATGCTATCTCTACCCCTTTAACCCTAGATTCATTAATCTAAATTTTAGGATTAAACATATGATTGATACATGTTACATTATTTTATGATCACTTTACATTATCATGTTACACTTAAATTCTAATGCTTACACATGTCTATACTCCTGCTTACATATTACATAATGTGTCAAATATGTTATGCTGTAAGACATTTTAATAACACATGTATATCGGAACTAATATGATATGCTTATATTGGTTTATTATATATTTCACTTATTCATCCTTTCATATGGCTTACTTTTGTGTAATTATTAATTGCTACCTTGTTTTGACTATGGAACATTTGAACATGTTCCTTGCTTGTTGGCCATAGTTCCATTGAGTGTTGTTTCTTTGGTGTGCAAACATTTAAACATGTCATCCCCTTGAGTGTGTATAATTTTAACATGCCCCTTGTTTTCAGTCTCCTTAGACCCATTTTTATGTGACATTGAGTGCTCTTGTGTGTGTCCTTCATTATTTTATGAGTTTGTGTTTGTTACTTATAGATGTTTCCATGATCTATATCATGCATATTAGGGATTTTTATGATTGGATACTACAAGATTCATTAAGACATATACTTATACATGATACCATTATATGCTTTTTTACTACATGATTGATATAGATATGACATGTTTATCTTGTCCTTTTGAGATAAAGTGACTACTAGATTACCTTTCCCTCACCTCAAAATAGGGACATATAAATGAGGGCATGCCATAAAGACAGGAATCCATACATACAAAGTTAATAGAATTAACATAATTTGAAATAGTTTACATGATTTAGATATATGCTTGGGACAAAATCTTATACATTTGGCATCAATTTTTATAGATTTGGGATAAAGTTTTTGAAATTTATAATAGATATTATACATAATTTACAAAGTAAAGGTTACATTTTGATAGATACTCTAGCTTGAGACACATTAAAAGTTAATATGCCATGAAAATACAACAAATAATAGATATATATTCATATTATACATTATTTACAACATATTTGATGAGGGGGCATGAATGAGGTTCATTCCTTACTCACCACACATTGATCCACCCAAATTTATAAGATGCACCAATTGAGCCTTTATCTATATATAGTAGTTAGCTCCATTTATTAGTGTGGTTGAGACTAAATTCCCTCAATAACCTTGATAATACTCCCCTTTTTAGGTTCAGATGGTTACACCACTTGACCTTGGCTATATTGGCTAGATTATCTATACACTTGAGTTGTGTGATTAAGATTTAGTGATCTTGATGACATTAGTACAACTTTCCCTTGCACAAAATTGGGGGAATGATCACCCTCCAATTCCATATTCACATATCCAAGGTTAAATTATGAACCTTTTTATTTAATGCTTCAAAAAGGAAGCATCATCCCCAAAGTAAAGTATCAAGGGGAAACATGGTTGCATCGACACACATGTGTACTCATTCCTTGATCTCTTTAATTTCAAGAATTTCAATTATTCAATTTTTATATTATATGAATTAATTACACTATAACATGCTCTTGGTTTTAGGTAACACACAAACATTAAATTCAAATGGGTATTAAAAAAACAAAGTGTGTTGTACACATTTCTTTCCTTTGACCTAGTAATTTCATCCTTATGCATTACTAGATTAAAGGAAGGTAGATGTAGATATTAAAATCTAATTTTTTAATAATACACAAGCCTTTTACACTTGAAAAATACAAATAATGACTCAATGCTTAAGTTCATGAACTTCCCATTGTTAAAAGGCTCATGTTTACCTTCATACTATGCCAAATTGTTTATCCTATAGTCTAAACCTAACATTATGATTACCAAAATAACATGTAACCTTTAGTATACATGAAAAATGATTTATATCCTACTCAAACACTTACATATCCTCAAAAAATTTCTATTATGTAGGTCAAAACCATTCATTCTAGGACACTAGCATCGATGCTAGTTTCCCAAATCTAATGCTAGTGTCCTTGCCTTCCAAATGATAAAAATATAAATATTTTAACACATATGGGTTGAATTACATGTCTTCCTTAACCCTAACATGATATTATTTGTAAAGGTGTGATATAAATACAAATCAAAGGTCATTCACTATCCATATAGAAAATCTAAGCAATACCTAAGCAAGCAACTCTCAAGCTCATACTAAACTACTTAAAATCACTTACACAACTAAGATATACTCTAAAACATTCAAAGAGGAGCCCCTGAGTAGTATTTATCAAGTTAAAATATAGATCAATGCACACACTCACATATAACATATTGCATAATTGTTCACACATAAGCCCACATAAAGGGGAGAACTACATTGGTCTAAGGCCCTCTTCATATTATATGGATATATAGGAAATGATCATTAAATAGGGGTATTTAAGGTTATATTGAGTTCACTTGAGCCCACAAACCCCCATTTTTCAAGGTGACATACCAAGTTGGAGGACCTAGTTTTTTTTATCAAAAGCCTAATTTTGGGAACCTATGTGCATGATCCAAATTGATAGCCTACAAGGTGATAGGGAAACCTAATAGGCACATGTATTTACTCTATAAAAGAGTTATTATGTTGAGTCAGATAAAAGCATTGGAACTAGGATAAACACATTGATGGTAGTGTCTAGATTCTGATGGTTATATTTGGGATAATAAAGAGAAGATTTTATAGAATATGATGAATCACAGTGGAGCATTAGTCTGCCTTCTTTTGCACCTGTACCTATCATATCTACTTATGAATCATTTAGTAATCTAAGTATTATTTCTCTTTCATATTAAAAATTTCAAAATATTGTTTGATATTGTAATTTTCTATATTTCACGTATTCTCAGATTCAACATATTTTTTAGAGTATTATAAATCTAAATTTATTTAATTGATTTAATATATCTCAAGTATAAGAGGATTATGTAATACATCTAGTGAATCAATATCATGAGATGATTTTGAATAATTTTTCTCTAAATTCATAACCTTAGCTTCCAAAGCTTGAATAACGTGGAGAAAAGTTTGAATAGTAGACCCATTGGGATTGATATTTAATATTTGGGAACTCACTAAAGGGGATGAAAAAATTTCTTCGCATAATTTAGGAATTTAAATTGGTAATTGAGTTGAAGTATTAATTATTCTTATGGATAATATATCAATGGTTATTTGATCTTCAGGGAATAATGGTTTAAAAATATATCATGTGTCCTCACTAGATGTAGGATTTAATGGTTTTCTCTAAGGGGGGATATTGAGATTAAATCGATAGTAGTATCATCTTAAAATTCATAATTATTGGACATGGATGCATTAGTGCTAGTAAGTTTATTAATTTCATCTCATATAACATTAAAAAATGCATCAATTAGGTCCTGATTTATATTTAAATGATTGATTAAAGCTTCCTTATATTCCATTGTAAAATGATATTTCTTAATATTTTTAATTGTTTATAAAATAAATTAAAACTACCAAGAATAACGGAAAATAATAATCATATCTGAATAATTGTAACAATCTAAAACCTTATAAGGATTAAAACCCTAAGGTAAGCTAGGATTTGCATAAGACTTAGAGATAGGGTTCGCTAAATGTTTAATCCTTTTTATAAATAAGGATTAAAGTAAAGAGTAACCTAATCAACTAAGGAGAATACTACTCTAAAAAGTAAGAAAATTAAATGAATTTAGATTCTACTGATATTTTGATAAGATATATTGAATCAAAAAATATCTTAAATATGGTAAGTACAACATTCAATATTATGATAATAACAATATAAAATAAATTGTACTTATCTTTTATTACTAATGTTTATATATATATATATATATATATATATATATATATATATATATATATATATATAATTAGTACAAGTATAGAAATGGGTTGTTTGAAAATCTGGATGGGATCATCAAATTTGAAATATTTGCTTTCTGGTAGTCTAGTCACTTGTGCTGATTATAGATACTAGCATTGAGTTAACATCTTGATTATACCACTAGTGTATGGTATAGAATATTGACTCTTTTTTGGAAATTCCACTTTCACCTATCAGGGTTGATCATCACCTTAAAGATTCTTTATTTGAATCCATGCACACATTTTTGATATCAATCTTTTATAAAAACCCCTAGATCCTCTAATTAGGATATGTCACCTTGAACAATGGGGGTGTTTAACCCTTTTTGCAAAGGAGGATTAATAAAGAAATAATATCTTAATTAAATTAAGGAGTAACATACTCTAAAAAATTAGGTCAATTAAAGAATTTAGATTTTATTAATATTTTGATAAGAAATACTAAATCTAGGCACATGCCAAATATAAGAAGTACAACATTCAACATTATTATAATGCTAATACTAAGGAAAACTTGTACTTATCTTATTCACTAATGTCTAATAAAATATTAGTAATGTAGGTTTAAAAACAAATTGTATGATGATTTTGATCCAGTCCTCAAATTCTAAAAATTAACTTTTTTTTAGCATGAACACTTATATCACCATGTGTACACTTACATTGATGATACTATTTTTGATTCAACACATCTATCCTATACATTATATTTACTTTTGACTAAAAATTTCACTTGGGACTCTCTAGGTTTTCTATCACCTTTCAAATTATGTGTTAAGATCATATGCACAAGCATTTGATATCAGAATATATCTCAAACCCTAGATCCTCATCTTAGGTCTTGTTACCTTGCCAAAATGGGTTAGTGAGATCATGAAGTCGATCTGACCTGAAGGACCCCTCTATCAATGAGTGTTGTCTAGATAGACCATAGTCTAAAGAGGGCCTCAAACATATGTAGTTCTCCTTTATGTGTTGGCAGGTATGTGAACAATGATATATAATGGTATATGCAAGTGCATGTAGTGACCAAACTTGTAACATGATTAATACTGATCATGGGTTATTTTTTGAATGCTTCAGACTTATAATATAACTGTTCCTATGATTGATATAGAAATAAGGAATAATAGGGTAGTATAACTTAGTTGTGTAATTGATTGAATGAGTTTGAATAGGTGCTTACTTGGTATTTGCTAGATGAATAATGAATTGTATTTAATGATACAACCATAAAATGTCTCATTATATTAGTAAATAATACCACTTTATCTTTCATAAATAATGTTTTAAAGTGGACTTATATGTAGTTTTAAGAACTTATACTTATTTATAATGAAATATGAGATATATATCTATTCTATTATTTATGAGTTATTGTAGTCTACATTGTTGATATTTTATAACAAGTTCTTAGATAATAGATGTCAAATATTGTCTATGCAGGCTAAAATGAGTCATCAATTCAAATAACAAAGTTTGTAATAATAAAATACCAAATTAAGGACAATCTTGAAGTAGCTCCAACAATCATCAGTAGCTTTAGAGAATTTTATCAATCATTTCTATATTTATTAAATAACTCTTGAGATATATGGACTAGTGATGCAAGAGCATCCAAAGCATATAAACAACTTTGAATCAACCAAAAATAGTTTGTGTGATTTTGTGTTGGTTTGTATATTATTTTGGCATGTGAAGATAAAAGACTAAAATAAAAATATTATGGTAAAAATAAAAATTGTTATCAAAAACATATTTCATATCAAATTTGATTGTAGAATTAAAATAATATTGAAAAAATATGTAAGTTAAAAAAAAAATCATCTTGATCCGAGTATGTATGTAAAAGTTATGAACATTTAAATTTGGCTTCAAAGATGCACAATTTGGCTTCAGAGATGCATAATTTACCTCTAGAGATGCCTAAAATTGGATCTAAAAATGAGCATAATTAATTTTAGGATCTAGAAAACCAAATAAATAATGAGAGAATGTTTTCGGATAAGTTTTATAGTCTTTTATATATATATATATATATATATATATATATATATATATATATATATATATTCTATAAATAGAAACTTCTAAAAATAGATATCAATAGAAATCAGATCTAGAAATCTATAGGCTTAAGAACATGAAATCAAAGAGCTCCATAGATGATTACTACCTATTTTTAGAAAGTATTTATATGAAATATATTTATAATATTTTTGAAAATAGGTATCTGTAAATAAGTCAAGATCAAAGAGCTCCATAGATGATTACTACCTATTTTTAGAAAGTATTTATATGAAATATATTTATAATATTTTTGAAAATAGGTATTTGTAAATAAGTCAAGATGTTTATAGTATTTAAACTACTATGAATATCTCAAACATCAAGTTGTTGAAATAAAACCATATTTGTTAAGATCATGACTGATTTTTCCAACATAATCAAAATTTGTTGGAAAAAAAAGGACACTAGATTCTCTCGAACAAACTAGAATATGGTGTATTTGTGAATCTATCACTTCCCACTATTTTCTCCTTGAATAATGGGAATTGTTATTGTTATCAAAATAATGTAAGAACCAAATTTTATATATTGGTATCATAGAATAACAATCAATTTTAAAATTGATTTTTTAGGTTGTTATCCTATAATAAGAATCAGTTGTAAACTATTTTGTTAGGTTGTTAAGATTATGAAATTAGTTCTAAAATTGATTTGTTTAATTATTTTTAAACAAGAAATTGTTGAAGGAATTATATTATAAATACAACCTTCTCATTCATAGTTGGGAGTAGATTAATAATTTCAAAGTTGGAATAAAGATTGAATAAATAATTTGAGCATTTCTAAAGTTTCTTGATTTTAATCATTTTTCTAAGGGAGAGTAAGGGCCCACTTAACACAAAGAAGAAGGTTTTTTATATTTATGTTTTATAGATTAATTTTATTTATGTTTTATTTTCATTTCTAAATATTTAATTCATTCTTAAAGTATTATTTAATCTAAAAACTAATTAGATCCATAGAAAAACAATTGTTTAATTTTATTTCATGAAGTGTGTATTTAAATTTCTACAATTTCAATTCGACAAGTGTGTTTACTTTTATGTAAGTGTGTTTATTTTTTTTCAAATGTGTTTAATTATACAATTTGAATTCATACAAGTATGATATTAATAATAAACTATTAAATGAATGTATTATGTGCCCTATTACATATAGTCTTTAGACACTATTATCCAAAATTGGTTACCATAGGTGAGTATCATTCAAAACTTGTTATCTAGACTTGTTTAACTTTTTTTTATAGCCTTTTAAGGTCCTTGTATTATTCATAACTACACGAGATTGATAGGGAATGGTATTATTCTTAGTGGTGGTCTGGGTCTTCTAAGGTGGCCTAGTCAAAATGTGGAGTTGTGACACTTAGTTGTTTAACCAATATTCATGGATTGATATTTTATAAGGTGTTTAACATATTTTAAGGTAAGTTTAATGTAATTAAGGTAATGAGATTTCATTATCCTATGCTTACTAATAGTCAATTTTGTATAAGTCTTTATTGTCAAAGGACATGAAGATCTAATGTCATGTCATGAGTGAAATAAAGGTATTTTAAGTCATTTAAAATTTGTGTGATTCCTTAAAATGTGTACTTGGCCATAAACCTTGCCCAAAGTGTCTTGAAACTCTTTTTATAATGTTGAGATACTTTTGTAACTACCCATTATTAATTTATAACATCCAAAGAAGATATAAAGAGGAAATTGTAGAGGAAAAGGGATGAGGAATGATTTGGTACATTGTCACACTTTTTTATATGTCAATATCAACTTTAGGATCACTTGGTTATTTATCTCTAATGTACATAAATTTATAGGAACATGATTACATATTATCACATCCACATACATTTGAGATATAATTTCTCAAATTCAACACAGAAACATAACATTCACATATATTTTTAATTCACCCTTCTCTCAAATCCACTTGATTTCCATAGGTTCAACCTTCCCAAATTTCTATCAATCACCTACATGATTTTCCCAGTCTATGTCTATCCTATTCAATATCCTATTTAGATTATATCTAGATCATCAAATAAACATTCATGCTTTCTAGACAAATCCATTAGAATCAGATTGTTTCATAATTTTAGACTCATCCAAACCTCACAGACTCATCCTACACTAAGTTGTCAAATTCAAATATCTCTTAAGGGTTAGCCTATACTTTTTGCATGTTGGTGGTGTGATAAAGTACCAAAGTGTCCCATATAAATACATAATTGGAATAATCATATTCCCCATCAATAAAACACCTATCAAACACATTTGAATCACCTACACATTTAAAGGGATTGCCCTATTATTTCAAATGCATCTATCAATCTCAAGGAGTAAATCTTATCTAAGTCTAAATCACCTCAAATCCAAGTCAAATATTTTATTTTCCAAGTTTCAAAAGATAGATCATAGGTTACATTCATTAAAGGAACACTATTACACACATACACATAACATGGAGAATTATATGCAATTTAAATTCCATATTCAGAGTATTAAATATGTAGGTAGCGCTCAACCATTCATTGGGGAGTGGTTAGAGTCATCTCAACCCATTTACATTTACATTCCCCATTTTAGGCCTAAACCTACTATTGAAAGTGGACCTAGGGTTTCAAAGAGAAAGATATAGGTTTTTATAATTGTGCACATAATTATTCCTCAAGATTGCACATAGAGACAATTTTGAAAGTAGACATAGGGGCCCATATGAAAAAAACAAGTAAAATTTACTTAGATGAATCCATTAGGTTTCAGATAACAATGTTAGTCTATACCATCCAAAATTTGACAAATCTATCTAGGGTATCTAGAGACTCAATTCTTGATCTAGGTGACTCTTGATCATGTTTTTTTTCCCTTTCTACAACATGCATTTAGTATCAAAATTTCAAAAAATAGAAACATGCTATGTATATTATTCCTTTAGATTTTTTTATATTTATAACAAGTATAATTATCAAATGATATTATACCTTTTACATTTATATTCATGTTTATTAATATACTCAATATAATATAAATTATTTCAAAAGTAATTTCTTATTTAATCATACTTATAAAAATATGTTAAAACATAATGGTGACCTTGTTTGTCTATTGAGCATGTCAAACCCTAGGTATTCACTTAGGGTTTCATCCTTTATTCTATAGTTTTAGATTTTTATATATAAATTCAATTTTCAATCCTGGTTTCTAATTTTCTCTTATTTAAAAATTAAACATGGCTACAATGGATGAATGTAGTTTTTGTTTATCAACTCAAGAGATAATTTTAATCATTACATGTTATTTTCCTTTAATATGAAAAATCTATAGCAATTATGTAATTATATGGATTAAATTTATGTACAATAATAAGCTTAAAATTGATTTTAAAAAATATCTAGCCTTTATTCATAATTCATAATGTTTAAATGTTTAATCTAAGATAATCTTGATCAATACTAGATGCCAAAGAGCATGTATGACTACTTTTTTTCCTCCCTCTAGTTTTTAGACTAATACAAACTCCCATCCCTCTCCCATTATTTTCCATAGGTTTATATTGTATTCCAACAATATTATAACAGGAAAGGCTAAGGTAACCTATCCTATAACACAACATAGCTGTCATAAAAATGTTCCTCCTCACCCCCATTAACTGCCCATAATGTAAATCAATCAAAATAAAAGGTATCATATCATTGAGCCATTTCAAAATACATTGGCCAATTTTCTTATGTTAGAATATTTTCATAAGATACCTATTTATAATAATATTATTTATGTATAATTGTGTGACACAAATTAAGTGATGCAGAACCACCTTGTATTTCTTATATAATTAACACATTATGATGGATGGAGGAAATTATCTATCTTTAGAAAGAGGACTTACCTCTTAAGCATATTATTGGTCAACATATCCCATTCTATATTCATGTACATGTTCTGAATAAGGAAGTCAAATGGGTCTTGGTGGATAAAAAATTAGGATTAAATATCTATACCATTTATTTTCTTACTATATATTTTTTTTCCATATCAAAGCTTATGAAATATAGTGATAATGTGGAAACCTAAAGATATAAAGAGAGGCAATAAATTGAACTATGCATAAATAATTGAGCAAGGAATTGCTACTTTGATTGGAATGTTCCTTAATAATATGGAAATGAAAACTATTTCCATATGTTTGAAATCATTTTGTCTAAACTATGGGCCAAAAACCTCAAGTGATAACCTTTTAAGGCATTCCCCACAGAATATGCAATTTTTATGACACACCATTAGGTTTATATAATGCTAAAAAAAATGAAGGTCAATCCATTCTAAACCTTTTTTAGTCCTACAAATGAAAAAAACAAGTGTATCTACATAAGTATTCTTTGTGCAAACAACCAAATAATTAAATTTATTTAATTATATAGAATAAACTTAATGCATATATACATAAATATAAGGATGAGTCATTACTCTTAATCATATATCTTAATAAGTGTAAGATAAATACATTTATGTTTAATTTATAATATATACATCAGTTATGAGGAAAATGAATGGTCCATTGAATTAATTAATATTCATCTTAAAATTATTCATCCACAAATGATATCAAGAGTTTACATAAAATGTATATGTATAAAATAATAAACATCACATAAATCTAAGCCACTTTCTGAGTAAGTGCAAAGTTATAACATCCATACAGCTAAGAGGGAGAGCATTATCTATGATTTTTTTTGTCTAACCATAAATTGATGGGTGCCTCAGTCACCTCCTGAACTAGGCATGGCCCTTCCATCTAGTGAGAGAGGTAAATAAAGAAATTTGGTTATAAACATTAACCATATGAGAATTATGTATAACATTCATACAACCACTATCACATTTGTTCAATGAGATATATAAAGGTAACTCTACCATCTACTAATTCAATCTAATAGATATAAAAACTAAGAGGTACAGTGGATAAATATATAAAACAAAAATATAATTAATTTGACTAAATAATTTTACATACCCACATAATGGTGGGGGGGGAGGGGTAATAAAATCACTAGTATGAAAATGTGAGACTATATTATAATCCACAAACACATGTTTCTGATAACATACTCATATCTAAAACATGACACTATTCCAACATTAACAAAATATAGACCTAGAGAGTAGGATATGAGAATGCCTAAGAAGATAATGGGGTCAATGATGTAGAATCATCTAAGGCGTATGTATAATATTACATCACAAAAAATAGGTAAGAGTTTTGGATATCTTTAAATAAAGAGTCTCTATAAATTTATGAGCTTATTAGAGTCCTTAGGTTGAATCATAGAGGTCAAAAAGTTCATTTTGGGTAATTTTGTAGCTCCGTAATGACCACATTACAAATGGCCCAAATTGGGGTCCAAGTCACCGATTAAATCCAACCAAACTTAGAAGTATAAGTGGAAGTCTAAGTGTTCAAAATAATAACATAGGCCACATGGTGAGACTTATTCTCATTTACATATAAATATAAAGATGTCAAAGTTCATTATGGAAGCAATGTGTTTATAAGTTGGAATTGATATTCCATGTTCATAGAGTTATCAAGAAAGATCCACATAATTATTGAAATTTGTGCATAGAATTAAGGTCCATGAGATCATCTAAGTTTTCACATGGAACACATACTTCACAAAGTTTATGCATGAATTCCATAGACTGTATAGAGACACATAACAAAGATCATAGAATGGGGTCATGGATTTTATCAGCCTCAGAAACAATCCTTAGATTAAACTTTCCACATAGTGAATGACCTCAATAAATCTTCATGAGATCATGAATTCCACATTATCCTACATATTCAAAAAATTTAATGGAGTATTTATTTATAGAGTCATGATTTTAATAAGACCCCACATATTTCACATAACTCAAGAGATCATGAGAGCCCATGAATGTGACAAGTGTCACAACATGGTATGTTCACAAGTTCCCATGAAAAATTAATATACTCATGATCTCTATTAAGTGAATTTTATAAATTCATAGATTAACTATGTGCATAGAAAAACTATTCATATAGATGGTTGAATGTCAAAAAAACTAAAATGTTCACAATTTTTAGAAGAAATTTCCAAATAAAGTGTTATTGGTCTAATTGGAAAGCCCTAATTGAGAGTTATCCATTTATAGTGGCCACACAACATGAAACCACTTATTTGAGAATGAATTTTTTAATTTAAGGACCCAAGAAAATGTTTACAATCAAGATCATAAAATGGTGACACAAAGGTCACATAGGCCATAATGGAAGTTGAAGAAACTCATGAGTGAAAATTAGATATATGAAGTATAAAAATAGGTCCCTAAATGATTAGAAAAAAAGGTGCATGATTTTGAGAAAATGAGGGCCAATAGTACGATAAATGAATGACCAATTGTAGAGTCTATAAGTAAGGAGATCATGATTGTAAAACCCATAGAGAGGCTTAGAGATAGAGAAGATAAAATAGAGAGTAAAGAGTCATAAAATGTAGATTCTATTAAGGCTTTTTTTCATTTAATAATAAAGAATGATTATTGTTTTCCATTGCATGAATATGAATACACACCTAAGGGATTCCATTAATTGGGACCCCTACCATGACTACATTAGTTGAGGTCCTCATTAATTACACTGACATGTTCATATCCTACAATCTAAAAAAAAATCAAATAATCCCATACTTTTCCCAAAAGAGCATGAAAGCATGAACTTAGTTCATGAATAGTAATATAAAACTCATAAAATAAATAACATAATAGAAAGCTAATATGGACCAATTTATCCCATATAAACCAATAATGAATTCTATCCAAAAAACAACATAATGAATTTTATTCACTAAGTGTAACTATTTATATAATTTTATCATGCAAATTATTGACTAACATAGCATGGAATGACAAATAAAATTTAGGTTAGAAGAACTTCCATTAATTTTCACATTGTAAAGTGTCAGGTATTATTTTTATATCCCCATGCATACCTAAAATTTTAGGTATGCTTATGTGTAAAACATTAATCATACTTATAAGTGTACACACATGCTATTTTTTACCATATATTTCTTAGTTATTGAAAATAATAAGAAGGTATACAATTTCACAAGTTGGTGTAGTCCAAGGAATGAATCAACTTGCACCCTTAATCACTATTAAATGGAATGTTTAGGGAAATCATTCAAAATTCATACTTATCTATCTTTAAAGGTTATACACCTATAAAGAGTCTTATAACATGTATTTTCCTAAATGTTCTCTCTCATCCTTAACAATTATATGTTTTTTAATGGTGTAGGTCAGAGGTATGAAATTAATATTTGAACAATTCAAGGAAAACACAATTATTCTCAGTAGTTGAGTCAAGTATTGGACAATGTAAAATATAAAATATTATATTATGCAAACAAAATTATATTCTTTCCACACAAAATAATTTTATGGTAGATGTATGAAACAAACATTACCAACTTATGAAGTTGTATAATAATTATTATATTTTTAGTAGTTTAAAAAATAATATGACAAGAAAACATGCAATGGAAAATGGCTAAATGTTCTTTTCATTTTATTCTACATCATCAATTCTTTAAGAGGTTGGAGATCTCATCCCAAGCCTATAAAATGATGTTAATATAGCTTAATGAATATCTGAGTCAAAAAATTCCAAACAAAAGAAAACCTTGACATTAGGAAAAGTATAGTTCATAAGAGAAATAAAATATTTGAAAGTTCATATTATCTTTACTAGAATAATAAAAACTATAATCCCTTAATTTTTTTCTTAATCATTTTGATCCAAGCCAAAACTAGGGGTCTTGAAAATTATTCAATGTAAAACACACAAGTTCAACACAACTAGTTTAGTCATATAGAATGTACTCATCAAAAATGCCCCCAC
Organism: Torreya grandis; assembly: GCA_037957365.1. Classification (NCBI taxonomy): domain Eukaryota; kingdom Viridiplantae; phylum Streptophyta; class Pinopsida; order Cupressales; family Taxaceae; genus Torreya; species Torreya grandis. The sequence goes on from JARHVA010002648.1 coordinate 1,020,692, forward strand.
ATGTTATTAGTATAAAGCGTAAGTTGAGATTATTTTACATTAAGATGAACATCTAAACATTACATTACCATTTACATTAAATATAGGGTTTTGTTTTTTAATTTTATGATACTATTTTCATTTTCAGGTTTTGAGGGTTTTGTACATTAAAGAGGCTTCAAACCTTTATCCATTTTTAAAATTGGCAGAATATCATACTCCATATCTAACATACATGAAATCTATGTGTCAATATAAGAAAAATAACTTCATACAATGTATTTATTTGAAATTATAAGACTAGTGTTTAATACACAAGATTTCACATAAATTTGAAAACAACTATTTATTTTCACACTTGGTATAACATCTTATAACCATGAAAACTACCCTTCCATTTATGTCATTTAAAAAAAACAAGTGCCTAAAATGTTCATTGAAGCTTGAGATATGGCTAAGATAAATATAAAAATAAATGTATTTACTTGACTAGGAAACACAACCCAAATGGTGATGGAGGTGTAGAAGTAACCATCCAATGTAGACTAAAAAAAAATATCCCTTTTTCTATTTTGAATCTTATTTATACTCTTATTTCTCACAATGTTAAAAAAAAAGTGCCCTATATTCTGTTGTGGCCAACACAACCCCAATATTTGAAAAGTGAGGAACCCCTCTTAAAATTATTAACTTAAGGCTTCCTAGAGTTTCAATCCCTTCCACGTCAACCTCAAAACTTCAAAATTCCTAAAATTTTGTTTCACCTTGGTTTTCCAAGTGTTTAATTATGTTCATAATGAAGAGCTAGTCTTTTATAAAGATCCATGTAGTCTTATAATGTTTAAACATAGTCGAGTCCTTACTATGTTCTATAAGAATAAAGATTTCTCATACTTAGAAATATTTTATTGTGTTAACTATATTTTTCATAGATTTTGACTCACATGGTTTTCCTAGAGTGTCAATCTCTTAGAGTCTTATAATTTTTTAAAGCCTTAACGACAGGCATGTAAGATTTTAATTTATTACATGGATTTATTTTTAACTTCACCACTTTTATGGAATCTCATAAGAGAGCCTAGACAATGAGAAAGTGCCATGTGGATCTTGTCAAAACTATCAGTCTCTTAGACCTATAAAAAATGTTAGAGCCTAGGTGATCTTGATCAAATAAGGAAACAATACTAGCTTTCCTATCAGTGTGTCAATATCTTAGACCTATTAGAGATTTTATATCTTTAATAAATGAGGAAGCATCATGTGAATCTTGTTAGATATATTAGTCTCCTAGACATGTTAAAAATGTTAGAGCCTAAGAGAGTTTGACTGAATGAGGAAATGCCATGTGGACCACCTAGCAATTGTCATTCTTCCAAACCTATCAAAGATGTTAGATCTTAGATAATCCCAAATTAATGAGGAATCACTATGTAGATATTATTATATCTACAAGTCTCCTAGACCTATAAACTATGTCATATCTTGGGAGAGCCTAACCTATCAGATCATGCCATGTGGCATTTCCATATAAATTGGTAGAAAAGACCTAAGATGTATGAGAAGGTTACGAAGTAAAGTTATATTCATAAAATAATAATGGGGAACCATGCATCACCTAGATACTCCAAGTGGCCCATTCTATCTCTCAAATAGGTAAAGTAGAACACCTAATTGTGATTAAGTGGCACTGGGCATAAACAAGACCAACCAATGATAAACACTTGGCATGAGATAAATCCACATAGGATGCCATAGGGGAAAGATATCCATGTGCCTTACATACTCATCACATTATTTAAATGGGAAAATGGGCCATAATTAGATAATTTAAAAAAAATTTCATCATGATCACCAAATCTAGAAGGTAGCATAAGTCTGAAATCCTTGAGTTGATTCCAAATCAATAAATGAATGGGTGGATCATGCTACCAACTAAATTTTAAATTCATGATAGGTGAGTTAGTAAATGACATAAATGTAGGAGATATGTGTATATCTATATAAGTGCCCAAAGGTGAGCTAATTTACCATTATTCATTGTTATTACCCAAAATTTTCTTCTTCACTTTCAACTCATTGCTGTGCCCTCTATGCCCTCCTTTCTAGAGTTAGTTATTATCAATATTTTACCATTTATACCATGTTTAATTCATCCTATAGACCCAAGGCTGATCATAAATATAGATACACCACCTTACATGAAAACTTAACTCACTTTAAGGACTACAATGAAATATTCAAAGTGATTAAAGTTGTGCCCAAGTCTTCCTCCAGTGATGACAAGGATGAGGTTGAATTCTTAGATGCCCTCATGGCATATGAAATATGTGGGTTGCATAAATATATGAAAAAACCAAAGGTTTTCCTTGTGTTGATCTCTTAAATAATAGCTCATGATGTGGTATACTCTGTAGGCTCTAGGAACAAGATTATAGACATATCAGGAACTACATTTGAAAAATACTATAACCTCTCAGAGTATACAATCACTTATGACAAGACCATAATGGATGTATGGGTTATCACCTATAATATTTATAATGTTTTGAAGCATTGGGTAGAAAATACCCATGCCAAGTGTGTCAATAAAGAAGACATTGACTCCTACATTGTCTACACCTTCAAGGCAGGGGTTCGTATTGGGATGATCTTACCTGATCAATTATTTAGGAAAAGTGAATATTTTCATGTTGATATCCTATGGGTCCCCATGATCACCATAATCCTTAAAGGAAAGTATATACTATAACTCATGAGTGTCATCAAATTTTAATTGGTGTACCATGTCATGGAGGCCTATAATGGAGGTAACTTTTACATGATGAGTTACCTAGTTGATGTCATCTATGTAACTATTATGTTTAAGCCTTATGATTTCCCATATTATACTCTGAGGGGAATGATGGTACATGTAGTGTTATACAATCTATATGGACACCATTAGCTATATCACACTTGGGAAATCTATAAGTCATTCTACTTGGTGGTCTACATGGCCATCAATGAGTTGGCCATGCCTCAACCCTCTAATGAAATGAGGCAATATCTTACCTACATAAATTATTAATGGTACTATAGGGATGACACCATAATCTAAGTGGAAGGTAGTACTAATCCCCTTGTATACTTTCCCCATAGGCTTTAGAATGGTTATCTGATTAGGATATCTCTTATAAGTTGATAGAAGGTGTCTTTGACCATTGCCTCAATCACTAGTAGAAGGCTTTCCCAACCTTCCCTATTGCCATCCACCACCACATATATAAATTATTGTCTCCATTAAAAAATATTGTGGTGATCATGGATTTTATTCCTTAGGTAGAGTGGAACATAGAAAGTGGGACCCCCAAGGCATAGTCAAGGCCCATGTGGTGAAATATTAAACTCATCTCAACATTGATTACAACCATAAGCCTCATGTAGACAATTATATCCACATCAACCCTATAAATGACATAGAGGTGCTCAACAAGATCTAGGCAAATAAAGGGAAGGGAAATAAGGTTTAACCCAGACCATCTACCTAGAGTGGCCCTACTTCACCTACACCAACTTAGCACTAAGGAGACATTCAAGTGACTGCCCTATAGATTTCAAGGAAAATCATCTAGGGAGTCATAGCTCCCTTTCCTTTACAAGTATCACCTCCCCTAGTCTTAGCTCTAGCTCCAACACCTCTTGTGGTTCAAATTTCTCAACCAGTGGTTGTATAGGCACTACATTTTGACATCAACAATAGTTTAGAGTTAAGCCCTAAACATGACCAATAATAAACATTTATAGAGATCCCTTCCCTTGCTTCCACAATCACTCAAAAACCTAGTGGAGCACCCCTTTGTTTCTCATTTCTTACTAGGCTTACTTAAGTGGTGCGTCCCCTATTTCCCATTCTAACCCCCCATAATTACCTTAAGTACCTATGGCTCTATCTAAGTATAACATCCTCTCATCCCAAATTTCACTCACTCTACCCATTTTATCAATAAGGATTCCTATGATAAGGAAATAACATTCAAGAGCTATAGTTATTTGGCCCTCAATGCCTCTATTATCTAGTTCCTAGTAGGTGGATACTATTAGAACTACACCAGCTCAAGTCCCAATGATACAAATAATGAGTTTACTTATTTGTATAATTCTATCAACTCTACCCACATCAATGACACCTTTAGTCACTTTCTAAGCTCCCTAGTTAGCCCTAACCACCACTACCACCACTTATTCTTATACTACTATAACACAAGTTGATATATACAAGAGGCCTAAGAATAATTAAAAGGTAAATCCTAATCCTCAACCCCCTGTTGCTTCTCATGTGCCTACTAGGCCTCCATTTTCCATTATCTTAGGTACCCAAGGATGTGAATTTAACCAACTAATTTCCTCATTCCTTTTAAACACTCCTCTCCTTAGCACACGAGCCATAGGTCAATTTGACTGAAAGCTAATTGGCATGCCTAGATATTCCCATGGGATTCCCCATTTGTCCTTCCCCCTTTCACCAACATGCCTCCACCTCCTCTATTTCTATCTTCCTTCTTTACATTTGATTCATCCACTCCTCTTTCTCCCATGCCTCCTCCTTCTACCTCTATCTGTACCACCCCAATTTTACCCCTTTCTACCTTAGAAGTTTCCATAAGATCACATGATCTCGAGATGATTCTACACAGTAATATAAAAGTTTAGTGAGAGATTGATAGGAAATAGAGGAACATGAGGAGGATCCTTACGTAGAAATTCACTTAAGGAGGAGACCGAGTGGTCTAAAAGACCAAGTATAACCTTTTTTCCCTCACCAAAGTGAGAATATATGGTAGGGGGAGAGGGTAGTTAAGGATATAGTGTCTATGATTTGATCCATTAACAACATATCTAAAAATATTATGGAAGACATGAAGGAGAAGGTTAGGGTGCTTGAGGTGCAGGTAAAGAATACCTTCCCTATAAAATTGATTAGATGGGCCAAAAAAACCCTCAGATATATCTTCATATATTTAAGGGAAGTAGTTAGGACCTTGAATACAAGGAGGGATCACATATAATGAGCACAAACATACTTGGAGAGGATCACTCACATAGGTAGAAAGTGTAAAAAGCTCACTATGGTTATTATAAGGGCATGTTCCTAAATCTGAAACTCATGCCTCTTTCTAAACTCAACCTATATTAGAAGCATGAGAGTTTTAATTGAGGAATACTTGGTACTGACATAGATGGTTTTATAACCTCTTAAAGAAGGTAGGGAAAATATGTTTACTTACTTCAAGGAAGTCAACATCAAATACTATTCCATCCATATGACACATTGCTTAATAGAAGAGAATTCAAGGTCCAACTTAGTCACTTTGACCAGGTCATGAGGAGGAGGGTGGCAAATGCCAATAAGACTAGGGCTAAGGTGAATCTAGAAATCTCAACTTAATCCAAGGTTAGTATTGACTAGGTGTTGAAGGTGAATGTTTCCTTTGATGCCCCACTCTAGGTACACGAAATACTATTAGCCCAATCATAGGTGATATTACAAGATCCTCCCGTGAACTTGGCTAGGATAGATAAGGAGTTTGATATGGTAGTAGATTCCCTAGCCACCATGGAGGTGTAGCCTAATTAAATAGGAGATGTTTATCCTCTAGTTCATTAATGCATCAACTAAGTGGTCTCTTAGGCATATTTTTGGAGAAGTGGATAATATCTATTTGTTTTGAATGTTTTAAGTTGTAACAAATTTGAGAGGCCATCATGGCCAAGGATGGGAATCTAATGCTACTTGGGGGTGAGTCCCATCCTTTATATAAATTGTAAACTAATTTCACTTGTAATGATTGATATTTCTATGTAAAGAAAATTTGTTAAAATTGAATTCAAAATTTCATGCTTTCTATTAGACTAAGTTTTGTTTATCTATGAGTGTGTTCTATCATTTTATACTTTTAAAGGAAAGTTGATGCTAAAGAATTGATTTTGTGCTTGGTTACTAAGAATTAATTCAATATTAAAAATATGAATTTGTATTCTAACTCACATATGAATTTTTCTCATTTTCTTTTCAACATTGGTAATCTATGTACTTAAAGTTATAGATTATATTCAAAGACCCCATGTGTAACCTACCATAGGTCCTTCTATCTATTTATTTTTAGTGAATATAATATACATATATGTCCTTAGGCTCTTGTAAAACTCTATGGAAAAGTTAGACAATTATGCATTGCCTTTTGTTGTCCTTAGGCTCTTTCCCCATTGATGATGAGTTTGATCCCTTGGTAAAACTCTACACAAAATGGTCTAACTTTGGCTAGGCACACAACTCATTTATTGAAGAATTAGTACCCTTTTATACTTGAAACATCCTTTTATGTCTTACCTTACTCCCCACTTTGTGTTTATATTATGAATCTGAAGAGGTTCATTCCCTTCATTTAGAAATTGGCAAAGTAAAATCTAGTAGTGCTCATGATTGAAATTGATTAAACAAAGGTGAGGGTTGGAATTACTCTATAAAATTGGTATTAGAACTTTAGTGGTAACACTATGTCTCTTAGAAACTCATTTTAAGTAGGCCATATCATAAATCCTAATACCTACAACTATTCTATAGATTTAACTACATTCATTACTAAAATGGAAGATGAAAGTCCCTCATTATCCCAAAGTTTATCCTGAAAACTTAATCTCATAAGTGTCTTAGGGTAGAATTTTGGACTAGACAAAAACTAGTGCTAGAAGGAGGGCCCAAAAAAACCCTAACCCACTAATCTACCCTTCAATAATCTGAAACCTATTGCATGAATCCACAAATCTAGATCTCACCATGATATATTAATTATTTCACACTTATAATTCCATAGGAGAGTTTGGTTTGGTGGAAATAGACCCAAACCTATATTTATTCCCACTAGTTCATCTTATTAGTCTACCCAAAACATACCACCTCTAATGGTTGTTTCCATGGTTTGGTTACCTGGGTCAGCTATCAATGTTCCCAAAGTAGTCCATGACCTTCTAAAGAACCTAGAAAGATACCTTCCACATTTCACACATAGTGTGGGGCAAGCTATTGAATATGATGTAACTTATTATAATACTAACCTAAGGCTCCTAAAAATAAAACATGAGGATGTAGCTTGTAGTCTATTCCTTATCACTTTTATGGATGCAACCTATGACTAGTTCCTTAATCTCCATAAAAACTCCATCATAGGGTGGGATCAATTTAGTAGTACATTTGTAGCTGAATCTGGGCTAGTTATTGAACCTAGTGTCCTCTACCAATAATTTACATGTATTAAGAGGGAACAAAATGAGCCCATCAAAAATTTCAACACTATGTTACAAAAGATGTATATTTGGGTCTCTATGATTTATCCACCAAATGCGTAACTAGTGCTCAAAATGTATAAGAACTCCCTAGACCCCTAGATGATCATGCTTCTTAGATGGGATCCATTGATAATAGATATACCATTGGCTTATGCTGAAGAAATAAAAGTGGACATATAACTCAACCCCCAACATCTAATTATGGATCCCATCCTGAATGTTTTACTGAACATGCTAGTCTTGAACCTCATTCTTGATGCAAATAAAAACCCACCTCTATCTCAATGTTAACCATAACTAATCATCATCCACTAATCCATGCCACATCAAACCAACACCTAGGTTTTATTAACCCAACAACTAGTGAGTTAGTTTCTCATTTACAACACTAAGTAATGTTTTTATCTATGAACAATGTTCAAAGCATACCCCAAGAGTTGACCAAGAATGAGTTGGATGTTATATAATGTATGGTGCAGAGGTTGAGTAATAAATTCTTGGGTCTTCGTAAATAAATGGGAAACACTATTGGTGATAGATCTAATAAGAACTTCACCTATAAAAGGTAAAAAATATCTTATAATTTCCCTAATAATCAATAAGAGCCATAACATAACAAATTACCTGAGATTAATAATTGTGATATATCCCTCCAAAACAAGTGCCAGGTGCACAACAAAACCTATCATGATGATTTTAACTACATATAATTATATAGTGCCTTGAATATCTTCTATAGAGAAATGGAGGAATATGAGGTGGTCCCAAACTACCTAAATTCTTGAAATGCTACTAGACCCATAAGCACTGTGATGGTATTAGAGACTATGGAGTTCCCTAGCTAAGAATAAAATGGGATAGAGGAGATAATAGTGAGGTCCATGTATTTCAATAGTTCCAAAGGATAAATTATTCCCTTAGGAATAGAACACCATAATAACCCCTTACCACTTATACTTCTCTAAATAATGGTGCCATCCCTTCTGATCATAGAGCCTAGAATGACCCACCACCTTTGAGACCCAATGAGTCAAAATATCCTACAGAGACCCAACTAGTTTAAAACAAGGTAGGGTATAACATAGGAAAAGACACAAAGAAAATAAAATCCAATATCACACTTCATGAGCTTGACCAAATCAAAGGACAATGAGACCTTATACTAAACTCACTTATAGATAATCCAACCCAATCAAAATAAAAGGCTTCCCAAACCAACATGCTCATCCATAAGAACCAAAGGTAAAGTTACCCCTTCCTTATGACTATCAGACTGTTTGGAAAGAACCTACATAATTGCTTAGTCAACTCAAGAGATTTAAATAATGTGATGCTCATGGGAATTCATGAGAAGTTAGGGTTAGTCCTTATAAAATTAGATAAAGTGGTGGTCTAACTAGATAAATTAGAGGTTAAGGTAGTTTGGTGAGCTTCTAAATGTCCACATGTAGCTAGAGTTTGAGCCCAAAATCAAACATTTCATAAACATCTAGGTAATATAAATCCCCAAAGCCTACATAATGCTTCTTAGTAGGGATTAGTCTAAAGCTTTGAATAGATACATGGTTACTAACTTTTCTCATATGTGGCTACCCTAGAGAGGTATAGCCAATCAAATCAGAGTAGACAAAGAACCTATGATGAAACACATGATCATGGAATACAATGTTGTGAATGAGAATGTGAACTTAGTATCTCAAACCTAGGAGTCTACATTTCATCTATGGAAATAACAAAGCATGAAGCTATAAATGACCTTGAGATGATAGGTTTATGGTCCCTATTATTTGTCAATGCCTAATATAAACAAGGTTCTAGGGAAAGAACTTTTCTAGTTGACCCATAAGGAAAATGATACCTAACCACTTATATACTTTAGTTCCCATATAATAAAAACCTAATAGAGCATGAATAATTTATCCTTGGGTTGTAATTAACCTTCAAACATAGATTTAAAGAGATCAAAGTGTTGTAATGAACTAGTCATAAATCAAGTCAGGAGCAAGTTCTAGTGCAAGCTTTCCTATCTCAGGAAGTAAAAACATAAGGTATGGGATCTGATCAAGATGTTAAATACCTTTAACATTATTCCCATTCTTTGAGAGGAAAACTAAGTGGTTGATTCAATGGAAATTTTTGCTATGAATCTCGCAACTTTAGATGACATGAGATTGTAGATGTTTTTTCTCGAGTTGATCCCTTGCCCCTCCATCTTGGATAATGTCAAAAACTTCCAAGTATTTGAAGATGACCATTATATTATGGAATTACTCAATAATAATAGGTTATTTGAATCCCACATCATTGATGAGAAGGAGAGAGATGACCCAGAGGATATAAATCATGATCAAGATGACATCATGAACCTTAGAGAAAATTGAGTCCCAAAAGGGATGCTCTCTTTAGAGTGAGTTTTCAACATTGATAAGTATCAACACCCATTAAATAATATAAGGTACCAAGACATGATGTTTAAGACTACCAACCACCTTGATTATACATAAAAAGATATTGATCAACTCAGAGGGATACTACTGAGATATAGGGATATGATTGCCTAGCCCTATGGAGATCTTAAGATTTTTGACCAGAGTGTAATAACCCATACTATCCCTCTCAAACAAAACTAAAATCCTTTTAGACAAAGGTAAAGACTAGTGAACCTGATTATATAACTACTTATACATAAAGAGGTTCATAATATCTTGTGAGTGGGAGTCATTTTGCTAGTCCACCACTCCACTTGGGTAACCAATTTGATACATATTAGTAGGAAAAATAGAGAGATTCAACTTTGTGTGGACTTACAAAATTTGAAACAAATATCTTATTAAGATAATTACCCATTACCCTACTTGGATGAAGTGATTCAAATGGTGAATGGATCCTAGATGATGTCCTTTTTGTTGACCAAATCTGATTTTTAATCAAATTGGGGCACCTATAGGTAAAAAATTTATTTTATAAGTGTATATGGGGTGTAATATGAGTTTCATGAGGTTTATTACAGTTCAAATTAATGTTAATTAATGTTATATTGGCCTTGGTTAATTAGTAATTTAGTCCTTTTATCAATTTGGTCATTTTAAGGGTCAAATTTGGGCATCTAATGAGTTGTACAAGTTTTTTGGAAAATGTGAAGGTGTAAAAATGTGATATGATTCCCCATGTGTCCCTATAAGTCTTAAGTAACATTGGTAACTGAAAGTTACAGGTTCATCAGAAGAAAAGTCAAATTTTTTAAAGAAAAGGAAGAAAATGGCACTTGTATAACCTCCTTGGGAAGTGTGCCACTTGGAAAAGATTTAAATATGACTCTTTACCTGCACCACACTCATATATATTCTTTAATTTAAATAGAGGTGTCATTTATTTCTCAAAACCATTCATCTCTCTTCTCACCTTCTTGGCAAGTAAAAGTGGCTTATAGGTTTGTACTTGGTATAGATAGCTCATGAGGTTTCAAGACAAATTATCTTTGGATATGATATTATAATTTTATACCTTAATTTTCAAATAATTATTTTTAACATTTATCAAATATGCTTTATGAACCATTACTAAGAAGTTGATTGTGCAAATCTGCCTGCTCATCCATGCACCCTACAAATTTTACCTTAGTTTGGAGAATTACATATAATCAAATTGGTAATATTGATTAAAAATTACGTTTAACATGTTTTATAATTAATACCATGCTTTTTTTTCATTTTCTAAGATGTTTTTATGAGTAAATTATCCCAAATTTTTAGACTGGTCTCATTTGAAGACAACAGACAGATTTTTATCATTTGCGGAGTCCTCATGCTTGATCATGGTTTTAGAGAGATATAATATATATTTTTTAATGTTTTAAATGTGCTATTTTTCCCTTTAATTTTTTAATCTTCATGCTTCAAGGTAGTTTTCATAAATTTACAGTCATATACAATATTGACATTTTGGTAGCCATTGATGAGCATGTACAGGGATCATAATGGAAGTTTTCATCATGAAAGGAGGATGTTGGAACTTGTTTCAAGGTGTTAATAATATAAATAATTAATTTTAATAGTTTTAAAATAAGTTTGAGCTACTTATGAGGTCCTTTATCCACCTTGTTGCTATACTCCATGCTTACTACCTATATACAGTCAATAATCACCTATAGGGGCCATTGCTAATGTCATTATGAGTATGAAAATATTAGTGAAAATGTTAAAATATTTGGAAACATGGAGAATAAATTTGGAGTGTTTAAGTGACTCATAACTCATAAGAGGCTGAAGATAATGCTCACTCCTCTACTCTTCTCCACTGCCTACTGCAACTCAATGTGCATCTATAGGTAATCAAAATAGAGATATAAGGAGGCTTTATGTGATTTTGAATAAGAATTAAAAACCACTTTTTATAAGACTTATCATGTTTAAAACCTTAGTTCATGCCTAATAAGAACATCAATGTTAGGTTGTGGAGCTAAAAGCTTAAACTATGCAGACAAAGAGGAGGTTGCTGAAGTTCCATAAGTACCGGCGTCAGCAGTTTAACCGACGTCGGTCATGATGAATGCAGAAGGCAATCAGTGTTGGCAGGGAGTCAGCTGATGTCAATTAGCACCAGTTAGATAGGGATCGATGTCAGTCACCTGTGTGTTCCAGAACTATTTGTTGCATGAATAGTTAGTTTGTTGAACTGATTGTTTGCATGTAAAGGCTATTTCAAGTCTTGAGCTGTGTGTCTATTATTAGTAAACTAAGAGTCTAAGTTATTGTTTAAGTCTGGGATCTATTTATAGACCCATTGGCATGTATTGTAATTATGAGCTGAAAAGGAAGGCAAGGAAGATCCTTCCATTGTAAGATCATTGAGTTGCAGGTTGCTGCAAGCTCATAGGAGATCTACATGTGTAAGTATGGTCTATTGAATTGCAGGTTGCAGGTTCATGGGAGATCTACTTGAAGTACTTTAGAGTGCTTGGTGTATTAGTAGGGTTATTACTAACTAGTTGGAGAGGTGAACACCAATTCTGTGTGTGAGTTGTGTGTTGGGACCGTTTTTGGTAGGAGAGTGAACTTTTTGAAGAAGAATTAATGTACACTTGAGGTGTGGGAAGCCTCTGGAATGTGGGAGAAGAAGTGGCATCTTCTTTATTGTATTCTTTTTTGTACGAGTATTAATACAAGATAGTGTATTGTCTCTCATATTCTATGCTATTTGTGAATTCTAGTTACTTGTACTTTTGGATAATTCTGCATGTTTAATTGCTTGTATTTGGTAATCATATTGTGTTCTTTTTGAGGAGCAAGATCCTTACAAGTGGGATCAGAATAGGTGTGTTGTTCTTGGATTCCCTGACAACTGGTATCAGAGCTTTTAAGTTGGATACTAACAAGTTGTATTAGATCTGGTTAGTGTGTGTTGCTTACAAGTTACTCACAAGGGTTTCTGTTTGAGTGGGAGTAGAGCAATGGCAGAAGAAAGTAGACTACGAATGGAGAAGTTTAATGGCAAGAACTATCAATTATGGAGGATGCAGATTGAAGATTATCTATATCAGAAAGATTTGTACTTACCATTGGGTGGGGTTGATTGCAAGCCCTAGGATATGAAGGATGAAGAATGGGAGGTTCTTGATCGGAAGGCTCTGGGATCTATAAGGTTGAGTCTTGCATCATTTGTGATTTCTAACTTATCACATGCTAAGACAATGGTAGAGTTGATGGAATCTTTGGCAAATTTATATGAAAAACCCTCAACTTTGAATAAGGTATTTCTTATGAAGCGATTATTTAATTTGCAAATGTTGGAAGGTGGATCTATACATAGTCATCTTAGTGATTTCCATGGTTTGGTAAACCAGTTAAATTTAGTCAATATTGTTTTTGATGATGAAATTAAGGCTCTCTCAATCTTATGTTCATTACCTAAAAGTTGGGAGAATTTGGTAATGGCAGTTAGTAATACTGCGTCTGCTTCAAAAATCTTAAAAGTGGATGATGTTGTGAGTGTGATCTTGAATGAAGAGATATGCAGGAAAAGCACATGTGAATCATTAGGGAATGCTTTGCATGTTGAAGGCAGAGGAAGGCAAAGAGAGAAGATAGAGCATGGGAGATCAAGGTCAAAGATAGGTAGGAGATCCAAGTCCAGGTATGGCAGAATAACCTGGTGGAAATGTGGAAAACAAGGGCACTTAAAGAGAGATTGTAGGTCAGGTGAAGATCAGCATGAAGGACATGAAGAAAAAGCAGATGTTGTAGATTTTGTTGTACAGGATGCTCTGGTATGTTCTTTGGATAAAGTAGAATCTTGGGTTTTAGATTTTGGTGCCTTTTTTCATGCATCCCCAAATAGGGAATTTTTTCATGAGTATGTCCAGGGAGACTTTGGAGAAATTTGTTTAGGGGATGGTAAGCCTTGTCAGATGGTTGGCAAAGGGAAAGTGAAGCTGAAATTGTAGACAGGTAACACATGGGTGTTGAAGGAGGTCATGCATGTCCTAGTTTTAGAGTGGAATTTGATTTTTGTAAGAAGTTTGGGTGATGAGGGTTGCATAGTAACTCTCACAGTGGACTCTTGGAAGGTTACCAAGGATGCACTTATTGTAGCATGAGGTAAGAAAGTAGGTACACTTTATCTATCTACTTGTATTACTGATTCTCTTTCTCGATTATCTACTTCAGCTATAGATTCAAAGATGTGGCTTAATAGGCTTGGTCACATGAATAAGAAGGAGATGCATGTTCTTGAGTCAAAGGGTATGCTTTTGGATTTGAAAAGCATGAATTGAGATTTCTGTATGCAGAAGAAGAAGGTAACGTTTCTTGAGGAATTCGATGTTTGTGACAAGAGTAGAAAAGCCTTGGTTTTCAAGGAGAAGGTGATGGATAGAGTTTAGCACAAGGGGTAGAAGAATTTTGAGTAGAGCAAGGGTGATTTGGATAGGGTTTTGATCCAAAAGGAGCTCACGGGTAGAAGCCAATTCTCACAAGAAGAACACAGAGACCGACATCGGTTAGAAAACCGATGTCGGCATCCAAATAGGGATCGATGTTAGCTATGTGCAGCTCAATGTTAGTGACTTAGGGATAGATAAACGTCAACATTGGCCAAGGGGAACTGGCATTAGTGATGAGGTAGTTACATGGAACCAATGTCGATCGGGTGCAGACTGAGATGTGACTGGCATCAGTCACTGAGATGGATTTTGGGTGGATATCAGGTTGTTAAGGAGTCTCAAGTGCCCATATGGAGGACTTAAAGGGTAAGTAAGCCTCAAATTTGTCATTTCCCTTCTTTACACTACTTGTTGCTCACTGATGGTATAGAACCAGGAAGTTATTAAAGAAGCAGAGCAGGTAGATCCAAGAAATAGTGGGAGCTTGGCATAGATGAAGGATGTGATTCCTTAGAGGAGAAACAAACAGGAGTTTTGGGTGGAGTTTCCAGCTGGAAGTAAGCACTAAGAGATGAATGGATGTTTAGGATAAGGAAGAGCAGAAATGGATACGTGATACAGAAGGCTGAGGTATATGGCCTTGAATAAGCTACAAGACAATGGAGGTTTGATCATTGTGTTTCTCTTTACTAGGTTGGATAATATTAGCTACATTATCCTATTACTGTATGATGTGCTTGTTGCAGGGTTACATATATAGGGAGTTGCTAAACTAAAGGTAAAGCTAGTTTAGAAGTATGTCATGAGGAATCTGGAAGCAACAAGATTATTTGGCATGAGTGTGTTCTAAGGACATGGAAGGTCATAGGTTGAATTTGTTTCAGGATGATTGTGTGAGACTGGTTAGCACGCCGATGGTTGGACAGTTCACAGAATAGTGTCTTGATTCACATAATGAGGTTAAGTGCATGGTATGTACTAGACCTTAGTTTTCCCAAGCAGTGGAAGTTGTCACAAGTTTGGAGCCAATCTGGGAAAGAAGCATTGGAGGGCAGTTCAGTGGATTCTTAGAGGGACCAGCAGCAGGTGCACATACTATGCAGGGTCAAGTTATTTTCTACATGGGTTTGTAGATGTGGATGTGGCAAGTGATTTGGATGATAGGTGTTGCACCACAAGGTGTGTGGTGGTTGGTCTTCAAGAGTGATCTTGAAGAGGGATACAAATCCAAGGGAATAAACTAGATGATGTATAGGTACAGGTACAGTTATAGCTGTTTATCTCCAAGTGGGAGATTGTTAGGTTGTGGAACTAAAAGCTTCAACTATGTAGATGAAGAGGAGGTTGCTAAAGTTCCATAAGTACCTATGTCAGTAGTTTAACTGATGTCAGTCATGATGAATGTAGAAGGCAACCGGTGTCGGCAGGGAGTCGGCCAATGTCGATCAACACCAGTTAGACAGGGACCAATGTCAGTCGCCTATGTGTTCCAGAACTATTCGTTGCATGAACAGTTAGTTTGTTAAACTTATTGTTTGCATGTAAAGGCTATTTCAAGTCTTGAGTTGCGTGTCTATTATTAGTAAACTAAGAGTCTAAGTTATTGTTTAAATCTGGGATCTATTTATAGACCCATTGGCATGTATTGTAATTATGAGCTGAAAAGGAAGGCAAGGAAGATCCTTCCATTGTAAGATCATTAAGTTGCAGGTTGTTACAAGCTCATAGGAGATCTACATGTGTAAGTATGGTCTATTGAATTGCAGGTTGCAGGTTCATGGGAGATCTACTTGAAGTACTTTAGAGTGCTTGG
Source organism: Torreya grandis (assembly GCA_037957365.1). Lineage (NCBI taxonomy): Eukaryota > Viridiplantae > Streptophyta > Pinopsida > Cupressales > Taxaceae > Torreya > Torreya grandis. Next base: position 1,036,687 of record JARHVA010002648.1, read on the forward strand.
TGTACTGGCAGGGTTATTACTGACTGGTTGGAGAGGTGAACACCAATTCTGTGTGTGAGTTGTGTGTTGGGACCGGTTTTGGTAGGAGAGTGAACTTTTTGAAGAAGAATTACTATACACTTGAGTTATGGGAAGCCTCTGGAAGGTGGGAGAAGAAGTGGCATCTTCTTTATTGTATTCTTTTTTGTACGAGTATTAATACAAGATAGTGTATTGTCTCTCATATTTTGTGCTATTTGTGAATTCTAGTTACTTGTACTTCTAGATAATTTTGCATGTTTAATTGCTTGTATTTGGTAATCATATTGTGCTCTTTCTGAGGAGCAAGATCCTAACAAGTGGGATCAGAACAGGTGTGTTGTTCTTTGATTCCCCGACAATCAAGTGGTTAGATATCGGTGAGACTATACTAAAAGGACCTAAAGATTGATATAGGGTTTCTTGTCACTAAATTAACTCAATAGAGGTCTAAAGCATTTTGTGAAGGTAAATTCATAAGGTTTCCAAGAGTATTAAGACACAAAATTGACAAAATCATTATATCCTCTAACAAGGAAAAGACCCTTGTAAGGTTTAAAGGGTAGAAGAGTAATGAAGTTTGGTTTTTGGAGTCTCCAAAGTTGCTATTGGAACACTGAAATTCTTTAGTGATATTTATAGGACTGAGACTCAAATGGACCCTTCACCCAATATCACAATCCCAAGCCATGAATTTATTATTAAATGGATTTTATGGTAGAAAAATATCATATATGAACTAGAGAGAACCATTAGGGAAAGTTGATATGCCATATTTGAGTTTCTTAGCACCCATAGGTACTCTTTTGTATGAAAAAACACACATCTATAGCAAAGGTCAAAATAGTGACCTTAATTTGATGATAAATTGGTGCTTTAAAATGATAATAAGTGAATTTTAGCTCATGTATTTTAGTTTTTTACTTCAAGGGGTTCTAAGGAGGTCTAAGGAGAATCTATAAGCATTATAAATAAGTATAGTGGAGGTAATTCTCATCTTCAGGTAGGGGAGTAAGGTTTCTCAGTCATAGAAAAGAAACTTAGTTTGAGCCCAATGAATAGTTAAGGTTTCAAAGTGTATGGAAAATATCAAGGGTTAATGTTATCATGTTTTAGTGGAGAGTCATTTCACACTATAACCAAGCTCTAAAGAACTAAAGGACACCTACAACAAGTCTTACAAACATATGTCTTAGTCAGCATTAAGGTGCATATGAAAGCCATTTTGGAAATAATATGGATGATAAATCATATGAATATATATATATATATATATATATATATATATATATATATATATATATATATGAAGGTCATGATGAATTAATAATATATAAAAAATAACAATCCAACTCACACAAGCCTCTCAAAATCCCAAGATACACCTACAGTCAACTATGTTTGACTGTCTAAGACAATGAGCAAAATAATGGTGTTTTAGTGTGTAGCTAACCCAAACATGAAACATATAGATCTAGAAAATGAAAATTTATTATAATGGAATTATAAAAGGTTTTGAATATTTTTTTTAAGTCCAATCATACACTTACACATATAGGAGTTGTTGTCATAGAAAAACATAGTAAAAAATAAGATGACCTAGTCTTGAGAATGCAAGGATAACAAGGGGTATTTAGAGAGTTAAAGTGATAAATGGACCTAAGGAATATAAATTGTGGTCATAGGTGTCTATATAAGCTATTTATAATGTAAATAAATCATATTTAAGGATATTATATATCTGAACCTAGCCCATTCTTGACACCCTTGTAGACAGTGCCTTTTTTTACAAGTCAATCTTGGCTTTTTGAAGGTTTGGAAGGTCAAAGCATATTTTTAGGATCTAAAATTTGGTATATATCACCTTTAGGAATTTTAGATATTCATTAAATATTAATTTTTACTTGAGGAAATATGGGATTTCCATCTATTTTATCTTAGATAGAGGGCACTCCCTTTTGAACACAAACCTTGCATTTTGGAAATTTAAAGATGAAAGAGGAGTCATGAAGCCATTTTAACATGGAATGAAGGTGTATAAAGTTCAATGAAACATATTCAAATATGATAAATTAAAAATTAAAGAGTAAAATTAAATAAGGTGGTCTAGATACCAAGAGTTGTAGGTAAACCTAGTAAGCAAGGATTAAGCCTAAAGGCTAAATGGAGGGTCAAAACCATTGTTAGCATGAGATGAAATTCCTAAATTTTTGGAACATGTATATGGAGGTATTATAGGCTTGTTTAAATAATTATGAGGAAAATTAATCAATCAAAGGTCATTCTAAATTTTAAGGTGCAGTCAAACCTGTTAAGCAAGGGTTAATCATAAAGCTAAGTGAGGAGTCACTTGCATTTCCAATATAGGGTGATCACTCCAATTAATTTAAACATGTTGATGAGGTGGATTTATAATTTTTAGATATTTTAGATGATAGATAAAACCAAAGACTAACCATTTTTGGACCTTGGAGTAACTCAGACTTGTAGGAAAGAGGAAAATGAGCTCGATAGGGTAAGATTGGAAGCTTATATATTTCATGATGATTTGCATGGGGGTCAAAAAAGTTTAGAAAATTTATAAGGGGTCTTGAAAAACAAACTTGTGGAATTTTTTTGTAGTTCCAATGCCCATAATTTATGAACAAAGCTTAAGGGCTTAAACTGCTCAAAAACTCTTGCAAACCCTCAACTAGGACCAATTTATGAAAATGGAGTTGGATAAATATCCATATGGAAAATTTGGCCCATGAAGCCTACTATAATTTGGAAATGACTCCATAAAGACACTTCACATGCCAACTAGTTGTATGGAACTATACGGACATGGTAAAAAATAGGGGTTTTCACTATTTTGGGTGTTTTGAAGGTTCTATAAGGACTCAAGAGATGAAAAAAAGTTTGGGGGAATGTTTAGGAATTTTTATAAATTATGATGGTCATATAATTATTTTAAAAAGTTTCTAAGTATGCAAACCATTTGATTCATTTTAGCTAGTCAAAATTGGCATATTACACAAGCTAGTGAGAAGTGTGAAAACTTCAAGTAAATGGATTTTTAAGGTCTCCCTAATGATTATAAGGATATAGAGATCCTTGAAACATGTAATAAACTACCTTTTATGTATTTTCATGGAAAAATTATGCCTTTTTAGAAGCCAAGTGTGTAGGGTACATAAAAGGAGTTCTTTTTGGACTACAAATGATGATGGTTCCTTTATAGTTAATTAAAAATGAACAAGAATGAAAATAATGAATGTAAATGAATTTTTTATGTCCTTAAAATTCATTTAAATAATTTTGACTACTCCTCATCAATTATATAATGTTTAAATAGCTCTAATCATGAAGGCAATTTTTTTGAGCCAGTTGAGGAGTTTTCTTACCACTTTTCATGAAGTTTGTAACTTGGATTGACACTTTTAGCTCATAAAATTTCATGGTTAATCCCATAATCTCTCCAAATTCACAATTAATCATTGGATCAGCTTTAAAAGTGTCCTTTCAACCCTTGGAATTCTCTCTTCTTCTCTCTCTCACAAGTTCTATAAGAGCTAGCCATTTTGGCATTGTATTGGATGCTCCACCTGAGTATGGAAAACCCATACTCAAATGTATTAATTTTTATCAATAATAAAACTAATTTTTACCTCTTCCATGAATTTTATTAGCATGTTAATTTGAAATTCTTGATTTTTCATAAGTGAAAACTATGGATTCCTTAACATCTTTTAACTTATTTATAGTAGAAAAGCTTATTATTGTAGGGAATGTGAATTTTTTAAGGAGATTTAAAGGATTGAGTGAGTTATTATTTTAATTAGTGTTCTCATAGGCCTCTTTTTTAGTTCTCCTAACTTTTTACATTCATCCATAACCTCACAATGTAACATTGATGTGAGAAGATGAAGATTAGAAAAGTGTATTTTTAGTTTGTCCTTTGATTTCAAGTGTAATATGCATATGGTTGGATGCAATAAGTCAAATTGGTGTATCACCTCCATTATATTAGTTTTATTTTAGTTATATCTCTCCTTTTTCACCCCCCAAGTTTAGTTATAGTTGTAATCCAAAGTGGTACATCAAGGGAGCTAGCCCTATCTAGAGAATCACCTCACTCATTAGGCTGCCCACAAGCCTAGAGGTGATTCCATTTTACCACTTGGATGAGGAGATTTTTTCATCTCAGCAAAGTGTGAAAATACAAGTGACAATAGTTTTTGACATGCCCAGTGGGACTCTTGTTCTCAGAGGTTGAGATATTTTTGGTGTTGTCTCTCAACAATCAACCTTTGGAGGCATCTATCAAAGCATCAATGCTGAATCCAAAGATATATCAAATATTTAATAAGCCCAGGTTATCCTTTAAATATTTTTATAAATGTATTTGTTTGTGTTATTTCTTTCAATGAAGTTTCATGGCTGACTTTGGTGTTGATTTTTTTTCTCTACACTTTGGTGAGACATTACAAGCTTGTGCCATTCCCTATCAATATGAACAAGTCCTTGGTTAATCTTGTCATGATCTTTAACAACCTAATATGAATTTAATTAGATCCAATATGAACCTTTTTAGCCCAATCATGAAATATATTAGTCTTATAGCCAACATTCTCAATGTTTTGCTCCTCTTAGTCAACCTAGCCACTCCTCAAGCCAACCCATTTCCACCTTCAAGAAGACACTCTTGGGATATGAGAGATATATGTTAGATGTTGATACTCAAAGGGGATGTGGTATAGAGATTCATAATATTGTCATTCATAAGGTGAGAGAAGCATTAGAGTTGGTCAAAAAAGAGTGGGTACCTATTAAGAGAGCCAATTGGCAAAGGTTCATAAGTGAGATGTTAGATGTGAGTGGTCTAGTTTCTTCCTTAGAAGATAGGATAATATTTAATGAAAGGCAACCTAACCATACCAGTCAGCCTTTGTATCAACTTTTCCAAGTTTCCTATTAGCCACACATGATCCCTACTCATGAGCCAAATTAAGCCTATCAAAGTCATATTTTTCCTAATTAGTTGGAGGAGAGAATTGAAAAGAGAAACCTTGTATTTGAACTAGTCTTCATAGGTAGATTGAATTGGAAAGTATGAATATGAAATAGTCCATGTTGGCAGAAAATGAAGTGGAGTTCAAAACCTCATTTCCCTCTCACAATGCATCCCCACCACCTCAAAAAGAGACTCATAATCCCAATGTATTAAGTTAGAACAAGATAGTGGAGTCATGGGGAAAGAAAGAGGAGAAAACTCTTGAAAAAGAGTGTGAAGTTGAAAATAATCTTGATCTTATACAAACTTCTCCTACCATTCCACAAGAAAAGGATTCTAATCCTAACATCCTAAGCTAGAATAAGATAGTGGAGTTATTGGGAAAGAAAGAGGAAAAATCATTGTCAAGGAGTGTGAAGTGGAGAATGGAGTTGATCCTTTACAAGCCCCTACAACCCTTCCTTAATAAGCTTCTTGTGTTCCATGTCAACCCTCATGTATTCCTCATACTCATGATAATTCCTATGGGCTTTAAGAAAGACTTTTCCAAGAGAACCTCACCAAGCAAATTGAAGAGTTAGAGGAAAAGATGAGATTGATAAGTCAAGGTGAGATGGAAGGTTTAGACCCAAAATAAGAGCCTATGCATAAACACACCCCATACACCCTTCATCAAGAGCTCCCAAAAGATTTCCCAACTTTGCATTCTCAATCTAATTTTGAGCCCTATGTTTCACCTCCACCAACTAGTTATTTTTGTCCTCATTCCATCACCCATTGCCTTGATGGACCTATGGTATGGGAACATAAAAAGGATTAATTGATTAAGGAAAAATCAAAACTCTTACTTAAATAAGATATAACTCCTTGTCAACCTTATTGGGCTAGGTCACTGGATTTCAAAATGCCTAGTCTTGGCATCACTAATAAGGAGATTCAAGATCTTGAAACCATTGACAAATAAGATCAGATTATGATAACTAAGATGCAATTTAAAATATCTCAAGAGGTCCTAAGTGATGAAGAAGAGGTGAGTTCTTGTGTTGAATCTCCTTGTTTGGTTGATGATGAAGCATGCACTCCTTATGTTGAACAAGAAATCTTGTAAGAGGTCCTTTTGGAATCTAAAGAAGAATTTTAAGGAATTTATCTTGTTTTTAACCTTCATGATGCTGATAAAAGTGAAAATGATGACTTATGGTAGAGATTTGAGGAAAATTTTAAAGAATTTGAATCTCTCAAGGGCTCTACAACTAGTTTAGAGCTGGTTATAAGTGATGGTAAGAAAGATGACACTGTTCAAGATGTCATAGATGAGCAAGATGAAAATGTCCAACAGGCTATAAGTGAGAAATAAAAAATTCCACATCAGCCTTTAGAGTTCAAGACAAACCTATATTGGCCTCAATTTTTCAAAGAACAAGATATCATTCCTTTTGAGACCATGCCTAACAAGAAGATGAAAGTTAATCATAAGAAAGAGAGTGGGTAGAAACATAAAGTATGTGTACAAGGTCAAGAGGAATATGTATACATTGGAGACATATTTGAAGATGATTTATTTAAGATCAAGTCAAGTGAAGTGCCAAGGAATAGGTCTAGTCTATCATGTTTTCAATCTAAAGAGAAACATACTTGGCATCCCCATATATCTCATGCTTTTAAAAGGAGATTCAAGAAACTTTCCCTTTGAGCCTAGGAAGGGAAGTATGACTAATTTTTATTTTTACATAGTATTTGTTTTTAGATTCCCCTAAGTGATTTGAGCACATGTGTGTGTGTGTGTGTGTGGGTGTGTGTGTGTGTGTGTGTGTGTGTGTGTGTGTGTGTTGAGGTAGTCATTAGTGTCTTTTATTGATCAAATTCAATGGTCAAAGGTTTCCTTGTTTGCCTCAAAATTCAGAGGAATCCTAATCTCAATGGACTGATTAGGTTACTAGTCTAGTTAGTATAGTAGGTATACTACCCCTATGAGTCACCAATTTGTTGACCAAATTTGACTTTTTGGTCAAATTAGCACACCTATAGGTAAAAATTTGATTTTATAGGTCTAGAAGGGGTGTAATATGAGTGTCATGGGGTTTAGTATAGTTCAATTGATGTCAATTAATGTTTTATTGGCCTTGGTCAATTAGCCTTTTAGTCCTTTTATCAATTTGGGTCATTTTAAGGGTCAAATTTAGGCATTTTTTTTAGAAATTTGAAGGTGTTAAAACATGATTTAATGCCCCACATGTCCCTATAAGTATTAATTAACTATTTTTAAGTGAAATTTGTAGGTTCATTAAAAGAAAAATTAGTTTTCTTAAAGAAAAGGAAATGGCACTTATATGACCTCATTGGGAAGTGTGCCACTTGGAAAACATTTAAATGTGACTCTTCACCCCCACCAAACTCATATCCACACTTAAATTGAATTTGGGGTCTCATTTATTTCTCAAAACCATTAATCTCTCTTCTTACCCTTCTTGGCAAGCAAAAGTGATTTTCAACTTTGTACTTAGTACAAATAGCTCATGAGATTTTGAGACAAATGATCTTAGGAGATGATAGTACACTTGGATACCTTCATTTTCATATAATTAGTTTTAATATTGATCAACTGTGCTTTATGAACCATTGCTAACAAGTTGACTGTGTAAATCTACCTACTCATCTATGTACCCTACAAGTTTTACCTTAATTTGGAGAATTCCATATGAACCAGTTGGTCATATTAATTCTAGATATCTCTATTGACCCTAAGCATGCTAATATTATTTCTTGGATACCTATCTAAAATAGTAAAAAGGAATTAAAGTCTTTCTTTGGGAAAATTAATTTCATATGCAAATTTATTTATGGATTTACTGAAATTGTTAAACCTATAAATACCATGAAAAAATAGGAATATAAAGTGTAATTAAACATTAAATCTAGGAAGGCATTCTAGGACATCAAAGAGGGCATCATGTAATCCCTAGTTATGAACAATCCAGACTACACCTAGGACTTCTACCTATACTTATTTTATTTTGAGCACACCATCACCACTGTCCTCACTCAGAATAAGAATGGGGAAGATCACTTGATTGATTTCATGAGCATAAACCTCAAGGATTTAGAGCTCAATTATTCTAGATTGGATAAACATGCCTATGCCCTAATCAAGGTAGTGAAGAAATTCCTATATTATGTTCTTAGGAATAAGGTGCATGGCATTATCCTAGACCTAAAAATAAAGCTTATGATTAGGAAGAATGAATTGGGATAATGTATAGGTTGGTGTATGGCCAAGTCACAAGAATATGATCTAGAAATAATACCTACTAATCTTGTTCGAGGCTAGGGTCTTATTTAGTTAATCATGGATATTGATCCCCATATCACACCACATCACATAGACCAAGTAGAGGCACTCCATCAATATTGGTATGCTCTAATCACCCACTATCTCCTCTATAGAAGTCCACCCCTAGACTAAATTAGACCTAGAAAAGGGCCCTCAAACTGAGAATAAAACTTTACATGCTCAAGAAAGTGGTACTTTATAAAAATAATTATGAAGGCATCTATCTTAGATGCCTATTTTAGGAAGAGGACAATTATGTTATGACTAGTTTAGATGAGAAATTAGGTAGTGGCCATCCCTTTGGAAATACAACAACATAAAAGATCCTATGAGTAGGCTATTACTAGCCCACTATCTTCAATAATGTACACGTCCATGTACGCTCATGTCATCAGTGCTAAATTTTTTCTAAATGGAAGGTTCATGCTATAATTCCCTTATAATGCATTATTTAAGGAAAATTGTTTACATAATAGGGGTTAGATTTCATAGGAGTTATCAATACAAACTCCTTAGCTGGCCACAAATTTATGCTTACAACTACTGATTGTGACACAAGATGAAATGAGGTCACCTCTACTAATAATAGTATCAACAGAGAGGTAATAAATTTTCTTGAAGGAAACATAATAACCTAGTTTGGCACACTTGTGTTTCTAGTATGTGATAATGGACTTGCATTCTAGTCTATAGAGTTTACCAAATGGGATTATGAACATGGATTCATTTTAATATTCTCATCCAACTACTACCTAAAAGGTAATGGTTTGGTAAGATGTAAAAATAATAACCTCGTTAATGTAATCAATAAATATGTAGATAAGAAGCCTTATGAATGATACTCATTATTAAAATATGCCCTTTGGGCTGAACACACCTAGTATAAATAGGCCCTAAAATGTTCACCATTCTTACTGGTATATGGGTTAGAACCCATCTTCCCAATCACCTTCATATTGCCTATCTATAAATTTATGTAAGAACACATGAAAGGGAATGAGAAGATAGAATCAAGGCTATTAGACATCACCTAGTTGTAAAATTCTTGAGAAGAGGTCCTTCATAATTTTAGTAAGTACCAAGGTGTAGTCCAAAGGTGGTTTGACATGAGAGTGAAGGTGAAGTCCTTCAAAATTTATAACTTGGTACTGATATGGGATAAATCCCGTGAAAAGAGAGGCCAACACTCCAAATTTTACCCATTATGGATTAGCCCATATTAAATCTCTGAGCTACTATGCCATAATGCATTCTTCCTCAAAGACTTAGAAGGTAATGACCTCCTAACACCTATGAATCAATAGTTCCTAAAATACCACTTCTCAGTTGTCCCTTCAAATAAAATCTTAGAATAAATTTAACGAGGGTGGTAATGTATATATTAGACTTGTCATAGATTAGTTTTATTTTGTTGTGTGTTTTTTTTGTCATATTTTTTCTTCTTTCATATGTTTGATTTTGTTATTTGTTTTGGTTTTTTGTGTGATCATAAGAATTTGACTCAAGAGAGGAGGATAGATCATGTGTTAATTTTCATATAAAATAATGAAATAAACACACTAATAAGCATAAAATCTCTAGGCCTAGATCATAGGGGAGCTTAGTGAACAAACAAATATTACAAACATAACTAAAATTCAATAGAAATAAGAGCTCTTACTTTCATTGAATGCTCCAAATGTTGTGTTTGTTTGGCTTGCTTGACTTGTGCTCAAAGAGTTTTTTACAAATAAAGTTGTGTGGCTACTTCTCTCCTTAGCACCATTGGCTTGGCTTACTTGGTATGGCTTATGTTTGTGTCTTGGCTTATGATTTTGGTATTATAACACTATAGATTTGAATCATGCACCTAATCTTGCATTATAACTTTACTATGCTCAAGCTCTCTCAATGAAGAGATCTAGGTTTGTATTTATAGGTTTAAGAACTAACCCCAATTCAAGGTGAGTTAGAGTGTAGTTAGAGCTTGGAATGGGTTCAAACCTAACCTTAGTGAGTTAATTAACCTTAATAGAGTTAAAAGTTGTCAAAACATCATGATTATTAATGACTAGGCATGTTGAGATATTTTAGAATATTTGACAACTCATAAAAAGGTAATTATGAATTCCTAAGATATTCTTGATTTTTTAATTTCCTTTTTTAGAATTTCATTAATTGCTCATGGATAATTCAACTAGGCTTTATTTATGTTTAGCATTTTAATTATTTTTGTTTAGTATTTTTATCATTTTAAAGATTGAATTAATTTTATGTGTGCATTTACACCATTTAATAGGTCTATAAGCTAAATTACATGTTATAATGTCATGTAATGAATATATATATGAATATGTGAGAGGTTTTTTTTCTTATGGTAGGATGCCCCAATTAGGGATATCTCAATAGAAATTTTAACCTTGATTAATTATGCATAAGAAAATTTGGGATGTTTATTGTTTTTTAGGTTTAATTTACAAAGGTTGGTAAGAATCAATCTAAAATCTAGTATGAAGCCATTGGTGGCTAGTTTTAGGTGTCTATAATTTACCCTTATTTGGGAAGGAATTGTAAGCTATAAGCATAGTAGAATCTTATCAAAGAATGAAAAGGTTATGTATTCTTATGACTTTAATGACAATGGATGAACTGTAGGCAACCCCTCAAGGGAGTGATTAACAAAGGGGTTGGTATATAATCCCTCAAAATAAGGAATCAAGTGGACCAAACAAATGAAATGATGGGTTAGAAGGGACTTATTTGCCCATAAGTAGTTATAATTAGTGACATATAGAGTTGTGACAGTTAGGGCAAACAAAGAAGATGTTTGACCAAAGGTGGTTAGAATCATCAACATAAGTGGGATAAAAAAAGGTGATGATTTTCCCAAAGGTGGTTATAATAATTGAAAAAGGCTTAGGGTAAAAAGAGATTGATTTGACCAAAGGTGGTTATAATTAGCTAAAGGGCAAGCAATGATTTGCCTATAGAAATTTATAATCATTGGTTAGATAAAAACATGCCCTTGTTGGGTGGATAACGATAATGGTTTTCGCAAAGGTGGTTATAAGAATTATCACCACAAAAACATACCCTAGTTGGCCAGAAGAAAGATAATGTTTTGCCCATAGGTGGTTATAATCATTAACCTTCAAATTTATGGAAACATAATGATTTTTCCAAATGTGGTTAAAATCATTGGTAATGCAAGTGGGATGGTATACAATGATTTGCCCATAGGTGGTTATATTCATTATACCCTGATTATGGAAAACATGATATGGAAGATAATGGGAAATTGAAATAGAGGAAAATGATGAATTAGGCAACCTACTAATAGGGATATGCTCATCTGAACTAGCAAGAAGGGAAATTATTTCATCATTTAATTACTCTATTTGGGACATGATGTATATTTAATCAAGAATGTTTCTAGTGCCAAGGATATATCATTATTATATTATCATGTAGACTCTTTGAGGTGATTTTTATTATATCACATGATGGTAGGCATCATGATAGAATACCATGAGGACTTGGCCAAAATGTGCATAAGGAATGACACATAATCTAATACTCAATTGAAAATAATGCACTAATGATGAAAGCCATGATGACAATGTTAACATATGAATATGGATGGATTCAAGAATAATACACAAGGAATCACCCAATGAACACACATAGACTAAATTAAGGCACAACATAAAAGAAAACAAACATGAAAAATAAACAAACAAGAAAACACTAAGAAAAAGAAATAAATCAGAACAAAGATAAATAATAAATAAATAATGGTTAATTACAATGTTAGTACAAATAACACAACACAAACAAGATGACAAATATTTCCCCTAGATGAGAAGAGACAATGAAATAAATAAATAAAATGAGGGAATAGAATAAAAGGAAGGGGGTGGCTGAGATGTCTTCATATGCACTAGGCAAGTGGACACTACCTACAAAGTTGCATGGATGTGATATCTAATTAAAACTTCAAGCCAAATGTAGTTCTCCCAGGAAATGGGATAGAAGACAATGATGAGAAAGAAAATATGTTAGATGTTATAGAAGAATATGGGAATGAGCTCACAAAATGGTAAGAGCATGTGATAAGAGGGCCAATAAGGATTATGAAACTAAATGACAAGTGGTTTTTTGTGACTTAGTGAGGTTTCCCAGAATTAATAAGGCAAAGAAGTCGTCAATGTTTTTGGTTTTTCTAAATCAATTTTACAAATGTTTTTAGAATTTTTAGAGCATCTCAATTTGATGGAGAATGGTGAGATACTAAATGCTTCAAACTCATAAAATGGTGAGAGTGTTTAAACTTAAATTTCTCATAAAATGGTGAGAGCATGGCTTCGGTTGCTTCAAAAATGATGAGAGTGTGGCAAAGGGGTGACTGAGCTGACCTCAATGTAAATCAATCACTGCTTACATAGTCTTGGGATGGGACGTCAAGTCACTATAGTTTTTCCTTATAATGGAGGAATCTAATTAGTGTAGAAATAAATTCAAATAAAATAGGTAAAGTTGGTATAATTGCCCAATATGGCATATGCATGAAAAGGTGGTAATCAAGGCTTGATAAAGAAGTGTTGCCCCTAGTTTGCCCATAGGCAATTATAACCAGGAAATAATGACATATGTCAATGATACTAATATTCCTATAAGAATTTATGATTATTATAAAGACATTGGGACACTAATTTGCCCAAAGGAAGTTATAATCAAGCATACTTGGTATAAAATGTAACAAGAAATGAAGGATGGAACTATCAAAACCTCTATCATACTGCTCTAAAATATGGCCTCTATCTGAAATACTTGAAACAAATATTAAAACTAATTTGACTCTTCATGGTGAAAGTGGCCATGGAACCAATGAAATGAAACCAAGGTTAAATGGTTTGGGTAGGGAGGTTGAAAACAACTCAGTTGATAGAAAATGTAGGGTATAATGACATGGTGGAATGATAAAGTGATAGAATAGTAGAATGGTATGATACAAATAAGAAAGTTGATACTATGGTATAATTTAAAATGATCCTTGTAGACAATAAACCAAGTCACTCAATTAAAGTAACCACTTGAGGTGTATAATGTTCATCAACTCATCAAGTTCATCCCCATCTGTTGTAGCGAGCCTGTATGCTCCAGTGTCATAGTTTGCAATAATGATGAAAGGGACTATCCAATTGGGTTTGAACTTACTTTTATGTTTCTTTTTGACCATGGTGTTCTTTTGGTTTTGTTTAAGTACAAGATCACCAAGCTCTAATTATCTATGTTTCACATGCCGATTGTAGTGGCCACAGAGTTGATTTTGGTATGCTTGAAGATTATAAACTATGTCCATGCATTTTTCATCAAGTAACTCTAGCTTGTGTAGGAGAGCTACTTGATAGTATTCATCATCTAGAACATACTTCAAAGAGATGCATAATGAAGGTAACTCAAATTCAATGGGAAGAATGACTTTAGTGCCATAAGTAAGTGAGTATGGAGTGGTGCCTATTAGAGTGCGGTGATTGATATGGTATGACTAGAGGGCACATAATATTTGGGGGTACCAATCATGACCATCATCATTGAAAATATTTTTAAGGATGTTTATAATGGTTTTGTTAAATGCTTCAGCTTGGTCATTACCTTGAGAGGGTAATATGCCATGGAAAAATGTTGTTTAATCTTATACTCGACACATAGTAATTCAACGTCATTATTTTTAAATGAGCTGACATTATTAGATGGGATACCATAATGGTAAATGAGATGGTTAAACATGAATCTATAAGTTAGATTTCCAGTCACATAAGTGAGGGGTATAACTTCATCCCACTTAGTAAAGTATTCTATGGTGGTAAGGATATGTTTATGGCTGTCAAAAGAGGTGGGGTTTATCTTACCAATGAGATTGAGGCCAATGTAGTAAATGGTCATGGTGTCAACATTGGTTTTAGATTCTTGGTTGGGGCATGAATCAGATTAGCATGCCATTGACATTTATCATATTTTTTACATATGCAACTGCATTTGCATCTATCATTGGCCTATAGTACCTAGTATGCAAGATATTTTTGGATAGGACTTCCCCATTGGTGTGGGATCCACATACTCCTTCATTAACTTATTGTAACACTAATGTATAATATACCAAAGTTAAATAATGAAGCAAAGTTCCATTAAAACTACAATAGTATAGGGTTGGTTCGAGTAAGGTATAACAATGTGACATGGTGGATAAAAGATTTGTATTATTTGAGGGATAGGTCTAGTGGAATTATTTGGTCATGGAGGTAAGTGTATAGGTCTGAATACTAAGTAGATATGGGACCAACAATTTCATAGATCATCATGATGGTTAAAGGCTCATGAGTTGGTGCTAGCAAATTTTTAATGAAAAACTAGTATTGTTTTATCATATCTATAGTCGAATCAAAGATCCAATGATATCCATGGCATATGATATTTTGTTACTATCCCTTAGTATATGTTCAAATTGGACATCGATAATATACTATTTGAGAGTGTTGACCATGACTTTATATATAACCAACTTTTCATCTTTGGTCTAAAAATGGTCTATGACTTGATTAATGATTAACTGAGAATCACCGTAAACCTTGATATGATGTATATTCCATTATACTATTTATCAAAGTTATACGATGAGTGCTTCATATTTATCCATGTTGTTGGTACAAGAAAAGTTGATCTTGAATGACTTAGGGATTAGATGCTCCTATGGTGTAATGAACAAGCTTACCATCGATCCATGTGCTATGAATGATCTATCAAAATATAGATTCCAATGTTTATTTTCAAGAGGTGCTTCAATGATGGTCATAATGGATTCATTTAGGAATTGGAATGTTAATAGATTTGTATCTATAAGGGGTACTTTAGCAAGTTAATCTGCAATAACTTACCCCTTGATGGATTTTTGGTTTACATATTCAATCTCAACCTCATTGAGAAGCATGATCTATTTAGTCATGTGGCCTTGTAAATTTATTTTGGACAGAATATAATTGACTGGATCTCATTTTAAAATCACCATGGTCTTATTTTTTAACGTATATTGTTGTAGTTAATGAGCTGTGAAGACCATAGCTAAATAGGCTTTTTCAATGGCATATAATTGTGCTCATATACGACTAGTGTACATCTTAAATAATAAATGGCATGCTATTTTTCATTATCATCATGTTGAGATAAAAGTGCCCATAGGGATTTGTTTGTAGCTGACAAGTATAATAAGAATAATTTTCTTGGCATATGAGGCAATAATATAGTCAAATTTGATAGATAGTCCTTCAGTTGTTAGAAAGCTTTTTGGCATTCATCATCCTAATGAAATTTTACCCCTTTCTTCAATAAGTGTGTGAATGGGTGACATTTATCAGCCAATTGAGAGATTAAGTGTCTAATATATTGGATCTTGCCATATAAACTATGGAGCTACTTCAAATTGGTCAGTGGTGGCATATTTATTATGGCTCGTACTTTGGCTGGGTCAACCTCAATACCTTGATGAGACATAATGAAGCCAAGCAATTTTACTAAAGTAACTCCAAAAATGCATTTTTAGGGTTGAGCCTGACTTTGTATTCATGCAGTCACTCAAATATCCTCCTTAGTGATTTTAGATAATCAACACTGGTCTTTGATTTACCTAGTATGTCATCGATATAGTCTTCAACAATGTCATGCATCATATCATGAAATATGATGGTCATGTATCTTTGGTAGGTGGTCCCTACATTTTTGAGACCAAATGACACAACCTTATAATATAATGTTCCCCATGGAGTGGTGAATGTTGTTTAATGTTGGTCTTATATTGTAATTTAGATCTAGTTATAACCTAAAAATCCATCCATCAGTGAAAGAATTTCATAACCTATTGTGGAATCAAAAATCATGTCAATATTTTGCAAAGAAAAGTCACCCTTTAGGTAGGCCTTATTTATGTCTTTGAAATTAGTACAAATTTTGATTCCTTATAGCTTCTTGCTAACTAGTATAACATTATAAATTCATTCAGAATAGTTAATTGGCCTAATACATCTCACTTCCAAGAGTTTTTATAACTTTTTTTTTACTAATACAATAATGCAAGGATGCATCTTGTGTAATTTTTGTTTTACAGGCTTGGTATTAGGATATACCACAAGGTGTTGAACAACCTAGGTAGGGTTCAAACTTGGCATGTTAGAGTAGGCTCATGCAAATATATCAACAAATTCCCTTAAAAGGGCTATAAAGACTTCACACTCCTTCTTAGTGAGGTATGCACCTAATTTGATTCATTTTGGGTCATCTAGAGTTTTGATATTAACTTATGTTGCGTCTTCCACTAGAAGGGTTGAACCATCTTCTAAAATGGTTGACAAAGATTTGAACTAGCCTACAATGGTAGTGTCCTCTACAAGGACTGGCTCTTCAAGTTTTCCTAGGCATGATGAATTAAAATCCCCTAATGGTAGGGATGGTCATGTGACAAATATAGTTATAAACTCTTGGATTATTCAATCAAAATCTTACTATTCTTTAAGACTAAACTTAGACCCATAAGCAAGTTCATCATTGGTGGTCTCTTGGATGATTTGATCAAAATATTGTTGTTCTTCAAGACTAAACTTGGACTCATAGACAAGTTCATCATTGGTGATCTCCTAGTCTATGTTTGAGGAAGGTTGAATACCCATGTCTAATGGTGCCTAAAACTTGTTTTCACCACTAGACTAGCCTTTATCTTTACTATTTCCCTAGTCTAAAAGTGCCTAAAAGAGGTTTTCACTTTGGGACCTCAATATTTTATTTAATTATTTTTGGCTAAGTGTGTTCACCCATTCTCCAAAAATAGGCTTCATAATCTAATTTGATTGAGAACCCTTGTTTGTGGTCTCCCAATGGAACATTATCCCTAAAGCCTAGAAAATTGCATAAGGTCTGCTCATTCTGAAACTTATCAACCGACACTATTGATTCTTGTTGGATCTAATCTATCAGTTGGGGATAATGTAAAGGAAATGAATTATGGTAAATAATAGGTTGATGGGTACAAACGCCATTAGTGTCAAACAAATTAGTATGAGCTAGGTTATTGAAAGGGCTATAATCAGAGTCTACTTCATTATCAACATCATCATCACTAGTTTTTGGTAATATAACTTGAATAAGATATGTGGGGTCACCCGTATATGGTTTAAATTCAAGTCTATAGGTTCCTTTATACTGAGTCATAAAAATTGGCTCAAGTGTTCCTTGTTGATTTGGCCTAAGGCCTCCTCCTTCATGGGCTTGGTTCTCCATGATCCAATTAGGAATGGGGTATTTAGAATTTTTGTAACCATCAGCCAATTTATCATTATACAACCATGATTAATCATCTAAAAGAGGGTCTTATTCTTGGCCAGAGGCTAGTATGGAAGTGATAGGTACTGGACTATGTACATGGCCTTTGCCCTTTCTTTACCATTCCATGAGTGGTTTGGATTTTAGTCTTCCAAAGGACTTGGGGTTTTATGGAAGCTTTAAAATGTGAAAGGTGTCTTGGGTTAAATATTCTCCTAGAATGTTAGTTAAGATGGTATAATGATTAGACATTTCAGGAGATAACATGTGGGAAATTGAATCAAGGGTATCAGGGTCAATGTAGTTAGCCTCTAGTGAATCAACAAGTATTTATTTTCCCTTGTCCTTCTTGGTAACCAAATTCATGCAAAAATGGTAGTTATAGATTGTAAACTCAGCCTCTAAATTCTTACAATGCTCCTATGGATGAAAATATCATGGAATAGTAACCTGCATACCCAAATGGGAGAAATTAATACACTAGTGCCATATCAATGGGATTGCACAGGTTTCATGTATCCAAGGTCTACCAAAAAGCATATTATATGAAAAATCAAGATCTAACAAATTTCATAGTATATCATGGGTCAAAGGCCCAACAATGATTGGCAAGTTAATGGTTCTTTGTGATTCTCATTCTTCATTGTCACAAGCCTTGATGGCGATTGTCTCTACTTAGAGATCTGCTATCGTGTACCTAAGAAGCTTGATGATATTTAGACTCGATCCATTGTTTATGAGGGCACACTTCACTTTGTGCCATGTTATGAAAACTTTGATGTATAATGGACTGTTGTCAAGTGGGCTAAGGGATGACATATCACTTTGGTTGAAGGTTAATTATTACCCTGGAACTAGGTGTCTAACCAAAGATTGAAATTTGTCTAGGGATATGTCATTAGGAACTTAGGATACGACAAGGAACTATATCAAAATGTTCTTATAGATTGTACATGTACACAACAAATCTAAAATGGAGATTTATGCAAACATTTTTCACAATTATTCCATAATATCAAACATCTTTTCTTACATAATGGTAAACATATTGTTAGCCATAATGGGTGGTCATATGATGGGTGAAGCGGTAGATGGTTGTGGGCATGGTATGGTAATATCTAAGTACCAAGTTGTGATTGCACAATCAAGATTAGATATAAGACCATTATTGCTAACAAATGATGGTAGAAGGGGAATAGATAGGATAAGTCTCGATTATTGGTGTACTTGTGTATGGTCATGGCCTAATGACAAGTTATTGGTATAAGTTCTAAAAGTGGGAATCCCAACTTGATAGTTCACCTGTATGTGGTCCTAGGTCAAGGAAGTATTACCAACATGGTTGGCTAATTTGGAATGATTAACAATGATCTTGTTTGATTGGTATTTGGTTTTGGATTGATGGAAATGGTGTTAATGTGATCTCCTACAATATTCCCTATAACCTTGTTGTAGTCATGTATAATTGCATGGTATGTCTATTGGTTGTTGGAATCATTCTATCCTTAGTTCTATCCATTATTTTGACATTATTGGTTTTGCTTCTAATTACTGGTGCACTTGTACATGGTCATGGCCTAATGACAAGTTATTGGTATAAGGTCCAAAAG
This sequence comes from Torreya grandis, assembly GCA_037957365.1. NCBI lineage: Eukaryota > Viridiplantae > Streptophyta > Pinopsida > Cupressales > Taxaceae > Torreya > Torreya grandis. The sequence goes on from JARHVA010002648.1 coordinate 1,055,987, forward strand.
TGGGAATCCCTACTTGATAGTTCACTTGTATGTGGTCCTAGGTCAAGGAAGGATTACCAACATGGTTGGCTAATTTATAATGATTAAAAATGATCTTGTTTAATTGGTATTTGGTTTTGGATTGATGGAAATGGTGTTAATGTGACCTCCTAAAATATTCCCTACAACCTTGTTGTAGTCATGTGCAATTGCATGGTAGGTCTATTAGTTGTTGGAATCATTCTAGCCTTGGTTCTATCCATTATTTTGACATTATTGGTTTTTCTTCTAATTTTTTTATTTCTACTGGTTCTACCTTGGTTGTTGATACTACTATTGTTGCTATGTAGGTTGTTGTTGTTATTGCTATTGGTTGTTATGTTGGGGAAAATGATTTTGATAGAATCCAAAATTATGATTAGATGTGTAAGATATATTTGGTAATGTTATCTCCCCATTTTTCAACATATTATCAATCACATGTTCAATTTTCACACAATGGTACAAGTTATGTCTATTAACTTGATGATATTCATAGAATTCATTTGGCCTATACTAGTCTGGATAGTTAGTGCCCTTAGGATAGTGATTCAGAATATGCCAGTTAATCATATTAGCTACAATAAGTTGGTAAAACATAAATTTAATGGGATCTCCAAGGTTATTAAAGATGTTATGAGTAGGCATAGTTCTCCTTGGAGGAGGGTTTTGTAAAGGCATATGTTGCTATGTTTTTTGCTCTAGCCTATTTTGATGCACTTGTTACATTTGATGAAGAGGTTGTTGGTTAGGAGTAATTTACATATGTGAAATATGATGAATAGATGGTGTTTTCACCATTTTGACATGTTGTGACTTAGTTACTCCATTCCCTAAAACATTCTTGTTGAGATTAAACTACTTGGGTTTGTCATAGTTATTGGGCTAGGCTGGTTGTGATACTTGTGCTTGGATTTGGTTCTAATTTTGGCCATTATTCTAGTTTTGGTTCGGGCTCTAATTTGATGAGGTTAGTTTAATTATCCCTTTATTAATAAGGAATATTTTGATCAAAAAACCTTTTTAAATAATCCCCTTGAAAGTGTGTGCACTGTACAACTTTAGATTGTAAGATATCTCACTGTGTAGAGTTTTGGTAAACATAATGGCTAGTTGCTTGTCTGGTAGACTATGGTTAAATCAGCTTGAAAGGGCTTTCCATCACTGTATATATCTTTAAAATCTTTCAATAACCTTATATTTGGTTTGTGTCAAGTATACCAATGAAATATTATGTTTGAGATTGTAAGAGAAGTGTTACACAAACTTGTCTAAAAGAACATCAAAGTCAAAAATTGAATTCTTTGGTAATTTTAGGAAACACTACAATGCTTATCCTACTAGACTCCTTAGAAATAATAGCAATAAATATATGTCTCTATAGGCCACTATTTGGAATGTAATAAAGAATTCCATCAAATGGGCATTGGGGTCACCTTTCCCCTTATATTTATCAAACTTTGGTGGTTCATACCCTAGAGGAAATGGTATTTTTAAGTACTCTATGTTGAAAGGCTAAGAACACACACCATCTAACATAAAATTATTAGTCTACTTTCCATCTTGAATGAGGGAAATTTCATCCTTCATTTATTATAGTTCTTATGCAAGGAAACTAGTGGGAACATTAGCCTAAAGTTGAGGTTGAGTGGTCACAAGTGGATTACTTTGATCAAGGTCTAATGGAGGCATTTGATGTGGAATGTTGGATTAGCTAGGGAATGGACCAAAAATACACATGCATGGATTAGGATGTTATTATTGAAATTGAATGTGTTTTAGTGTAATATTTTGTTTAGGATTGGGTATATAGGCCTAGTTTTGGGGAAATTACAATTAGGATGGAGGGTTATGGCTGCATTATGTCTGTTGAGGTTGAATAGGGACATGCTACTAACTAGTCATACCTTGACGATTGAGGGGAACTTGTGAAACAAGGCCCTGTCATTGAACTTGTGGCATATTTAACATGAAAGGAAATTGTTGCTTAATTTTTATTTATGAAACATTAGAACCTCTTGGTTACATTAATACCTATTGAGAAGTGGATGCATGTTGGAGATTAAACATTTTTTGCTGACTAATACTTGGATGATATTGATTAGACATAATTTGTGATTGGATTGACATGTTGGACTATGACTAAAGAGATATGTTCATCACTACTTGGTGAGGTGAACCATTGGTTTCCCCATGTTTAGGTGGAAAGATGTTTTGCCTCTACTGTGTGGGTATGTTGAATGGTTCCTATTGTAATGGGTTGTTACTCATCACCTATTGGGGTGGTGTAATATTCATCACACTTTATTATCATATGGCACTAGACATTGGTTGACTACTTAATCCTTAATGTTGTATGCTTGAAGAAGTAGTTGATTGAGGATTATAGGTAGTTGGCTAAGGTTGAGAAGTATAAACTCCTACTCCTTGAGTTTATGAACCACTCACGGTGTTATTTAAAGGTAAATTTTATTAATGAATATTTTTTTATGCATTAACACCACTTTGGTTTAAATTGGACATTAATTGCATATTATACACTATGTTTGGCTTATTATTATGTGTACAAGTAGAAGACACTTCCTCAATATATGGGGTACTAAACATGTCTTCTACGGTACTTTGTGTAATTGTGTCTAAACCTTGATTTCATTGTCCAGTTAATTCAATTAAGACTCTTTCTAAAGGAGCTAACTTAATAAAAAGAGCATTTAACATGGTCATATTATTAAAGTTATGCACTAGGTTAAAATATGTTTGGTATGCTGTCTGCATTTAAATGAAGTGGTCTTCCATTAGGATATTTTATGTGAAAATCATGTGAGGACCTTGATATGACATTGATACTATAACATGAGAGTTGCTAGAAGAGGCCTATTTATTTTTCTGATGATAAGACATGTTGTAAGGCCCTCTTACTAGACTTGGAAAATGTTCATGGGGAAAGTCTGGCAAAAACTTAGCCCCTACCGTTGTGGATCTATTTAATATCTCATCCTTGTTCAATATCAAGTGAAAATAAACTAGATAAGGGTCATAGGATGATAGAATTGTAGTTTAATAAGGTTATTATTGGACTTGTTCTACAACTATAGGTACATTATCTAAATACTATGCCATTTGGTCTTGGTCTTGCTCTGAGTATGGAGGCATACTAATCAAGTAATAGGACAAAAGATCCTGAATTTATTCCCCTAATTGAGCATTGTAAAGTGGATAATGATCTATTTCCCAAACAACATCATCTTCATAAAGGTCTTGAAAAAAGTCTTATTGTGTGATAATATTTACATATCTTGGATTATACATAACTCCACTATGTGTATAGTGAGACATGGTCAAATCTATGGAAAATGTTTCACTACAAACTCTAAAAAGCTATGTCTGAAAAGACAAAAGTTTCAAAATCTACCTAACTTGGTAAAAGGGATGGATCTATATCTCTAAAAGGTCTATGTAAAGACTTGGTAAAAATAGTATAACATTATATGTCTCACACAAACAAGGTCAAGTAAAATTAACTAAAAATAATATGCCAAATCTAGGTTTAAAATGTTACAAATAGAAATTAATCTAATAAAGGTAAAAGTTGCTAGGTATTTTGGCCAAATGAGGCATCAAAATCTAGGCTCAAACAAGGCATGTGCTAGGACTCTTGGCCAAATTTGGCGTCAAAAGTTAGACTTATAAAAAAAAGATGATTTAATCTAAGAAACTTGGAACATTTTATAATAAACAAGGCACTTGATTCTAGACATAAAATTGATCAAATTGGTATGAGGCACTAAACAAAAGGCATTTGGAGATATACTGATTCTCCCAAATAAAGGCAAAAATAATATATTTTTCAAAATTTGGGTAAAAAATTAACCTAATTTATACACCCCAAAAGATAAAGATCTATGTCTAGGCTCCAATTAAGCAAGGCATAAGAATAAATAAGTCAATGTTTAAATTTAAACTTAGGTAAGGTTAATTAAAAATGTAACTTAAGAAAACTTTAGGCTTTTTGACCAAACCAGCTAGACAAATTTGAACGGTGTAACGATACTAAAAAAAAGATCCCACAAGACACATGTGATTGGTTTAAACAATGGTAACTTGGACACATGACAAGACAAGTTTATTAAATAATTTTAGTAGTGTAATGATGTTAGTGATCTCAAAAGGTATAAACAATGATTTATTTCAAAGACTTTAAGGCTAAAAATTTGAATTGATTTAGGTAGCATAATGTTACCTGTTTCAATCAAGTGACACACTCAACATTTTTGACATAAAGAGTGTAAGTTAAATCAAGGTGTTAAATTGATGACATAATGCTTCCTAAAATAATATATTAGTGTGGAAAAATAAATAATTTATGGCATGGAAAGACAAACAAAGTTTTAGACTCAAAGACTAAGTAATAAAGGAAAAAAACAAATATAACTAAGTAAATTATCCTAAGCCCTAAATAATAAGGTTTGGAAAGTGGGTTTGACTAAAACTATAGTTTTGAATGTCTAAATTGATCCCAAGTGTGGCTAACTAAAGAGAAGAATCATGTAAATTAAGTTCATACTAGTTAACTTACTATGTAAGGGTTTATTCATTTGCATAGCGATTCCATCTATGGAATACTTAGTGAAATCCATTGGTTAACCATATCTGACTCAAGCCTTCATTACAAAAGGAGAGGTTATCTGCTCAACCCCTTATCTCTCTTAGTATGTGTACCCTAATTTTTATACCTCACCATGGAGCACCATTAAAACATTGCCAAGATATGAAGCCCTAGGTCAATGCTTCCCTAAAAAACTCATGAAGAGGCAATGATCTCCCCTCCACAAGCGAAATTGCATGAAAAGAAAACTAAGAGAAAAGAATTTAGGATTTATTTTAGATCACCCAAACCAAATAGGTTTTATTGAGAGCCTAGAAAACTTTCTTTCCATGCTTTAAAATAGGCACAAATATAATGAAAAGGTGTTTTTGGTCACCCAAGTTCCCTATATGAGATGAGGAGAACATACACATGCTCTTTGTTTTGAGAAAACAAACAAACAAGTTAAAATAAATATTTTCAATGAATTTGAAATCCAAGTGAATGTTAATTTAGTTCACCAAATGAAATGTTTGATTAAGTTCCTTGGCCCCTTAGCTTAATTGAAAAATCTTGAAATAAATTTGCACAAAACCACTTTAAGCAATAACACTATGTTTAATTTAAGCATGAAAACCCAAATGCTCAAGATTTAGCTTAATTCATTTTTAAACACCAAATTGAAGTGTTCAAGACTTAAACATTTGTTTTAAGCACCAAAAATGAAGTGTTTAAAATAATTAGCAATTCTAATTCATTTTAATCACCAAAGATCAAATGTTCAAGATTTAACAAGTTCATTTTAACACCCAAATGAAGTGTGAATGAATTAGATTATTCTTTTTAAATACCCAAAATGAAATGTGCATTAGTATAAACTTGAAAATTCACATTTTATTTCCACTTTTCCCCTACAATGGTTATATAATTTACCCTTGCTTAGAAGCACTTTTGATGATGAGAAAATGATCTTTCAAAACATAACTCTTGGGTTTTCATTTTAAAAACATAGAGACCAATGCCAATCATCTGTGACTAATGCCAGTTAGTAGGTAACTAATGGCTATTAGTGATAACTAATACCAGTCGATAAGGACTGAGATCAATTGCTTATAACCTAAAGGAAAAACCAACATGAGATAAAATGTTAGTTAGTCTAAAGTTAGGTAAAATAATATTCAAAACCTACAAGGAGATGATTATACAGGGACTATAAAGACCAATGAAACCAAGAAAGAATGATTATGAATGTTAGAAAGATTCAAAATATGAGTTTTATAAATCATGTTTCACCTTAGATCTTTAATGATGTTGTTCACCTAGAACCAAGCTCAGTTAGGTAGAATACAGTATGGTTTGGTAGAATCGATGTTAGTTATGCATGAGTGATGTTGATCTCTGTATAGATCAGAGTTAGTTTAAAAATAAAAAATACAAAAAAACAAAGGTAAAAATCCATTTTTAAAGATATTTAAGCATTGACTCAAAGATTATGAGTTACATTTTGGTCTCTTTGGTATTGGGGTGTTCACAGTCTCACCAAGCATGCCATTTTTAATCATAGGAATTTGACTCAAGAGAGGAGGTTATATCAAGTGTTAGTTTTCATATAAAATAATGAAATAAAGACACTAACAAGAATAACATCTCTAGGCCTAGATCATAGGAGAGATTAGTGAACAAACAAAAATTGCAAACACAACTAAAATGCACAAGAAATAATATATCTTACCTTATTTAAATTATCCAAATGATGTGTTCATTTGGCTTGCTCAGATTGTACTCAAAGAGTCTTTGGCAAATGGAATTGTGTGGATCCTTCTCTCCTTGGCACCATTGGCTTGGATTTCTTGGTATGGATCATGCTTATGGCCTGGCTTGTGATTTTTTCATTATAACACTATAGCTTTGAATCATGCACCAAATCCTACATTATAAATTTACTATGCTCAAGGTATCTCAATGAAGAGGTCTAGGCTTGTATTTATAGGTTTAAGAACTAACCCCAACTCAAACTGAGTTAGAGTGTAGTTAGATCTTGGAATGGGTTCAAACCTAACCTTAGTGAGTTAATTAACACCATTAGATTTAAACAATGTCAAAACCTTATGATTTGTAATGAATAGGAATGTTGAGATATTTTAGGATATTTGATAACTCACAAAAAGGTAATTATGAATTCCTAAGATATTCTTGATTTTTTAATTTCCTTTTTTATAATTTCATTAATTACTCATGGATAATTCAACTAGGATTTAATTAGGTTTAGAATTTTAATTAATTATAATTAGTATTTTTAGCATTTTTAACATTTTAATTAATTTTATGTGTGCATTTTCCCTATTTAATAGGTTTATAGTCCAAATTGCATGTTATAATGTCATGGAATGAATATAGATGAATTCGTGAGAGGTTTTTGTTACTTATGGTAGGATACCCAAATTAATAATGTTTCAACATAATTTTGAGCCTTGATTAATGCTGCAAATTTTTTTTTGGGATGTTTCATGATTCTTAAGCTTAATTTGCAAAGGGTGGTAAGAATCAGTCTAAAGTCTGGTATGAAGCCATTGGTGGCCAATTTTAGGTGTCCACACCTTTTTTTGTGTCTTTTTATGACCTTGTTGTAGTTTTTCTCCCAAATATCCCCTTATGAGATGGTAGATTCACCCTAATAATTAATTAAAAATAATTAAGTTTAGAGAAAGTGATGAATGCTCCAAAGGATGACTGAATAGTAAAAGCTAGTGCCACAATTGGGAAACACAAGACAAACACCTAATATTGAACATAATGATAAGCAAGCTAACCCTCCAAGAAACATTAAAAAAATTAGAAGCTACTAATTCAAAAATAAACAAGTAAATTGAGAAAATATTTATTTTAACCAAGGCCATCACAAGCACTCCAAAATAAAAGAACATGGATACTATAAATAACTAAATAATTGAAAGGTCATCTGGATATTAGAAGCCTACTAAGGCTAATCTCAAAATTAGATACAATAGTATCCAACCCTAACATATAAAATATAAAATATCAAATCAAAGGAAGTCTGAATTTCAAAAATATATGTTAAGTTTCTTCCTTAGAAAGTGTGCTTTTGATAATCTCCATTGCAGGCTTTTTGACCTAGATGGTATTGGAGCAAGGATAGAAGTGAGACCAAAAACATATCTATTATGGATATAGAAACTTGGTAGGTAGCAAAGCATTTTTAAAGCCCTCCCCCATTAGTCAACATTCTATGGAATGCATGCCTCTTTAATAATATTTCAATATCTTAGACACACCTAAGGTCATCGAAGTAATCTATCAAATGAAATAAATCCATTACTAATTCACAAAATGGTCTTGAAAGGAGTTATACCCTAGTATTTTGTTTTTTAAAATAGATTAGTGTTTTTCATATCAAAGTGTATTGATAGATTTTATATTGATTATCTCTATGTTCAATATTAGATGATCACAGTCTAGGTTCTAAAGGCTGGGGCAATGTTTTTCCCACAAAGTCACCATTTATTGTGGCCAACATAATTCACTTCTCCTAAAAGTGGGGGAACCCTATGAAAATTATTAACTTAAGGATTCCTAGAGTTTATATCCCTTCCATGTCATCCTTAGACCTTCAAAATACATGAACTCCTATTTTGCCTTGGTCTGATGAGCATTTAATAATGTTTATATTGAAGAGCTGGGCTCTATTAAATATTCATGTAGTCTTTTAATGTTCAAAAATAGTTAAGTCCTTGTTTTGTTCTATAGGAATAAAGAGTTATCATACTTAGAAATATTTTATTACACCAACTGTGTTGTTCATAGATTTGGTCTCACATTAATTTTTTGAAAGTGTTAGTCTCCTAGAGTCCTACTCAGTGATTTGTAAAACCTTAACGATAGATTATCAACTTTTAATTGATTATGTAGATTTATTTTTAACTTAGTCACTTTTGTGCATTCTCATAAGAGAGATCAACCAATAATAAAGTTCCATGTGGATCATGTAATAGCTCTCAATCTCCTAGATCTATTACAAATGTTAGACCTTAGGAGAGCATAACTAAATGAGGAAGCACCATATAGATTACCTATTAATGTGTTAGTTTCCAAGACTTGTCAGATATGTCAGATCTTAGGAGAGCCTAACTAAATGAGGAAAAACTACATGGATATTATCAAAGTTATTAGTCTCTCAGACCTATCAAAATGTTAGAGCTTAGGAAAACCTGATTGAATGAGGAAGTGCATGTGGCCCACCTAATAGTATGTTAGTCTCCAAAACCTAACAAAGATGTCAAATACTAGGAGATTTTGATTGAATGAAGAAGTACCATGTGGATCCTATCAAATATATCAATCTCTTAGACCTATTAGAGATGTCATAGCTTAGGATATCTTGACTTATTAGATCATGCTATGTGGCACTTCTATACAAATTGGTAGAAAAGACCCAGGATGACTGATATGGTTAAAAATAAGTATAGTCACATTTAAAAACCAATCATACAGTGCCATGCATCATTTTGATACTCTAAGTGGCCCATTCTAGCTCTCAACTAGGTAAAGAACAATACCCAATCACACTTAAATGGCACTTGTCACAGATAGGATGAACTAATAATAGACACTTGGCATGAGATAAATCCACCCAAAATGCCATAGGTGAAAGATAATCATGTGCCTACCACACTCATAACATTAACTAAATGGGAAGCTGGCCCTTGATTGGAAAATTTAAAAACATCTCATCATGGTCACCAAATTTAGTAGGTGGCATATGTTTGAAATCCCTAAGTTAATTTTAGATTGATAAATGAATAAGTAGATCATGACACCAAATAAAGTTTGAATTCATGCTAGGTGAGCCATAAAATGTCATAAATGTAGGATATTTATGTAGATCCTTATAAGTGCCCAAAGGTGAACTAGTTTACCCTTATTTACTACCAATTACCTAGAGATTATCTATTCACTTTTAGCTCATTCCTTTGCCCTCTATGCCCTTCTTAGCTAGATTTAGATTATATTAAGATTAAAACATTTCCACCATGGTTGCTTCATCCTATAACCCCAAGGTTGAGCCTAAATATAGAGACACCACCTTCCATTAAAACTTAACCCACTTTAAGCACTATAATAGAATATTCAAAATGATTAAAGTTGTGCCCAAGTCTTCCTCAAGTGATGATGAAGACAAATTCATAGATTCCCTTAAGAATGAAATATGTGGGTTACATAATTTTAGGTACAAACTAGAGGTTTTTCCCTATGCTAACCTCTTCAAAAATATGCTCATCAAATCCAAGTGAGTGTAAGACAGTGCCCACAATGTGGTGTACTCTGAATACTATAGGGAACATGATTGAAAACATCTTGGGAGCTATGTTTAAAGAATATTAAAACCTCATAGAGTAAAAAATTAACCATGATAAGACAATAGTAGATGCATGGGCTAACACCTATTAGATTTATGAGGTTTTAAAGGATTGGGGAGAGAACATCGATGCTAAGTGGGTCAATAAGGAAGACATTGATTCTTACACTATTTACACCTTAAAGGAAGGGGTCTAGTTAGGATGATTCTACTTGATTTATTATTCAAGTAAAGTGACTATTTTCACATTAATCTCATCTAGGTTCCCTTACTATTAACCTCAAGGGTGAGGAGATCCAAAACCTAAAGAGTGTCATCAACTTCTGACTGGTGCACCGTGTCATGGAGGCTTATAACAATGGTAAATTTTATATGATGAATTATCTAGTAGATGACATTTGTGTAAAAATTGTATTTAATCCTTTTTATTTCCTACCTTGAACTCCTGGAGGCACACTAGTACATATAGTATTCTATAAGCTATATGGCCACCATTACCAGAATCACATTTGGAGAATTTATAAATCATTCTAATCAGAGATCTACATGGCCATAAATTAGGTGGCCATGCCTCATTTCTATAATAAAATCATGTAATATATTAACCTCATTATTAAATATTAGTACTACATAGATGACACCATCATCTGAGTGGTAGGTATTCATAAGGCCCCCATTTAATCAACATATTAGGTTTTGTGCTAGTTGGATGAGTAGGAGATCACCTATTAGTTAATAGAAGGAATCTTTATCCACTACCTCAACCACAAAAATAAGGATTTCCTAGCCTTCCCTATCAACATCTACCACCACTTATACAAAGGTTTACCTTTGTTATAAAAGATGGTGATGATCAGGGATTCTTATGCCCTAGGTAGAGTAAAGGATAGGGATTGGGACCCCTATGCCATAATAAGGGCCTAGGTGGTGAAATATAAATCTCATCTGAAAATCACTCACAAACATGTGACTAATTTAGATGATGAGATCAACCTTAACCCTATAGACAACAAGGAGGTGCTAGCAAGGCTCAAGGTGAAGAAAAGGAAAGGAAAAAAAGTTGAATCTAGGATATTTACCTAGAATGGCCCTACTTCACCTATACCAACTCATCCCTAGGGATAAATTTAGGTGAATACCCACAAAATTTCAAATAAAATAATCTAGGGAGTCCTAATTACCTCTCCTCTATAGGTCTTACCTCCTCTAGTCTCAACTTTGACTCCACTACCTCCTATAATTTAGGATAATCAACTAGTGTTCACATAGGTACTATGATTTTACATCAATAGTAATATAGAGTTGATCCCTAAACATGACCAACAAAAAGCATCCATATATATCCTTTCCCCTACATCTACCATCCTTCAACAACCTTAGTGAAGCACCCCCTAGTTTACTCTTTCCTACTAGGCCTACTTAGGTGGTGCCTCCCATATTTCCCATTCTAACCCACCCAATAGTCCTTCAAGTACCTCTATCTCTAGCTATGTACATCATACTCTCATCCCAACTTCCACCCAATCTACCCATTTCATCTTAAGGATCCTTATGGCAAGATTATAGTCTTCAAGTGCTATAGTTGCTTGGCCCCAAGTGCCTCCATTATCTAGTGCCTAGAATGTGGCTACTAGTAGACCTACACTAATTTAATTCGTAATGAACCTAGTAATGAGTGCACCCATGTGTATAATTTCATCAGATATAACCACTTCAATAGTACCTTTAATCACTCTATAGGTTCCACAATCATCCCTAACCACTGCTGCCACCACCACTCTTATTACTATAATGTAAGCTAATTCGAGCAAGAGACCCAAAAAGAAGAAAAAGGTAACTCATATTCCTTAGCAACTTATTATTCCATGGAATGATATTAATTCACCAAATAAGAATATACATAATATTATATCATAATTATATGGAATTATATCAAAAAATATGAATAATATATAAGCCACTTTGTGGGGGCAACCTCCCAAATGCTTCCAATAAGAATGAATACTTAATTATGATGATGAATAACTAACCCTACCTATTATATATAGTCTAAAAAGGCCATGTTCCACTCATAGGCTAACCTAATAAGTATATGAATGCATAAATAAATGTAAAATAATATGCAAAAGGATTATGCAAACCATAATTCAACTATACATATCCATAGACACGCCAACAGTTAAGGGAGTAGCATGCCCCTCCCCTTCAAAAAAATGTTGTACTTAATATTGAAGCAATCTAAGATGTTGTTTTAGGAATGATTCATCCTCCTAGGTAGCATATTTAAAAGGTAGATTCTTCCATTTGATCAAATACTCATGAATTAGTTTGGATTGTAGCTACTTAGTGTGTGTTTGAAGGACCACTTCAAGATCAAAAATAACCCTCCCTTCCTCATATAATTTTGGTAACTTAGTTTGAGTGGTAACTCTCTATCCAATTACCTTCTTAAGGAAAGATACATGAAATCCTAGATAAATGTGCGTGGAGGGAGGAAATTCTAGCTTGTAAGCCATACTACCAAGTTTTTACAAGATCTTTGGGAGATAGATTATTATCCTTTTTATATTACTTCAAGGACATATGATTCTTTGGATACAAGTGAAAAAACACCAAATCACCAATTTCAAAATTCCTCTCACTCCTATATTGATCTCCTTGTTTCTTCATACAATTCCAGGACAAAGCTAAATTTTTATGGAAACTAGCAAGGACTTAATGTTGATGTTGAAGGTGTTCCTCTACTGCACATACCTTTGGGTGGTTCTTAAAGGGTGAAGTGAGAGATGGAGGATGGTATCCATAAAATTCCATAAAAGGAGACATTTTGGATGAATTATGCATTGATGTATTATACCACCACTTAGCCAAGGGCAGCCATTGAACCCATTTATCTTATTTATCTGACACAAAATAATGAAGGTACCCTTCTAAGCACTTGTTGAATATCTCAGTTTATCCATTAGATTGAGTATGATAGGATGAGATATGAGCTAATTGGGTTCCCAAATATGCAAATAATTTTGTCCAAAAATTACTAGTGAATATGGGATCTCGATCACTAACAATAATTTTGGGAGTACCATGCAATTTTGGAACTATATTGAGGAAGGTAGAAGCTACTATACTAGCCACCAATGGTTGAGACAAATAAAAAAAATGAGCATACTTTATGAGTCTATCCACAACATCCATGATAACATTTCTACCTTTAGATCATGGTAACCCAGTAATGAACTCCATAGATACCTCTTACCATCATTGACTAGGGATGGATAAGGGATGTAAAAGACTTGGGGTTTTAATGGTTTCACCTTTATTTTGCTGATAGACCATACATTTGGACACATATTTTTGTATATCCCCCTTGAGTCCTTTCCAAAAAAAATCCTTCTTGACTCTATGATAGGTTTTCAAAAACCTTGAGTGACCACCAAGTGGAGATGCATGAAGTTCTTGAAGGATTTTCTATTTGAGAAGAGAATTTTGACATAGATATAATCTATCTTTGTACCATAATGCATTCCCATTCCATGTAAACTTTTCAATCCCATCAGAACCCTAATGTAGATTTTGAATTAATGAATGGGTAATACTTTCATTCTCCCATTCTTCCCTTGCTTCCTTCAACTAGTCTACCTAAAAAATGGTCATGGCACATAACAATGGCTCAATTGGTTCATCTCACCTAGATAGTGCATCAACCACCACATTTTATTTTCCTTTCTTGTAGACTATTTCAAAATCAAAACCTAACATTTTCATCACCCATTTTTGTTGTTCTTTAGAGGATAACCGTTGTTTTAAAAAATATTTAAGGTTATCATGGTCAGTATTTACCTAAAAGTGATAACCTAATGGATAAGGTCTCCATTTCTTGAATGCAAGTAGAATATCCATCATCTATTTCTCATATATGGGGTTGAGCTGATTTTTACACTTTAGTTGATGACTTTCAAAGGAAATGGGCCTACCCTCTTGCATGAGTACTACACCCATACCATATCTAGATACATCACATTCAACCACAAAAGTTTTATAAAAATCTGGATTAGTCAATACTAGGGTGGTGCACATAGCCATTTTCATTTTTTTAAATGCCTTAGTAGCTATATCAATCCATTAGGAGTCTTTCTTCAATAAAGAAGTAAGTGGTGCTGAAATACTACCATAGTTTTTGACAAACCTATAATAATAACTAGTTAGCCCCAAAAATACCTTTTGTTTCTTAATTCTCTTGGGAATCTGCCACTCCATGATGGCTTGGATTTTTTTAGGATCAAATTTTACTCCCTCATGTAATACAATATGACCCAAATATTCCACTTCTCAAACTCCAAAAGCACATTTGGATGGTTTAACATAAAATTGATGTTGCTCACAAACTGAGAGTACCTATTTCACATGATGTAAGTGGTCTTCCTAAATTTTTCTATAAATAAGGATGTCATCAAAAACACAAGTATAAAATTTCTCAATTATGGCCTAAAAACTATATTTATCAAACTCCAGAAGGTGGAAGGTGCATTGGTGAGACCAAAAGGCATGACCAAAAATTCATAATGGCCTTCATGAGTATAGAAGGTTGTTTTAAGAATGTCCTCCTTATAGATCTAGATTTGATGATACCCATAGCAAAGATCTAATTTGGTAAAATAAATAACACCATGTAATTCATATAAAAAATCATCAATTATAGGAATAGGAAACTTATCTTTGATAGTGAACTTGTTGAGTTCTCTATAATTTGGGCACATCCTCCAATTTTCATCCTTCTTTCATACCATGACTACTGGAGAAGAATATTTACTTTGACTATAGTTAATGGTACCTACCTCTAACAACTCTTGTACCATTTTTCCAATTTCACTCTTTTGGGCATAAGGATATTTGTATCATCTAATATTGGGTAGCATACTTCCAAGGATGAGTCTAATGGCATGATCATGAGTATGAATAGGAGGAAGACCTTTTGGCATGGGTCCAAAAATAACTGAATGCTCATCTAATATTTTTTGTAACTCAGGATGTGTAGACTCCTTAGTTTTTTGGACATAAATGGAAAACAAGTGTGCTATAAATCCTTTGGAACCTTCTTTCATCATCTTGGTCATCTGATGTTAACTAACCATTTGTGGAGATTTAAATATTATTCCTCATAGTTATACTAACTTATTTTAGAATAAAAATGCATGAACATTTCATAGAAATTCATCTCAATAGTACCTAATGTGGTGAGCCATTGTAATCCCAAAAACATATCAGTCCCACCCATAAGAATAGCAAACATAGGAGAATATAGCAAATAGTCCCCCATTACTAACTTAATACTATGCCATTTTATAGAATGATTAAGTATACCACCATCAACAATCATGACTTGAAACAATTTAAATGAGCAACCAACTTACTATTGATGAAATTATGTGTGTTACCTAAATCAATCAACATTATGACCTTCTATTTCTTAATAAAACCTATCACCTTAAGAGTAAGGAGTATAAATAACTATAAGGATATGGTAGGAGATAGTAGGTTGATAATCTACAACTTCATCTTTAGGTCCTTCAAAACCCTCAATATATTTCATCCTCATCATCCCCTTCAATGTAAAATAACTTATTTTAAACATATCTATGACCTTTGCTCCATTTACTATCACAACCATAACACAACCCTTTGGCATGCCTATGCTCAATTTGTTATGGTGTTAATCTGGTAGGTTGAGGTCGTGATGGATTTGGAAAGTTGCATTTTTGACTATTAGTGAAAGGATGATGTTTGTTCATCTCTTTTTCTTCTACCAAGCATGCCCTTAGTATAGCTTTAGATAAAATTATAGGGTTAAACATATAAACCTCCAATTGAATACTATTTTTTAGTTCACCCAAAAAAAGGTCGGTTAGATTTACCTTAGAGATATCCACCACACGTAAGGATAGATTTTGAAATTGATGAATATAATCCTTCATTGTTCTTGTTTGTCATAGTTTGGATAATTGGTTAAAGTAGTTTTTCAGAAACATTATCTTGATAATGAAACATCAATTCATCAGAGAGTATTGACCATGTAACATGAGCACTAGTCTTCTTCTTTTGAGTACAAAACCAATGATACCAAATGAATGGCTTAGGTTCTAGATATAGAGATGCCACAACCACCTTTTGAGAGCTAGGATTTTGGTGTAAATCAAATAGATTCTCAATTTGAGTGATCCAAGTGAGTGGATCCTTACCATCAAACTTGTCCAAGTCTACTTTTGGTAACATTGGTTTTATCCCCATATTGGTAGTGTTAGTATTAAGAGGAGGAGGACTAAAAATAAAAAGTGGAGGGTTGTTTAGTGGTAAATGAGATGAAATGGTAGCCAAGTGTGTCATGATTTAATGAAACTGATTGTTCATGCCATTAATCTCCCCTTGTAATGTTGATAATTGAGTTAGGACTTGTACATCCTTTTGCATTAGGTCATGTATCTTTAATTGGATTTGATAAATTATATCAAATGATTCAAACTCCATGTCATCCCCTAAAGGGGTTTTAGGGGTTTCTTGCCCTTTCCCCCATCTACGGGTGTTAGGACCTTCCATACAAAGGTTTGATGTGAAGTTTATTTTGCCTTGTTGACCTAAATTTGACCACTAAGTTTTTTGATTATGTATGCCTCAAATCAAAAATATCGAATAGTAGACCCAAACTAATTTTTTTTCAAGGTTTCCAAAAATATAAAGAAATTTGAAAAATTATACAAATTATGAGCTATGGAGCAAATTTATTAAAAAATAAAATGAAGATAAATTTTGAAAAATAGATCCAAATGAGCTGAAATGTTAATGTAAACTTCATTTAATGATTTTACAACTCCAATAAAAACATTGAAGAGAAATTCACACCCATTTGCAAGATATATCTAAATTTCAAGATCTAGAGTTTTTGACTTGATCATGGGCCAAATCAATGCTTTGATAACACTTGGAATGATATTAATTCACCAAATAAGAAGATATACAATAGTATATAATAATTATATGGAATTATATCAGAAAATATGAATAATATATAAGCCACTTTGAGGGGGAAACCTCCCAAATGCTTTCAATAATAATGAATACTGAATTATGATGATGAATAGCTTACCCTACCTCTTATATATAGTCTAAAAAGTCCATGTGCCACCCATAGGATGACCTAATAAGTATATGAATGCATAAATAAATGTAAAATAATATGCAAAAGGGTTATTTAAGCCATAAGTCAACTACACATATCCATAGACATGCCAACGGTCAAGGGTGTAACATTCCATGTATGCCTCTCAAGCCTCCTTTTCCATTATATTGGTTTCCCAAGGATTTGGATTTAATCAACCAATTTCCTTGTTCTTTTTGAACAACCCTCTCTTTGGTTTCATGAGCCCACGAGTAAATTTGACCCAAAGCTAGTGGCATGCCCAGATGTTCCCATGGGATTCCCCATCTATCCTTCCCCCCTTTGCCCTCATGAATCCACCTTATTAATTTATCTCTTTCTTACTTCCATCCAATTCATCCACTCCTCTTAATCCCATGCATACACCTTCCACCTCAATCTCTACCACCCCACCTTCATCCCCTTCTACCCTAGGAGTTTTCATAGCATCACAAGAGCCCAGGATGATTTTATACGGTGGTCTAGAAGTTTAGTGAGAGTTTGATATGAATTCCAGAAACATGAGGAGGATCCCCACTCATAAATTTAGTCATGAAGGAGACCTAGTGGTCTGAAATGCCAAGTAAAACCTCTTTTCCCTTACCAAAGTGAGAATATATAATAAGGAGGAGAGGGTGGTTGAAGATTTGTGTTCATGCTCTAAGACACTCATGACATGTTGAAAATGCTTATGGAGGACATGAAGGATCATGTTTGGGTGATCGAGGCATAGGTGAAGAACACCTTCCCTAAAGAACTGATTAGTCGAGTCAAAGAGGCTCTCATAAAACTTGTCACATATTTAGGGGAAGTAGTTAAGATATTGAATACAATAAGGGAGCACCTCTAATGAACACATGCATAATTAGAGAGGATTTATCATGTAGAAAACAAGTGTAAAAATATCACTATGGTTATTAATAAGGGCATATTCCCATAGTTGAAAATCATGCATATCTATGAATTAAACCTATATCACACCTATATTAAAAGCATGATAGATTTAATTAAGGAATACTTGGTAATCTCATAGATGGTTGTGGAACCTATGGAAGATGTTGACTTAATTCAAGGAATTTAACATCATAGTGTTGTTCCAACTAGATGGCACACTACTTGATAAAGGAGGATTTGAGGTCCACTTGGTTCACTTTGATTAAGTTAGGAGGAATAGGGTGGCCAAGGTCAATAAGGTTAGGTCCAAGGTAATTATAGAGCTCTCAATCCAATCCAAAACTAGTATCATCTAGGTTTTTGAGGTGAAGTTTTCCCTTGAGGCCCCACTCCAAGTGCACCAAAGACTATTAGACCAATTAGAGGTGATCTTCTAGGAGACTCCCATGAACTTAGACAAACTAGATAAGGAGTTTGATCTAGTGTCATCCATGCTAGACACCAAGGAGGTGTAACCTAAGTAGTTTGGAAATGGTTCTTCTCCAGCTCATTAGCACATCGAGTGAAACTCCAAGCATCTTTTGGGAGAAGTGGAGAATATTCTATTTATTTTGAATATTTAATTTTGTAATAACTTTGAGATCTCATCATGGCCAAGGATGGTAATATCATGCTAATTGGGGATGAGTCTCATCTTTTCTATAAATAGTAAACTACTTTCCCTTGTAATGATCAACACTTATTATGTAAATAAACTCAATTAAAATTGAATGCAAAATTTTGTGATTTCTATTAGACTAAGTTTTTTTTATCTATGAATGTGGTCCATCATTTTATACTTTTAAAGGAATGTTGATGCTAAATAATTTATTGTGTGCTTGGTTAAAAAGAATGGATGTTATAGTTAAAATTTGATTTGTTATTCTAACTCATTTATGAATTATTCTCATTTTATTTATAACACTGGTAATCTATGTACTTAAAGTTATAGGTTATATTTAAAGAACTTGTGTGTAACCTACTAAAGTTCCTTTTTCATGTTTAATTTTAGTGGATAATTCATTAATTAATCATTTACTTTTGCTATCCTTAGACTCTTGCCCCTTGTGATGGGGATTTTGATCCCTATATGAAACTCAACACACAATGGTCTAACTATGGATGGGCACACAACTCGATTCTTGAAGCATTAATACCCTTTTAAGCCTAGAAACATCCTCTTTTACCTTACCTTACTCTCCCTTTTATTTTTATTTTATGAATCTAAACATGTATGTCCCATTCATTTATAAATTGATAAAGTGAAACCCAATAGTGCTCATGATTAGAATTGATTGAACAAAGGTGAGGGTTGGAATTACTCTATCAAACTGGTATCAGACCCCTCTATAGTAACACTGCATCTCTTAAAGACTCATTTCAATTAGGATATATCATAGATCCTAATACTTACAACCATGCCCTATATTAAACTAGTTTTAATACTAAAATAGAGGAAAAAAGTCTTTTATTGTCCCAATGTTAGTCCTAAACACTTAATCTCATAAATGTCTTAGGATAGGATTTTAGAATAGACAACATATTCCTCTATCTTTCTAAATATCTTTCTAATTTTGAGAAATATTAAGGTTGACCATATCAACCATTATGACCTTGATAAATGCATTACTAGAGTCCAAAATGGCTAGGCCCTAAAAAATGGTTTAAATAATTTAATAAAAAATCTATATCTGTATTAAAAATGTTGAAAATTAGGAAAGGAGTTTAAAATAAAACCCTAACACTCAATCTTTGAGAGCCACTGTGATTGGATGGAGAACCATATTTTTTTATAAATATTTTTGCCTTCTAAAAATCCCATGATAAATCAAACCCTAGACATCAAATGACTAAGTCTAAAATAACAAATAAGCTTCAACTTATTGATGACTACGAGATTTGAAATTCTTTAGTAAATCAACTAATATAGTTAAGAGCCAAAGTCAATTTTTTTATGCCATAATAGTCCATCAAACCAAATTATTTTCCTATAAAAAGGTTAGTAATAAAAGTGAATAATGTCAAAGGCTAAAGTCATAATTTTAAGAGTTGTATACCAACTTAGTAATACTAATGATCCATAAGACTAAAAAGTTTGCATTTTCATATATGTCATCTTATTGAGGGTCTAACTATAGGTTATAATAGTTTTTAAAGTAAAAAGTATGGATATGAAGTAAAATAAAAATGTCTCAACAATAATATGAGAGAAAGTTGTCCAATACATTCTACTAAAAATCATATCTATTACCTATGATATCATAAATTGTTACCATCACTTAGGATATTCCAAATAGTGGTAACCACTAATATTATCCTATAATGCAAGGACTTAACACACCATTAGCATATATAAAATTAAATTAAATGATATAACCCATGGAAAAAAATTAAAAAAATAAAAAAACTAGATAGAAAAGTATAACAAATACCCACAAAACATAAATAATGCTAGTACATACAATAACACAATAGGTGGACTAGATAGGGGGTCTGAAGGTTGAGTGTATTTCATTCTCAATGGTTTCATTTATGAATTATCCACCTTGATCTAACTTTATCTCACCTATAATTCTCTCCCTATCGGTGAAGCCATTGTGAGGGAGAATCCCTCTCTTGCATCCATCTCAAGCCAATACGTAGTAGTTAGTCTGAGTTTATTAAATATATAGCCAAAGCAACTAAAATTAAAAATATCAATGTATGATAAAAATAAAAAATACTGGATTATATTCAAATAATTATAACTATAACTTTAAATTAATATTTCAAGATCATTTACTTGTCCTCATATATCAAAAAGGAATTATAATTTTCATTTTTCAACATTTATTTAACTAAACAAAAATTATATAAATTAGACAAACCAAAAATTAATCCTTTGATTTCAATACTAATGTTTTTTTGAGATAGGCGAGAAATGGGGTGTGGCATCCTTCTATTTTACCCTAATTTGGATTAATGAGTGAGATTAATCTAATTAATATAAAACTTTAAAATGTAATTTAGATAAATAGATATGGCCTTCAAGCATACATCTATATTTAAAATATTGAGATTGATTCTTTTGATTTGATAAGAGCATATGATAAATATATACAATACGAAGGAAATAAAAATACTAAGGTTTCCTAGTTGATTGTTTAACTGTGACTATATTTTGGAAGTAAAAATTAGAGATAAGAAAGCCTATGGCTTGTTTAGTTCTAGATTTGATATGTTGTTTGTACATAGTGGGGTGTGTTAAATGCAATAAATGGTGACTCAAAGGGGTAATAATACATAGTTTTCAAAAACCTAGAATCCCTAGTTTTACAATCCCAATATTAACCATAAATTTATCCCAAAATGAATGACTAAACCAAAAATGGAAAGAGACTCACTAATTTTATGCAACATACTAGCTTTACTTACACCTTGAATCTGAGTGTGAAAAGTGTTTTTTTTTACCTTTTGTTTTAGGATTTTTAACAAAGACATAAGGGTGAAATGTAGGTTTCAATTTGATTGGGACTTAAGTGTATAAATGGGGATCTCAAGCATTTATCTATTTCCATCCAAGCATTCACATCCCCACTAAAGATACCTTTGATCGCCTATTCCTCCTTCCTTCATATTTTCATGATGCAAGATACATTGATCTTATTTCATCATGTTGACTTTGAATACTTTTTTATTTTATTTTGAATTTTAGGATTATCCATCTTTATTTTTAATCTTTTCTTTCCATCATTTGGAAAGAGGGAAAAGGTGACCATAATGAGCTAGTCTTAGTTACTATTTTGGGTTTAATCAAAATGTCCTGTCAACTCTTACCTATGCCCATGATGATTACCTTGAAAAAGTATTAATTTTTAATGTGAACTTGAATCATGGGAATAAGGAAGGTTTTCTATATTTTCACAAAATTGTGGGAGTAATTTTCACATACCTGATGAAATCTTTAGTCGCAAGACATATTCATGGCTAACTCTCTCATTTCTCAACCAGATTATAAGTCTTGAACTACAATATGTATTACCCCTTTGATTAAGGTTAGATTCAAAGTACCTCAAATTGTGTTAGACTATACCAAGATTAATCATAATTTGACTATTACAAAATCAATAGGCAACTATCCTAGAAAGTAGGAAAACACCAAAATCAAAAAACTACTCTATAAAATTCAAACTAATCTAATGAAAGCAAATAATAGAAAGCAGGGAACTAACTAAATAAAAGAAACCTAATCTACTCCTACCTCTATTAGAATGTTTTATTATTACTCAAAGACCTCTCTAGATGGAATAACCATGAAGTGATGCTTCAAAAATTATCCATTAACTAGATATGTTAGATCGTTATCTTGAAGATACTTTAAATGGAAAGCATTATTACCCAATTTTTTAAAAATTTGATATGATCATATCCATAGTGGGGTAAACTTATCAAGCATTCCATTATTCTCATGGGGCTTATCTCATAGTAGTACCAAGTTAGAGATTCTAAAAGCTTTAAATTTTGTTATTTTATCAAACCATCTCTTGAACACATCTTGATGTTTGTTGAAGCACTGTAATGTTTTATCCCTAGAGTCTTCCATTTTGATGATGTATAATAATCTAGACTTTGTTTTGTCATTAGGCTCCATGTATTCTTGCATAAACTGATATGTTGGCAATTTCAACATAATTAAGAACATGGGTTATTTCCCATATACCAATATATATGGCAAAGATTTGAAGGCCTAGTTATACCTCATCCTATCTACCCAGAGTGCATACTTTAGTAGGAGGTGCCATTCCCTTGGTTTATTAGTGTCAAACTTCTTGATGGTGTCTATAAGGTTCTTATTGGTTAAGTCAACCAATCCATTCCCTTGCAAGTAATGATTTGAAGAAAATCTAATTATAATATGATTATCATGAGCCCACTTAGTGAACTTAGTTGAATAGTATGATATACCATTATCACAAACTAAAGAAGTGAGAGTGATAAACCTAGTTATGATATGTTCTTCTAGAAAACTTATCACATCTTGGGCTCTAGAGATATTGGTGGTTGTTGCCTCTATCCATATAGTGTAGTAATATATAGTAGTAAGCATGAACTTATATCTAGCTAAGGAATTTGGATTTATTACTCCAATCAAATCTAAACCCCATTAGGTAAATGGCCTACCTTCAATTATAGGCTACAGTGGTATGGATGTGTGTACTTATCTATTGGCCAACACCTAGAATTTATGGCACATCCTTACATGGAAATGAACATCCTTAAAAAATGTTGGCTAGTAGTAACCTATTATAAGTATTTTATGTGTTATAGTATTGATATATGTATGGCCACTACCTATCTTTTGATGAAAATTATCTAATATTTCTTTATATTCTTCTCTTGACACACACTTTAGGTAAATGCCTTCATATTTATTTATATATAGGACTCCCTTTATAATCATGTAATGAGAATCTTTGAGCCATAAATATCTCTTTTACTCTCTTTTGAGTTCCTAGGGGTATGTACCCATAAGTAATAATTGAATAATACATGAATACCAATCTTTTTAGGAAACATGTGTCTAGTAAACCTCTTCAATAATGATGCATGGGTTTGGTTTAGTCATCAGTTGAACTATGCCTTATCCTCTAACAATCCTATCTAGCTTGATTTTAATATCAAATTACTATAACTTATCCATACATTTACCTCTATGCTCCCCCAACGTGTTCTATCCAAGAGTGAGATTGAAAGCAGGATCGAGTACTATAGTAATAGTGTTATTCTAAAGCATATAGTGCCTAAACTTTTTGAATACCTTGATGAGAGAAAAGATCTACTTATCAATTAGTTAATATTTGAGATCTACATCTTTAAAATTAGTACTTATAAAATCAATCATATATTCACTTTATTTCTTTTTCTATGTGAGTATTGTAGTGATAATATGCTCTGAGGTGAATGAATATAAATAAAAGTCCTTGGTGAAATCAGAGCTTACCAGTACTAAGGCTTGTAAAATTTCCATATTTATGTCTTGTAGGACTTATTATCTCCAAGAGTCCACTCAACTTTAGTGATTTTTTTGAGTATTTCATTTAGGGGTCTAACAATTTTTGTGAATCTTGATATAAATTTCCTTACAAATTTTATCTTTTCAAAGAACGATTTGATCTCCTTTTTGCTTTTGGGAAACATTATCTTTGATATCACTTGAATCAATAATGATCCTATCCTTGGTGATGATGTGAACCAATAATTTTCCTTAGGTGATGCCAAATATGCTCTTCTTGGGGTTACGTGACACTCTAAACTTTCTACACCTCTAAAAGCAAGACTAAAGATGGTCAATATGATCAGCTCTATTTTTAGAGAAAATAGTGATATAATCCATATATATAATGATTCACTTCCTTGTCAATCCTTAGAATGCATGATTCATTACCATTTAAAAATTTTCTCCAATGTTAATCAGCCTAAATGGCATTTGTTTATATGCATATGTTACCCATTTCATTGTAAATGCAATTTTCATCTTATCCTTCGGTTAAACCAACACTTGATTGTGATTTGAAAATCCATCTAAAAAAGACATCATCTCGAAGCCACTTATTGTTTGTATTACCTCATCTAAAGAGGCCAAAGGGTAATTTTCCTTCTTGGAAGCTTTATTTAGATTTTTGAATTTGATGCAAAGTCTAATTTTGCCATTCTTTTTAATGAGTGGAACTAGATTGGTCACCCAAGTAGAATGTCTAATAGGAAACACAATCCTAACACTCAAAAACTTTTTCACTTCCTTCTAAATTAGTGGTTCCAAGATCAGATTAATTAGCCTTTACCTTTATCTAAATAGTTTAGGATCAGGCTTGAGTGGAATTGTATGGTTCATGATTCTAGGGTTAAAAACACTTAAGTCCTCATAAGTCCATGCAATTACATCTTTGTCCCTGATAATCAGTTCCTTGACTCTTTTCCTTTCTTCAATTGTGTAGCTTAATCTGATATTGATGAAATGTGTGTCTTTTCATCACCAAAATGTTTTTAACTAAATTCAAATTCATTCACATTCAACTACTTCTTGATTGAGCTTGAAGATCTATATCAAAGGTCCTTTCTAAGGAAACCATTCCCAAAGGGAGGTGATTCTCCTTCAACTGGATAATGCCTTCTTCATCTAGTTCTTCATGGCTCCTATGGTTTTTCTCCTTGTCATCTATTATTTGAGATTTGAATTGTCCTAAATTCATTAAAAATTAGACAATTTATTGGTCATCTTCAAACACTTAAAAAATTTCAACATTGTCTGGTATTGAGGGACATGGTACCAATTCAATGGAGAAATTATATATTTTTGACACTTGTAAGGGTGCCAATTTTTTTTTGAAGTGGCTAGTGAATCAATGACTCTATTTTATTTTCTTGAGATAGACACTATGTATGAAGCTTCAAACAATTCTATTAAATCCTAGGCTCTATGATTGTACTTCTTCATATATGACAATTTAAACTAATATTTATTCCTTACCTGACTTATCATGAGTTTATAATATTTGTATACTATCAATTCCTTGACATTTTTCTTAAGGGTAAATTGTAATCCCAATTATTGTGAAAAACTTGTCTAGTTAGTTCTTGATTTACTACATCCAGGAGCAATAATGGGATACTCTTTTTATGCTTAACATTGAACACTTAATTACACTAGCATTAATACCCATAAGGCACATTCCTTATACACTCATATAAAGCACAATTGATAAGGAATCAAGGCCCACATTGGGATAGTTGTGTTATTGTGTGAGTCTTAAATTAGGGGACTTAAGTAATTAGACAAAACTTAAGGCTGATCTATAGGTGCAAGCCTTTTGTGGACTAAGCCTAGTGTCATCTAGGTGCTTAATAGTTCATAAGGATGATTTTAATCATTTTAAATATATGTGAATTACACAAGTATTGGGTTACTGGCATAAACCTATACTCATCCTTCATACTAAATAATGGTGATGTCATGAAACTTTACAGGGACTCCATTAAAATAGTAAGATTAACAAAACATATGAACCCACACCATGATTTGAACATTAATTCATGAAATTTATTCAAATTCATGACATTAAAAATATAAACATTTCATTATAAATACAAAGAAACATGAAAACTAGACATAATATATTTAAATGCACAACACTCATCATTTGATCAAAGTCCATAACATAGTTCTTATTCATATCATAATGTTAAAAAATTAGAAACTCAGAGATGAGATTAGGAACATTAAAATAGAGCCAAGATGGCCTCAAAACTATTCCTAATACTTAATGGATATTGAAGCAAATTTTACAGAGCTTCAAGGTCGTTCTGCTAGAGCTTCACTATAGTTCCCCATCTACCCTACCTCTTCTAGCTCTAGCTCTTTAAATAAGCCTTCAAGAGCATATTATCTAGGGTGAAAGTTTCATGATAAGTGATGATATGAAAATTTTATCATCATAACTACCCACTCTATAAATTCATGAAGTCTGTGTTATAGTTACCATGTCTCTTTAAATCCTCGAAGATGCCCTGAAAATTTAGGAGATAGTTAACTATTTACCTACTAACATAAGATATTGATGTAGGGGAATCCTATAAGGACATAAAATTTGATTAATTTTTTTCTTAAGGTAGTATATTCAGTGTATAATAGGTACTATAGGTCTTAAATAGTCATAATGTGGATTCTAGGCAGTCTAAAGGTGCAAGAAATTTAAATTTTGGGTTTTTATGCCAAAAACTCCTTTTGAAAATTTGAGTCTTGTTAAGATTTATTTTAAGGAATTTATGAATATGTGAAGGTGGAAATATATATAAAACATGTATAAGGTTTTTTACATTGTAAGAGGTCCACAAAGATGTTCTTGAATCTATTGTTATGGTTCTAGATATCTTATGTTGTGTGAAAAATTAAGACAGTGTAATGTATAAAGATACCTCTCTGAGGAAAATGAGCCAAGAAGTAGTTATGAATATTTTTAGGAGTTATAGGAGTTAGTTTTATTTTTGTAATGGGGTATTACATTATAAGTTTATAGATGAATTTATTGAAAAGTTTGGTAAGAAGTGAGTTTTTGAGGTGTTTGTAAGCCCTATTGAAAGTCTATAAACTATGCATAAGAAAACTCACTATGATCAAAGATGTTTGAAAAAGGATATTAGAATTGTAATTAAATTAAGGCATGTTTGTAATAAAAAATGAAAAAAGGTTCTTAAATGTTTAATAAAATATTGGTAACCCTATTTTGTGGGTATACACAAATGTGATTTGATAATTCTGTGTATTTGTTAAGTTGATGTTTTGTAATCGAATGTTTGAAATATTTATATCCATTTGGAAAATATGATTGGAAATAAATGTTTAAGGATATATGTTATTATATTTTTATAATATCAAATTTTTTTAAGAGATAAAGAAAAGAGTAAACCACTATTAAAGGTGGTAATACACAGACCCCTGTTCCTATGCAATTTATTTTGTTAGCAGACTTTATAAACAATGTTTGATGAATACATAGATTTAGAAATTCATTTAAAAATTAATTGTTTGAGGTTGAAATTTATTTTTCATACATTTTTCAAGAAATAAGAAATATATTCCTATTTTTAAGATTGGTTCTAAAGACCCTTGTGTTTCCTATATGTTTTCAATGACTAGGCATAGGCTGTATAACTGTAAGAGAGATTGGTTATGGAATATATTTTCAATGATATTTTAATGATTTAAAGAGTATTTTTGAATCCTTTTAAAATTTTTATAACCTTTTATTTGGTCAAGAATATGGTATGTGCTTTCAAACTATGATACAGGCTTGTAGGACATATATTTTCTTGCATAGTCAAAACATATTGAGTTAGAAAAATTTGACAGTGGATAGAAAAGAGTAAATGAATGTGTGGAAGAGTTAAGTGGTGTTAAGGAAAATACATAAAATGTTTTAAAATTATTTTAAACCTTGTGAAATTTCCTAATTAATTTATTAGAGCTCTTGGGTCCTTATATTTGATAACCCTAGAATTAGGGTTTTGGAAGTATAGGGAGTTTCCACTGACCAATTCAAGTGAAATTTGGTGAAAAGCTTAGGGAAAATGTTATTTAATATATTTTTAAGTTTTATTTGTGTGAATATACCTATGTGTATGTATATTTAAGACTGTGTGTAAAAAGAACCCTAGGAGACCTAAAGGGCTAAATAGAGAGCCATAAAGACTTATGAAAGTTACTAAACATTATATTAATAGCCTAAGACTTTGTGAAAGGTAAAAAATAATTAAAGATTATTAAAAATGATCATTGGTTTGATGAGAATAATATATATAGAGTCATACTATCAGAAATAGACAAATAGAGGGTTACAAGGACTATGAGTAATGTATATAGAGTTGTGAAAAGTGATGAGTTGAAACTTAGAAAGTGTTGGAAGAGTTGATGAGTAGGAAGAAAGAGTTACTAAGACCATTATAATCCTGATCAAGATAATTGAAATCATAGCTCATCCAATGAAACTTAGTTTTTTGCATGAATAATGAACAAGATATCCATTAACAAGTGATAAATCATTGTTCAAGAAGTACATTTTGAGGGAAGTCATAAAGTGAGATAGTTTTGTGTAGGCTTTGTATAATTTGGTATCATAACTAGCAAATATTCTTAGTGGATTGTACAAAATAGATTAAAATCATGTGTTATGAGGTGAATTATAGGATAAGGAATCAAGAATAGAGTTCCATGGAGAGAGTTAGTAGAGATGAAGATTTGGTCAATAATATGATAGACCAAGTGACATAGTTGATTTCCCCATTAATCATGAGGATGGAGGCTATTGTGGATGCTATCAAAGAGAGAGCAAAAAAGCAATGATAGAAGAAGAGGAAGGAAATAGCAGTCATCAAGGTCAAGTAGCAACTTTGTAGCCAAGTATAGATGAGAGATAAAATGGAGAGGTGGTTCAAGAACGACCACATATCTAGGTAGAAATAGTTCAAGAAGGAATTGGAGTAAAACACCATGCATGGGAGATTAGATCATTTTCAGGAAGTAGATTAAGAAGAGATGAAGGTCCTATGAGAAATGGACCAAGATAAGATTTTCAAGGACAATGTTGACAATGCCATAGAGAGGGACATAGATTAGTAGAGTGTCCATTGAATATTGATAAAAGTATGCAACAACAAAGGATAAGAGAAGTGAATGAGGAAAGAAGACAAGAAAGAAATGAGTCTTTACTCATGAGGAGAATATTATTGTAGTAGAGGAAAGTCAAATAACCAACTCAAAGAAGAAGCTTATTCAAAAGTAGTTTCAAAACAAAAGGTAAAGTTTGTAGTTTAATGATTAATGGAGGAAGCACTAATAACATTGTGTATTTAGATATGGTGCATAAATTTGGGTTGAAGAGGATGCCACATCCATAACAACAGAAGGTTACATAGGTTAAAAATGGACATAAAATCCAAGTAAATGAGAAAAATTAGGTTGAATTCCATGTAAGAGGATATAGAAATAAAATATTTCATGATATTATGCCCATAGATGTTTATCATTTACTGTTAAGAAGACCATGGCAATTTGATAGGTAGGCTATTCATGATAGTCAAGCTAATACATACACAATCAAACAACATGGAGAGATACACATTCTTGTCCCATTAAAAGGAGAAAAATAAATAAAATAAGAGAGGATAATGATGATGGAAACAAGGTAGTATTAGAGAAAATCCATGGAAATTTTTGGGTTTGATCAAGGCACCAAAGAGAGAAGAAAATATTGTTTCTATCCAATTTTTGTTTTTTCTTAAGTGTGAAAAGAAGAAACTAGTTAAGAAGGGTGTGTAGAAGATTACCTATTGAATACATGCATGCTGAATCCAAAATTTGTGATAAATTCTCTTTGGCTAGGGAAGAATGATCTGTAATAAGAAAACACAACCAAAAAACTTGTTGTTTAGACAAGTAGTTGGGTGGATTGCCTAGCATGAGCTAGATCCTAAAAGTGAAAGCTTTCTAGGAGGCTATTAATCCACCTAATTTTAACACTTAAGTTTGTGCATAAAAAGGAAAGATAATTGAATTTAAAACAACAAATAACTGAAATTAAAAATAAGTAAATAACAAAAAATAACTAAATTAAGACAAGAAAGTTAAGTGCTTTTAAAATAATGACTTAATAAAGCAACTAATGCTGAAAATTAGTCAAGACAAGGCTATAGTTTTGGTTTAGAAATTTAACAAGGGATTAAATAAAGGTGGTTAGGTTGGTTGATAAATGGTTAAGATAATAAAAAGGTAAATATTCAATTGAGATAAATGGGTGAATGGTTGATGAGGTAAGAAGGTAAGTAGTTAAGATGGCAAAAGGGGAAGAGGATAAGGAGGGTAAAAGTGGCAAAGGTGTGAATGGATAAAAGATGGCAAGGGAGAAAATGGATAAGTGGGGATGAAGAGATTAAAAATATAAGGTGATGATGAAATGAGATTGAAGAAAAAAAATCAAATGTTACCTTCCAAGCTTGAAGAATAATTTTGTTGTTGTTGATGATGTTTTTGAAGACGTCTTGAGGCAATTTTGATAGAGCTTCATTGCTTTGAATTATTTTCCTCCAATATGTGGATGACCTCCAAAGTGTTGACCTCCTTAAAATACTTAAAACAAGATGTTAATAACTAAAGATTAAATTTCAACTTAACCTTGGGTGAAGGAGAGGGGGTATTTATAACATTTATTGTGAAGAATCATGCCAAAAGAGGGAATAGTAGAAGTATGGCACCAAATTCTATGTGGTGCATGAATGAGTCAAAATATGAGGTTGGTGGGATCCACACCTTGATCATGGGTCTCCCATTTGGGTTGGTGTGTCTCTCACCTTTCACATGAATCCAATATTGAATGAGAATAATGCACATGGGTCTAAATGAGGCCAAAGACTTTTCACCACCCTTTATTTTATTCATCCAAGCACTTAAAGAGATGCCCCATAAAACGTGGTACCATTTCTATGTGGTGCATGAATGAGTAAAAATATGAGGTTGGTGGGATTCCCACCTTGATTATGGGTCTCCCATTTGGGTTGGTGTGTCTCTGACCTTGCACATGAATCCAATTTTGAATGGGAATCATGCAGATGGGTCTAAATAAGGCTAGAGACTTTTTTCCACCCTTTCTTATCTTCATTCAAGCACTTAAAGAGATTCCCTACAAAACATGTTGCTATTTACCATGTGGGTGCATGAATGAGTTACAATATGAGGGTGGTGGGATTCTTACCTTGATCATGGGTCTCCAATTTGGGTTAAAAATTCAAAAATGGGTGCCCTTTGTCTTTTGAAGGCCTTTCATGTGTAAAGGCAAAATACATGTTGAAGGATGGCCCCTTAAAGGGAAATTTGCCATATTTCAAGGGGGGACCCTTGTGATGCTTAAATGAGGTCATTAAACACCTTAAGAAAGGGTCCTAGGTGGGGTATGATGTCCCACATCAAGCCACCTCACTTCTAAACCATATCACTTGCCATATCACCTTCCATGTCACTTGCCATCTCATCATGAATAGTGATAATGGGTCCCATAGTGAATAGTACTTTCAAATAGTATTTTTGAATAGTATTATGTGAATAGGAGAGTAGTGATTTGGTTAGGTTAAGAAGGGTTAGTTAAGGGTTAAAAAGGTTTAGGGGGTCC
Organism: Torreya grandis; assembly: GCA_037957365.1. Lineage (NCBI taxonomy): Eukaryota > Viridiplantae > Streptophyta > Pinopsida > Cupressales > Taxaceae > Torreya > Torreya grandis. The sequence goes on from JARHVA010002648.1 coordinate 1,087,780, forward strand.
AAAGGAATTTAGTCATCAAAAACTATAAGTGTGTAGTTTTCTAGTGTTTACAATTTACCCCTTTTTATTATGCAGCTTTGAATTAACAAGTTGCAAAACAAAAGTGAATCACTTGGTCAAAGGTTAGGTTGATCTGAGTATGGGAGGAGGTGTTCCCCCTAAAATTGAGAATCAATGAGGAAAGGCCAGATTAGTTACAAGTTTGATAAGTCATTGGTGGGGAGGCACTAGGTGGTGTCACAAGGTAGTTAGGCATGTGAAATGCCAATGTGTTCACAAAATGTGATTAAGCATGATATTCAAGATCATGCAAAGACTAAAGCTACCAATGTTGATAAAAAGAGGGTTAGGTTCTAGATGGACATATGATATGGTAACTAATCCACAACATTAGTCATAGTTGATCGAATTAATCTTATCATGTCATCTAGACAAGGTAAGTATTGTTCATAGGTATCTAGGGTAGGAAGTGCTCCTTCACATGAGGTGGGGAATAAAAATTACAAAATGGTAGGTGTAGTTAGTGTAGACAAAAGGACCAAGGTAAGGTCATCACAAAACATGCAAAAAGGTTGGGTAAAAAATGTCCAATATTGAGGTGGGCATGGGCAAGTGGATTGGTTGGTTAGAATGGGGTGGCTAAATAGACTCCATATGCACTAGGCAAGTGGATGATACCTACATAGTTCCATGAACATAATGTATAAAACAAACTCTAGGCACAATGTAGTTATTTTGAGGTGGGGAATGTTGGTTAATTTGGTTTCCCCAATTTGATGTATCATGCAGTTAGGTCTAGTTGAAGGATGTTAGGGAAAGGAAAGCTCTAAAGGGTGGAAAATATGGATATCAAATAGGTTTTTGATTGATTTTGTAGAAATAGTGGATGAGATTACCTAGGATGTAATTAGATGATTGCTTCCACTATGTACAAATAATCTGTAGCCATGGATAAGTAGGTTCAAGCATGAAATTTATACCAAAATTTTAAAAAGGGAGAAATATGCTTCACCAAGCTTTAAGAAATCTAACACTACTCAAATTGCCATGGTGACCCGATAGGTTATTTCATCACCATCCAAATAAGCTAACATTGTGAACACTCCAAAAAAATTTCATTAATAGAATATGAAAGGGTATTATTCAATGATTTTGGGAAGAAAAGTAGTAGAGTGGGTAAATGAGAAGTGGTGAAGATTCTAACCCTTGACCCTTGATCTAGTGGGGCCCTAAAATAAGTAAGTATTGAGTTTTGGGGAATTGAGAGAAAAAATTTGAGGGGTTTTGGATTATGGAGTGAGGTGAATAATAATAATATTAATTAAATGAGGGAGTAGGTTGAAATAGGAAGGAAAATAAATGGTATAAATGGAAAACTGAGAGGGAAAATAGAAGAAGAATGTATGAAGATAGATAGATTAGGGAGTTGAAAAGGAAGGTGGGAGAAATAGGTCTAAAAGAGACCAAGGAGGAAAATAGTTTAGTGGAAGGGGTGAGTATTAAAAATAGTTACTAGGTGGAATGTGATTAAAGAGTAGGGTTATTATGGTGCATAGGAAGATGTAGGCTAGGTAGGGAGAATCAAGTGAAATTATTGGTTAGGAGGTAGGTCACGTGAGAGGGTATAGTTAGCATCCACATGTGGGTACCACAAATATACCATTTTAAGGTGGTTTTAGTTTTGATTCTAACATCACCAAAGGTCAAAGTAAAATGTGTTTGAAATAGACAAGAACAAAGGGAGTGGGGAAGGAAACATCATCTTAATGGCTTAGAAGTGCTCAAGCTCACTTGTTGGTCATATAAGCTTTTAGGCCTAGCCCATTGTGTTATAGAGTCATAGGATTGGTATATATCTCATATTAAACCAAATTCAAATGAAATACCTTCAAGGTCATAGCATGATATATGTTGTGATCATATAAGAGTAAAATGGGTAGAGGGTTTAAAAGGAAAAAAGGTGATAGGTAGGGTGAAGGGATTAGTTGGAGAGGGACAAAAAATAAGATCTAGGCTCAACATGCAAAGGTATTAAAGGAAGAAAGGGATGAACCTAAAGTAATAAACTTGACCATATTTTATGCATTAAATCAAGGGCATGGAGGACATGAGGAAGCAAACAAGGAGATGTATGTAAAAGTGTTACAACTGGTAACCACACTCTAAGGAGCTAGAGGTTGAATGGGAGAAAATAAGGGAGATCCAACAAGGGATGAGGTGAAGGTAGATGAGGAGATGGATGAAGAGATAGGTGGAGAAAATAACAAGGTCATAGATAAAGATGAAGGTGGAGAAGGATGAAAGGAGACAGGCATGGACATATAGGACGAAAAAAAAAGTTTGGGAAGAAAAAGGAATGTCATCAAGGGAGATGGAAAAAATGAAATGAAATGGAGAAAAGAGAAGAAAAATAAAAGGTATAAGATGGGGGGTGAGGCATACACTAAATAATTATAGATTAGATAATTGAAAAGGATGGGGACAGAAGTGTAATAATCATGAATGGTAAGAAGAGGATGAGAAATATGGGTGGCTGTGAAAGGTTTGAAAATAATTCTAAAAAAAAAGATCAAGGAGAAAATAGTTTGGTGATGAAAATGAAAAATAAGGAAATAAATGGAAGAAAAGGAAACATGAGGAAAAAGGAGTGAAATGAGGACATAAAAAGGGTGACAAAAGAGTGAAGAAACAGGTGGTATCTTGACCAAGTAAGCATGGATGATGATAGGTAAGGAGAGGAATAATGAAGCAATACAGATGGTGGTTTGGAGATGAGAATACAATGGAAAATGAGAAAGGGGTTAAGAATAATGAGGGGAAGTAAAGGATGGGTGGAAAAGAAGGTGAAGAGATAAGGTAGGCACCAATCAACTTGTTAGAAGAGATTGACAAGCTAAAGAGGTGATGAGGTGGTAAAGAAATAGGGGAACATAATGAAAGGGAATGAGATGAAAATAAGGGATGAACATTAGGGATGATAAGAATAAGAATTAAGTAGGGATATAAAGCACACACACTCACACAGATGAAAAAGATAAGTGAATACTAAGATGGAAATAGGAAAAGGGGAATGCAAAGTGCAAAAGGCAAGAAGAGATAAAAAGGAAAGGGAAATTGTGGAAGGCTTCTCAAAGGATAAAGACCCAATTAGAAGCTAGTTATGGAGGAAAAAAATGGAAAAGGTGGGAAGAGTGTCAAATTGATAGAGAGTGGTGGCACATTTAAGAAAAAAATGGGATGTTAGAAGAAATAGAAAACATGCTAGATTGAAAAGATGGGAAAGAGAAAAACAAGAACTGAGAATTGGAATGAAGGTGGTTTAGAATCAGTGGAAGAGTAGTAAGAAGGTGGTAACAAAGAAGAGGAGGTAAAAGTGTCCCTTAATGTGTAAGGGAATAGGATGATGTAGAATTGGTGAGGCAAAGAGAGTGATAAAGAAGGTATGATAGGTTGCCTAGGGCAAGGGGAAATGATGAGGATGGTGGAATAAGATAAAGGGGATAAAGGGCATGATTGGTAAGAATTCAAAAGAGGGACAAAAAACATGAAAAGTAGGTGGAGGAGTGAGTCATGAAGCATGCATAAGGAAAGGTGATGGGGAGGACAATGAAGTAGAGTAGGTGGTGGCTTTATGGGAGATAAGAGGGGCCAGTGAGGAAGGATATCAATCCTTGGGTCAAAAGAGATTGACAAGCTGGAAAAGTGGTTAAAAGAGATTGACAAGCTAAAAGGAGAGAGGTGGTGAAGGAATAAGTAGTGAAGTGGAGGAAGAGATTTTAGGGGATAAGGGAACATAAAGGATGTGACTGAGCTGACCTTAATAAATGAGCACTACCTACATACTCCAAAAGACCTTAGGTCAATGTAGTTCTTCCAAAAATTGGGTAAAAATAAAGAGGAAGTATTAGGTGATGTTAAAATACAAAGATGCTAGGAAAAATCTAAAGCTTCCCTGATATAAGATGCCCTAAGCATGATGACATTATTAGCAATGGAAATTAATGAGAAGAAAAAAAGGGAGGGTAATTAGTTTTTAGTGGCTGAACTACCTTTAGAAGTCAAGTACTGCCTACATAGTCCATGGACATCAGGCCAATGTAGTTCAATAAGGGTTGGGTGAGTGATGTGAAAATTGGTTGCCCTAATTTGATGGACCACATGGGTTTGTTTGGGTTGATGGAGAAGGTTTTATAAAATAATGGTTTTGGGTTTTGGTGAAGGTGATGGTGAAAGTGCATGGTGTAGATTGGTGAATAATTACTATAATGATCCCACATTTAGTAGGATGAGAGACACATATGAGTATGGTAGGATAAATAATAAAGGAACACAATGCTAAGCACCATAAACAACCTTCAATGGAGCTAATCTAAAGAAGAGGTGCCTTTGTGAGGAGTTTGCACCTTCTACAATTATGTGAGGGTAAAAGCTTGGAGATAGTGTCTACTACTACAAGCCAAGTTTTAGGAAATGGGCTTCTATCAAGATTTACATAGCCACTTTGGCCAAGGTTCATCACCATTACGATTTGAGTTTTAAGGGCATTAGTGAAGTGACTACTTGTAAATAATTTATTTAATGGCTAAGTAGATTCTACAAGGTATAAAATTGGTGGTATGGTGAGTGATAGAGGATGGACCGTGAATGACCTAAGAGTTGCATGGGTAAGTTAGATAAAAGACATCCATGTCTACATCTTCTATTTTAGTACCATAGAACCAATGACTTATTGGTTCCACTAGGTTGGGCCTAACCAACAAAAATCTACTTGGTCCAAGAGATTGGTTATACAGTTGGAGAAGGTGATCATTCCCCTACTATGGATGAACTTTTAGCTATCACAAACCATGTTTGAGAAGGCACTGTCAATGGTTGGGGTCTAACACTTAGAGCTTGTGGTAATGGGCTAGTAGTAATAGGAAGGTAGAGGGGATAGGAAGGTAAATGTATTGTTGGGAATTCATGGTGGCCTACCTTTGATGGAAGAGTTTCTATAGTGGTAAGGATTTAGAAGCTAGCATTACCAGTAATAGTGTTACTTTTGGAGGTGTAACCATTATAGTGGCATATGGATGGAAGCCAATTTATGTCAATCAAGGTAAAGGTGACAATGATCAGACCCATAAAGATCAAAAGATGAAAAATAATCAAAGACATCAGATGTGGATTAGATGACAAGGGTGATAAAGGGAAATCATGACGGTGCATGATAACTTTATTGAAATGGTTAGGTGGACTAAGAGGTATGTACCTACATAAAAAGGCAAGTACACATGACTATTTCAAGTGGGAAGACTATTCAAGGGAATCAATGACATCATATGACCTTCCCCATTGGTGGAATGAAGAATCATGTCTATGAGGAAGAATGGTCAGGTATTTTATTTAAATAATCATGATAAGGATGAATGTCTATCATTGAGTTATTTATTTTTTTAGGTTATAGAGAGTGAAAATAACTACACAATGTTGAAGATGGTGAATAATAAGGACAATGTTAGAGATAATCAATAACCCTCGTGACCCAAAATAATCAATATGGTGAATGCGTAGATCTACTAGATACTACAACATGTAATGGTGATAATGGAAGTAATATTAAATCAACAACAAGAATAAAGGCACTCGTGGCTTGAATTTGAGCCTAAACTCTTACCTCTATAGTAATGAAGAAGGTGAGAATTTCATTACACAAAATGCAAGGTTGGAAAACATGACCATCAACCTATCTATGGAGGGAACCCTCACTATCCAAGGGGATGTGCGATAAGGAAACAAATAGCAGCACCTATGCAAGTAGAAAAACTAGAGTAGAGTGATGTGATGGCTATGATAGGTCAGCAGGGTGAAAGACCCAAAGTGGAATATGATTCTTTTCTTATGGGGATGAATGCAAAAGAGGAGAACAAAGTATGCCCATTAACAACTATTGAGATAGGGAATGTTACAAATGTTAGTTTAGGGAGAAATCAATAGAATGATGGTTAAACACAAATCTGGAGTCACCAAAAAATCAACCTAGTGCTTAGGTAGGAAAATAATGTATGTAGGGGCCTTAGGGAAGATGGGTGATAGGTGGTGTGAAGGGTACTAGGTGATATGTATGATAACCTCATGTGAATTAGTTTGCTCCTTCTATAGGTGGCCTAAGAATAGTAATAGATAAGTCCATGTTATATGCTAGATGTAGAATGATCAATGCAGGAAGTCTACATGTGAAATCTGATTGTGGCTTCCAACTTATTGTGCTTCTTGAGAGCCAATTGTAGCTTTAGATTTTATTGTGATAGTGGGTCTTTTGCTTTATTACTATGTATGGGAAGATGATCGATATGAGAAACTTCCAAGAAATTGATCTACTTTTGACAAAGTTAACTTAGCCATACTTCAAGGGAGTGGTCTAAGCTTATTAGATTTATTTAATGCTCTTGATATCTATCCTTCAAGAGAACTATCTACCTTATATTTAACAATTTTTATTTTGTTTTTTGGGTAGCTATCTTTTAAGGGAACAATTTGTAATGCTTAAGATTTAACCCAAGTAGTATTTTGGTATCCAAATTATTTAGGGATGTAATGTTCTTAGACATAGACAAGTATAATTAGGTTTAATGGTTTACCTTTATGAAGGTAAAATTTTAACACAAGAAGGTTAATGATATGAAAAGGTGCAATTTTTGAGAGATAATGACTATAGGATTTCATCTTGTTAGAGAAAAAAAGTATCCATGAGAAAAATGCTATGGGTAGAGCCTTGGTACCCATATTTAGGATTAGGTTATGAATATGATGGTTAATCACATGGTTCTATGTTATAATCAATTATCCTTAAAAGGAGAGGAGAAAGATGGGTGAAGGTTAAAATATTGTAATAAATGGATGAGCTTAAGTTAGACAAAAGGAGTGAGTTTGATCCTTCTTTATTAGAAAAATGGATGTAGATGTGAAGTGTTGAGGGGCTCAAGTTCTAGCTTGCCTTTGAGAGAGGATAAATGATAAGCTCCTAATCCATACTTATGGGTAATGATGTAGGGTCCAAGCCAATTAAAAGCAAACTTACCTCATTTACTCTTCTCCATGTTGGTCATGTGTTGGTTTTCCTATAGGATGAGGTCTTCGATATTGAATTCTCATTGTTTGAGGTGATTTTTATAATTGATTTTGATACACTCTTGATAGATATAGAGGTGGGTAAGGGCTACTAAATGATGCTCATCAAGTAACTCAAGTTGAGCTAAATGGTGTTGATGGAGAACTTCCTCAAAAATAAGCTCTTACAAAGATATGCAAAGAGAGGCGATTTGGACTTCAAGAGGCAAGATTTCATCCACTTTGAAGACTGGAGAGAAAGGGTCAGAACCCATAGAGGTTTAAATGCTAGTGTGATAGGCCCATAAAGCAAGTGGGATGTGCAAGTGCTAATCTCATCTTAAAGTATTGACAACTTTGGTTAGTATTTTGTTGAGGGTTTTATAGGAGGTTTCTACCTACTTATTTGCTTGTGGTTGTCAAGGTAAGGAAAATCTTAAATTGATTCCAAATGCATCACATAAGCTTTGGAATTTCTTATTTTTGAAGTTTCTATTATCAGTGATGATCTTATGAGGAATAATGAAGTGGTAGATGATATGATGGTTGATAAAGGTGATAATATTTTCTACTTTGGTTTAGATAAGAGGAATATCTTCCACCCATTTGGTGAAATATTTTGTGGTTATGATGATGGCACTATCATTGTGAAGAATGGGGGTTAATTTTCCCAATGAGATCGAGCCCCCATTGAGAAAAAGGCCAAAAGTCCTTCGATACCTGGAGGCTATTAGCTAGTGTGTGATGTAAATTAACATGCTATTAACATTTAACACACTTTTTTACATAATCACATTAGTCTTGGTTGAGGGTGGGCCAATAATATGAAATGTGAAGGATATGTTTAGCAACCATTAGGCCACTAAAGTGTCCCCCACAAATCCCATCATGTGTTTCCTTGATGGTATGGGAAGCTTCATGGCTATGCATGCAAGGAAGAAGGAGATCATAAAAGCCACATTTTTAAAAGATTCCACCTAGTATGGTGTAATAAGAGGTACTTTGAACAAAATCTTTTCGAGTGTTCTTAGAGAGGTTGTGAGGAATGATGCTTAGGTTGAGGTAGTTAAAAGTTTGGTCATACCAAATGTTAGATGGGGATTCCTCCACATTATAAATGGTAGGGAGGTTGGATTGGATATAGGAGGGAGTGGTAAAATGATTAATGGTGACAAGGATTTTGGAATTATAAGGCTAAGAAGGGATCTGGGAAGCAAGGCAAGCCATCATATATGTGAATTTGTTAGTAGATCGAGGAAAAAATTAGACCAGGTAATGTTTGAATGATGCTAAGAGTTTATCAACTAAAAGTTTATATTTTTTCAAGATACTAGTCGTACATTTATAGGATCCATCAACCTAGTTGACCATGAGCTAGGAATCACCAAAGACATGGATTGTCTTAATTCCCAAGGCTAGAGCAGTTTGGAGACCTATCACTAGGGCTTCGTACTAAACCATATTATTGGTGCATTCAAAGTCAAGTTTGAAGGAGAGAGGAAGGGGTTCACCTTTGAGTGGAATGAGAATAACTCTAGTACCCCTTCTTTGTTGGTAATTTGAGCCATCAAAGAACATGGTCATTTGGTAGGTTACGCCATCATATTGAAAAAGAGTCATGCAAGAGGAGGTGGTTGGTTATTTGGTAAAGGAGCTTAAACCAATTAGTCAGTGATGACCTGTCCTTTAATCAACTTTTATTGGAGGAATTCAAGGTCAAATTCAGCTAGGAGCATGAGTGACTTAGCCATATGATGATTTTTATTATGGTTTAGAGTGCATGTACTTGAGTGGGTTAGTATTAGTGATGACATATGTTTTATGGTTAAAAAGGTAGTGGAGTTTGGTGGCCATGAGGGTCAATGCTAAGTATATTTATTTGGTATGTGTATATCAAGTTTCATATTATAAAAGCATGCAACTAATGTAGTATATGACTTGATCTTTATTTTATTCATCTCGGTGAGCCAACATTACCTCTAGGGAATGGTTGGTGGTAGAGATATAGAGGTAAAAGGGGTGGTCATCCTTAGGAGGGGTGAGGACAGGTGGTGATAAAATGTAATATTTGAGTGAATCAAAGGCCTTTTGATAGTTTCTATTTAATTTTAAAGAGACATACTTCTTTAGAAGGTGATGGAAATGTTGGCACCAGTCTAAAAGTTGGGAAATGAAACAATGAATAGATTGAAGTTTTCCCTGCAAGCTATAGAACTACGTAAGGTTGGTTAGAGGAAGCATGTCCAAAATTGATTTGAATTTATCAAGGTATACTTTGATTCCATGAAGAGAGATGATAAAGCCAAGAAGCTCTCCTAAATGTACCCCAAAAATGCATTTCTTTGGATTAAGGTGAACATGATAATAGATGAGGTATTCAAATATGATTGTAAGAATAGTCAAGTGATCTTTTCAGATTTTGGATTTCTCAATTTCATCCAAATAGTCTTCTACAATATTATGTATGATATCATGGAATATATAAGTCATGGAATGTTGGTAGGTTACACAAATGTTATTTAACTTGAAAGGCATGACTCTATAGCAAAAAGTTCCCCAAAGGGTGGTAAAGGTAGTTTTATGTTGATCTTCAAGAGAAATCAAGATCTGATTATAAACCAAAAACCCATCTATAAGAGATAACATCTCCTATCCAACTGTAATATCAATAAGTTAGTCAATGGTAGGTAGAGGAAAATCATCTGTGAGGTAGGTGAGGTTAAGGTCATGAAAGTCCACACAAATTCATAGACCCCCAGTGACTTTGGTGATAGTTATAATTTTCAATATCCATTGGGGGTAGTTAATCGGTTGAATGAAGTTTACATATAGGAGATACTAAAGCTCTTCTTTAATGAGAAGATCTATGTGAGGATGCATGCATAAAAGTTTCTATATAATAGGCTTGGCATCATGATGAGTGATTATGTTATGGGTAGAAATGGTGGGGTCAATCCCAAGAATATCACTATAAGACCAAGTAAATGCTATGTTGTAGTCTTGGAGGAAAGAGGAGAAGTCTTGAAGTTCTTTGGCATTCATTGATTGACCCAATTTGAAAATGTGGGGGTTGTCTAGAGTGCCCAAATTTATATCCATGGTGGATTCATTTGACATGGTTAAGGCCTTAGGAGAAAGGGATTTATGGATAGAAGAATCCCCCACACAAAGGTAGGTAAGAATGGAATCATCATCTTGATGTTGGATGATGTTGATGGTAGGAGAATCATTCTCTACCATTTCAAGGTGTATGAGTGGAAGGACTTTGGTTTGGTCATCCTTTTCTTAGATGAGAGGACCCAAACTAATGATATTGACTAGAAAAAAATTTAGGGGGGATGATGTCACAACCTTCAGGTGGAGAAAGTGGTTGGTGGCAATGGGTTTGGGTGAATTGGTGGGTTATTTAGGTGGTTCATACCCAAGGCCAAATGACTCATGAAGTTTTAATATTTTGATATGGGGTAACTCATAGGGCCCTTATTCATAGTGACCAAGAATAAATCTTTTCTAAGCACATCTATGAAGATACAACTTAGCAAACTCTAGTTTGCTAAGATATGAAAAGTTAGAGGTAAATGGTTAGATGGATGAATTAGTGGTAGGGGATAGAAGTGACTAATTAAGTACCCCATAAATGAAATTTATTTGATGGTTAGGGAACCCAAAAGGGATGATGGTTCCAATGTTAGGGTTGTAGGAAGGGTCACATATGAGATTCCCATATTCTTAGGGAGTAAAGAAGGCATTCAAGGATAAGAGTCTATATTCCATGAGGGAAAGACATTAGAATGTGGTTGCCATGGGGTTATCTATAAGAATTTGGAAAAAAGGGACAGATGAGCTAGTAGAAGCTTCATCAATATTTGGTGTGGAAGTGTCACAGGTTTTGGTTGGTGGGGTTATGTCATTAAAAGATGGTTTTGAGGTGGATGGAGGAAGAAGGACATCATTAGGCTGATATGCCATATTGAAAGATGTGAAAGGACTAGGGTCATCTTAGATAGTCACAACTTTCCTTTCATACTCAAATTTGACACATTGATGTAAGGTAGAAGGGACACAACTCATGATATGAATCCAAGGGTGCCTAAGTAAAACATTGTATTAGAATTTTCCTTTTATAACACAAAAATTATCAAGAATGGTACAGGGCCTACACAAATATGGAGGACAACTATGCCTAAGGTAGTAGTCATGGTACCATTGAAAGAACAAAAGACCACTATGATTTTAGACATGATGTTCATGGATAAGTGTAACTAGTCATAGGTGTGGGAGGAGATAATATTGATGCTGACTCCTCCATCAATAATCACACTTTTAATATAGGTTTGATTAATGTATGTTGTAATGAAGAGGGGGGATTGGGATCCTCTGAATGAATAGAAGGTATTTCTAAATCTTTGAAGGTGATAAGGTTGGAATTTTGAAGGGAACCAACAAAGGTGGTTAGAGATTGAGGGTCATTGGGTTGGACCTTGATGGATTGCAAGGCTTCTATGAGTGCTTGTCGATGATGGGGAGAGGTAGAAACTACCATATATAAGCTTATTTTTTTTGGAGTTTGGTGAAGCTACTTAAGGATAGATTTCTAGATGGATATTGAATATGGGTTAAGGTATGGGGGGTTAGATGGGGAGGTACCTAAGATAGACACCTTGGGTTTGTTTGAAGATAAAGATGGTTGGGTATTGTTTGCTTGGGATTTTGAGGAGGGGTAAGTCCAAAGAATGGATTATTTAGCCTTCCCTTTATCCTTTTATTAGGCTTTGAGATTAGGTAACCATATAAATAGTGTGTATAAGGGAGTTTTTAGGATTGGGTGGTTCCTTTGGTCCCTCCTCTTTACTTTTGGGTGAGACTAAAGATTGGATGGGTTGAGTTTGTGGTTAGATTGGAAATGGGGATGCAGGAGGTTTGTATAATAATATATCATCATCTTCATACAGGCTATGAACAAGTGCTTGGAGAGCTTTACAAATTTCTATGCCATGCCCTGGTGCCCTGTGGTATGCACACATCAAGTTATCATTAAACCAAGAGGGTTTGGTATGTGAAGGGTCAAAGGTTTTGATGGGTGGTAAGCTCAAGGAAGAAGTTTGCAATAACTGATAGAGAATGGTTAAGTAAGATTTGGCTAAAGATGGTAAAGGTTTAGTAGTTTTTGTTTTGGGTGTTGAAGTAGAAGGTTGTGTGGACATAGATTTGGTGGTAGGTGTATTGGGTAAAGTAGTATGTTGGTTGATGGTTTTGGTTTAGGCAAGATGGTTTATGAGCTGGAGGCAGAGGAGGGCAAGGTAAGTAACTTAGGAATTGTTGGGATAGTGAGGAAAGGTGTCTTAGAAAGCAAGTATGAAGGTGTGACCAATAAAGGTGGTGATGTTTTGGTCAAAATGATGGACTTCATGTTTAAGGTATAGGGATGAGGACCCAAAATGGAGGGAAAAGTTGAGGGAGGTGAAATGGGCCTTTTGGTGGTCTTAATTCTTTGGTTGTTTTAGTTTTTGGTTTTGGAGGGGATTTGGTCATTTAATTATCTTGGTGGGTTTAGTTTTTTGAGGGTCGATTAATTTAGAGGAGGTTTTGGTTGGTTGGGTGGAGGTTTTAGTTAGTTTAGATGGGATAGGTTGTTTTTTCAAATAAGGGATTAGAAGTTCTAGTTTGGTTTCCTTACCTTTGTCTTGACCTCTGATAGAGGGTTATAAAATTAGAGGTTGGGTGGATGAAGTCATCTTTTCTTGTGAGATATCTACCAAAGAAGGGGTGCATGGTTCTATGATAGGGGAGGTAGGTGTGGTATCCTATAATGGAGGTGTGGGTATGATGGCTTCCTTTGTTTGGTGTTTAAAGGAATAGAAGGTAGTTTTTTTCTTTAATTAGGGGAATGGGGAAAGAGGTGGTTAAGGTAATGTTTTCTTAAATAATGGGTTCATCAGTAACCACATTAATAATATGTGCCTCATGAGATGGGTCTAGTTTATTGTCATGGTAAAGGATAGAAGAAGGATGGTTAGGAAAAGGCTTATGAAATATGTCAAGGGCCTATTTTGATGGTGCATTGGGATTGTCTAAGATGAGTTCCCCCTTATAAATGAGGGATTGGATAAGGTATTTGAAGGTGTTTCACCTATTTAAGTCATGTCTTATGACTCAGTGAAAGGCGCAATTATCATTCTCATTATACCAACCCAATATGGGGTGAGAAGCATCAAACTATTGGGGTGCTTTAATTGGTGAAAGTTGGATGATATTGGCTTTTAGTAACTTTAAAAAATAGAAGGATAGGGCTCCTCAAGTGGAGTTAATTGCTTATTATTATTCCAAGTTTAGTTCCTTTGGTTTTGGTTTGAATAATTAGAGGAGTCAAAGGTTTGATTTCTTGGGTTCTATTGGTTGGTAGATGGTGCTGGTGAGGCTTTGAGGATAATGAGATTGACAGTTATTTTTTTTTAGTGTTGGTATTGGTTTGGAAGAAAAGGGCCCATTGGGTTTTTAAGTTTAGTTATTGCTCTTCAAATTTAAACTTCCTTCATCAATGGCTTTTTTCTCTAGTTTTTCAGCTATGGTAAAAGCTTCATCAAAGGTCTAAAAGCTTTAGAGACACAATATAAATGAAATATATTTTTCACATGCCTGTGTGAAGAGATCTATAAGCTTAAGTTGAGGCAATGAAAATGAAATTTGGTTGATTAGGCTCCTCTAATGAGCCATAAAATTGACAATAGATTCATCTTTAAATTGCCAAATGGAGTAGAGGTTGGTAATAAAAACTTTCATGGATATATTGATCAAAAAGTGATCCAAGAAGTTTTGGGATAATTGAGTGAAAGAGAGGATGGAATTTTTGGGTATGGAACTATACCAATCAATGCTAGCTCAAATAATGACATAGGAAAGGTATGAAGGAGAAGAACATCATCATGGGAAATCAAGTAGCATGAATGCCTAGATACTCTTAAATGTTGTTGAGGGTCTTCTTTACTATTAAACTTAGTAAATTTTGGAAGTTCCCACTAGGATGGATAAGGTTTGATGGGGACCAAAGGGTGAATAAGATCATTGAAAATCTGATCATAAGATAAGATATTATGTGCTTTGGAGATGGATGACTCAAGGGTACTCATCTTGTCTATGATCAGCTTCATGAAGTCTACTTGAGGTTGTGGGGATGCATAGTTATATGGTATGTTTTATTGAGGTTGGGAAATGTGTGAATAGCTAGTAGATGGTTGAGATGACTCCACATATTGGTATGTGGTCTTTGGAGGTTGGGTGGAAGATATATATTGGTATGTGTATGTTAATGGTTGGGTAGAGGCATGTGGTTGGATAGCAGACATATGCCCTTATGGGTTATGAAAATAGCTAAAGGTTATGTGTTTGGTTAGAGTGGTGGTAACTCTTGTGATGATTAGTGGTAACATGGAGGGTATGGACACCACAAGGCTTGGAAGTAGAGTATTTTTTGATGGATTAGAGGTAATTAGAGGAAGATGGGTAGTGCTAAAGGTAGGCACTCCTATTATGGGGGAGTGGTTAGTAAGAGGTATAAGGGCAATGGTATTTTAGGTTGGTGGGTTAGTTTTGAGGGAGTTATTGGTTGATGATAAAATTTGGGCAACTAAAGGTTGAGTAGTTATTGTGGTAGTGGAAGTATCCCCCATGAGGTGGAGAGGCATGCCATAAGGCAGATCTATGGGTGGGGTTGAAACTAGGATTTGGTAAGATGTGGTTCTTAGGTAGTGTTGTAAGGCTACATGATTGTTGTTTAGGAAAGAGGCAAAATCCACATCTCCTAAGACTACTCAAGTAGGAATTATCAAAGAGTGAGGGAAGTCTATGGGTTCAAAAATGTGTTCCATGGATGAAGAGGTGGAAGTTTATGAAGGTTGATTTGGTGGTGGGTTTTGTTCCTTGAGGTCTTTTTACTATTGGTGAGTGAGAACCATACAAGAAAATAAGAAAAGGATGATATGTTATCACACCTCAAACAAACAGAAATAAAAAAAGACTGAAGGACAATAATGCATTCACTAAGAGTGCGTTAGATCCTAGGATTCTTTTTAATCTCTCTCTTGGCATATGCCTTAGAAAAGTGTGAAGAGGAAATTGGATTGAATATGTCTTAAACAAGGTAGTATATGTATGGTTTTGGGTTATGTTTAGGCAATCAATAGAAGTTTGTATTGGTATGATTATGTGGCTTGATACTTGGGGCTTTCTCCCCTCATATCACAATCCCATAACCAGTGTGGGTGCTTAGCCAATATGTATCAATTTCAAGAGTTTATACTTAGCCAAAAAAGTGAGTTGGTTATCCCTTTGGTGATTAAATCTAAGTAAGATAACTAGAAAAGGGTAAGGTGATCCACTAGGCAATGAAATACTAGTCGGGCCTTATCTTAAGTATGTTTTGATGTTTTTTTGTGCAAGTGTTTTTATTTGTGTAACATTTTTGAACTAAGATTAATTCATAATGCTTTTAATTTAACTAGGTGAGATAAAATCAAAAAAGCAGTCAATGTATGCACTCAATTTTAACCAAAAGTTTTTTTTAATATTTGAATGAGGACAATAAAAAAAAAATTCACCTAAATGCAACATGGAAATCCAATCCTAATCCTAGGATGAATGCTCTTTTCTTTCTTTTTATAAATTTAATAAAATTTATTTTTTTGTAAAAATGCAACTAAAACTTTTTTTTTTCCTTTTTTTTTGTAAAGAAAGAAGCTTAATTTTCTAAGAATTCAAATAAATGAATTTCAATAATGTAATTATAAATTTCATAAAACATCTAAGAACCCAAGAAAACTTAAGGGTCCCACCGGGCGTACCAAAATGTTTCTATCTAATTTTTGCTTTTTCTTAAGTGTGAAAAGAAGAAACTAGTTAAGAAGGGTGTGCAGAAGAATACCTATTGAATAAACACATGTTGAATCCAAAATTTGTGATAATTCCTCTTTGCTTATTGAATAATGACCTACAATAATAAATCACTATGACAAAACTTTTTGGTTAGACAAGTAGTTGCGTGGATTGCCTAGTATGAGCTAGATCCTAGAAGCGAAAGCTTTCTAGGAGGATGTCAATCCACTTGCTTTTAACACTTAAGTTTGTGAATAAAAAATAAATATACTTGAATTAAAAAAAATAAGTAAATAAAAAAAATAACTAAATTAAGATAAGAAAGTTAAGTGCTTTTAAAATAATGACTAAATAGAGTAACTAATGCTAAAAATTAGTCAAGACAAGGCTATAGTTTTGGTCTAGAAATTTAACAAGGGATTTAAGAAAGGTGGTTTGGTTGGTTGATAAATGGTTAAAGTAATAAAAATTTAAATATTCAAATGGGATAAATGGGTTAATGGTTGATGAGGTAAGAATGTAAGTAGTTAAGACGACAAAAGGGGAAGAGGATAAGGAGGGTAAAAGTGGCAAAGGTGTGAATGGATAAAAGATGGTAAGGGAGCAAATGGATTGAGATAATGAAATGAAAAAGGGAGAAAATGGATAAGTGGGGATGAAGAGACTAAAAATCTAAGGGGATTATAAAATGAAATTGAATAAACAAAATCAAATGTTACCTTCCAAGCTTGAAGAATAATGTTGTTGTTGATGATGTCTTGAGGCAATTTTGATAGAGCTTCATTGATTTGAATTATTTTCCTGTAAGATGTGGATGATATAAAAAATGATGAACTCCTTAAAATAATTGAAACAAAATTTTAATAACCAAATAATAACTTCCAACTTAACCTTAGATGAAGGAGAGGGGGGTATTTATAGCATTTGTTGTGAAGAATCATGCCAAAAGAGGGAATAATAAAAGTATGGGACCATTTTCCATGTGGTGCATGAATGAGCTAAAAGATGAGGTTGGTGGGATTCCCAAATTGATCATGGGTATCCTATTTAGGTTTGTGTGTCTCTCACATTTCAAATGAATCCAATTTTGAATGATAATCATGCACATGGGTCTAAATGAGGTGAAAGACTTTTCACAACCCTTTCTTGTCTTCATCCAAACACTTAAAGAGATGCCCCACAAAAAGTGGTGAAATTTTACATGTGGTGCATAAATTAGTCAAAATATTAGGTTGGTGGGATTCCCACTTTGATTATGGGTGTCCCATTTGGGTTGGTGTGTCTCCCACCTTGCACATGAATCCTATTTTGAACGGGAATCATGCACATGGGTCTAAATGAGGCCAAAGACTTTTTTCCACCCTTTATTTTCTTCATCCAAGAACTTAAAGAGATGGAACACAAAATATGGTTCCATTTTACATATGGGTACATTAATTAGTCAACATATGAGGGTGGTGGGATTCCCACCTTGATCATGGGTCTCCTATTTGGGTTAAAAAGTCAAAAATGGGTGCCCTTTATCTTTTTTAAAGCACTAAAGATGTAGGTATCTCATTTTTAAGGACACTTTCATGTGTGAATGAAAATAGCATGTTTAATGATGTACCATTAAGGGTAAATTATCCATATTTCAAGGGGGACCCTTATGATGCCTAAATGAGGCCATTAAGCACCTTGGGAAAGGGTCCTAGGTGGGGTATGATGTCCCACATCAAGCCACCTCACTTTTAAGCCATATAACTTACCATATCACCTCCAAAATCACCTTTCATGTCACTTGCCATGTCTATTCCATGTTACTTTCCATGTCATGATGAATAGTGATAGTGGGTTCCAAAGTGAATAGTGATAGTGAATAGTATTATGTGAATAGGAAAATAATGATTTGGTTAGGTTAAGATGGGTTGGTTAGGGGTTAATAATTTTTTTGGGGTCTTTAGGAGGTCTTGAGGCATTTATTCATCAAAAAATATAAGTGTGCAGTTTTCTAGTGTTTACAAAGATAAGATGTCTTGAGATGATTAGTATGAAGAGTTGTGAGTCCACAAAGATGGACATAATAGAGGATGAAAAAGAATACAAGGTGACAATAGATGTCATAAAGAGGAAAAAATAGAGTAGTTTTCAAAGGGAAAAATACATAGCACCTATGAGAGTGCTCAAGAAAGAAGAAGGCCAAAACAAGAAAGGTAGTAAAGCCTTTGAGAGAGATGATAGCAGGATAGTAATAGAAATTGCAGTTGAGATGGATAAGAAGTGGCTTGGGAATGACACCAAGAAAGATAAGAAGATTGACAATGAAATGGCCAAGAAAGAAGCATAAGAAAGAGCCATGAAGGCTCCAAATTTTGATGCTAACCATATGTTTTATGATATAAGTGTAGGTAAGGAGCAAACAAACATTAACCCAAATTTGGAACAAGTCAAAGAAAAGGATAAGATATAGATGAATGAACAACATAAGGTGACTGGTATCCAAAGAAGGAATTTTAGACAAACTCAAATTCTTGAGAGATAGTCTTGAATAGGAAAAGAATGTCAATGAATTGGGAAATATACAGTAGGCCCATGAAAGACAATTAAGTGACTTCTAAGATAACCGTGTAATAATGATAAATAAATGATATGGGATAGTGAAAATTAACACACAAACTTTACATATGAAATAGATAGAGATCATTCATAGTGGTGATGTATAATAGCAAACCAAGAGTCTCCACAAGTATGCGCCATACAAGGACCAAGAAGATGTTGTATACGAGGTGAAGTGGACATAATAAGAAAAATTGATAAAAAAATAAGAATAAATATTTTTAGTAGAGGTTAATCTTGGAAAAAATAAGAAAGTGGATTAGTTTTCAGAGGTGGAAGAGTGGTATACACCTTCAAGGCAAGAAGAAGATAACAATAGCTATGTTTTTCTTAATACTTTTATTTTATGTGCAAGTATACTATTCAAGAAGATGAACCAAATAAGGCATAATTATGAGGACCAAGAACATTTTCAAATCTATGAGAGGAAATTAGAAGTAGATACGTTCTATAAAGAGGTTCATTGCACTTAGCCATGGGCATACACCAAGTACATCAATAAACACCTATGGAAAACATTTTCTAGCTTGGTAGTATGATGCAAGGGAATCCTATAAGGACCTCAAAATTGATTAATTTTTATCTTAAGGTAGTATATCAAGTGTCTAATAGGTACTATAGGTATTAAATACTCATAATACGGAGTCTAGGTAGTCTAAAGGTGTAAGAAATTTGAACTTTGGCTTTTCCTGCCAAAAATTCCTTTTGAAAATTTGAGTCTTGTTAAGATTTATTTTAAGGAATTTATGAATATGTGAAGGTGTAAAGATATATAAAACATGTCTAAGGGTTTTTAAATTTTAATATGTCCACAAATATGTTATTTATTCTATTTTTATGATTTTAGATACCTTATATTGTGTGAAAATTTGAGACAATGAAATGTAAAAAGAGACCTCTCTGAGGAAAAGGAGCCAAGAAGTAGTTATACATATTTTTAGGAGTTATAGGACTGAGTTATAGTTTTTTAATGGGGTATTCCATTATAATTTTGCAGATGAATGTATTTACAATCTTGGTAAGAAGTGAGTTTTTGAGGTGTTTGTAAGCCTTGTTGAAAGTCTATGAACTGTGCATAGGAAAAATCACTATGATCAAAGATGTTTGAAAAAGGAGATTATAATTGTAATGAAATTAATACATGTTTTTAAGAAACAATGAAAATAGGTTCTTAAATGTTGAATAAAATACTAGTAACCCTATTTTTTGGGTATGCACAAATGTGATTTGATAATTGTGTGTATTTGATAAGTTGATGTTTTGCAATCTAATGTTTGAAATATTTATATCCATTTGGAAACTATGATTGTAAATAAATGTTTAAGGATATATATTCTAATATGTTTATAATATAATAAACTTTAAAGAGATAAAGAAAAGAGTGAACCATTATTGAATGTGGTAACACATAGACCCTTATTCCTGTGTAATTTGTTTTGTTGGCAGACTTTGTGAACAATGTTTGATTAATACATATATTTAGAAATTAGTTTCCCAAGTAATTTATTGATGTTGAATGTGATTGAGATTATTGTTTCAAGAAATAAGACATATATTTGTATTTTGAAGGTTGGCTCTAAAGACCCTTGTGTTTCTTGTATGTTTTCAATAACTAGGCATGGACTATATAAATTTAAGAGAGATTGGAGATGGAATATATTTTTAATGATAGTTGAATGATTTGGTGAGTATTTTGAATCCTTTTAAAAATTTTAGAACCTTTTGTTTGTTTAATAATGTGGTATGTGATTTCAAACTGTGATACATGCCCGTAGGACATACATTTTTTTGCATAATCAAAACATATTGAGTTAGAAAACTTTGATAGTGGATAAAAAAGAGTAAATGAATGCATAAAAGAGTTAAGTGGGGTTAAGGAAAAGACATAAAAGGTTTTATAGTTCTTTGAAACCTTGTGAAACATCCCAAATTGATTTATTATAGCTCTCAGGTCCTCACAGTCTTTGATAACCCTATAATTAGGGTTTTGGAAGTATAGGGAGTTTACACTGACCAATTCAAGTGAAATTTGGTGAAAATCCTAGGGAAAATTTTATTGAAGATATTTTGAAGTTTTATTTGTGTGAATGTACCTCTGTGTATGTATATTTAATATTGTGTGTAAAAAGAACCTTAGGAGACCTAAAGGGCTAAATAGAGAGCTATAAAGAGTTAGAAAAGTTAATAAACATTGTATTCATAGCTTATGACTTTGTGAAAGGTAAGAAATAATTATAGGGTATTCCAAATGATCATTAGTTTGATGAGAATCATTTGTACAAAGTTGTACCCTCAGAAATAGACAAATAGAGGGCTACAAGGACTATGAGTAGTGTAGATAGAGTTGTGAAAAGGGATGAGTTGAAAATTGGAAAGTGTTGGAAAAGTTGGTGAGTGGGAATAAAGGGTTAAGGATGCCCTTATAAGCTTAATCAAGATAATTTAAATTATAAGGTCATCTAGTGAACTTCAGTTTCTTGCATGAATAATGAACAAGAGATCCCTTAATAAGAAGTGATAAATCATTGTTCAAGAAGTGAATTTTGAGGGAAGTCATAGATAGATAGTTTTGTGTAGGCTTTGAATCAGATATGCACTATAAAATCTATCTAGTTACAAAAAAACCCAAAGGCTAACCACTCAATAAAATTATCCTCTCACACCTAGGTGGATGTTGTGTTGGCATAAATCCTCTACTAATGGGTTAGGGGACTAGCATTACCCCATACAAAAAACATTAGTCCACCCTAAGACTAATATGTTAAAATATTGGGAACATAGAACTCAGGTGCATTCTCTTTGAGTTTGGCATATAAGTCTTTAAAGCCCTTAATGGCTAGTTAGAAGAGTTTGGCACTTAAGTCTTCAAAGTCCTTAATGGCTAGTTTGAATTATTCTATGGTGCTATCTATCTTAGAGGATGTGACAATGAGTTCAAGTACATCTATTTTATCTATCCCTTTATGGAAGGCCTCTATATTGGATTTTTCCTTGACCACACTTCCATCTAAGATCTCTCCTTGCTCACAAGCCTTAGTTTTTAGAGTATAAAAGAGTTCTTCCAAGGTATCCTACTAGTCCTTGATCTAGTTATTAAGCATGTTGATGTTGCCCATGATTTATGCTTGTTCTACCTTACTTGTTGAGTATAATTAAGCCATCAACTGATCCTTTTCATCCTTCACCTTCTTTATGTGCACATATATTACTAAGGCTTGGTTGGAAAAACTCAAGAAAATGGCATCAAATATTTCTACACCCTCCTTTAACTTTATGAAGAGGTCTTCTACCTATTGGATCTTTTATCTAGCTCCTTCTACAATGTAATGCTAGATTTTATTCTTATTCTTCCTATGTTGGCTTGGATTTTAGCCTTGGGAGCATCTAATCTACCAATACACAAATATTTTCAACCTCTAAAAGGTCTGAAGTATTAATGCCAACTAGAAGAGATGGTTTGGTCACCTCTACATGCTCATAAAGTTGTTTCAACTTGAACCTATTGGCTTGCACCTCATCCTTGGCTTCTTTGAGGAGACTTTTCCATTTATTTACCTTTCCATCATTGATGATGTTCTTGTATGTAACTTCTATGGCCATTATTATTAGTGCATTATTAGATATGATTGGGTTCATGGAGTGAGGGTTAATAAATAGGGAGTCCTACCCTTCCTCAGTATATTCTAGGCTTGAAGTAGCCATTCTAAGTACCTCAAATTGTGGATCATCCATATAGTGGTCTAGTGCAAATGAGAGTTTTTTGTTTGTCCTAGTCATGGTAACTTGGGGAGTATAGTTTCATACATTTAGAGATCTTCATCCACCCATTTATTTTATGTCATATCCCTTATATTCTACTCTTTGTCATCCTTCTTTATGATGGCCTTTTCTATCTATACTTCCTCTTATTCAATAACACCACTACTCTCTTCAATGCTTTCCTTTAAGGACTCACTTTGTTTGATCCTTGGGGGCTTCTTATTTGAACTTATCCCCCTCATCTGATTCTTCATCCTAGGGTTTTTTAATACTTACCTCTAAGATAATTATTTTGGTGCTAGCATTGCCTTGTTATTTTTGGGGATCCTCATCCATGTCTGTTTATTTTTCTAAGGTGCTAGTATCACCTTCGTTTTGTTTATCCACCCCTTCACTACTTGGGCATGCATCTTGCACATCTTATTCTACTTTATTGGTGGATTCACTTGGCACTTGCCTAACCACTTAAATTTTTGGTCCTATGCTCGTGAGAACCTTTAGGGCCCTTTTTTATAACTTGGCATTTTTATTCTCCTATTCAAGCCTCTATTCTCTTCAAGTTCCAAATCCTTGTTGATATCTTCCTCACTCAATCCCATATTTTTCCAATCCACTCTTTTCTCCTCAATTGTTGGAGGAATTAGTGGGGAGGCTTCCTAATTGGATGTCAGCATTAGTTTCCTTAGAGGGCTTATTAGCTAGGTGGTCCTAGATGTGAGGCTCATCATTTACTCTATTACTTGTATCATGGTAGTCATGCCACTTTATACATCCTTTTACACATTTCTGGTGTTAAGCTCCTCTTCTCCTTCTTTGATCTACATGATATATGTCCCTACTGAATCTTCTTTAGTTTCCTCCTCTATTATGGGTGTGAGAGTCACCTCTTTCTCCATATATACAAGTGTTATAGTATGGAATGCTATAGGTCCCTTGGTCTTTTTATTTATCTTCTTGTTGGAAGAAGCACTTTCTTTCATGAAAGTTATGTGCTTATTTGGAGTGGGGGCACAATTGGTTCTTTGGAGGCAATTTTTAACTAAATGTGCTTCATGATTTATCTAACTTATCACCCTATTTATTCTAGAGTGCCTTCACATGTTACTTTGGCATAGCCTTCCCTTCATCACCAAATAGGAGGGGCAATCATCATCCTTTCTAGGATCTCTTCCCTTCTTATGTGGATTCATCTCAAAGTAGAGGTTAAATATCCTCCCATTTATGATTACCCTCTAGATTAGATGGATGTCTATCTTATCGGTGTCATATTCCTCATCTTTGGTGGCCTTAGATCTAGGGTGCATAAATTGATGCCTCATCATGATTCTATAATGATCTATAGCCTTGACCAAGATCTCAATCTATTGCATATTAGGGATTATCCTTAGTGATATCATGAAGTATTTGGATGAGAACATGCAAGGCAACTAGATCCATCTTGATAAATTCCTATCTATGAGAGCTAGGTGCACCACACATAAGTTTTGCATCATGGAAAAGGTCATCATTCCCATTAGTTGTTGAGGAAGCTCCTAAAATATGCACCATTCATTTATAAAGGATTATATGTACCTTTAAAACTACCCTTTCACCGTAGTCTTATAATTAATTACATGGGACTCATGGCTAGGAGGGAACACCCATACGTTGTCATCATCACCATCCAACACACCTATTTCCTTTATTACAATTAAGATTAACATGTAC
Organism: Torreya grandis; assembly: GCA_037957365.1. NCBI lineage: Eukaryota > Viridiplantae > Streptophyta > Pinopsida > Cupressales > Taxaceae > Torreya > Torreya grandis. The sequence continues at coordinate 1,111,798 of JARHVA010002648.1, forward strand.
CCCCATAATTTTTTTTTACATACTTGATGGCACTCTTTTGTATTCTAGAATATCTCCTCTACATTAAAATTGGAGATGTTCAATCTCACCCCTTGCACCATGTGGTGGGAAATGCATATTAAGGTCTTACTAATATCTTACCACTGACCACCAATGAAAATTTTGGAACTAACAAGGTATACTATACCCTTGTGACAAGTTCTTTAATGTCCTTGATGGGGAATACAAACCCTAACTTATATTATCCCACAAGTTTTCTGACTCTTTCTACCTCCACCTCATCCTAAATCATCTCATGTAGGTTTGCTCTTATGCTAGGTAGTCCTGTGATTTTGCTAATAAGGCTTGCTAAGATCCTAATGCACTATCCATAAAATTAAAATTGGTCACTATGTACTCATGAGAGGAGGAAATGCACCGAGTCTTATGGATTTCTAAAGCTTGGGAGATTAAATAGTTATGTGGTGCTCAAGGTTTCCGATTTGTCTCTAATGGAGACATTGAAGAGTACAATGCCTACCTTGGTATTTTTCCCTATGTCTTGGTATTTTTTGCTATGTCTACCATCTAGTCCTTGTTTAACTCTTGCACATTACTACTTATCTTGTGATTATAGTCCTTATGTTTTCACATATGTGCAAAATACACCCACTTTTCCCCCACCATGACCTTTTGGGGGTATTCTATTTCCCTATAGGTGAGATTTGTTCTCACTTCTAGATATTTTTCTGTAATGCTCACTCCTTCCACCATCTTCATCTTTAGTTTTATGGTGGCTGCTTATCTCACCACTCATGATTTCTTCTCATCCTCTTATGATTTTGGTGGGCTTATGCTTAGCCTTTTATTACGCATCCTTAACCTACTACTATTAAAACATAATTGGTTGATGCTACTAAATCCTAAAATTATTTTTGGTACTATTTCATAGTCATGGGAAATGTGACTCTGCATTTGGCTATTAAGCTTCCTACCCTGATAATGATAGCCTGGTCATTCTACTAGAATATTACTCCCTTATTTGCCTAACAATTTCTCTCCACTCACCTCCTTTTTTCCATAGGGTGGAATGCAATATTATTGTTATTATCTCATTCTCACTTGGAGAGGCTATGGGTGATTGGTTCTCTCATTATTAGCATCTTTCAAGTTTAATGGCTTCAATTATTTGCTCTTCTTTGAACTCTTGAAAATGATAGTAACCTTGATACCTCTACCATCTGCTCTTTTATATGATGGTCTCAGATACCACATTGATGGATGGCCGTGTTTAGATTCTTGAAATTTGCTAAACCTATGAAATCCACTAAAATCAATTGTTAACTACTCATTTATTATAGATATTTGTTTTTCCATCACTGTAGCATTAAATTTTCTAATAGTTTATTCAATGAAGTGATAGGTAATTCAAATGGTCACTTCATGCTGACCATTGGGTGGGTGCTAGCTATTATGATGGTCATTATCTTGTGTTTTGTTTAACTTATCATAAATTTCACCCTTATTATAGCTTGGGTGTAGTAATTCACATGCACATAATTCAACCTCCTTGGTTTCATCTCTTTTTAGTGTTGTGATTCCTTTTAAGTGTACCTCTCTTTGTTAGTCAATTTATCTACACGTTCATGTCTCTTACTTTGACCTTCCATACCCCATACAAATCCTTATGTTGGTTATCCAATGCCTTATTATCTCCTCTTAGTTTCTTATGTAAGAGTAATTTATGCACCTTCCTTCATCAATTTGTACTTATAATTTTATGAACTTGAAAAATTTCACATGCACCTAAAACTTAGGTGTTTAGCCTTAGGTGCTTAAAAAGTTACTATTCTTGAATCACCTAACTAGATTTATGCATGTAAGTGCCAAAAGAGTGCTCTTGTGGGCCTAAAAGTGCCATGATTATTCACTCAACACTATATAAACAAATATAATAAAATATTTGGCTTGCACCAATTTTATTATGGTCAAAACTGAAAAACCAACTTGTGGTCAGGAAGCCAGTGTTAGATAACACAAGTGCCATCTTAGTGATTATATAACTTGAATTTATTGCCATTAAAATATCCAAGGATCATTTCACTATTCAACATGTGCATCTTGCATGCACTAGTCTCCAATATACTGTGGATGACATAAGGTCCCATCCACGTAATCTGTAACTTACTTGGGTGCCTATGGTACTTAGAGTCATAAAAAGACTAGTGTACCTTCTATAAATACCTTACACTTGATGTGATTATCATGCCATACCTTTTTTCACACCTTTTCTATTTACTACCTCCATCATGCTTGGGTGTGTGTCTCATCTAGGCACTCCAAATATTCTAGGTATGTGCTTAAAGATTCATGGTCATCCAATCAACTGATATATATGATGTAAAATGAGGGAACTATGAATTCCATAGGTAAAATGGCCTTTGTGACAAACACCAGTTAGAATGGTATAACCTTATTTAAGAACTTGTATGTTGTGCAATAGGCCCATAACACTAATGAAACATGATCATCCCAATCCTTGTGACCAACATCACATATTTTTGTGAGGCATGTCCCTAATATCTTATTAAATGCATCTATGATAATGATACTATTAACTTGGGGATGGTAAGGTGTTGTTTTATGGTGCACCACCATATATTTATCTAACAAGATCTAAATTGTTTCATTGATGAAGTGCATGCCATAGTCTCTAGTCAACCTAAATGGGCATCTAAATAGACTGATAATATTCTCATAGATGAATCATGTTACTATGGTAGTTGTATAATATTTGGTTAACACTGATTTATCCCACTTGGTGAAGTAATATATGGTTGCCAAAATGTACCATGCACCTTTGTGCCTCGTAGCAAAAATAATAGGCCCAATAAACTCAATGGCCCATTTTTCAAATGGTGCCTAGGAAGGAATGGGGATGAGGGGCATCTCATACTTATTGTTTCATTTTCTAGTGCACTGTTAGACATCACATGATTTAGAATATTATTTTGCATCATGAAATAAAGTTGGCCACCATAAGCTTGATTGTAGCACCTTCTATGCTATAACATCTCTAGCTCAATGGCCTCCAGCAATACCCTCATGTGCCTCTTATAGTACTAAGTCCAAATCATGTTCTAATACACAATGGTGAATGATTTCATTGTTGACGCTGGAGATTGCACCCGGGGCAAGGAGGCATAGCTCCTGCCTTCTCCTCACAACATGGAAACTCTCCTCTCCCCTGTGGGACTAGCGAAGCTAGAGGAGAGAGTCTCTAGATAAGGGCTAGCTCCCTTTGATGCATCATGTTTTTTCCAGCAAGTGCTAACATACATACATACATACACACACACACACACACACACACACACACACACACACACACACACACACACACACATAAAGGGGGGGATGAAAAGAGAGAGAGAGAATGTAGGAAAAACAAGCCTACTCTAAAAGAGGTGATGCACCAAAAAAAACAAGGGTTGACCTTCACACATCCACTCTCAGAACCAAATAAATATAGACATACACTACACATTTGGCAGAAAAGACCAGGCTGCAAAAGACTGGCAAGGAGGCTTTCATGAAAACACAGGAGATAGAAAATCACTGAGGTGCTATGAAATGCACACTGTAAGTAACTCTTTCTATTTTGGTCTTCTCAAATGTCAGCTCTTCTCCTTTTAGCTGCAGAAATGGCACCTTGTAGATGATAGGTCTGCTGGTGTTAAACCTGTGAGAGCATCAAGAAATGAAGACTGGACACAGACAAACATTCAATGCATATTCTAAAACATCTATCCAAATGGAGGTAAAAAATTGCATTTTATTTGATTCAGGTGAAATTTTTCTAAGGCTGTGCTGTGCCTTTGCAAAAGTGGAAGAACCGATTCTTCTAAAAAATGAGAAGTTACAATATATAGAAGAAAAGAGAAAGAAACTTGGCACTTTTTTTGACAAGTTGGCCTGTCGCATCCCATTTGAAGGAGGAAACACTATTATGTTGTCATCATCCTAGAAGAAGCTTGCTGGAACCATGCTATATAATCACCAAATTTGACTTTGGCATTTGAGCTTTAATGTAGAAGCATGGGTCATGCCTCTTTTCTGCCAATAGATGAAAAATTGTCCCCTTTTTTAAATGTACAAGCCCTGCTGTATGTTGTTTATGCCATTTGGAATTAATAGGCAATAAATCACCTACACTTTGCCATTTGGGCTGCCTTGTCACTTCTATGCCATGTCATCTCCTTATCTGTCACTTTATTTTGTCTTCTTCTGCATCCTTGTCTTTTCTAGCCGCTTGGCCCTTTAGGTGAACTCCTTGGTGGGTTGCTACATTCAAGCCCTTTTCCCTTTTTCAATGTTTGAAAACCCAACGGCTATTCTATTTCATTAAATTTGATAGCCTTGGAGACGTCATCGGGCCTACTAGCTTCTTTTCCTAAACTTTTATGCGGCCTACTCCTCTGCCTGCTAGTTAGGTCCATGCTGGCTATTTGACTGCTGACGGGCCTTCTCGTGTCCTTCATAGACTACCTTATGTCTTTGCCTTTGTATTAAGCTATGGGATTTTTTGTATCAAGCCATGGGCTTTTGGCCTTGAAATGTGCCCAGCTTTGATTAACTTGAACCTCACCTAATTTCCTCCTCAAAGCACCTGCCTTAGTGTTAAGCCGTGTGCGCCAATGAACTAAGGACGTTGAACCTTTGAAACTTGGCATGAAATGAACTCTTTGAACTTGCTGAACCCAAAAATGACTGGCATTTGAACAACAAGTGAAGAAGGTGACCAAGATTTTGCCTATGGGCAAAATGGGTCAACAATTTGGTGACTCATAGGGGAAGCATGCCTGCTATGCTTAGAACCAGTTGCCTTAAAATACATTAGGTGCAAAGTCAAATGTAGCAATGAAATAGTTATCAATAGCTTGAAAGATTCAAGAATCAAATATGAAGCCTTTTACCCCACGCACAAAGGGAAAAACACAAAGCTAAAAAACACTACCTGTACAACTACACTTAGGGAAAGCAGGAAAAGAAATTGAAAACAAACTACTATATACAGCTAACCAGGGATGTTCACCTCCCTCTTGGATCAAAGGGAAAATTTCTTAAGTCTCCTTCTTGGAAAGAAGACTTATGGCAGCAAGCAAGTAGTTGAATGAAGAAGAGAGTTGGTGACCTGCTCTTCTTGCCTATCACTTGTATTGGTTGGAATCTGAGTGGATCAAAATCAAACATGCCTCTAACATATATGTAATTTGTTTGCCCTTGGAAACCTATTGAATGCTGGTCCTTCGAATTCATGCTCTTCACCAATAAATCTGTGGCTACTGGCTTATCACCGTTAGCCCTTTGAGATGTATAGCTCCTCTACAATGTGTCATGGTCTAACCCATTTCCTTCTACTTCTCTAAAAACTCTGTCAGACTCATCCTCTACTTCCTCTTGGCCTTCTTTAAGAAGGGTGACTATGGTGATGTCTGAAATGGACTCAAAAAATGACTGCTCATCCCATAGAACATCACCTCTTTCTTCAAAAATCTCTTCTTTAAGGCATTCCTCCAAGAAGATAGACCTCTCCTTTTCTTCCTTTAACTCAGGCTCTTCAACATAGTCATCCTCCTCATTGAAGCAACAAGGAAGTTCATCAAACAAGAGGGAAGAGAGCTCACCATGCATTTGTTCCTCTTCGTATTGCTGGAACATCTACATATATGCAAGACCTGCATCTTATCCACTACTGATAAGGTCTTCACAAGGAGCATCAATGATGATTTCTTCTTCATTGTCACTCATGGTAGCTTCTTGAAAGATTGAAGATTGAATCTTCTGCTCCTCACTTACCTCCTACAGGATAGGTTCTTCCTTGAGAAGGGGTGAAGTGGCAAAAACATGTGGAAGAGGAGGCAGTCCTTGAACTATAATTGAATGATTCTCCCCTCTCCACTTGATTAGAACTTCATCAATATTAGGCATGGCCTGATAAGTCTCTTGGAAATGTGTAGGTGGGGTGTGTTCATGCATGGAATGTGCTGTTTGGTCTAAATTGTCCACCACACATTGGCTGAGGAATTTCTCTTTAGATTCCAACTCTGATATTCTCTTGGCCAGATCTTCTTGGAAGAGCTTCTCATAGAGATCTCTGGTATTATCATGAGCAGGCACAACTTCAGCTTCTTCAAGGCTTTGAGAAAAACCTTGCTCTTCCTCCTTCCTGCCCCATGATTCTACTATTTCCTCCCAAGTCAGGAATTCTGAATTAGAATTTTGCTCCTACGAATAGGCAACAACTTTGTTTTCCACAAGGTCCTGAGGCTCCTCTGCAAGGTCTATAAGTTTTTTCTCTCTTTCAAGAAGTAGCTTCATCCTAGCCTCTAAATCTTCAATTTACTTGGCTAGGTTGTCTTGAAAGAGTCTTTCTTGGAGGTCACCACCATGATCCTCTCCAAAGCTCAGAGTTAGTTTCTGGCATTCCTTCCTCCAACTCAGAATCTGCACATTATGCTGAAGGACTTAGGGAGGTTGGGGAATGCAAGGAAAACACTGCTAGTGTGTTGGAGGAGACTTTAGAGGAGGGACATGCTGGTTGGTGGTATTCCCCCTAATGGAAGATTCATAATATAAAGGATTGGGAAGATTAATCTCCATGGGGTGTTGCTCTGATGCCCTCTAGTATTGGAAAGCCAGGCACATGGGATTGAGAGCAGATGCATTTGGTGAACTAGAGTGAGCAAGTGCTATTTGATAGAAAGGATTTGGTGTAAAAGAAGGTGCTTTATTTAGATTAGGAAGGGGTGCACAAGGCTGACTACCTTGGACAAATGGATTTCTCCATTTTGTTTCCTCCTCCTTCATGGATTGTGAAGCCTGTGCTTTCCTAAACAAACACTCCTTATACATTAGCTCTTGCTGATATCTATACTGCTCCTCCTCTCTATTGATCTCCATCATTTACCTCTCAAATTCCAATGCCATTTCCCTTATCATTGTAGGGCAACTAGGAGAGCTACTTGAGGGGACACCATAAAGAGGCTAAGTCTGATAATGGTAATATGAAGGAATATAAGGCCCATGATTTTGTGCAAAGGGATTATACATAAAGAAAGTAGATTTATGATGGCACCAGGCTGCTTAACTAGTAGATTCAACTCAGAGTTGCCATTGGTGTTTGATGCAAAGCCTCCAAAGGTTGGTCGGTTGAAGAACACACCAAAAACTCTTCAACTCTTTGGATAAAACCTGTCCCAATTGGTCCCACCAAGTGTACTAGAACTGTTGACACTAGATATTGCACCTAGGGCAAGGAGGCCTAGCTCTTGCCTTCTCCTCACAACATGAAAACTCTCCTCTCACCTGTGGGACCGGTGAAGATGGAGGAGAGAGTCTCTAGATAAGGGCTATCTCCCTTTGATGCATCGTGTTTTTTATAGCAAGTGCTTACATACATACATACATACATACATACATACATACATACATACATACATACATACACACACACATACATACATACATACATACATACATACATACATACATACATACATATATATATATATATATATATATATATATATATATATATATATATATATATATATATATATATATATATATATATATATATATATATATATAAAGGGGGGATGAAAAGAGAGAGAGAATGCAAAAAAAACAAGCCTACTCTAAAAGAGGTGATGCACCAAAAAAAATAAGGGTCGACCTTCACACATCCACTCTCAGAACTAGATAAATACAGACACACTACACATTTGGCAGAAAAGACCAGGCTGTAAAAGACTGAAAGGGAGGCTTTCATGAAAACACAAGAGATAGAAAATCACTAAGGTGCTGTGAAATGCACACTGTAAGTAACTCTTTCTATTTTGGTTTTCTCAAATGTCAGCTCTTCTCCTTTTAGATGTAGAAATGGCACCTTGTAGATGACAGGTCTGTTAGTGTTAAACCTGTGAAAGCATCAAGAAATGATGACTGGACACAGACAAACATTCAATGCATATTCTGAAACATATATCCAAATGGAGGTAAAAAACTGCATTTTATTTGATTCAGGTGAAATTTTGCTAGGGCTGTGCCTTTGTAAAAGTGGAAGAACTGATTCTTCTCAAAAATGAGAAGTTACAATATATAGAAGAAAAGAGAAAGATACTTGGCACTCTTTTTGACAAGTTGGCTTGTTGCGTCCCATTTGAAGGAGTAAACACTGTTGTGTTGTCATCATCTTAGAAGAAGCCTACTAGAACCATGCTGTATAATCACCAAATTTGACTTTGGCGTTTGAGCTTTAATGTAGAAGCATGGGTTGCACCTCTTTTCTACCAATAGATGAAAATTTGTCCCCTTTTTTAAATGCATGGGCCCTACTGTATGTTGTTTGTGCCATTTGGAATTAACAAGCAATAAATCACCTACACTTTGCCATTTGGACTGCCTTGTCACTTTTGTGCCATGTCATCTCCTTGTTTATCACTTTGTTTTGTCTTCTTCTGCATCCTTGTCTTTTCTGGCCACTTGGCCCTTTAGGTGAACTCCTTGGTGGGTCGCTACATTCAGGCCCTTTTCCCTTCTTCAATGTTTGAAAACCCAATAGCTATTCTATTTCATTAAATTTGATGGCCTTGGAGACATCATCAGACCTGCTAGCTTCTTTTCCTAAAATTTTACGTGGCCTGCTCCTCTGCCTGCTAGTCGGGTCCATGCTGGCTGTTTGACTGCTGACAGGCCTTCTCGTGTCCTTCGTGGACTACCTTATGTCTTCACCTTTATATTAATCCACAGGGTTTTTTGTATCAAGTTGTGGGCTTTTGGCCTTAAAATGTGTCTGGATTTGATTAACTTGAACCTCACCTAATTTCCTCCTCGAAGCGCCTGCCTTAGTGTTAAGCCGTGTGCGCCAATGAACCAAGGACGTTGAACTGTTGAACCTGGGCATGAAATGAACTCTCTAAACTTGCTAAACCCAAAAATGACTGGCATTTGAACAATAGGTGAAGAAGGTGTCCAAGATTTTGCCTACAGGCAAAATGGGTCAACATTCATTATGGCCCAAATTATACATTCCCAACCAATGAATTTAAAAGGGGAAATGTGAACTGTGAGTTGTTTCTTATCTTTAGTGGTCATAGTCTAAGGCATAAATAGAGAGGTCATAAATGTAGTGATTTATGCCAAGTCTTTTGGGATGCATTGGATCCTATAAAGTTAAACATCAGGCATATCATTTTCAATTAGCATTGCCACATCACTAGAGTTGATGTGGTATAAATGGTTGGGGCCCAAGTTCTATTTTTTAGGCTTCACTACAATAGAGAATTGGAATTCTTAAAACTAAACAATCCATTGGTAAATGTAGCCATGTAAAATGAGTTTGCTCACTAAGTACTTAAGTGCTTCATAATCAATGAAGAAAATAAAGGGGGTTGCCAATACATACTATTGGAACTTATACAAGGTGTAGACCATGGAAAGCTCCTATGCTCAGTTATGGTGTAGTTTTGTTTTACCTTGGTTAGTTACCTACTTGCAAAAGAAATAAGATGACCTATTTTCCCTTTGCTTAGTTGCATGATAATGATACCAATTTTGGTACTAGAGGCATTGACATAGACATGAAATGGAGTCACCCAGTCAAGAAATTGTAATATTTGTATACTTTTGAGTTTGAGCTTTAGGGTCTCAAAAGCATCTTCCTACATTGTGCCCCAATCGAATGGGCCATTCTTTCACAAGAGTTCCTGTAGTGGTACCATAATCCTAGCATAATTTCTTATGAAATTCATGTAGTACTCATAATGTCCAAGACAAGTATGAATGTATTTCTACATTTATGGTGTTTGAAGATGAAGGATGATTTCAATTTTGGTCAGATCAATGAGTAGACCATCCTTGCAGATGATGTGCTTGAGTAATGTGCCAAATGGCATTGTGAAAACACACTTCTTGAGATTCAAAGAAATTTTCAACTACCTTCACCTTTCAAAAATTAGGTGAAAATTATCATAATTATCCTTCAATAACCCATACACTATCCAATCATATAAATATATTTAGATGAACTTGTTAATGAAGTATTTAAAAGTGGTGATCACTACTCGAGAGATCATAGATGGTGAATTATTTAGCCCAAAGGGAATTATGCTATATGTGAAATAAACCTATTTAGTCTCAAAGGTGGTTTTGGGCTTGTCCTCTTCCTTGATCATTACTTGATGGTATCCTGAGAACCCATTAGTAAAGGTATATATCTCACAACCTACGATGCTATCCAATACTTCATCAATTAATAGAGTCAGAAAGGGGTCAGTTATGTAGGAAGCATTTCATAGTCTATAGTCAACACAAATTTTGATACACCCATCCTTTTTGATACTGATAACCATAGGGATAACCCATTTAGATTCTTTCCCCAGGTAAATGATGTTTGTAGCTAGCATGCCATCAATCTCAGTCTTGACCTTGACATGAAGGTTTGGGTTCATCCTGTAAGGCCTCTTCTTGAAGGGTCCTATACCATAAACTAGTTTCATGCTCATCATTTTGAGGGATGGGTGTGTACCATTCATATACTTGTAGTTATATGGTAACAAGTCTTGGAATTCCTTTAGGAGATCAAAAATATGTGTTAGTTCTATGTCAAACCAATAAGCACCTAAAGTGGTAATTTTGGGTTCCCCCTTTGAATTGATATCTACCTTGGTAGTTATTAATGGTGCATGGTAGGGTTCATTCTTCTACTAGTGTGAATCCTTGACTTGTCTGTTACCATTAGTTGTTTCTACCCAAATATGGGTAGGGTCATCTTCTTCTAGGGAACTATCCTTGACTTGTCACACTAACTTTATTTTCCATATCAAATTCTTCAATTTTCATGACTTTCATGTGTCATCATCTTCATCACTTGAGTCACTATTGAGAGTTTTCTCTTTGAATAAGGTTTTGAGCACTAACCCATTTTTTTGAACATGTCCTTTAGGTACTCCTCTAATATAATAGTGTCCTAAAATACTAACCTCTACACTACCTATAATGGCTCAATCAATTTAAGATTTTATGAAGAAAAGGAGAAGGTATGAATAAACCATTCCTTAAGGGAATCTTAATTAGTTGTTTCATGGTGCATCTCATTGACTATGTACCATGCCCATGCCTAAGTATTCAAGTTCATATAGAAGATGTGTACCTATAGATTCCTTGGGGCATTTTCACCAAAAATAGACCACATTTATTCACAAATATGTACATGTGTGATAGGGTTAAAGTCACCAAAGTAGGCTGAGATGTTTAGGTCTTCATTGTTATTTTGAATCTAATACAAATGGCTACCTTCACATCTTTCCAAGTTGGCAAACTAGGATTTTACGCTGCCCACCAATGATTGACAATGTTATTTAATGTGTACACTAGTGCATCCATTCTATCTACCACTTTTAGGATGCATGACTCAAGATCATGAACATAGTATTCCAATGGATTACTCCCTTAATATATTAGAAACACTAGAAGTTTACCCTTACTGAGGAGAAACATTCTTTTCCCCCTTTTTTTAGCACAAGGGGCCCATCTTTTGGAAGTGTGATCAATCTATACCTAGTTGTATTTACTAATATTGGCACCTTTCTGTGCACCAGGTGGAACCATTGAACAATGATCTAATATGAATATTTGACCTAGCAATCATAAAAAACATTGGTGGTGTCTGAGGCTAATTATCCATATTTACAAGAGAGGATTCCTTGATCATTTGGGTGTAGAGTCTCAACACCTTGCACCCTGATGTTATAGATATGGTTGATCTCATCCTTGATGTCCATAGTCTCGATATAGGGGGGTTCTTGGTCATTTGAGAGAGGTATAACTACCCTATCCTTTCCATTTTCAAATGTCATGTAGTACCTTTTGAAGTGCATATCTAAATTATTTTCATAGTATAACTACACTATCCTTTCCATTTTCAAATGTCATGTAGTACCTTTTGAAGTGCATATCTAAATTATTTTCATAACATTATGACCTTCCTATAAGCACTAGTTAGTAGTCCTACTCTGCTAACTCTATTAATTCAAAGTCAACATGGAATTTAACACCCATGATATCTATAACTATGATCTTAATAATTTTGATAGGTTGTGCCTGGGTCTTATTGGCCATGAAAATTACATGAGGGGAGGGTCTTAGGGATGGTCTACACATTTTACCCTAGGCATTCTTGGTCAAGATGTTTACCTCAGTGCTTATGTCCATAAGAACCTCATATGAAGACCATCCATTAATAGTGGCATCTACTAGGATTTCTTGGTCATACTTAGCATTTTTTGTATGATGAACTTCTCATGACCTCTCCATATGTGGCATGGTGACCTAAACTTGATTTTGACTTGCATTCTCTAAGAGCAGGTTCTTCAATAAGGGCAATATTCTCTTTATTTTTAGGAGGCATAAAATCTCAATTAATTCTTTTACTTTGGCATCTTGGTTAACCTAATTTTTATGAGAGGTGGTCTCCCACACTTTTAGGTATTAAACTAATTAGAGTTCCCCTTGTAGGTTTTGGATTACACTCATAGCCTACTATAAGATGTCTTTTTGGTGCATCGGGTTTGGGTATGACACAAATTTTGGTTTAAGCTATGTTATACACTCATTGTGACCCTTATCCCCATATCTAAGGTGTAACTCAGGTAGTGGCACAACTGGTAGTATAGTGGTGAATTAACTTCACATAATTACATGTACCTTAACTACCTCTATGCATGTAGGTTTTGACTTTGGGGTCTATTTTTTTGCTTTTTACTTACACCTGATCACTCATGTACCCTTATCTATGACATGCCTACCTTGTGTCATATTTTTGTATACATCATGGAATTCTTCAACCTTACGAGGCCCATGATAATATCCATATGTAGGATGTGTAAAGAAGTCATGCTAATAATGCTTTTTTAAGCCACACTTATAACATGATCATGGCGGGAACCTTCCACGACCACATCCTCTGCCTCACCCTCTAGTACCTCATTACATTTCAAATCATGTATTCTATTGGTTATAACCATCATTCCCTTAGTTTTCTTACCCTCTAACTTTTATGGTATCTTATCATGTACCTCTCTCCATGTTTTTGCACATCTCATCAATCACCCTATAATCAATAGTGGTATGGGTGTAGGCATTGCACAATCGATAATAGATGGCTATGTTGACTTGGCTAGCACATTACAAAAAAGGATAGTTTTTGATGTCATATACTTCTTGATAAACTTTATATCTTAGAATCAAGGTAAACATATTCCTTTATGGGTAGTTAGTTCTATTATGGCCTTTTACTTCATAGTCAATTTACCATAGTCCACTTTGAACATCATGCAAAGAATTGGTGGTAAGATTTTAGAGTTGGAGGCCATAGATGTAATTTATGATTTCATAAATGGGATGATCTTGGTGTTGACACTTCTAACTACTTTGGTTCTAAACATGGCTTTAAACTCTTTTTAAGGGTTGGTAAAAGTCTTCATGGAAATAACTCTTTAGAATGGCATGATCAACCCCCTAATGAACCACTGTGCATGTTAGGAAGGGTGAATATCATATGGGAGATTTGATAGGAGAGTTTTTAACCTTGCATTTTACAAGTGTACACTCTTTAAGAGTTCTTGGGTAATTGTTTTTAGTGAAATGCTCTATTGTTCAAACTCTAAAATGTCAAATTCCTTTAAGAATGCACATTTAGGGTATCATAGTCAACTATGGCCTGGTTGGGATTAAATTATCTATAATAGGTGTAAGTGTGATCAATTAAATTAGTTTCAAAGTAAGTAACCTTATGCTCTGATTGAGTTATTCCTTGTGTGAACCACTATAGTTCACACTTTAGCACATGTTCTATGGAATTTTCATGCTATGATAATCTTGTAGGTGCATAACCATTTCATAGTAGATTTGCTATGGGGGGCAACTGGTAACTGAGGTGCTTATACCCCAATACCTATGCTAGTGGTGGTCCTCCAATGCTTTCATCCCTAAGGTTAGGCATCAATCTCATTATTAGTGTTGGCATAGTTGATGTTGTTGGTGTTGTGCTACTTGCTTATGACACTAGACCACTCATTTTGAGTTGTTGTCTATCTTGCATCACTAACATTGGCTGAGTTGGTATGCTCACATTCAAGTTATATTGTGGTGAGACAACACCTCATGGTTTAGAGGTAGTTTAAATAACCTCCTTATATGGAATAATCTATTCAATCAAAAATTTACAATCTAAGTCTACAAAATGTCTAAGATCTGAGTCGTTATCAAATTCAATCATTACTTGTGTACTTTGTTCAAGTGGGGGATCTATCACATGAGCATGCACTTCAAGTTCAAAGGGGCTAGGCACATCAAGTGTATATGTAGTTAATAAATCTTGTACAAACCCATTGAATTCCACCCCTATCAAGTGGTGAGATTGATTCATCACTTCATTATAAATCTCATCTTCATGTTGCTATATTTTAAGAGATCCTTCCCCATGCCCATTCCATTCACTATGGGTCCTCTCAAAACTTCTAAATTCTATATCTTCCATCAGTCAGTGCCATCTCTTATTATAGGTTTGTATTCTAAACTCTTGGGTGTAAATTTTCTCATCCCCTTCCATTACACCTCACCTACACATTCCCTTCTCCCCATTTACATAGCTCATATGTGAAAGTATTTTAGCCTTCCATTCTCAGAGTTTCAAAACCATAGTCAACCATTAGCTTTTTGAACTCTGCACCAAACTCCTTCATGAATGTGCCTATCGAGTCTCAAAAAATTTGGTAATCTACTTCATTAGGGCATAAATATGTTGATACCACAAACTCAAGAATGTATCTATTCAAATCTCCTTGCCACCATTTATCTACTAATCTAGTCCAAGTAATATCCAAGTTCTCAAGTCTCTCTAGGTACTCTTTTGTCCACTTATATCACCATCCATAACTACATCTTTTATGGGTTGAATATGAAACCAACCACCCGTATACATGCTCAAGTAACTCATAGAAAAATACCTCATACAAAGCATCATATAGGTTGTCCTAAACCCATTTTCTTGGATTTTGTCCTTGATAGGTTGAATGCTTCAACACAAAACTATCTTCCACCTATTTCATCTAATGCTTGATGTTTTTAAGATAAATTTAGTACATCATTTTGTCACATCATTAAAATAAAAAAATTCAACATAGGTGGTAATGGAACTAAAATCTTGTGAAAAACTTGTCTAGCTAGTTATTAGTTTACTACGTCTAGGTGCAAGCATGGGACACTCCTTTGTACTTAAAATTTGAACACTTGATTGCACCAAAATCAATACACATAATGCACAAGCCTTATGCACTCACATGAAGCACAACTAAGAAGGAACTAGGGCCCACATTAGGTTAGTTATGACATGATACAAGGCTTTAAATAGGGGAATTAAGTAATTCAAAAAAACTCAAGGTATATCCATAGGTGCAAACCTTTTATGGAATAAGCCTAGTGTCATATATGTGATTAATAGGTGATAAGGATGATTTTACTAATTTTAAATAGATGGAAATTACACAAGTATTGGGTTACTAGTGTAGACCTATACTTATCCTTCATACTTAATAATGGTGATGTCATGGAAGTTTACAGGGACTCTATTAAAATAACAAGACTATAAAAATTTATGAACCCATACCATACTTCAAACATCAATTCATGAAATTTATTCAAAGGTATGAAATTAAAAATATACACATTCCATTAGAATTACAAAGAAACATGAAAACTAGACATAGTATATGTAAATGCACAAAACTCATCATTTGATCAAAGTCCATAATAGAGTTTCTATTCATATCATAATGTCAATAACCTAGAGGCTCACATATGAGCTTGGGCATATACAAACATAGCTAGGGTGGCCTATAAACTATTCCTAAGACTTAATGGCCACTAGAATAATGTTTATAGAGATTTAAGATAATTATACTAGAGCTTCATTGTAGTTCCCCATCTCCCTTGCCTTTTCTAGCTCGAGTTCCTTAAATAAGCATTCAAAAAAATCTTTGCCAGGGTAGAAGTTACATGCTGAGTATTGAGATGGAACTTTGGTCATCATAACCACTAGTTCTATGACTCCATGAAGTTTGTGTTGTAGCTGCCATGTTTCTTCAAATCCTTGAAAATGCATTGAAATTTTGAGAGATAGTTAACTTGCTGCCAGCTAGCGCAAGATATGCATTGTAACTTCCAACTAGCTACTAAAAAAATGCAAAGGCCAACCATTCAACAAAATTATCCTCTCATGGCTAAGTGGATGTTGTGTTGGTGAAAATACTCTATTAATGGGTTATGAGACTAACACCAATATCAAGGCTTTATATTTTTTTTAGTTATTAGTGCATAGGAATTAGAGCTAGTATGCTACCAATAGTTTCTTTCCTTGTGGATTGATTAATTCAAAACCAACACCTAGTACTTAGATATAAATCCATCAAAATAGAGGGTCCATATTTAGGAAGGGCTTGGAATTTATTTTAGTGCTTCATGGTTTATGAAAAATGTATAAATTCTAAGACTAGGAGACTTGTAACTTACCTCCTCATTGGCAGTATTGTATTCTGTAATAGGATGTTTCATTCTTGGCTCTTGGTCAATTCTAATTTGGTTGGCTACACCTCTCTATGGTATTCAAATATGTGAAAATTTAAAAGATATACTTTTAGTGTTTTTGATCAATCTCTACTTAATAACAAATCATAATCTTCAAGAATGTCCACTACTAAGATGTTGATAGTCATCTACTCTCTTGGTTATGATGTAACCTAAATTTTCACATCATTCAACTCTCCCAATAAAGTCACTACCATTTTATCAAGCTATGAAATAGTCCTCTTGGATGGATTTGGTGTTAAACCAAGCTTTTGACAAATAGAATTTAGCATCATGTTTGCTGAAGCCCTTTAAACTACCAGGCAATTGTGTATATTCTTTCCAAATGCTCAAATAGTCAGTAGAAAGGGGGAAATTCTAGATTGATTTTATTTATGACATTCATATTAGCTATCTTGGAATTTTTTATAACTAATTTACCTATGATGGACTTCCATAAGAGTAATGTTGGCCTTGATTTTATTCATGTCCTCAATAGTATTATATCCTCATTTATTTTGTTCCTCTTTGTACTAAGGCTGATCATTCCCTTTAGGGGGAGGAGGATTATTGCCAACCTTAGGATTTGGAGGGATAACTATTTTTTTAGGAGGATTAGAAGTAGTAAATGGATAATTGTTCCTCAAATTGTAATTATTCCTATTTAACTACTGGAATGCTTGAACTTTATTAGAATTATCTTATGGAATATGGTTATCTTCACTAGGGAAGGGAGACTCAAAAGTCTCAAATACCATAGCTAAAC
Organism: Torreya grandis; assembly: GCA_037957365.1. Taxonomy (NCBI): domain Eukaryota; kingdom Viridiplantae; phylum Streptophyta; class Pinopsida; order Cupressales; family Taxaceae; genus Torreya; species Torreya grandis. Next base: position 1,129,229 of record JARHVA010002648.1, read on the forward strand.
TAGAATGGTCATATTCAATAGAAAAATATGGAGGATTCATCATTTGATCTTATTTTATCATCTCCCTATGGAAGATTTTGAAGGCTACATAGAATTCTATACAGTTCAACTCTCTTGATAAGATGTATTGTGGACCTTGCACCAATTGGGCAAGGCTATTTCCATGATATTAATCTCTAGTAACTTATTAGATTATTGTTAGTTTGTATTGTTATTAATCTAGTTGAAAGGCCTATTATATTTTAGAAAGGCTGAATTCTAATTATAACTCTAGGTATTCATATTCCCATCCTCTTCTATATATTACTCAGCTTCTAAACCATTATCTATATAGAATCTAATTTGGCTTTGTTAGAATCCAAACCCTAAGCAACTGCTACATTGGTATGAGCTTGGTGTTGATTCTCCTACTGATTATTTTTTTATGCATGATTATTCAAGAAATCATAGTTATGATTCATGTTCTAATGCATCATAGGTGGTAAAGTGTATAAGTATTTTTGATTGAACATGGGAACTTTATAGTTTGCACATAGAATTGTGTTCAAATACATAAATCCATTATTCAATACTTGTCCTCCTAGATTATGCAGGCTAAGTGGTGGATTGAGCTACTTATTGATATTGATAGCTTCTTAAAATTCTAAAGTTATCATGTTGATAATAATATCTCTTTGAAAGAACACAATAGTAATAGGGTCCAAGGCATTCTATATTTTGAGCATGATATTCTCATCAGGCTTATAAGCAATATTCAATCATGTGTTCATATTCTAAAATCTTGCATTAAAGGCTAAGATGGACTTGTTAGGTTCCCTTTTCATGCTAGTAAAGAATGATATACCAGACTTGGATTAGTTACCTATCTAAATTTCATAAAGAAAGTACCTTGACACTCATCTCATGAGGTGATGCAATTCTCCTACAAACTAAGATGTCAATCATAAGAATAATCTTGTAGAGTAAATGAATTTTTTTTGAATGAAACATCTTCATGGATAACATTCATTAATGTTAAGGCAACCTTGAAATATTTGATATGTTCTTCCATCTTTCTCCTTTTTGAAGGGGAGAAAGTAGGTAGATACTTTTCTAGGTTCCTTAGTAGGTCATGTTGGTCCCTTGGGATAGCAATGGAATATCTAACTAATTAAGGTTGGGCCATAGGAATATTGACATGTGGGACATTCCTTATAGGGGAAGGTGTTCGGGCTCTATGTACCTCAGGGATGGTAGGTATAGGTCTAAGCCTTATAGAGTGTGACAATGGTGAAATTAAAAGACTATCTTGGGACTTATACTTTGTTAACCTCTTGGGTGTCTCTATAATGATGGATTCCCTACTTATTGGGAAAGCACACAAGAGTGTGCCCTCATTCTAGTGCCAAATTTTTACTCTTTTATTGATGTGGTTTTTATGCACAACTCAGAGAGTTTTAAATGAGGTAACCTCTAACATTTTGGGATATTTATGGAACTAGGTTCCACTTCAGGGCATGAGTTGCAAGTATGTGGTTGGAACAATTGAGTGGTGGAGCAGTAGGTTAAGCCTATGGGTTGTTCAACCAATTTTATGGGTAGATGTGTGGTTTCTAATAAAAAATAAAATCTTAAGGTGAGTCAGATAGGTGAAAGACTAATCTATGGGGGGTAGATCTCAAATAAACTTCAAAAAAGGGAAGTGTAAGGTAGAAAGAAGGATTTTATGTCTTTGAACAAGAAATTCTTAGTTTAGCTCTTAGGTGGTTAAGTCTCTCAAATACCAATGTTTGTTGTTATTAGTTGTTACTTACAAAAAACATGACTGGGAGTTTGGGTAAATAGATATAGGGTGATTCAAGGTCTTAATTAAAGGTTTCTCCTTTCAAGGTTACTATTACATACCTTTATATAAGAGATTATAGCTTAGACCAAGAAGTTATCTAAGGCACCTCTTTCTCACACCTAGAATAATATATCAAAGAGACAATTTTACACACTTTAGAATAATGATTCAACCTATACCAACTACATAAATCAATGAACATGTCAACTTTTAATAGTTAAAACACATCTAGGATTAATCATTCATAAACATAATAGTTAAATTCATCCATAGTGATTACACACATAATAATCATTGCATAAATGTATAAACTAAAGAAACTTAAAATTCATGAACATTGAATGGGAATAAGATAGAATAAACATAGTTATATGACAATTAAGATCCTTGATTTCTTCTTGAATTTCATTTAAAAACTTTGACACTTTGAAATAGGGTTATAACTTGTATATATAAACTTGGGGAAGGGATCACCTCATTGTCCTATATTAGCATGATATATTTACATATCGATAGACCATAAGATAAGTCAAAGTTACATAACAATGTATTAAAAATAGCTTAGCCATGCAATGTATGCATTTGGCTCAAAATTTAATTAATTATAATATATAAATCTAATTAAGACTTTATTATTTAGTTATGTCGATTACATGTAAAATGTACAAAATTATCTAATCTAAATTGGCTCTTATTTGACCAGTCTCAAAACTACTACAGGAACTATAGTAGTAGTGGTTACTGCCATAGTAACTAAAAATGAACTTAAAGATGCATTGGCCACTTTAACTGTAGTCACCATGGGGATAGTACCCTAAGGTGGCATCAATGTGGTAGTTTTGTCATTGTTGGTAGAGTAGGTGGAGTTTTCATAGTGGAGCTAGCATTTGAGCTTGTTGAACAACTTTATTATTTTCATCTAAGTCCTAATAGTGCTTGTAGGCTTTAGCATGCTATGCTCTAATTATACTCATGTCAAAAAGAGATGGTCTAGTTACCCTGATAGTCTCACCCATTAGATTATTATGATCTAATTTGGTTTTTTTGAAGCTAACCTTGAATACTTATACCTTTATGGCCGTCTTCCTCATTGTGCTTAATTTAGCCTCTATGTCTTCTAGACTATGACCTTATAGACTCTGTTTGAAATTATTAGAGGCTTATTTGATTATCTAGTCAAATAAAACTTTGGTCACCATCCTTATTTGATTATTTTGAATAGTATCCAACTCCAATCATGATAAAATATATTCATCCTCTTTCTACTATTCAAATAATTTATTGATTAATGCTTCTGAAGATAGAACCTAGTCTCAGGCCTCTTGGGTCCTTATTAATGTTAAGTTTAGAGAATTAGATGCCTCTAATGGAGTCATCAAATTTAGATGGATAAAAGCCTTATTTGGTGTTTATAACACTAGGAAGTTCATCTTGTTGTCATCTTCCTTGAGTCTCATGAATAATTGGGTTATATTATTGACATGTAGAGATAAGCAAACTCTCAAATAATGAATGAAATCAAGGATTTAATATAATCTAAGGACAAAGTCCTTTACATCTTGTTTAATTCCATGAGGAACCTAAATTACTTGTTGTTTCTCTTTGAGTGTTTCCAACTCTTCCTCGAGCTCGTACCTAGACATTTAAATTCCTTGATGTATAGCCATGATGGCTTCCATGTGGGTCTCCATATATGATTTTAAGTCCTCTATATAAGGGGACTAACCCTTTTCTCCTATTCTATCTTTTGCTTAGGGAAAATAATTCTTACCTCTCCTTTATGATCATGATCCTACTTGAGCTATCTTTTATCTTCCTCTTTCTCACCCTTTGTATTGATGTCATGGCTTTATCAAATATGGAGCTCATTATTGGAAATTTTATTATCTTTAGATTGGGCCTCTTAAAGTCTAAGTTTCATAATTCCTTAGCCTAATCTGGAAGAGTGATATTAGAGGGATTAGAGGGTAGTACTTCCACTTGAGCATGTTTTTCATGTTCTTACTCAATGGATGTTGGAGGATTACATATTATAAGACAAATAATAATTGAAAACTCTATTTTACCATATTGTAGCATTGAATGAACCACATAGACTAGTTGCCTCCTAGGTGCTCTCTTAGTTGTTACCATTATGGTTATTGTGGTGGGAGAGGAAGAAGGTAGGGATAAACATAACTAGGTAGAAGGGGATGTAGTTGGAGTGGTTGAATATGCAATGGAAGGAATGGATAAAACTAATGTTGATGGAGTGGATTTAAATATAAGGGAAATGGAAGGGATGAAAACCACATGGATAGAATATATAGTAGTAGAATATGGAATAGGATCAGTGGTGGTAGGTAGATTCATAGATGGGTGTAGACAGAGTAAACCTATAGAAGTTATCCATTAGGGAATAAATGTGGAGACCACAGGGTCAAGAGTGATTGAAACTATTCATAAATACATGAAAGGGGAAAAAATCAAAGGAGTAGTAAGGGACCCTTTCCAAATGAGTTAGTTGTAATAGGTGATTTGGCCTTGAGTGTCTGTAAGCTTAAAACCCTTACCTATTGTATCTCTTCTTCATCTATCTCCTAAGTAGGATGGGTTTATGGTCTACCCTTAGGATTCCTTTGATATGTCTTGGTTGTTATCCCTACCTATGGACCTATGGACTATGATGGAAGAGAAGAGGTGATAGTGCTTGGAATTGTAGCTAAAGTAGATGATGTTTCCTCTTTATATGTGGAATCCAAGAATATAACCATAGATTCTACTTGTGTGCTACATAACATTGTAGTTAGATCCTTAGCTTACTCTTGATTGACCTTAATCAATTTAATGATTGAATGTTGAACTGGGAATATTTTTACTTGTGTTGAGGTAGGTAGTTGTTCTTCCTTAGCTTTTTCTTCCTCTTCTTCTTCTTCCTTTTCACCTTTAATGAGTGGTGACTCAGCTACCAACTATTTTTGGTCTTGAGGCTAGTTTTGAGCTTGTTGGAGATCAAAACCCTCTCCTTTTAGCTATTGTGATTACCTCTTACTCTAGAAACCTTAGGATATACATTCTCTAGGAGGTGGAATTCTAAACATTGCTTCACTAAGTATCAAAGATGGTTATGCTTGGATCAATCTCTATTAGGAGAAGAAATTGGATAGTAAATATGCACAAGATATTATTATGATATTCATGTGTTATTTATTTAGTTTTGTAGATATATGTTTATTTTGTCCTATCTCCATGATTTGTAATAGGTTAGAATATGAATAGACTCCACTTTTAGTTCCAAGTATGAGAAGAATATGAATAGTAATAAACTACAAACATTTATATATACTTGTATCTATATGAAGAATAAATTTCCACCTTTGAAGAGATTAATAGAGACTATTTTGGTTATGGTTACCTATTGTGTCTCTTACTTTGTTCCTTATGTGCTATATAATATTTTTCTTAATTTCTATCTAATTTAATTTTAACACTCTATAAATGTTAATGAAATGCTATTTGTTTCTATTTCCTACTTAATGCATAATAATTCATCTTTGCTATGCTTCTATTTTCTAACTCTATGCATGAATACTATGTTTTATCATATGCACTAAAGTAAAACCTAGGTATCCTCATCCTTAGCATGTTTTGATGCTTTAGTAACCTCTACTAACATTGGTGTGGTGAATATGGAAACACTACTTCTAGAGGAAACTATGCTAAGATGGTTACTAGGATAGAGAGACATTGAGACATGGTTAGACCAAAAATTATGTAATTTCATAGAAGAAGAATCCAAATGGATTGGTCTTACCATATAATAAATCATTCAAGAGCATATCTATGGAGTTATTTAGAAAATATTTTCATGAGAGTTACCTAAATTTATAGATAATTGGTTAGCATGGTTGGAAAACTATTGCTTTAACCCAAGAATAAAATAAATAATCATTTGGACTAAATAGAAGATATATTAGTTTCAAAAACTGGATGAAAACAATACACTATTAGGTTGATACCACCATATACAAATACATCACCAAGTTTGTTATATAAGCATACACACCTTTTAAAGTTACATATGACTTATTTGTCAGAGGAATTAGAGGGAAATTTTTACAATAACTACCTATCCTTGTGAAGATGTTAGTTGTGGACAAGGCCATGGTGCCTACTCTAGCCAATATGGAGTAGTCACTTTGGGAATATGGGGGTGTGTGTGACATGATAGTGAATGCTGATTATATAGTAGGTAAGTCTTGAAACTAAATCCATAATGGAGACATGAGGGAAGAAGAGTTAGAAGAAAATTCTAGATTTATAACATGAGCTATGATAATATAACTGATGGAATAAATAAAAGAATACTCAAGTAGTTATTATTAGAGGTAAGAGTAGTAGTAAAGTAGATGATTAATGAGTAAGAATATGTGATGAGAAAGATGACAAAGAAGAAGAGCAAAGGATTAAGAATGAAGATGGTGAATGTTGATAGATAGAAACAAGTGATGAATAATGATATGAAGAAGGTGAGAATAATGTAGAAGTAGAGTAATTAGATGATAGATGTAGTGTAAAACTACAAAAATGGGTATTATCAAAAAAGGACATGAAGAATTCAATAAATAAGTAGAACATAGTCATAGATTAATCATAGGTTCAAGCCTAGAATAAAAAGAAGTCATAAGAAAGATCATTCACTAGAAGAGCACACATCCCCATATACTAATTTATTATATTATAGTAAAAGTTTTAAACCAAGAAAATAAGAAGACAATAGTTGGGAAGGTCCATTTTTAGAGCAAGTGCATCATTGGGGTATTAAAATTCAAACAACATAAATTTGAATGGCTTTGAAGGACATAGGGATTATTGAAACCAAGAAAAGAAAAGTAATAAACATATAAAAACAAAGTGCACACATTAAATCTCCTAGTGCACATATAAATCTAAGTAGTACATGGGAATAACCACCCAAAACATAGACTCCTCTTATAAAAGCTACATAGTAGATTCCCTTAATACTAGTTTACACAATGTGTCATATATGAGGATTTATAAACTTATAAATGCATGTTGGGTCTACATACCCTAAACAACACTTACCTATGAAATGAGATGGTGAGCGAAGGGCATTACTGATGAAGCTATCTAAAAGTGTGAGTTAGTAAGGGCATTACCTAGAAGATCACTTGAGTTCATATACCATAGAGACATTCAATGAGAAACTATATAATAGGTTAATCAATGGATTGTCCCAAAGTTTAAGATAAATAAACAAGTTAGGCTATTCAAGACTTGAAGGAGATAAGGAAGAAGTCAGGAGAATCATTCTATGATTATAACCATAGATTCTCAGATATTATAAATAAGGTGGAATTTAACTTGATAGAAAAAGATAAAGTTGTGTGGTTCATTGAAGGAGTATGGTCCAAAATCAGGTTTTCCAATGCATAGACTCAATATGCTATTAAAATAGATTCTATAGCTATTACCCTATAAGTAGATAAAATTGAGGATTATGGAGAAGCTTTTGTCATAAGTTTGAAGATTAAAAACACACTACAAGATTTTATGAAGAGAATGGAGAAATACCATGAGGTAGATAAACCTTAGATGAATCTATGGTGTGTGAAGTGTAATAAATAAGGACATCATATAAATTATTGGCCTCAGATCAAGATAGATTTTTGTGAAATATGTCGAGTAGTAGGGCACGTAACAACATAGTGACATATTCTACAATAATATGTCAAGAACCCATAAAATTTTGATTACAATTTCTTAAAGTTACACAATCATGATGAAAAAAACTATAGGGATTTGTAAGAACTCAAGGAAGACATCACCAAAAATGTATTTTCCATCACTTCACAAAAAGTATCCTTGGTAAAGCAAACAATTCCAAGCCCAAAGGTAGATAAAGGTTATACAATCTAAGTAGGTCCATAATGGATTCCTAGTTCACCACAATACCAACATCAAGGTCTAGTCAGTTGGACCCCTAAACAAATTTTGACACCACCATCTCTATAATACCAATATGTAACACCTTGGAGCTTAGTTATGATGCAACAATAATAAATGAGTTGGACCCCACCAGTTTTATAACAATAATTTAGAATTGGAGATAATACCAAGTACCATCAACATTAGAACATAAAACAATAATAAGGAGGCTATAAAGGAGGATATTAGTCCAACAGAGGATGATCTAAGGGTGGATACATAGGAGGTTACCTAGGTGGCAGAGGAAATAACTATCAATGACCTCTTTTGCAATGCTACTTGTGTGGAGAGTACAATCATGTATAATAAAAATGCCCTTTGAATCCTCAAAGATAGTCTTACTACACATACTACAAAATATATGACCAGCATGAGATAAAAGACTATCCTATATTGGAAAAGTAAAGAAATGATAAGGCTATTAAAAATGTGAATATGGTGAATGTGTAGCTTAATGAGGATGCATTCCTCAATGCTATTAAATGACATCAACATGTAGAAAGAGGGTTGAGTCCTCTTGAAATTAATCAAGATTAAGGAATCTGAAAAGAAAAATAGGACAAATACCCAGACCCAGCTTAGAAAATGGGCTCATGTATGAAGCTACATAGATGTTGAAAAATATTCAACAAGACACTACTGAAGGAGATGTTGTAACAATATATTCCCAAATGTATGGCCACATCATGCACATTATGAATTAAGATGAAGTTGTTACTATGCTCAAAAATATTTTAAAACTTTTAAGCACATTGTGTAATGAACACATCTCTCATAATATCACAAACCTAATACATAATCTACTGGAGTGTGCACAACAAGGGCAATAAAATATAGAAAATATTTTTTGGTAAGTTAAAACAAAGAAGTCATAAGATGTAGACACATGAATTGACATTAAGGTTGTAGGTTATGAAATTCCAAATGATGTATTTGATTTTGGTAGCATAGTTAATATGATTTTGAGGCTTACATAGGAGGATATTGGATGATTGGTCCTAAGTTATAGCCCAGTAACTCTAATATTAATTGACTATGAAAAATTTGAACCTATTGGTATATTATAATACATTGAAATCAAATTTTTAGTATTAAACTTATGAGGTGGCTTTGAAGTCATCAATATGAAGACAATAAGAATGCATTACCCTATGCTGATTGGTAAGATATGGGCATATGATGGTTAAATGACTATCAATGTTATACAAAACCAACTAGAGGTGCATCAAGGAGATAAGGTTATCATAAGTACTTTTAATAAGGTTCAAAAACCTTACATCATTCTAGCTAAATTAGATTCTCTATATGTTTCATAAGAAACCAGTTAGATGAAGGTAAATTTTGAAGAAAATCCATATGCTCTACATGTAGCCAAGTGAAACTTCTTATGTGAGTATACTAAACCTTAAGTAAAATCTTTACTCACTCAATAATTGAAGACATCTGAATAATGAAGGCCTAAACTAGTAGTTACTCAGCCATTGACAACCCAGTTTGTCATAAAAGATTATGTGTCTATGTCTATTAAATCCCCTACTCATTCAGCAATTGACTTCCTATATCAACTAGATGATCATATTTAGGATTATATAGATCTGAATAGAGAAGTAACTTTACTTAGGAAATATCTTTGTCTATTATTGGAGATTTAGACATGCACCTACTCAACTAGGCTCGAGGTGATCATGAACTCTAACATATGAGAATGGTATTTACACATGATAGATAACTTCTTGTGTACTATGAAACTAAGGATATAAATTAATTCATTATGTGCTTATAATTTCATGTAATTACTATCAGCTAAGGGTTAGTGCTCTGAATTATGATCTGAAGGGATCTATAATGGCATGGTAGGTAATTCATAGAAATGATTAGCTTGAGTGGGATGATGCATGTAAACTCATGATTAATAGGTTCTAACTACCATAGGTCATTAGAAATAATTGGACTTTCTTCCAAGAAGGTAATTGTACTAAAATACATATTCATAAATGTATTAAAGTCTAAATTGAGGAATATATAACACTAAAATATAAGGTTCACATATTCCATTATACATTTTCACCATTACTATCAACATGGCATATGCATCAAGAGCATAGGAGGGAGACAAAGCATTGGGTGTAGGTGCAAAGTGATTTTATATAGATGTTTGTTTTTGAAGATGAAAATCCTCTAATTCATAATGCACTACTAAAAATCAAACATTTCCTCTGCCATGGGTGTGTAGAAGATTTAACCACCCTAATGGAATCCACCATGTAGAAGAACATAGCTTCTAATCTCAATTCAACATTACAAAGGTATAAATATACCAAGAAAGAAGAAAAATATCTTAAATAGCCATGCCACAAAATATATGATGAAGAAAAGGATATTGAATATTCTAATTTTGATGGTGATATCAATTTGACTGATTTATTTGAACTTGAATGGCTAACATAACTAGTAAAGGACCTTGACATATAACCTACTAAAGAAGATAAGTTGTGCAATATATAGATTCCAAAATAGGAAGGGCACCAAATGATACAAGAATTTATTGATGAATAAAAGCACAAGATTTACCAATAACCCATTAAAAATCATGTAGCAAACATTGGAACTGAGGAGTTTCCCAAATTGGCACATATAGGTGATTATTGGATAAAAGCTAATTTTTTTGAAGCTATGCAACTTATACGAGATTATCAATATGTATTTCCCACTAAATTATTAGAGGTCCAAGGAGTTGATCCATCTCTAGGAGAGATGCATATAAAACTAAAGGAGTGTGCATGACCTACAAAGAAATGACCATAGAAGCTAAATCCAAACATTAAGTTAAAAGTGAAGGCTAAGATTGATAGAATATAGGATGCAGGTATAATCTATCCTATAGAAAAGGTAGATTGGGTGAGTCCCATGGTAATTTATACCACATAAACAAGGGAGATTAGAGTAGTAGGGATTATCACATTTTGAATGATGCATGTGTAAATGATCCATTCCCAATTCCATTCACAAATTAAGTTTTAGAATCTATCACAGGCCATGAAGTCTATTATTTCATGGATGGCTTCAGTGGCTATCATAAAATACCTATCATAGAAGAAGATAGAGATAAAATGACTTTTTCTATGGAATTAGGATCTTTTTCATACAAGGTAATGCCTTTTGGAATTAAGAACACACCTATAGTTTTATCTTGCGTAGTGGTAACTACATTCAAGGACTTCATTCATAACTTCCTAAAAGTTTATCTCGATGATTGGGTAATCTTTTCCTTATTTAAAGAACATTTGTCTAAGTTTTACCTCATGTTATAATGATGTCAAGATTTGTGCATCTCTCTAAATTTGAAAAAGTTTTTATTATTTACACCTTTTGGTGTTTTTCTAGGTCATGTAGTGTGTAGTGAAGGCATTTTGGTAGACCAAGCCAAAATTGTAGTCATTCTGAGTATGCCTCCACTAGTTAGCTCCATGGAAGTATGATATTTTCTTGGTTATATAGGGTATTATTTCAAGTTTTCAAAATGATATGCATCCATTTCATCTCTTTTAGAATCATTACTATGCAAAAGTGTGAAGTTTTTCTTGACTCTAAAGTACCAAGCAACCTTCATTGATCTGAAGCAGAGATTGGTTATTGTGCCCATTCACATCTTTATAGATTAGAACAAGCCCTTTAATGTGAACATTGATGCTTTATTTATTATAGTCAGTGTTATGTTTTCACATATATAAGATGGTGGACTTGACCATCCCATTCATTTTTCATGCCACAAAATATCTGATGTAGAATAAAACTACACAACAAATGAAAGAGAAATATTGGCTATAGTGCCTCACACTACAAAATTTTTGACACTATATTTTTGTGACACCATTCAAAGTTTTCACCAATCATCCATCTCTGTGATACTTTATCAACAAGATGATGCTATGAGGATGCATATTAAGTGATTGATGTTATTTTAGGACTTCTAATTTTTAATTAATGTCATTCTAGGTAGAGAAAATGTGGGACTATAATTTCAACAACCTTATTAATGGTGAAGAACTAGAAGAATTAAATGAATACTCTCTTGATACACATCTCTTTTGTATTTATATGATTCCTAATTTTTTTGAACCAATTGCCAACTTTCTCAAACAAGGAGTATTTCCTTCACACTATCAAGCAAAAGACAAGAACCAATTTGTCACTAGAGATTTACCATACACCAACATCAATGGGCTTTTGTATCATTTGGGGAAGGACAAAGTACTATGCAAGGTTGTGATAGAACACGAATGACCTAAACTCTTGTAGGAGGCACACCAAAGAGTAGAAACAAGACATTTTAAAGGAGAAGTTATTGCTAGGAAGTTATTATAGAGTGGGTTATGGTGGCCAAATCATTTTCAAGATGCACACAGAGTAGTGCAACATTGCAATGTTTACTAATGCATGGGTAAACTACTATAAAAAGATGAAATGCCTTTGTAGTCTCTATTATCTAATAAATTTTATGAATAATGGGGCATTGAATTTATTATACCCATCAATCCATTGAGAAAACATAATAAATCAAGGTATATTATCATTATGATTGACTAATTTACCAAATGGGTTGAAGCTACTACAATACCTAGCTATGGTGCAAGGATGCAACATAGTTTCTCTATGATAAAATTATTACAAGGTTTGGATTCCCCATCAAGATCATTAGTGATCAAATAATGCACTTTATGAAAAAATCCATCAAGGTTATTACTAAGGAATTTATGATTTCTCACTAGAAAATCACTACGTACCATCCACAAGCTAATGACTAAGATGAAGCTTGTAAAAAATTATTGGGAAAAATGTTGACAAAGATATATGATGTCAAAAGGGATGATTTGGAAGATCACATTAGATTTTATAGGCATATCATATTCATTACAAGAGAGCCACATGTTTTAATCCATTCTCATTAGTCTATGAGATTGAATCAGATATGCCAATGTAATACTTAGTACCTAGTATGAGCATTACAATGGTCATGAGACTAGGGGATTGTTAGTCTCTCACTAAAAAACTTCTCAAACTAAATGGTATGGATGAGTATAGATGTAGAGTATCATGGATACATTAAGTTCACAAGCAGAGCCAGAAAACATGGTATGATAGGAATTTATGACATAAGGAATTTCATAAATATCAACCAATATTATTATATAATAGTTATTTCAAAGCATTTTTGGACAAGTTATAGATTTGATGGAAAGGGCCTTATGTTATAAATGAAATATCATAGTAGTAACCATGGTTTTAAGAGATATTCAAGGAACCCTTTTACTAGGGTGGGTGAATGGTTATAGGCTTAATTCCTACCTCTAACAGTTGAATTGATCTCATTTTGCAAGGTAAGTGAGTGCTAAGTAGCACCAAGTAGATTCAAATTTCTCAAATTTATAGGTTTTTTGTGTGTTTTTTATGCCTGTGTGTGTTTGTAGATGATCTCTTTACTACCATTCTAGAATCAAGATACCAAGTAAAGTGTGAACCAACCATGCATAAGAGAATCCACATTTATCATCATGGATGTTAACAAGACCAAACAAACATAATTAAGTCTCAAAAAGGTACAAATAATTCACATCAACAATATCTCCATCATATAATGGTCACACACCATAAGTAAATGCTAAATCTAAGGTTTGATTGATTTAATATTCAATAAATTAGTGGCCCATCAACATATTTACTCATACCCCCATATAGAAAGAAAGGAACATAACATCATATCTCCACATGTGCTAATGAGTAACTATATTAATAGTTAGATTAGATAAGAATTACCACATCAACCATTAAATTCATGTCAAATGGAAAAATAAGTGTGGAATATATGAAAAATCCAATAGGCACACAATCTATAAAGGCTAAGTTTGAGAACCAAGTGAACATTTCATCCTTGAACATATTTTCATGACCTACAAATGCAAAGAGATGATCTAGTTTTATTATGCACCAAACCATCAACATTTCAAGTTTTTCACTCAAGAGTCATGGATACATCACGACTCATTAGGGGACTCACTAACACATAAAAATAAGTAATAGGAATTGATATGGATCTCAAGTAGACCAATTTTAATCATCGAGAGCCATTCAACTTCCTTCAAATAATAGAACATAAGTTTTTTGATCCAGACCCTATTGATGTTATACAACCGCTCTCTCTCGTAACCCCCCACTAATTCCAAAACACAAATGTCAAGTGCCTACTTTGAATTCCAACCTTTAGTGACTTGGGGCAGATTGCATAAATATTATTAGGCTGATATAATGATGGAAATATCTACCTTGGCCTTGATGTCACCATTATCATCAACATAGAACCAAGATTTTGGCATGCCTATACAAGGAGATTCCCTATATCCATACAAGACAAGAATTCCACCTATATTATAAGAACTCTACTATTTGTATGTTTAGGGATCAAGAGGGATCCCAATTGTGGAAATACATGATGAACTAGTGTGCATCCTCATGGAATGTATCATAAGAAGGTTTTGGTAGATGACCAAGCCTATGAAACAAATTCCAAAAGGAGTCATGAACATTTCCCACCATATGATCCACATGAGCAAGTAATTCAACTATCTAGAGTACTTCATTTAGGAGATGCTCACCAATATTGATAAGTTTTGTACCTCTCTAAAGTAGACATTTCAATACCAATTCCTCATCTTCCTACTCTGCTTCACACAATAGAAGTCCTAAGAGGGAAAAGTGTACCCCAACATAGATTATTGGCTAGCACAATAATTTCCTAACCTCATATAGAGAAATGAGAACAAAACCCTAGCACATGAGGGAAAATTCAAAGTATGGTGGGAGGAGTGTCTAGAATTGATCACTACACATACCTGGGTACCATCAGATGTCATGTAGTATTTGGGCCAACATGTCACTATCACCTTACTCCTAAAAGGTGTCTTCATTCACATTCATGATTTACCATGGTCACCCTTCACACTGATTCTATTATGTCACCATGGACATGGCAAAAGAAGAATTCACTAAACAAAAAGATTTCTTAGCCAGGCATACAACTCCACTATAAGCTACACCACCTAGCACACTTATCCTTATAACATAATAACTAGAAGAATCCACTAATTCGTATCAACAAAAGGGAAATCACAAGATTTCCATAGAGCATCAATCTACATATCCTTCTTTAAAGTTTAAGACATAAAGCATGGTAACTTGTTTAGATGATCTAAAGGATCCCTATTTCATAAACTTGTGCAAAATTCCAAAAATGGGGATGTATTAATAATAATTATACCAATTAATGATCATAGATATGGATAGATACTTTTATGATAGAGAGGTGGAAAAGGAATTCTTCTTCTAGAAGGTTATGCATACAGTTCAAGTATATAAGAAGGTTACTCCAGAACTATGGGTGGAACTTCCATCTTACCCAACATTTATTGTCATTGATACCATATGAGAAGAAGGAGAGTAACTATGGTAATAGATTAACTTTTTCTAGTCACAACCTGCTCCTACCTTTGTAGTTGAGGATATATTTGTACCCCTTGTAAAAACTGCACTAGAATCACTCATGCATAAACCCCAAACCATGTGGGAGGATAGGGTCTCTCATACACTTAAAGATCACACATTGGATGACCAAATACCATGTAGGAATCATAACCTATCCCTTTCTCTACCTCACCACCACGTAAATACAGACTGGTCACTCTCAGATGCAAGAAAGCACATGTTTCTAGCTCTAAAGTCTAACCAAGTAATTTTCCATAATCACCACATACCAAAGAGGTTGAAGAGCTCATACCTAATCAACCCACTATAGAAGAATATTAGGCCTCAAGGGAGGAATCATCTTGCATAAATGAAATATGAGTAAGGAAGGAGGAGAAGAAATGATAAAAGGAGTAGGCACAACAACAACAAACCACTCAATAAGCCAAACAAGTTGAGGCTACACAAAAGGCCAAGGATATAGAGGTTGACAAAAAAAAGACATAGATGTGGATAAGAAGGTCTAATAATCTACTGATGTAGCCTAGAAATCACATGAAGAAAAAGCACAAAAGGAAAAAGAAATTGAGCTCATTTCTAAGGTTAAAGTAGAGGAAGAATAAAAATAGAAATAGGATACAATGGCCCAATCATAGTAGGCCATAGAAGTTTCCAAGTTTGCATAGTAGTAAGTAGAAGAAGTTATAAAAAAAGAAGGAAAAAAAAGATGAGGACATGTGCCAACAATAAGAACATGCACAAAAATAGGCACATGCTACATAGGAACAAGCCAAGGCTATAACCCTGGTAGTATAGAATAAAGAAGAAGAAGAATGTGCACAAAAGTGGTAGGTTAAAGAGGAACAAGAAAAGCAACAAGTTGCATAGGAAGAATTGTAGAAGAAAGTGTAAAAAGAGGAGAAGTAAAAATAAATAAGGTTAAAGACATTGTGTAGCAACTCAAGCTGGCAATATAGGCCACATTTTAGTAGAAATAGGCACCAACGCAGCCATAGGTATAAGCTAAAAAACTAGCACAACAAGAAGTACTAGTTATAGCTTAGACATGTCTTCAACATCCAAAATTTCCATTGGGAGGAGTTTTGATTTGGGATGTCCCCACTATAGGTGCTCAATGCACCAATTTTTCTCTCCCACTTGCCACAATGCCATGATTGGTCCCTTCAACAACTATGCATATATTGGACACACTCTCAATCAATAAGTAAGCCTCGTTGGATGTCTCTAGGATCCCATCAAATAAATATTTGGAGGGCATAAAATTATTTCAAGAATCCATTACACAGAAAGACACCTCTTTGGAGCTAGATATGGATCAATCTAAAGTAGAGAACATAGAGTTGAAGGATCAAATTCATGAATCTAAAAATATGATCTAGAATACCTATCTAGGGTTGGTCACTTGAGAAATCAGGGACCAAGTCATGTCTACCCAGTACAGACTCAAGACTTTGGTCTTTAAGTTGACTAAGGACTAGTTTGTAGTTCAGAAACTCCATGTAGTTGGCACATTGGGCCATGATGTGAATTTCAAATCTAAAACACTCATTACCTTAATAGAAGAGTACTAAAGACATTGGAAATTATTGTAATATAAGTATAATAGATCATGCACACCTTTCTAGATTGGAAGTATCAACTGAATAATTCTTTAGCTAGTTCTAGTGCAGTCTTTGCCACAATTGCCATCACCAAGACAACTATTGGCAACCAAACTAATTATATAGATGAGAATGATAGATCACTCTAGGACTTGATCAATACTTAGAGTAATGTGTGTGATAACATTATAAATTGGTAGATTAAGATTTTATGTAGTTCATTCATAGGTCTCTAAGCCCAAAATCATATAAATAAACTAAAGTAGCTATGTGGGGAGATTTAGACAAGGGTAAAAAACACTAAGGTAGTAATGATCACCATTGACACCTTGGATCTCAAGAAAATCATTGGATATCATGCACTATTGTGCACCCTACTATGTATGGTCTAGGAATTCATACTCAACTAGCATGCATACAATACTGATTTATCTCTATTTTGTAATAATATTTCCCAAATTCTTAACATTCTAGTGTACAAATCCATCATCAAAACTCTAGTAAGTCATTTCTTAGTGTAAAGTAGTGTGGTCCAAGGCTAAAGAATCTTTTGGCTAGTCATCATATGCATCCATTCCACCTCCATCAAGCTAAGTACTACAAAAAGTACTCATTTTGAAAAAAAATGTATAAAATTTTGTTTTGGGGATGACTAGTATTTCAAATGGGGCCAGGATGGTTGAAACCCCATATAGGCAAACCACCTAGTTACACCAGCCTATTAAAAACCTAAAAGGGTAGTAAGTTGGTATGCTATTTAGTTGAAAATTTGAAAGGGTAGCTAAGTAGTGTGTAAGAGTTGAAAACTGGAAATGGTGCCTTGAGTGATTATTGTAACTCTTATTGGTCTAACCATTTCTTCAAATTCTACCCTTTGAGAAATTTTGGAAGATCTTATGATGTTGTCTTAGGATGAAACAACATTTTAGGTCTGAGAAAGTATTGGGAGAAGAAATTAGATAGTAAATATGCATAATATATTCTTTCGATATTCATGTGTTAGGTATTATAGTTTGTCAAATATATGTTTATTTTATCCTATATCTATGATTTGTAATAGGTTAAAATATGAATAGACTTCAATTTTGGCACAAATATGAGAAGAATATGAATATTCATAGACTAAAAACATCTATATATACTTGTATCTGTATGAATAATAAATTTCCACCTTTGAAGAGATAAATATAGACTATTTTGGTTATGGTTACTTATGTTTCTTACTTTTTTATTTGCATGTGTTCTCATGTATATTTTTTTTCTTAATTTATATTTAATTTAATCTAAATACTCTATAAATGTTAATGAAATACTATTTGTTGCTAATTCCTACTTAATGCACAATAATTCATCTTTACTATGCTTTTGTTTTCCAACCACATGAATGAATACTATGTACTATCATGTACACTAATGTAAAACCTAGCTATCCTCATCCTTAGCATGTTTTGATGCTTAAATAATCTATGATAACACTCTCATTAAGTCCTCATTTATCCCCATAGTTGTATCTCTTTCTTTAACCTCATTGTCATCTTTTGCATTCAAGAATAGAAAGTAACGTTCGATCGACTCATGCTTGTAGTCAAGGCCGAAAGCATGAATTTTATTTTGGACCTTGTTATGAGGGTCCAAATTTATGTGAGGAAGGGTGAAAAATGAATAAGACTTAATAGATTTTCCAACCTCTCTAAACTATCTATGAATGGTGTACTGCATTTACCCAATGGTAACATGAGATCCATGGAAGGTGGCCTTCTTATTTTTCATCAGCTCTTCATGGATGTTATTCTAAATTTGATGAGAAATTTCCTATTCATCTAACTTATTTAGAAAAAACTTTAGAATCTAAATAATATATACTTTGTGCCCTGCCACCATGATCACTATGTAATATGTATATAACTAGTAGTGTCTAATGTTATTGCTTAGTGTCTAAGATATGCTTGGGAGGAAATAGATCATCATGGATAGCCATCTATACCTAAGGATAAATTTCCTAAAAAATATTTATTATGTTCCTCATATATTAAAATATATGCTAAAAGTTATAATAATCACATATCTTATTTTTAATGACTTCAACATTAGGTTTCCATAAGAGTTTATTCTATCTATACACAATGCCCATAACTACATCAAGTAGATAAGACATCATGTGGAAATTTACTCCTATTTAATGATTATCCTTATATATAATTTTATCTTGGAGGTGTGTACTAATGATTTCAACTAATGTGTAGGTACACTCTGAGGCAGTCAGAAAGTATAGAAGGGAAACCCATTCTAGGTGCATGAATTAGATAGTAGCATGAATAAAGAGTATATTCAATAGTTCCATGCCTACATATATTTACATTATAAATATAGTAATAATGATAAGGCTCTTGTAATGTTATTTCAAGTTGATCTTCTCCTTGAGTCGTAGCCATTTTGAAAGAGCTCATTCTAGATGGTTGGCCTTTTTCCATGTAACTAAAGTATGAAAATCATATGTAACATCTACAATAGGTAAGCTTAAATACTTATTGAATGATTCTTTAGATATACATGTGACAATAGTATCATTTTATGCATAATATAAATATCCTTCATCCATTATTTTTCCTTCAAAGAATAGACCCCATAGAAAATCTATACACGGCATCACTTCTAGTTTTGAAATGACATAGTGTAGGGATTAGGACTTGAACAAGATAAAGTCTTTTATCAGTTGCTTATTTTTAGATTATATGTCTTCTTCAAGTGAAAATGAATCCATGTTATTAATTTATCCTCATAATATTGAATAATTTGAATAATGCACTTCAAATGCAATAGGCTCAAATATAGTATCAAGGTATTTAGTACAATATATAATCAAGAATCTAGATAGTGTTGGGGTTCATCTATAGGCACTAGATGATGATGAAATTATAACTCTATTGGGTATTGGTATGTTATAATATTTTTATAATGGCATCACATCATTTAGTTGAATATCTTAAGTTACAAATCACTGTGATATCAGTTAGGGCTCTTAGGATCACTTGATGTTGAAGTTTACTTGAGCTCAAATAATTGAATGGTCTGAACTTAATTGGGGGATTTATTGAAATAAATATATTACATTTATTTCCAATTCATTAACCATTACTATTAATGTCTATGAGATCATCACCTTCATTCAATTCAAATTTGACCACTCCATCTTAGTATGCATGCCATATAGGATGCCTTATCATTCAGGGTGCCATGGTGTAACCTTTCATCTTTTCCATGTGTCATTATATAACCTATTAAAAAATAGTAAAGCTTTGATTTTAGGCCAAAAGACTCTAATCATAGAATTCATTTTGGAGAAATTAGCTCCCAAATTTTCTAAAACAAAAGTTTCTAAAATGAAAGTTGTCAATGACCAACCCTATCAAAAGGAAAGTTTACTTATAAAAGTTTTCAAAATGAATTATTTTGATATTAATTCTTGGACATGTAAATGCCCAACATAAAAGAATCCAATGAGAATATTCTTAGTGATAATGTTTCTAAATTAAAATTTCCTAATACAAATATAGTTGATATAATTTTTCCAAAATGAAAGTTATCGAAGACTAAGTTTTTGTAGTGAAGTCTTTGATATAATTTTTTTTGATGAATAAACTCTCAAAGACCAAGACCAAAAAGAAATATACCGATGTAAATTAGTGCCAAATTGAAAGTTTTCATGGATATAACTTTTCAAAACTATCGAAAGGAAAGTTCCTAAAATAAAGCTCTATGGACCAAGCTTGTTGATGACTAAACTTTCCAAAATAATTCCTCTAAAATGAAAATTTCTAAAAAGAATGTTCCATAAATGAAAATTCCTAAAGTAAAGCTTCCATAAACCAATATTTCTGATAGGAATTATTTTGATACAAAGTTTTAGATGTGAAACCTTCCAAAATAAACCTACTTAAAGGAAATTTCTCAAAGTGAAATTGTCGATGAGAAAGTTTCTGCAGAGAATCTTTTCAAAGTGAAACTTTCTAAAGCATAAATCTTCAAAGGAGTTATTCCAATGAAAAGTTAACATTGTGAATTTTCCAAAGAATGAATACATCAAAGTGATACAATTTAAATACCTATCATTCAAAGCCACTCTTTTCATCCTTGTCATTAATTGGCTAGTCTTAAGAAGTGCATCAAAAAGTATACCACAACATGATTTAACCTTAAAACATTGATTTTGTACAAATATCTCAAGTATTATAACCCTCATAACTCATAATTACCCCTTTAAGATATTCATTATTTTTAAAAAAAAGGGGTTCCTTAATTTTTGAATAAAAATATAGAGTAGGGTGTGTTGAATATAATAGAGTGATCAATTAGGAAGATGATCCCATCCAAGAGGATTTTGTGGACCTCTTTATGAATAAGTGGTTCTAGGATTGGGTTCATAGGCCAATACCTCTATATAAAGGATTTTGTTTTCTACTTGAGTGGGATAGTATGGGTTATTATCTTTAGGTTGAAGACCTTAATATCTCTATAGTCCCAAGCAATAATGTCTTGGTATTGTAGCAACATTTTTTTATGTTATTCAAATTCAATATGAGTGCAATTCAGATCAAATAGAACATCTTGGGGATGCTTCGATGATCCTAGATTAATCATTTTAAAATTTGGTATAAGTGTATTATCCTCTTAAGTCTCTGTGTGGGATTGTTAGGATAAAAAATTCTCTCAATGGAGAGCATCCCTTTTATAAATAATTTTTCTTTAAAGTTCATAATGGTGCTAATGACCTTTCTGTAGAGATTGTTTATAATTTTCAAGGAACTTGAGAAAGATCCCATAGGTCCTATAGGTGACTATGTATCACTCAGGGGATCATTTGTGTCAATATTTTGGGTGAATCTTCTCTAAAACCCTAATAAATACCTACTCACATGAAATAATAGATAAATCAAATGCAAAAAATAAAGGAAATACTAGGTTATGGGATGTTACGATCACATGGAATAGAACCCCTATTATCGAGGCCACTACCTACATTTACTCAAATGTTAGGGATCTTACATTGCATATAGTTATCCCTTATGGAATATGAACCATAAAATTTCATGGTATGATGTAATGAATTTCACCTAGGCCCTTATTTGATCAAGCATGCAAATGTCTAGGTGTGAAAACTAAGTAGTATGCAGAGTATTTGAGCTCTACTATTGGTTGATTTTATGTAAATAAGTGCCAAAATAGTAAGTTATATATGTAAAATGCCTTATGATTATATTTATAAAGGATTATATTTGTTTTGAATATAATACCTTATTCTTTGGTTAGCAAACCATGAAAAATATATAAAAACATAAAAGAAGGCTCATAGAGGGGTTAGGAGTCAGACACTAGAGCCAAAAATAAACACTAGTGCCATATGGTGCTACTATCATAAAAGTGGTGCTAATATCCTAAGGCTTAAAACAAATAAAAAATTAGGGAGGATAGGCTAGGGGCCCCTAAAACTAGGAAAAGGTGACATGTGACTGTTGGTAGTGTCTATAATCACCTAAAAGTGGTAATTGGAAGCTAAGAGTGTTGCTTGAGTTCGAATATTTATAACTTAGCCATAGACCTATCGTAGAACCTTTTCCACACTTTTTTAGTCATTGTGCAGACCATAAATAGTTACAATTATCCAAGACATAGTCTCAAGATAACTTTCTTAGATCCTAACCCAACTTGCCCAATAATTTGCTAGGTGGACATTAGTGCCACATTTGGGACACTACAACCACATGGTGCTAGTGTTCCCAATTGGGAACTACTATCCTTAGCCCTAATTATCCTAAATGGATATTTTTTCAAATTTGTGCCCTTCCTAAGGTCATCATAAACACATTATCCATATAAGCTATAGATCTCTATAAATACAAGCCTATTTGATCCTTATTCACTATATGGAAAATAAATACAAAAGTTATTCAAACAAAAGACAAGTTGAGAAAAATTAATGTATTTGATCTATATTATCCCATAATTATACATAATACCATATAAAATAACCCTAGATCCATATTTTAAATATTTCAAAGCTTAATCACATTCAAGGAATCTAAGTCCACTCTCATTCTAGCAATCACTTGCACTTGCGTCAAGTATTAGGTGGGATAACTACATCAAGATTGATCCCTCTTTGAAGTATTGGCATGTAAAAAAATATCTTCATAATAGGGTGTTGAGGATGTCCATACTATACTACTAATGAACACATGATTATTTCTCATGCCATACTTATAAGGAAGATTAGGGTTTTCACACTAAATCAAGATTTCCATACATAACATAGAGTTCCATATTTCATATATGCAAGAACATGACCTAAAAACACATGCATAAGTGATCCTAAAAAATAGGAGCAGTCATATAAAGAGGACACTAAAACCATTATGAGGAAACTACACCAACATGGTGCTACTATCTAGGTGGGGCATTACTATGTAGTAAGTAAAAAGATCTTACAATCATGTTGGTGACACACACAACTATCTAGAACCTAGTTTTCAGAACCTAGGTCATCCATGCCAGTCACTTTATAAATAAGTTTCTATTTAAGCCTATTTATTATTATTTTTATAAATTTAAAGGAGGTCAAAATCCATAACAAATTAGTACTTAATTATTGCACATTATTTGACTAATTTAGACATCTCAGCCCTTTCACCAAACATGTGAACTAATTATGTAAAAACCTAAAAAGGTTAAATCATTTGGTGAACCTAACTTAATTTGAACATTGCTTAAAACTCTATTGTTGCCTAGGGTTTACCTTTTTTTCATTTTTGTACACCTAATTAGGGATACAAATTTTTATTTTTCTAAATTTTTGTGCATCACCTAGCCCATTTAATCATTACCACATTAGGGTGTCATTTATTTAAATTTTATTTAAATCTTTGGTTAACTAAACCTAATTTAAAACCCTAGTAATAACAAACCCTAGGGTTTACATTTTCAAAATTTAAATTTTAGATTCACACATCTTCTATAATCATGATCATAATGACAAAATAAATTAATAACTTTTTGTTATAAATTTTAGTACTTTCATTTGCATGCTTGTTCACTTTAATTCAGAATGAAATCAAAAAATATAAACACATGTATAGATGATGATTTATTCTACATGTAATACAATTAATAAATTATTATTTAATCACATAGATATATGCATACATGATGTTTTATATCGACTTATATGTCTTTCGTGTTTCATTCTTTCTTTCACATGTTATCTTTCTTTTATGTGAAATAAAATTAAGACATTATTATTTAATCACATAAATACATGATGTTTCATGTTGACTTAAATGCCTTTCATGTTTCATTATTTATTGTACATGCTATCTTTATTGTATGTGAAATACAATTAAGACATTATTCTTTAATCGCATAGATACATGCATACATAGTGATTCATATTAAATTAAATGTATTTTATGTTTCATTATTTATTTCACATTATATATTTCTTATATGTGAAAAATAATAAAGAAAATATTATTTAAACACATAAATAACTTATTAAATAAAATAATATTTATACTACCTAAAATCAATAAATCTCCCTTAGATGCATTTTGCTCTTTAGTCCATCTTGATTTCTTTCCCATCATTCCAAGACATATCAAAACATCAATGGTATTTATTATCCCTACTTATTCTCAATCAAAAACATCTATCCAACATCTCACATCTACCATTATCTCTACACTCTTATTAGATCTTGTAGTCTAGGTTACGATGTCTTTGTGTGGTTTTAAAGTTTGGTAGGTTTTCAATAGCCATGACTATAGCTTTATGGATCATAACAATACTCTCTCGAGTATAATTTCTATTTTATATATTTTACATCACTTCAAAATATAAAAATATATATTTTTATGTATCACTTTGTGACACCCAGGTACCTAAAACATCTGATCTTGCCTATTTCACTTCTATTATCAATACTATAAAATGGAAAAAAGAACATATTTCTTTTGAGAGAGAGGAACTTCCACCCCAACACATCATATATTTAAACCTAACTCTATATATTACCTTAGGAATTAATGAGGTAGGTGTCAAATAAGTTTTAGTTGACAATGGATCAAGTTTGAATATCTGTAACATATTTTTTATACATCATCTTAACATCTATGCCACATGTTTAGACCTATTTGATATGAGTATCCAAGGGTTTAACAACATTACATGAAATGTTTTGGGTCAAATCACTTAAAGCTTACCCTCAGACCCCAAACACTACCTACCACATGCCAAGTTAATTCTAAATGATCTCAGTTATAATATCTTGCTTGGTAGACCATGGATTCACATTATGCACATAATTCCATCTATTAAATAATGTTCTTATTGTTGAGGTTTCACATTGATGTTGTAATTGATGTCAAAGGTTATTGAGAAGGTTGATGTCATGTAACTATCATTATCATTATCATTATCATTTATATCTCAATGGTGTTCTAGTGACTATTGTGTTGTAATAAGCTAACGTGTTGAAGGTCAATTAACATGGTCATGAGGTCATAGGTATTCATGAGGTCATTGAAGAGTGTAGCTATGAGAGATAATATTGATCAATGTTGTAGTGATTTTTAAAATGTAGGATATGATTAGTATATGTTCTTATGTCTGCATGAGTGATGTGAAGGTTAGCATATAAGGTCCTTATTGTCAAAGTTATCAAATATTTGAACTTAATAGTGTCTTGAGAAGGTATGTGTTTATGACTCCTAGTTTTGTGCATGAAGAGGCATGATGGCATGGTGAGATGGATGTTCTCAATATTTTAAAGGTTATATAAGATTAATATCAAGTGTATTTGAGGACAAGGTGTCTTGTGAAGCTTAATTATGGTATGAAGAGACCTTGTGTGAAGGAATAAGCATGGTTTCATGGTTAGATAAGGTTTTATAAATATTTTTGACATTATTTGAGAATGTGATATGTTGTGTGATCATGTGAGTGAAGTATTGGGACCTTGAAAATAGATTTGAAGGTTAGTTCAAGGCCTAATGAGGTGAGAAGACTTAGATCTAGGAAGAAAGGTGGTGAGAACATGACCTAATGAGGCACGAGGTTTAGTTTCCAAGGAAAGTATACATAGGTGATCTTTATCAGATGTGTGATAAGTTATCTCAGGTGTATTCATGAAGTTTTAGGTCAAAGTTTGAAGGTTAAGGAAAGAAAAAGTGCTTTAAGGTCTCTCAAGTACATAGAATGAAGGGTTCTCAACCCAAGAAATATTTCCTTATGTCTGTTAGATTATCAAAACTCTACATGAGAACCTAAGATATTCATGGTATATTGGAAAGTGTCCTAGCTTAACATTCTAGGCATTTGTTTTTGGATTGAGGGATATACTTTATGAATGATTGTTAAAAATGGAAATAGGTTTAAACCCTCTTAGAACCCTAATAAGGACCTGATGTTGATCAAAAGTTCCTATAGTGTATTGTTATGATAAGATATTAGAATTTATATTCAAATCTCCTAATCATATCTAGGTGTTATTGAGTTTTCAGGTGTGTGAGCAGACCCTACAGGAAAGTGTTAATTTCTCAAAGATTTATTGTAGCACTCAGAGTTGACCAAGTCAAAGTATGAAAATGGATGGATGATGAATCTTGAGACTCATGTTTCATGTCCATTAAGGTTTATTAACAATTTATATTCCTCAAGTGTGCTAAATTGGTCATCCAAGATAACTAGTCACTAATAGGCCTAATGGTGGAAATATTGAAAAACCCAGGTAACAGTGAGAAGATGATTAGCAATGTGTTATCATGATAGAGTGATGAAACCAAGTTCATGGAGATGTTTTTTGTTATTTTAATGTCCTATTAATTCTTTTTATAAATATTGGAAGTTAGGTATAACGGTGAAAATGAAGAAACCAAAATGGTTTGTCTGACTTAGTGAGATCTATGTGTAGTGAGGTCAACAAATTGGTCTGTAAGACCAATAGTTTCCAATAAGAAAATATGATTTTTTTATTTTAATATGGTATTTATATTTCAAATGTTAATATACGTTGATAATAATTCATTGAAAATGTCTATATAGGTGTTGGAGTCTGAGTCACCATGACTGGTCCTTGAGGAAAACTAGTAGTTCTAAGTGAGCAAGTTGCAAGAGTGTTTTTGAGTCTTTTTGCCCTATGTGATGAAGTATAATGCACTTAATTAAGTTAAATGTAATTTATTTTCATGTTTTTGTCACAAAATTTTATATATTCTTCAAATTTTTTTGGCTAACTTTCTATAGGTTCACAGGCCTAATTGTGAACAATAGTAATGGTGTGCTTCAAGTGGTGGTTGGGGATAGAAAGTGTCATGAACCTAAGAGGATATTATTGGGGATTAATTTTATTGGCATATTAAGTGTTACTATGGTTTATAGAGTTTTAAATTATTCTAAGGAGATCAAAGGGTAACATGTACTAATGAAGGCCTAATTGAATTAGGTCTCTTTAAAGCCTAAAAGAGGTTTTAGTCTTTTAAGTTGAGGAATACATATTTTAAATGATTTATTCATGTATTAAATGTGTTATAAGACCTATTTTAATGGTAATCCAATTGATTAAGTGTGTATGGCCTACCAAGAAGTGTATGAGCTAAAGGATTATATAAGAACAAGGTTTAATAGGCCTAATTGACTAGTTAGAGAATAAGAGACTACAAGCAAAGGATATAACACTTTAAAGAGATGAAGGAGGTATTTTAGACCATAATAAAGGTGTATATAAACTTTCATGAAGATATAACATGGGTAAATATCTAAATTTCAAGGTCATATGACCTAATCTATCTTGAAGAGACCTGGTTGAGTGAAGAAGCCTAGAAGGTAGTTTGAGAGAGATATAAGAGTAAGAAGAGATAAATAAGGTGATCATAATATATTGTATGATAAATAAGGTATTATAAAGTTTATAAAATCAGTCAAGTGGCTGATTTTTTCTAAGTTATCTAGGGGTTTGGTGTCTCCTTGCAAGTGGGTGATTTCTAAAGTCTAGTCAAGTAAGTACTTGACTAGTTGGGGTTGGTGCTCCATGTAAAGTTAGTTCTTCACTAAACTTGATTTTTGTATTATATTAATATATTAAATTTTTATATATTAGTGTGTTTTATTCCCCTTGAGGTTTTACCACATATGTAATGTGTTTCTTAATCTTGTATGGTTGCATATGCTTTGATAGATTATCATGTTTGTATAAATGGTTCATGTAGGATTAATTGGAATTAAATGAATGTTTGAAGACAATAACTCACCCCCACCCATCTTATTTATTTTTATTACAATAATTGGTATCATATTATGGTACTTTGAAGCAAGTCTAAGAGCTTGAAGGTGATCCTAAGAAGTAAAAGATGTCCAGTGATCAAAAAGAGGAAGACAACATGTATGATGGAAAAGTCTACTATGACACTGAATAATAATAAAAATTAGACATTAAAGATAAGATTATAAGTTTCATTAATGATTTAAATCATGAAAACAAGAATATTGAGGATCTCAAGAATCAGTTAGAAGGTGTCAATATAAGGTTTAGATCAAAGGAAGTCGAGTATGACCAGTTGAAGACAAAACTAAATTATTTAAAGATTGAGCATGAGTAACTCATAAAAAACATGAGCAAGTTTGAGAAAGAGCATGAAAAGTTATAAAAAGTCAAGATTACCAACATGAAAATACTAATCAGATAGTTTAATACAATAAGGGATAAGTTATCATGGGACCATAGGAAAAAGAGTGATCAATCAAGAAGTATAAAAATGTTGTGTGATACAGTTATCATAATATATGATGCATTACAAGATTATATTCTAATAGAGTTAGAAGGCCGTCAAGATTAATAAAGATATATGAAGTTACTAGAGTACATGAGAAGGGTCAAACATGGGTATGGAATCCAAATCATGTAAGGACTAATCATATTGATCCCAAGAGTCAAGATGGACTATTTAATAAGGAGAAACAAAAGACTAAAGTGGATTCTATGCTAGATCAGACTACCTTTCACATTCAATATGAAGCCATGAAATGGTATATATATAGTGGTTTCTCAAGGCACATGATAGGAGACAAAAATAACTTCATCTCATTAAACAATAATGTTACAAGAAAAATAAGGTTTAGAGACAACATAACTGCCAATATAGTTGGTAAGGGTATCTTGAGTTTGGATAATGGGAATACCAAGACACAAAATGTGTTGTATGTGGAAGGTTTGAAACATAACCTTCATAGTGTAATTCAAATGTACAATCAAGGACACACACTAACCTATCATGATAGAGGGTGTGAGATGAGGAGAGATAAATTAGGAAGGCTAATTGCCAATGCTAAAAGGACTAAGAACAATCTATATGTCTTGAATGAGATCAATAAGGAGAGATGCTTTATGAGTAAGATGGATGAAATTAGGGTAGGTCACAGAAGGTTAGGTCACCTAAACCTTGACAATATGGTCAAGATAAACACTAATAAGTCTATCAATAACATTCCTAAGATCACCAAACCTATAAACATACTTTGCAAGGCATGTCAACATGGTAAGCAGACTAGAAGAAGCTTCATGTCTAATGATTAATATACTAAAAGACCCTTGGAGTTAATAAACACTAGTATCTATGGGCCCTACATGAATTCAAATCATTTAAGGAGATAACTAATTTATGTTACTCATATATGAATACACAAGAATGACTTGGGTAGCATTCTTGAAAGAGAAGTTAGAAGCTCTTGACAAGTTCAATGTATTAAAGGATATTATTGAGAATGAGAAGAATCATAAGATTAAGTGTATAATATATGATAGAGGAGGAGAGTTTTGGTCTAATGATTTTGATGATTTATATGAGGTTCATGAAATAAGGAGATAGTTCTCAGTAGCTAGGATACCTTAGTAGAATGGGGTAGTGGAAAGAAAGAATAGGATAGTTCAAGAGATGGATAGAACTATGCTAAATGATTCTATATTATCTAATGAATATTGGAGAGAGGTAGTAATAAATGTAGTATAAATTTTGAATACAAGACATATAAGGACTAATGGAATCAAGAATCCTTATGATCCGTGGAAAGGTAGACCTACTAATGTGGAATAGTTTAGAGTGTTTGGGAGTAAATGATTCATCAAAAGAGATGACGAAGACTTAGTAAAGTTTGAATCCAGATTTGATGAAGGTATATTCTTAGGATACTTATCAATGAACTTAGCCTATATATGTTATAACAAGAGGTTACAGAAGATAGTGGAAATCACCAATGTGAAGATTGATGAAACAAGGAAATCACAAGTACAATCAAAGGATACTTTAGATAATATATACTTCAATAATGAGGAGGAGAATATAAAGGTTGATGAGGAAGAATAATTTGAAGAGAGCCAAGACTCAAAATTCCCCTCAAGACAAATTCAAAGAGACAATCCTTAATCTCAAATCATTGGTGACAAGAATGCATATATGCAAACAAGGAGAAGACTGGTAAGTAATCTAAATCAAGAGAATGTTTCTATACTATCTAAGATTGAACCTAATAATATTATAGAAGAAAGGAAAGACAAATTTTGGATAAATTATTTGAATGAGGAGTTATACCAAATAGAGAAGAATGAGACTTGGGAACTAGTTCCTAGGTCTAAAGATAAGAATTTCATTGGCACAAAATGGGTGTTTATAAATAAGTTGAATGAAGATGGATAAGTCGCTAGAAATAAGGATAGATTAGTATGAAAGGGATATGAACAAGTTAAATGGATAAAATTTTAGGATAAATTTACACCAATATCAAGAGGAGGCCATTAGATTTTTTCTAGCATATGCATAATTCAAATGGTTCAAGGTATACCAGATGGATGTCAAATCTACCTTTTTCAATGGGAATTTGGAAGAGGAGGTATACATAGAGAAACCTAAGTGGTTATCACTATTAGGTGACAAGGACTATGTTTTCAAATTTAAAAAGGCTCTTTATGGTCTAAAGCGAGCTCCTAGAGCTTGGCATGCTAGGTTGGATAGGTATCTCTTAGATCAAGGATTTAAAATAGGAGTTGTAGATAGTAATCTATACATAAAGTTAGAAGATGAACATCAGTTGATAGTAGTTTTCTATGTGGATGACATCATCTTTGGTGGAAATAATGAGAACATGACCAAGGGATTTATAGAAGTAATAAAGAAAGAGTATGAGATGTCCATGTTGGGAGAACTACCATTCTTTTTTTGGGTTACAAATCAATTAATATGAAAAAGGAATATTTATTTCACAAGTCAAGTACATAAGAAAGATGTTGAATAAGTTTGATATGGAATATTGAAAGGTAGTTAGTACACCTATGATCACATGGTGTAAGTTGAGAAAGGAAGATGAGTCTATAAAGGTTAATCATGTCATATAGGACAATGATTGGAAGTTTTATATACACCACTACCTCTAGATCTTACATCATGAAAGAAATAGGTCATGTGGGAAGGTTTCAAGCTGATCCAAAGGAAAATC
The DNA here is from genome assembly GCA_037957365.1 of Torreya grandis. Taxonomy (NCBI): domain Eukaryota; kingdom Viridiplantae; phylum Streptophyta; class Pinopsida; order Cupressales; family Taxaceae; genus Torreya; species Torreya grandis. The sequence goes on from JARHVA010002648.1 coordinate 1,160,711, forward strand.
ATCTGCAAAAATTCAAAAGGATACTTAGGTATCTTAAGGGAACTATGGAGTATGGTTTGTGGTATCCAAAAATCAAGAAGTTAAATTTGATAGCCTATAAGGATACAAAATGGGTAAGAAGTCTAGATGATAGGAAGAGTACTAGTGGAGGAGCTTTATTCTTAGGTGGGTGCCTATTTTCTTGGATAATCAAGAAGTAACCATTAGTATCATTATCCAATTGTGAGGCTAAGTACATTGCAACAAATTCATGTTACACTCAAGTCCTATGGATAAGATAAACCCTAAAAGACTAGAAGGTGGATTATGATGGTTATATCCTTATCGATTATGATAATACAAGTGTTATAATGGTCTCAAAGAAACTTGCATGTACTCAAAGACTAAAAACATTCCCATTAGGTATCATTTTTTAAGAGATTAGGTAATTGAATAATGTGTTAGACTTGAATATGTTTTTACACAAGATTAGATTGCAAACATTTTGATCAAAACACTTCTAGAGGTAGCATTTAAACACTTAAGATAGTAATTGGGTGTAATTACTAAACCTAAAAACCATTTAAGAATATACGTACTTAGGGGGAGATAATTAGGTGGTTCATTAGCTCCAAGAGTAGGTGAGTTGTTCCTAGAGGGTATGCATGGTGATAGGGGATTATGTTTGTATTATGACTCATAAACTCATAGTGTTGTATGTTGAGTATTTTGGTTTCAAGGAGTGTGATCCAAGGAGTTAAAGAAATTACTTTGTAATTAATGTCAAAGGGGAATAAATTTTAAGAAGGGAGATAGGCCAAAATGGGGGAGATGAGAATGATTAGTTTGTAGTGTGTTTTACCATTAATGCCAAAAGGGGAGATTATTGAGAATTGTTCATGTTATTGAGGTTTGACATTGATGTCAAATGTTCTTGATAAGTTTGATGTTATCTGACTATCATTTTTGTTTTCATTGATGTTTCATTGGTGCTCTAGTGAGTGTTGTGTTGTAACAAGCTAAAGTGTTGAATGTTAGTTGACATCGTCATGAGGTCATAGGTCTTCATGAGGTCATTAAAGAGTGTAGATATGAGAGAATATTTATCAATGTTTTAGTGATTTTGAGAGCGTAATATATGATTGGTATATGTTTTTATGTCTACATGAGTGATGCTAAGGTCAACATAGAAGGTCCTTATTGTTAAAGTTGTCAAATGCTTGAACTTATTAGTGTCTTAATAAGGTATGTGCATAAGATGCCAAGTATTATACATGAAGAGGCATGGTGTCATGGTGATATGGATTTTCTCAACCTTTAGAGGTTATAAAATATTTATATCAAGTGTCTTCGAGGATAAGATGTCTTGTGAAAATCATTTATGGGATGAAGAGACCTTGTGTGAAGGCATAATCATGGTTACATGGTGAGATAAGGTTGTAGAAGGATGTTTGATATTGTTTGAGCATGTGAGATGTCATGTGAGAATGAAAGTGAAGTATTGAGAGCTTTAAAAGAGATTTGAAGGTCAGTTCAAGGCATAATGAGGTGTGAAAACTCAAGTGTAAAAACCAAGGTGGTGAGAGCATGGCCTAAGGAGGCATGAGGTTTAGTTTCTAAGGAAAGTATGCATAGGGGATATTTTTCATATGTGTGATAGGTTTTTCCATGTGTATTCATGAATTTTTAGGTTAAAGTTTGAAGGTTAAGTTAAGCAAAAGTGCTCTGAGGTCTCTCAAGTGAATAAAATGAAGGGTTTCAACTTGAGAAGGATTTTATTGTGTTTGTTATCTTGTCAAACCTATACATGGGAAACTAAACTATTCATGGTAGATGTGTAAGGGTCATATCTCAAAATTATAGGCATTTGTTTTTGGATTGAGAGGCTATGCTTTATGAATGATTGTTAAGAATGGAAACATGTTTAAACCCTCTTTGAACTCTAATAAGGACTTGATATTGAAGACATTGATAAAAATTTCCTAGAATGGATTGGTATGCTCAATTAAGCTATTGGAGTTTATATTAAACTTTCCCAATCACCTTTAGGTGTGATTGAGTTGTTAGGTGTGTGAGTAGAGCCTACAAGAAACTGCTAATTTCTTATAGATTTGCTATATCAATTAGACTTGATGAAGTCGAAACATGAAAATGGATGGAGGATGAATATTGAGATTCATGTTTCATGTCCATGAAGTTTTATAGATATTTTATATTCCTCAAGTGTGCTAAATCAGTCATCCAATATAGCTAGCCATTAAAAAGCCTAATGGTGGAAATAGTGAAAAACCTAGGCATTAGTGAGAAGATGATTAAGAATGTGTTATCATGAAACCAAGTGAATGGATATTTTGTTTTGGCTTGGTATGTCATATTAATTCTTGGTGTAAATCTTGTAAGTTAGGTATAATGGTGAAAATGAAGAAGCTAAAATGGCTTGTTTGACTCAATGAGATAAGTGTGTAATGAGGTCAACAAATTAGTTTGTAAGACCACTAATTTCCAATAAAACCATATGATTTTTGTATTTTAAGATGGTACATATATTTATAATTTTAATATAGATGCATATTAATTAATTTAAAATTTATATATAGGTGTTGGAGGTTTGAGTCACCATGACTGATCCTTAAGGAAAACTGGGAGTTTTGAGTGAGCAAGTTGCAGGAGTATTTTGAGTCTTTTTTTCATATGTGATAAAGTATAATGAAATTAATGAAGTTTTTAAGGTATTTGACGTTAAATATACAGAATTAATTTTCATGTTTTTTGACTAAATTATGTATATGCTTTATTTTTGTTTGGTAGACTTTTTATAGGTTCACAAGCCTAATTGTGAACAATACTAATGACATGCTTCAAGTGGTGATTGGAGATATAAAGTGTAATGGACATAAGAGGAGATTAGGTGGGGTATATTTGATTGTTATATTAATAATTTATTATGTGTTTCAAGTTTTAAAGTGTTCTAAGGAGATCAAAGGGTAGCATATGCTAATGAAGGCCTAATTAAATTAGGTCTCCTTAAGGCCTAAAAGAGGTTTTGGTATTTTAATTTGAGAATGACATATTGTAAATGATTTATTCATGTATTAAAGGTGTTATAAGACATATTTTAAGGTTAATACAAGTAATAAATTTTGTATGTCCTACAAATAGGTGTATGAGCTAAAAAATTATATAAGAACAAGGGCTAATAGGCCTAATTGACTAGTTAGAGAATAAGATAGTGAAAGCGAAGGATATAACATTTTAAGAGATAAAGGAGGTATTTTAGACCATAATAAGGGTGTATTTAAAATATAATGAATATATAACATGGGTAATATAATTGAATGTCAAGGTCATATGACCTAATCTATATTAAAGAGACCTAGTTGAGTGAAGAAGCCTAGGTAGTTTGAGAGAGATAAAAGAGTAAGAAGAGATAAAGAAGATGATCATAATTTATTGTATGATAAAAAATGTATTATAAATGTGATAAAATAAATCAAGTGGATGATTTTGTGATGAGTCATCTAGGGGGTTGGTGCCTCCTTGAAAGTGGGTGCTTGTTAAAGCCTAGTCAGGTAGGTGCTTGACTAGTTAGGTTTGGTGCTCCATGTGAAGTTGGTGCTTCACTAAAATTGATTTTTATATTATAGTAATATAGTAAATTTTTAGATATCAGTGGGTTTTCTTCCCCTTGAGGGTTTCCCACATTTGTAACATGTTTCTTGATCTTGTATGGTTGCATATGCTTTGTTAGATGTTCATGTTTGTATAAATGGTTCATGTATGCTTAAGTGAAATTGAATGAATGTTTAAAGACAATTATTCACCCTCCTCATAGTTATTGTGATTCCAAAATCATCAAAATTTCATGCATGTTTAAAATTTAGCTACATAGGCCATATATATACATGTCGTATGGATACATAACCATTTAATTATTGTCAACATATCAATCCTTCACATAACTATATTCCACACATGGACATTTATACTACACCACCCCAAGTTATAAATATAAAGACACATGTAACCCTACCAATTGTTTCCATTACATAGGGTAATAAATTTACTTCATCTTTCACATTATGATATTTTAAGAAGATGGGTTACACAGGTTAAGGCCAACATGAGCAGGGAATACTAAATCCTATTGAAGCATATGATCAAAATGGAAAATAAGGAATTGTAAATATAAATGATACATATAATGCAAAATCATCCATCCCATAATGACTCTCAAAGAATCACATTTTTTCCACCTATTACATGAGTAGTTGATATAATAAACTATGTTTATACACTTTCAATCATTACCTTGATCTTCTAGATGATATAGTTTTTCCATATCTACTAGTTCTTGATGAGTTCACTAACGATGAATATATCTTAGAATTCTTGGGTTCATATCAGGTTGTCCCTTCCTTCCATCATAAGAATAGGTTTCCTCATTCCATAAGAGCCTAGGCATACTTTGGTGAGCATTTAGATGATTTGGATCATATGTCACTTGACACAGATGACACAATCCATACAACACTATATAATTTAAATCTATCTACATTTCTTAATGAAAAAATAGTAAAATTTAATTATATAACTATAACCGATCTTCACATTATACTCTTGGTTATTACCTTGCATAAATTGGAAGACATAGATATTCATCAGATTTTAACTAATTTTGTGAAGTATTTGCATGGGATTATTCTGATATTTTGGCATTGATCCCTTAATTAAATTACACAAAATTACATTATATCTTGATGACAAAATCTTAAATCAAAATATTCTCAAAATACATCATAAAGTGGCTCTCCTTGTCAAAGATGAGATTTAACAAATGTTAGATGCTGGTTTTATTTGACTAGTCACCCATCCATCGTGGGTTTCTAATATTGTTCCTATTGTAAAACCTAATGGAAAAATATGATATTTTTGTGACTCCTTATACCTCAATAAATCATGTCCTAAATATGATTTCCCTTTACCAAACATTTCTATGATATTCGATTCCACATCTAGCTATGAGATTATATCCTTTATGGATGGTTTTACTAGGTATAATCAAATAAAGATCACCAAAGAAGATCAAGAAAGACTTATTTCACCACACCATGGTGTACCATTTGATATATATTCATGACAATCATAGTAAAGAACATTGGTGCAACTTGTCAATTCACTATGACACATATCTTTCATAAACTTATTCATAATACAATTAAAGATTATGTCGATGATTTTTTGGCAAAGTAAAAAGAGTGACAACATCATGCAATTGATTTGAAACAAGTTTTTTAAAGACTTATAAAATAAAACATTCAACTCAACCCTAAGAAATGTGTCTTTAGAGTTTACTCATGGAAACTTTTGGGATTAATTATATATCAAAGTGGTATAGAAGTTGACCCTAAAAAGGTCAAATCAATCATGGATATTCATTCTCATACTAATATAAAATAACTTTGATCCCTTCATGGGAAAATTAATGAAAATCATTGATTTATATCACAACTCATAGATAAAACCCAATCACTCACTTGACTACTTAAAAAGGATGTAACATTCGAGTGGGATCTCACATGTCAAGAGAGATTCAATACACTCAAGCAATACTTTCTCAACCCTCTCATATTGGTTCCACCTATACTTGGCAAAACACTCATACTTTACCTTTATATGATAAATTATGCACTTGGATAACTCCTAACACAACATGTATACCAACATAAAGAAAGATCAATTTACTACATTAGTCGTACACTAGTGGATTACGAATAAAATTATCCAGTAATTAAAAATATTTACTTAGAACTAGTACTCATCACTCAGAAACTTTGTCACTACATGATTAAAAATCAAACATAGATAATTCCCAAAGTTTATCCCTTAAAATTCCTCATGTCAAAATCACATATTTTGGTTCATATTGTAAAAAGGGTTATGTTACTTACAAAATTTGACCTCAAAAATAAAAAATGGTAAAAAGACAAATAATCCCAGACCAATTAGCAATAATTACATTACTAGATACAAATCCTAATAATTATGATTTGAAAGATGATTTCATAGCATATAATACCAGCTCATATACATGGATAATGTTTTATGATGGTTCTAGATGTGCATCTAGTGTATGCACTGGAATTATTTTCATTGAACCTTTAAGACACATGGTACATCTTGTATATAGAATAAGTTTTTCATGCACCAAAAATATCATGGAATATGAATTTCTCATATTAAGCCTTCAATTAGCTTAGGTTCTTAAGATAAAATCAATAAAATTTTATAAGGACTGCTAATTAATTGTTAATCAAGTCACAGATGTTTACCAAACAAAAAAAGAGCACCTAATTCCTTATAAGGACATCAATCTGTTTTTACACACTCATTTTGATGTTTTGTCTATCGAGAACATCCCATGAAAATACAACCATCACACTAATGTAATGATAAATGCTACATCATTGATTCCCTTAGAGATGGATGTAGAACAAGCTCTATTTACAATTAAATGATTACAATATCTATCAGTATCCCATGCAAACCTTATTATAATCTAACAGTCATAATTACCACATGAAGTTCAACATTGTTTAAATGTGTCTCCAATATATATAATTTTTTTAATAAGTCTATCACATCAGGTACTGTTACAAAGAATAAAAAGCAAAAATTGCAATGAAACTCTTTTCTATATGTCATTATAAGTGGTGATTTATTCAAAATAAATTTTTATGGACACTTACTCTAATGATTAATAGATGAGGAATCTAAATTGGCTATTCAAGAGATACACAACATTGAATGTGGTATTCATTTCAATGGTAAGGCAATGTCACATAATTTACTTAGACAATGTTGCTATTGGCTAACCATGGAACAAGAATGACAAGAGTATGTAAAATTATGAGATAAATTTCAATGCCATGGTAACATGCACCATATACATTCGTGAAAACTTCAACCTATCATATCATCATGGACATTCATGTTATGGGGTTTCAATCTAATCAATAAGATAAATGCATAACCCGTAGGAGGCCACAAAATCTTTATCACAACCACATAATATTTTACAAAGTGGGTGGAATTAATCCCATTACAATTTACAAAGGGGAGGATATTTTCTAGTTTCTCATGACCAATATTATTTTCCACTTTAATCTCCCAGAAACCATTATTACAAATAATGGCACCTATTTCAAGAATAAGACACTGAAAAATTTCTACACCAAATATAAAATCTGACACCCATTCTCGACATCATACTACCCATAGGGTAATGGTCAAGTAGAGGCAAAAAAATATGACAATCAATAGTATTCTCAAGAAAAGAATTACCAAATTTGGAAATGAATAGCACAATCAACTCATCTATGCACTCTGGGCTTACCACACCAATACATGTAAACCAATAGGAGCTACTCTCTATTCACTTATATATGGCACAAAATTTGTTAATCAATTGGAATTAGAAATCCCATATTTATAGGTATCTTTATTATGACTAATCATATATGACCATTATAGAGAGTAACATCTCCATGAAATAAAATAATTGGATCATATACCTATCCAAATCCTAGAAAATATAAGAGCTTATCAAAAGTGAATCTAGAGAACCTATAATAATAAATTCCATAATAGAGAATTCAAAATCAAAGATTTGGTATTGAAATAAATTCATTGAAATGTTTGTGAACAAGGAATCCATAGAGGGGAGATTAGTATAGTGTTAGTAAATAAAATCAAATCCAAACAAACACACTAAACACTAACACCTCTAGCCTAGACACTAGGGAGAGCATATAAGCACATAATAAAAACACAACTAGAAAACAAAAAAAATCTTCCTTTTACCTTCCTTGTAGTTTCAAAACTATTTATTGAGTTGGATTTATTGGATATGTGATCAAGAAATCTTTATCAATGAAGCTCCATATTCTCCACCTTTCCTTGGCACCTTGGTAATGCTGGTTAATTTAGCTTGGCTTGGCTTATGAAATTAGCATGGTAACACTATAATGAATCTTTTTGGAGGTATTTTTCCATAATAACATTGAACTATAAAATCTCAAAGATCAATAGGTGAGGCCTTTTATTTATAGCCTCTAAAATTAACTCTCAGCCAAGTTAAGGTTAGGATTAAGCATGGTTGATTTCAAACCAACACTAGGTAAGTTGAGTATAAACCCTAGTTGAGTTAAGGAGGTGACATGTAATTATGATTTTAAATTAATAGGAATGGCTCACAAATTTAGATATTTTGTGGGAGCTTGACAACTCACAAAAGTAATGATGAAGAAGCTTGATATTTTGAATTATTAAATTTGTATTTTTAGATATTCATTAATTACAAATGGATTATTTATCTAAGCATTTAATATAGTTTAATTATTTAATTTCATTTTGATTATCATTTTATCTCTTTTATTAATTATTCAAATTCCCTACTTAATGTGTCCAAAGGGCAAACTACCAGTTATTAGGTCACAAGGTGACTTGTGATGAATCCATGAGAGGTTATTATTTTGTATGGGATAATACCCCAAATAGGGATGACTTAACATAATTTTAATCACTAATAAATGATGTGAGGATGAAATTTGGATGTTTAATGATTCTTAGGCTTAATTTAACTATTTGGTACAAATTAGTCCAAAGTTTTGTTGGAAGCTAGTTATGGCCAGAATGGGGTGTCTATAATGTCAATACCAAAGAAGAAAACAAAGGAAAGTTTAAACCAAATTGTTTTAGGATATACATCATCACAAAAAATCTTATCCCAAAAGTATACCATCTATCTTCACTTGATGGAAGGGTAGTCAAAAATCCACTAAACATCATGCATCTACGAAGATTCTACATATAAATAATGCACTCTTCATTTTCATAATACTTATACACACTTCATTTTATCTCATTCTCCTTATACATATTTCATTTTCATTTATGTGTACATAACTTATACTAAAAAAAAACAAAAATAATATAACATGTCAAATACAAAAGCATTCAAATATTTCAAAAACATGAAATTTATAGGTTGTATGCATTGATATGTTTACATATTTACTACTTGACAAATATTACATATTGATAGATATCCTAGTATAGTAATCTTTATCATATATAGATGTTTCACTTGTTATTTTTAGGTTCTTGTAGATTACATATAGGACCTAATCCATTATTATGGTCTAGACTTGCCATTATCTACCCACTGGGGGCATATACACTGATCCAAGCTTATACATTCGATACATCCACCCACTCGAGGGCATATCATACATAGTTGATACTACCAGGTTCTATGTTTACATACTATACATTCTAGTTTATGCATCGATACATATTGATATTAATCATTACTATTCATTGCTCAAATTTTGCATACTATCACTAGTTAGACTTAGCATATATGCATCCTATTATCTACATAGATTTGTATTACATAGTTATAAATGCTTTCATTTCTAGTTTTTCCTAGATTAGACTTGATTGTGTTTCCTATGCTTCTTCCATCCTTGAGGGCATTTGAGTATGCCATTGTTTTTTAGCTATATTCCACTTCTCTATTTGTATGCCTTGGACATGTGCCCATGTCCCTTGTGTCTGATTTCCTACTTCTATATGTGGAAATTTGAACATGTCCTTATATGTGGATCTAAGCCAAATTTCTTGTTATTTATGTATGCGGACATTTGAACATGTCCTTATATGTTTTCATTTTCAAATTTAGTGACATGTGCACATGTCCTTGATATTATGGCCCCTTGGCCTGATTTTGTGTGCCTCATGTGTTTGTATGTATGATTCTATGTACACTTCTTCACCATGACACTTGTATTTTCTTGTTACACATACACCAATTTTTGATGCCATGAGGAACCTCATGCATCTATCCTTCCTACTTGGGTGCCATGATGGACATCATGCCCCATCACCCTAGGTAGCTACTTAGATTTTCTATTATACATTGATTACATCTATCTTGACACCCTTGTACAATGGTAGATTACAACATACATCTTACATTACCTACTTATGCTCATATTCATTAACATTCTGATGTTATATTTGTACATTGTATTGGAATATCATGCATATGATCTAGCTAACACATTTTCTAGAGATACTTCTTTTAAAGAAAGTTATTATGCACATTTCATAACTACCCTAAAAAAAGGGGGAATTAACAGGGGTTTATCATAGAGATCAGGCTTCTACTTCAATATTTATAGATAAATTTTAGCATACAGGCTTAGTTTTAGAAATCAAACACAAAATAGAATAGAGCCGCATACAATAATTTAGATCACCTAGATTCTAAACCAAATAGACATTAGAACCCATATTGGGACACTAGAACCATAGGGTGCTACTATCTACTATAGGGTGTTGTTATCCATAGCCCTAACTTTAGGATAGTCTAAATTAGCTAGAATAATACACTAAGTACAATACATATTTGCACAAATATAGTCACAAGTTTAATAATTATGTTCAAATTTTACTCAAATGCATTATTTACAACTCAAATTCATAATATTTGCTTAGATTTGGGGGCATAATGTGTGGCATGATCACTCCCACATTTAGTTTAGTCACATAGATTTAGTTATTACACACTCATTTTAGATTTAGTATACTTAGATACTAGATTAGGGGCATGTGCATGACACATAGTTTCCATATACTCATCTACACATAGGTTTATCAGATGGAATGGAAAACTCCACATCATTCTCTACATTGTATACACTTTCTATCACATTCAATATTGTCACCAAATTCATGGCTTACTCCATCTACATTGGTTGGCATTCTTAAGTGGCCCATATCTACCTAATATACCTAAGTGGCTATGAAGCTAACATAAATAGTTATATTTACTCAATTAGATACTTAAAACACTTTTCATAGTTTAGTTGTAGATGCATCTATTTCACATGGGTGGAAAATTATGGAGTCATGGCCTACTTGAGTTATTGAGACACCCATATGAGAGTGTTAAACACACTAACATTCTTATCCACTCTATTAATAGATTAAGATCCACCAAGAAATGGTGGGCAATGATGGAATCAAAACCATATTGAGTTCTTGATCCCTCATAGGATGATTGATCAAGCCATCAACTCAGTCTAAGTTTCAGATTAAGGTAAAAATAGGTTTTGAAGGGACCCCAAAACCCAAGTGTACAAGGAAAGAAAGATAAAACATTAATGACCACATGCAGAACCTAAAAACTACTACAGAGAAGTAGTAAAAATAGATTTTAAATGGACCTAAAACCACCAGAGAGACCACTGGTCAATACCTAGATTTAACATAGATCTGGCTACACCATAGATAGAAGATTACAAAAAGAAACCAGAGAACAAGACCAAAAAACATAACCAACAAGAAGAACCAAACTATTCTTCTAGTTCCAAAATCATTTTCACAGTTTCTTTACCTTTCCCAATAGTATCCTGAGTGGTAGTTGCTGCCAACTTGGCTCCATCTTGTGTAGCCTTCGTTCTTGAGCTTTCTCTCATCCTTTTGCTAGGCCCCTCCAAGGATTTGGTCTCCTCGCTAGCTCTTTTTCCAATATTGGTAGCTGCAACACAAATGTTGGATGTTACTTCCTCCATTTTTGTTCTATTTTCCCTAATGAGTTCTCGAAGGTTATTCTCATAATCTTTGAGCTTGACTAGGATATTTCTTATCTATTTTTCCATGTTAATTTTGTTCCATGTAGCTTTCTAGTTATCTTCCATAATTTCCACTTTCCTTTTGAGATACTTAATCTCCTTACACATCCAAGAATCAAGTTGAAGAGAAGCCTCTGCATTGCAATTAACCCAACTCATAGGTGTGTGCATTCCATCATTCTGCCTTTTCTCTCTCCATTCCTCAGAATTCTTATTGGGACTGTTCCCACCTTCTTCAAAGTGATCCTCTCGGCCCCTTTGATACTGTTCTTTTGTTCCAGTTTGAATTTCCATGTCCATTTCTTGATTGTCATCCTGAACTATATTTTCCCTTTCGTTTCTTGAAACAGGGTCCTCAACAGTGCCATCCTAGACAATATCTTCCTCTGACACTTTCTAATTTTCCTTAGTTTTTTCTTTACTATTTTTAGATTCCTCCTCTTTACTGACTCCTTCTTTCTCATTCTTCTCTTGACATTCTTTGTCCTCATTTGAATTTGTATTCCAGCTTTCAGTACTTTCTTCTTCCTCCAAATTTTCCTCCCTAGGTTTATCAATTCTCTCCCTCTCTGCATCTTCTTCTACATTTTGATTTTTGGCACTGGGGAACTTGATTTTGTCTTTCCCTTTTACAATTTCACTCTTTCTGCTCCTAGACTCCTTATTTTTCCCCTGTTTAGGGTTCGTAACCATAGCTTTATTCTTGCAGTAGCCTTCGATTAATAGAATTAGGCCTTCATGCAGGATAAGACGTGTTTCCTTCTTCTTGTGAGCAAATAAACTTTGGACCAAAGAGAAGCGCAGGTAAAAGGGAAAAGACAATCTTACCTTGTGTCAAAAATGATTAAGGAAAACAAAGTGGAATTTATGCACTCTCTTGCTTCTTTCGTCTAGGATGAAATACTCCCTTATACAGCATAAGACATCCCTCCATATCCCCTTAATATGTTCCAATTCATAGAAATCCCCATTCTTGACCAGCTTCTACTCTTCCACATCCATCTTGGGGAACTTACAAAAGGCCTCGTTTGAAATACTTGTCTGCTTGGAGAATTTAAGTCCATCCGTAGGCAGCCCTGTAACCTTTGCTATAAAATCCTCAGTTAGGTTCACTGTGATACCATGCAAAGTGACCCTTTCATCAATCCAATTTTTGAAAAAAGCCGTAGTGATATGCGGTTTTGACCCATGGAGCCTTTCCATATAGTTCATGACTTTTCCTTTCTACAAAATTCTCCAGACATCTTGTTTCTCTCTCCATTCATCACAGTTCTTGGGTTCCTACTTCCTTGGTTCTCCCTTCCTTTCGTGAGCCATACTCATTTCCTTTGAAACCCAGTCACTATGAACTTTACAATGATCCCACCTGTTGCTAATTTGATTTGAAAGTTAGCTTTGTTTAGGCACGTTCAGGATCTGCTTCTCACTCTCAAGAGCCTTCCTCTTTAATGATTGTAGACCTTTTCCCATGAAGCCACTACTCCAACTCATTATATTTCTATTACAATCTAATATTTCCCTCCTTTGCATGAGTTACATCATGAAGAATGAGTGCCCTCAGTTCCACATTCTTTTCTAATGTTTCCTGCCACCTCACTTTTTGTCCTGTCTGGAATGCACAATTTGCTAACCAATCTGCAACTCCATTGGCTTCATGATAGGTGTGGGTTATAGTCACTTTATCAAATTTTTTTATTAAGGTTTTCATCTCCATAACCATAGCCTATATAGTCCAAGACACAATATTTTTATTGTTAAGAATATTTATGATGATCAATGAGTCCCCTTCTAGCCACAATTTGGGATATCCTGAATCCACAGCTATTTATGATGGTCTGAAGGGTAGCAATAGCTTCGGCAATGTGACAATTCAATTTACCAATGGGGATTTCTACAGCATCAATTACCTTTCCCATATGGTTTCTCAAGACTCCACCACAACCTGCATTCCCAGGATTCCCTTTAGCAGTGCCATCAAAGTTTCCTTTAATCCACCCTTGAGGGGGAGCATTCCATGTAACTCCTAATCTGGGATTATCAGGTTTACCTTTAGAATTTTCTGTACTTAAAGGATTATCCACTTAGAGAGTTGAGCTTGGATTATTTTGTGATAAAAAATTCTCCTTAATAGCTCTAATGATGTTCTGTCCTACCACCCATCCAGGGAGTTCTTTATTTCTAAAAATTTGGTTATTTCTTTCCTTCCATATTCCCCACCAAATATGGGGAAGAGTAAGTTTCCATAAAAAAATTACTTCAGAATTCTTGGAGGGGTAGTACCAGCTTTTAAGAGATAATTCCACTTTTTTATGATGGATCCATGCGATACCCCACAAATTGAGGATCTCTTTCCAGACTAGCTTTTAAGAGATAATTCCACGTTTTTATGATGGATCCATGTGATACCCCACAGATTGAGGATCAACTCAGTCTAAGTTATTTAATGATATGATCACTATATACACTCTGACACATAGGTTGTCACTAGGTTCATACATTAGTTCACATACCCAATGATGTGTATTCATTCCTTTCCTCTTTCTTTACTCAACTTTACTTAGTAAATTTAATTTAGCATAGTCTTTTGCTTTTGATCATCTCCTAAGTAAGGACTATTTTTTTGCATGTTTCATTGTAGGTCATTGGTTTGGATCATGTTTCACATACTCAGACCCATATTCACATACTTAGACTCAACTATATAGGCTTCACTTCCAAAGTAAGTCCAAGTATGATTCTTTTTCCTTTATATTAATCATTTCACTTTATTGCATTTTTAGCACAAAGGGGGGAAATGTAATCACCTAAAAGTGATAATTGGATTGTAAGAGTGTCACTTGAGTTATCCTATTCCTAACTTAGCCCTAGATCTATATTATAACTTTTACCACACTTTTTTAGTCATTATGCAAAACACAAATAATTATAATTAGCCAAAACTTAGTCTTAAGATAAATTTCTTAGATCCCAACCCAACTTGCCTAACAGTCTACTAGGTGGACATTAGCACCACATTTGGGACACTATAACCACATGGTGATAGAATCCCCAACTAGATGTTACTATCCTTATCCTTAACTTTCCCAAATGAATAATTTTTCAAATATGTGCCCCTCTTGAGGTTAGCCTAAGAACATTTTATTATTTTCATAAGCTATATATCTATATAAATGCAAGTCTATTTGACCCTTATTCACTAGATGAAAAATAGATGCAAAATCTATTTAAATAAAAGACAAGTTGAGAAAAATTAAGGTATTTTATTCCTATTCTATAATAATTCTATATAATACCATATAAAATAACCCTAGACCTAACTTTAAAATATTTTAAAGCTCAAACACACTCAAGGTATCCAAGTCCACTCTCATTCTATCATTCACTTGCACTTGCATTAAGCATTAGGTGGGAATACTACATCAAGCTTGATCCTTCTTTGAAGTATTGGTATGTAGGAAACTCTATTCAATGAGAGGTGTTGAGGATGTTAAACCTATCCTACTAAATAACACATGATTATTATTCATACTATAATTATGAGAATTAGGGTTTACACACTACATCAAATTTTCCAAGCACAACATAGATCTCAAAATTTCATGCGTGTAGGAATAAGACCTAGAAACATAGGCACAAGTGATCCCAAAAAATAGAAAAAATCCTTTAAAGAGGACATTAGTTCCACTTTAAGGATACTACACCAACATGATGCTAGTGTCTAGGTGGGGTGATAATATCCAGTGAGTAAATAGATCTCAAAATCCTGTTGATGACACTTAGAATTGTCTAGAACCCAAATCATCCTCAACAGTCACTTTCTAGATAAGTTTCTATTTAAGCCTATTTATTACTATTTTTAAAAAGTTAAAGGAGGTCAAAATCCATAAAAAATTATTACTTAATTATTGCATATTATTTAATTAATTTAGACATCTTAGCCCTTTAATCAAACATAGGAATTACTTATGTAAAACCCTAAAAAGGTTAAATCAGTGTTGTAAACAAGGAAAATAAGACATAAGAAAGATCAAAAGACTCTAAATGACCATACAAACAAGGACTATAACCATCACTAAGAACCTCATATTAAATAACAACAAAAGACATGGTACTTATGGTTATTTGACCAAATTAGGGTGTTTACATTCCCCCACTTTTATTCTAGTAATGCAATGAAATGAAAGTACTAAAGTAAAATAAAATAGGAGCACCTACCTATGCTTACCTATGTGAATGTAATATGGATTTTGCCCACTTATTTACTATAGAAGTGGATAAGAATTGGAGTGTAACATGTGAAGGGGCAACATAAGGTCTAAATGCCCCTCTACTAAAAATGAGTATGTAAATTGAATGCATGAAGAAACAAGGCTCACTTGCCCCCACTCTAAATCTGAGTATGTAAACTAAATGTGTGGAGAAACAAAGTCTACTTTACGCCACTATGAATATGAGTATGTAAATTAAATGCATGAATAAACAAGGCTCTCTTCCCCCACTCTAAATTTGAGTATGTAAACTAGGTATAGTGTAATTATATGGATCAACCATTGTAGATGGCCCTATGACCCAAACTGGTGATAAATTGGTGATGACACTAAGTGTAACCTAATAAATCTAAAAATGGGGATCAAGAATGTGCACTCTACATCATGCCCCTTAATCCTGATATCTAAGTAATGTAGATATGTATCTGAATATATGTTTAAAACATATGTATACTTGAGTCAAAACTATATATATGTGAAGAGTGTATATCTAAATACCTATGTAAAACTTGCGTAAACCCATGTACACTTTTGCATCTATATGTCTAAAAATTTGTGACTCTAAATGCCTATGTAAACCTATGTAGACCCATGTGTTTTATATTTGAGATTTTATGACTCTAAATGCTTGTGTAAACCTATGTAGACTTGTGTGTCTATACATATAAAAATCTATGAATTTGAATGCTTATGTAGACCTATGCATCTGTATAATTAACAATTTGTGACTCTGAATGCATGTGCAAACCTATGTAGACCTATGTGTCTATATATCTAAAAATCCATGACTCTAAATGTTTATGTAAACATGTGTATACTGGTGTGTCTATACATCTAAAAATTATTGACTTGTAATGATTGTGTAAACATGTGTAGACCTGTGCATCTATATATCTAAATATATGTGACTCTAAATACCTGTACAAACCTATGTATACCTGTGCATCTATATATCTAAAAATCTATTCATCTGAAGTAATCTATGTATATCTCCCCCCTTTGGTGAGATAACTAAGACTATGGTGAGGATATGTAGCCAAAAGTAGTAATGATTTGTTGCACTAGTGTTCATTGGCAAGTGTAATATTAAATTCAGTTTGAATAGTGTTTTTATTGTGTTAGATTTGATAATTTAATGTGTAATTGGATAGATGTTTGGTCTATTGTAATATTAAATAAAGTGAGATTGTTTTTGTCATTTTTTAGATTTGATAATGATGAGGGGATTGGTTTAATTAATATGGGATAAATTATATCAATTCCAAGTACTATGTGTAAGAAATGGCTCATAAATTAGAGCTACAGTTCTCAAGATATGGTGATAGTAAGATATTTGTATTAGTTAGAAAAAGTAGCGTATAAAGGCAACCTTAATAAGGTGGAATTGGGTAAGTTATGAATTAAATAGGTGATTTTGATTCATTTTGAAATTCATTTGGATCATTTTCATTGAAATAATTTTGTCTTTGAGTGATAAAAATATGTTAAGGAGATGAGGAGATAGCTTATTGTGGTATAAGGAGGTAAAGGCACAGATTCAGGTCAAGGATGATGTTCACCTGATAAGTAGTTCAGAGTTTTTCTTGTTTGTATCATTTTTGTGGCTTGTTTACTATTTTTACTAAAAAATAACTAGTTTAGGGCTATTTTTCATAGACTAGCACTAGTTTCCCATTATAGACACTATTGTCCAGGTCCTAGTGCTAGTATCCAGGGTGTGGTGCTACTATCTAGTGCTACTATCCTCTGTGTAGTGCTAGTGTCTAGTAGTTCTAAGATGTAATGCTTAGTATTGTTGACTAGTTTCTAATTCATGTTATTATTTGATGGGTTTAGTTTAGTTTTTTTTATGTTTGATTTGGTTGTAATTTTATAGGTTGATGCCCTTATTAGAGAGTTATGCATGGGGAAGATGATAGAGACTTTGTGGGGTTTTCCCTTAACTAATATAGAGATAGAGGTGCTCAAGATAACAAACCTAAGATATGTTGCTTTCTTGGAGCCTATGCCCTAGGATAAGTGTATGATTATTGCATTATATAAGAGGTGGGATGCAGACACATGCACATTATTTCTACCTATGAGTGAGATAATTATGACATTAGAGGATCTATATTAGATTCTATGGTTGCCAATCTTTGAGCAATGTTCTATATTATAGAAGGCCAATGATCTTTGGGCCATATAATAGGCATATATAATTTTTATACCATGATGTCAGGGACTCATCATACAAGGAGTTAGAGTGATATATTGATGACTTTGATTATGATGACTGATGTTTTATGATTACATAAATTCTTAGTTGTGCTATTATCTTGATTTATTATAAGATGTATGAGATAATATAGGACATCAAAGTGTATGTCACTATGTACTCTTGGGGTTGTACAATGCTTATTCATCTATACAAAGATCTATATGAATTTACATATGAGATGTGTGGTGGGGGTATTGTTACATAGATGCTATTACATTTTTAGGCATATAAGTACATAGTCATGAGTAGGCCAACGACACGTGCACGAAATGGATGGGCTAATCCATAGGTGTTTATAGAGAGATGGAATGGGATAGGTCATGCATTGAGGAGGAACACTACATAATGTTAGTAGTTATTAGATAGTTTGATAGTAGGGGATATCATTTGGAGACCCTATAGTGACTATCAAGGGTAGCCTGAGGATAGTATGCAACTAAGGTAGATTCAGGTTAGTTTTTGTATACATGACTACTATGATAATATATATGATCAATTTTAATATGAGAGGGTCACTCAGTAGTTTGGTGTTGTTTAGGATGTGCCCCTAACACCTATGATATGGTTGAGGAGTTTTCAAGATCCTATGAGGCTATGTAGTATGCCAAGGACATCTATTATTAAGATAACTCCCATTATGTTGATGGAGTGTGATCTAAATATTGAGATAATATATATAGATGACGTGGGAATGACCTATGGTTACATGTCTTGGTGAAGTGACCACAAATGGGTACCTCTATTGCTAAGAGGTGGGATGATTATGGAGGAGGTACTGAATGTAAATCCCCTAAAGGCTATTGATGGTAAGTTAAATAACATGTTTATATGTTATTTGTAAAGTTGATTATGTGTTTATATGATAGGATTATTATGAACTATGCAGATACTTATAGGTTCAAAATATGATGAGTACTGAGAGGTCACCATTATGTCAACACTATGTGAGTTGACATATCATATCCCTAATGATGTTGTGGAGGATGGATTGGTGGAGAGGGCCATTAATGTTGTTGGGGTGCATGACCACTTATTTTATTAGGATACGATAGTGATTGAAACATATAGGCAATCAATAGTAGATAGAGATGAGGCATGTTTTGAGTTATATAGGTGTACCATGTTTGTAATTGATGATCTAGGTTGGCTAGTAGTCAGATAATATATGATTACATACAAATATAGTGAGAGCATGATGAGTGTATGGCTGAGTTGGGCATATATCAAGAGAGAGAGAGAAAGAGTAGATGGAGCCATAGATAAAGGTCATGTAGAGATAATAGGGCCTCTAGTTATAGTTTTGATGGATTTGAGAGTGAGAGTGAGGGATTTGGTCCTAGGATTCATATTCACATCATTGAGTGATGTGCCATATTTGTATTGAAATGATATTCTAAGTTATATATATATATATATATATATATATATATATATATATATATATATATATATATATATATATATATATATATATATATATATATATATATATATATATATATATATATATATATATATATATATATATATATATATATATAGATGGTTGTTATTTAATTTGGCATTCTGTATTGGTAACTAGATCTTGTTTTATTATATATATTATTATGTGTTGAATTAGTTTAATTATTTGAAATTTTGTATTTTATTTTGGTTAAAGTGAATTTATTGAATTTGTATCTCTTTCATGAATGTTTTAGGCATATATGTAGTAGATTAAGTTTTTTATTTATTGGTATATTATTTTTGTTTATATTCCATAACATGTCTACATGAATAACGTGTGATGGTAGTATGCCCTATCTGATCTCAGATGACATGGAAAACCAATGACCATACTGCTCATGCTATGTCAATGTAGACATAGACTATGAAACTAGAGCTACATGTGATGCATTGCTAGTATGTGAATGTGTATACCTTGATGTAAAAAGATTGATTGGTTAACTTTCTAAAAATTCACTTTGAGTTGTATGATTTCTTGAAAATATCTTAATCAGTGTGTAAACTAAAGATGGGTTCTGATCTGTGTAATGATTTCCATATATCTTTATTGGTGGTCAAGTTAAAATTATGCCCTTGGGTTTATATTTGTTCCCAAATATCTTGATTGGTGTATGCATTGGAGGTGAATTATAAGTTTTGTAATTATTCCCATAGGTTTTTATTGGTGATTGAATAAAAATTGTTCCCTTGGGTTTATAGTTCCAAAATATATTGATTGGTGTATGCACTAGAGTTGCATTATAAACTCTGTAAACTAGTTACCATCATTATTGAGGCTATAGTGTACAAGAATAATCATAAATGGGTGTCTTAGAAATAATGAGGCTTTTAGGATGAGTAACCAATGGTTCCTTAAAATTAATGTCTTGGGATAAATCCATTATAGAAGATTTTGATCTAGGAGAGTGTGTCAAATGAGGTCATAGTACCCCCTGTGTAAACTCTATGATGCTTAGAGTAACATACTAAGTGATGTAAGCTCACGATGCATAACATTGATATTCTAAATGTCATTTACATATGAAAATGAAAATATGGCTTGTGGTACCTAGTGTAATAAGTCTAGTGGATGATTATTAGTATAAATAAGTGTGATCATCCCCTATCTAATAATGTAATCAAAATGTCATGAGGTCCAACCTTATCTAAAAACTATATAGCCACTCTATGTTTATCCTATGTTCTACTCACTGTAGAAGGTGTTGTGTAGAGTGGCTCTTTACCCTTATTGAGTATTTTTATTGGTTGTTTCTATTCCACTAGTTTTTGAATTGGAAGTGGAGTATGCTCTTGTACCATATTAAATGACTGAGGCTCTAAGGGGTCTATGACCAAATCTACCTTTGATTATGTAATTACTAATCCTAATTATGCCTCTAATGTTATAGTTTCATTGTATAGATGTTTGAATTATTTATATGTTTGATACAATAATATCTCTTGGAGAGGACAAATTAAACTTCTATAAAATATTTACTTTACTTCTAATTCTATTGGTGATAAATCAGTTGATGCAAACAAGATTTAAACCTTTAAATGTATTTAGATGTATAATTTGTCTCACTTTAATGCAATGAAGGTAATCTCTTATGTGTGAGGTCCCTTATTCTATATGTAATGTGTGAGAAATACTATATCTAGCTCCTCATACATATGTAGAGATCTAGTATGGATTGTATGGTTGAACCAATCTAGTGCTTTCCTATTTTAGGATTTTGGAAATAATTATAGTAGAATTAACTTATTTATAATATGGGCCATATCTTTATCATAATCTTGATGGTGTAAGTATTGATCTCCATGTCCATCAAATATAGGTAACACCAGTATTTGAAAGTTGTATGCAACCTTGTAGTTGAGATTTTGTGTGGAATAGGTTTATTGTGTATAACATAGGCATCATCCTGAGATTGGAATGCTTTGCTCTCCAAAGTGAGATGATGTAATTATTATTTCAAAGCACCCACATCATGAATTATATAAATTAACACTTGTCAATGTATATGATCATTATCAAGGGGTTTGTTTAATGCTTGAATTTTATTATTTACCTTAGCCATTGGTAAATTAGATTGGAAATATTTTAAAGATAGGGTTGGTTCATTCTCAATAACCTTTGGAGGTGTGATAGATGGGACCTAGTTAGAAGGAAATGATCTAAAACCCTAGTTTAGGTTTGTTTGAGAAATAGGTTCTACTATAGTAGGGGGATTTAAGGGGGATTCATTAGTATCTTTTATATTGTTAAGTTGTGAAGGAGTATCACATTCTAGTTGAATATAAAGTACTTTATTCTCTAGTAAATTTAAATTATGAACATAAGAATAAGTGTGTATGTCTTTTTACATGTGACCTAGTGTTTAGTTGAACAAGAGAGATATGTGAGGTAAGAGAAGAAGTAGAATGTATAGATTATATGTCATCTTCTTCATAATCAAAATAATCATAATTATCCCATGGTTCATCGAAATCATAATTTAATTAATTTGTAGAAGTAAGAGTAGAAGTATCATCTACATGATCATTAAGAGAAAGAGGAGAGGAAGATTTTTACTTTTTACTACTATGCAATGTAACATCATATGTAGATGCAATGCAAGGCATTTGTTCACTAGTTATTTTTTAAATGTAAGCATGATTATAATTTTTAATTTTGGAATAAAGGGAAGGATAAGTAACAACCTTGTTTTATTTACATATTATGACATATAGTAGAAGAATTAGATATATTTTTATTATCAACTTGTTGTAAAGGATTATTGAATTGAGCTTGTAATGTGAATGAAGGTGATAAAGTAATTTCATCTACCTTAGTTTGTGCATTGTTAAAATGTGTAATATCATTTGTAATATATCTTTCAAATGTAACTAATAAGGGTAAAGAAGATGCCTTATTCCTATCTACTTCAATTTAATCATGAAAAAGTGGTTTTTGTGTAGTTAACTTACATTGATTTAATTTGAATAATGAAGTAGAAAAATTATTTGAAAAGATAGGATCACATTAGAATAAAACACTACCAACAAGATGTTATTTTGGAATTATATTGCTAGTTTGATTGTTAAGAGTAAGAGAAGAGTGAGAGGAAAGAGAAGATAATGTATCTAATATATCCTCATGTTCAGTTTCATTTTCATGCTCATAGTAATCCTAATATCCATTATTATAACAATAGTCATCATCATCATTATAAGCAAATTCATTATTATGATCTAATGTACAATCTTGAAAATTAATCCATTCATTATTATAATAATGAGATAAGTTCAAGAGTGAATCAAGTGGATGAGGGGTAGAAGACTTTTTATATGTCATTTTAAACATGACAAATAAAATAGTGTAAACAAGGAATAACAAACACACAAGAGGTAGAGTATATCTAACATAAGTATGTGTGAAATATGTGAAATTTTGAACAAAGTTTGTAATAAAAAATAGGCTTGTGATTGGAAGCCTAATTTCGAATATTTATATGTATAAGGACTTAGTATGTGGATCTAGGTTTGTGTTACAAAAAATTAAAGTAAATTAAATAAATGAAACCCTAAGATAGGATTACTTAAATTAGCTAGGTTAAGCAAAAAAATTAGAAAATTAAAATTTTGTAACCCTAATTTAATGCATAAAATTTAGATAAGGTAAAGCCTAAGGAAAATTAGGGTTTTTAAGAAATATTCAAAGTATGAAGGGTTCACCAAATGTTTTAACCTTTTAGGTTTTTACTATGTAAATCGTAAGTTAGATTAAAGAGACAAGTCTATTTCTAATCTAGAATTAATTTGGAAATTATTGATTCAATAGAACTTTCCCAAAATATCAGTTGAAATAAGAAAAGGAACTTATCTAGATATAAACATATTTTTTCATGGATCAAGGTACTCAAAATGGCTAAGTAGACACAAAGGAATCTTTCATATTTTGACTATTTATTGAGATATAGCTCTAGATAGTAGCGTCCCTCTAAAAATAGTAGTGACATGTGGCACTAGAGTCTAGTTCTAGCACTAATGACCTTTCTATAGAGACTATTTATAATTTTTAAAGAATTTACAAAAGATTTTAGATGTCTTATAGGTGATTACGTATCACTCAACAGATCATTTATGTCACTATTTTGGCTAAAAACCCTAATGAATGCATGCACACATAAAATAATGGCTAAATTAAATGCAAAAAGGAAAGGAAAAACTAGGTTGTGAGATGTTACAATCATGATGAGCAAAACCCCTATTGTCCTAGTTACTACCTACATTAAGCATAATGTTAGGGGTCTTAGATCACATGTAGTTATCGCTTAGGGAATGTGCACCATCAACTTGCATGGTATGCTAGAATGAATTTTGATTGGGCCCTTCTTTGATCAATCATGTAAATGTCTAGATGTGAAAACTGAGTAGTATGCAGAGTATTTGAGTTGTACCATTGGTTGATTTTATGTAAATAAGTGCCAAAATAGTAAGTACTAGATGTGAAATCCCTTGTGAGGCTATTTATATAGGATGATATTTTTTTTGAGTATAATACATTGTTTAATGGTCAGCAATTCATGAAAAAGATATAAAAAACATAAGATAACTCTCACAGAGGGGTTAGGACTCAAAAATGGGTGAAAGGGTCCATAAAATGCTATATCCACAAGTGGACACTAGTGTCATGTGGCACTACTATCTTAAAGTGGTGATAATGTCCTATGGCTTATAATAGAGAAAACATCATGGAGGATGGGCTAGGGGCCCCTGGGACTGGGAAAAGGTGTTAAGATTATAGAACATAGGGCAATATTAAATGAATTAAAGATGGAAATAAAATGGTAAAAACATAACACAATAGACACATAGATTTAATGTGGTTTGCCCAATATGGGCTATGTCCACACAGAAACAACTAGTCCTTATTATTTAGTCCAAAAAATGAAGGGAAAAACTTGCAATACATACACTATAATATCCTCTTCAGTCACACACACTATGCCACCATGATTACAATGCCGTCATATCAAAATAAGGTTACATATTAGGGCTAGAATGCATAAACATACTTTATACCATTAGATCTGTGACCTAATAGTGAATGGGCCAAATTTATTACAAAATTACAATATTTTATAATGTATTTTTAACAAAAATTTTCTTCAGGGGTGCTTCCCCTAAACCCCTTGGACCCCCATGATGACCCTAGAGGGGGGAATTGACCCACCACACCCCCTTATTGGGAACTGGGCATTATAATAAGATCATGCTCCACCATCCAATAATCTTCCACTTGGACACTAATTGTTTCAACTCCACCACTACAAATCTTCCTTGGAATTTTCTTTAAACTTTGACACTAACATGATTCTCATCTTCTATGTTATCCTTGAAGACCTATTGAAGCTGAACAACTCTCTAGCTTCTCTTTAGTGACTTCCTTTATTATCATATCTATAGGATTATGACTCGCATAGATCTTTTCCAACTTTAGTTGACTATCCTATAAAAATAAAAGAATGAAGTGATATTTGAGTTGTATATGTTTGGTTCTTGATTATAATGTTGAGTTCTTTGTTAAATGAATTGCACTCTGGCTATCACTATATAACCTATAATCTTCTTGCTTCTACCTCAACTCTTTCATGAACCATTTTATCCATATCATATCCTTGCTTTCTTCTATAGCTATAACATATTCTACCTTTTTAGTTGATAAAATAACTATCTTATGTAGTTTTGAAATCCAACTAACTGTTGTGTCACCAATAGTGTATACATAACTTGTGGCACTCCTTCCATCTAAATCTCTATCCATGTCTGAATCAACATATCCTTGTAAGGTAATATATGATCCTTCATAGCACAAATGCCTATCAATGATCCTTCTCAATTACCTAAGAATCCACTTGAATACATCCCAATGATCTTTTATTGGATTAATCATAAACCTACTAATAACTCCCATTGCATGAGCAATTTCTGGTCTAGTGCACACCATATCATACATTAAACTTCCAACTACTAAAGACTAGGGCACTTTGGACATGTAATTTATTTCTTCTTGTGTTTTAGGACATTGTTCTTTACTTAATTTGAAGTGCCCTCCCAAAGGTGTAATCACTAGTTTTACATCTTACATATTGAACCTGACTAACACCTTCTTAATGTATTCTTATTGAGAAAATGTCAATTTTCTATTTTTCCTATCTCTTGTTATTATCATACCAAGTATTTGCTTTGCAACACCCAAATCCTTCATTACAAATGAATCTACTAGTTTTATTTTGAGCTCATTTATATCATGCATGTTAGACCCTACAATAAACATGTCATCTACATATAATAAGATAATATAGCTATCATTATCTAATCTCTTAAAGTAAACATAGTAATCAAAATGTCTTGGAGATTTTTTTAGGCCATACAAACTCTTATTAAAACTACACACTATTTTCCCCTTACCTTTGACTTTGTATCCTTGTGATCACTCCATATGATTTATTCCTCTAAGTCACTGTGAAGGAATTTCATCTTCACATCTAACTGTTCAAGGTGCAAATCTTCTACTGCTATTAAACTTAAAATAGTTCTTATATAAGTCATTTTAACTATTGAAATTTTTTTTTTTCAAAATATATAACTTTCTTTTATGCAAACCCCTTTACAACAAGTTTGGCCTTGTACCTCTTTTTGTCTCCATCTTCTTTCTTCAACTTATAAACCTATTTATTCTACAATGCTCTTTTATTTGTAGGCAACGAAACCAAATCCCATGTTTTTTTATGTACCAAGGAGTCCATCTCCTCTTTTATGCCTTACTCCCAGTTCTTTCTAGTTTCTACCTACATTGATTCTTCATATTTTTCTAGCTCACCACCATTAGACAGTAATAAATAATAAAGTGAAGGAAGAGTATTGTTCAGGGAGTCTACTTACTCTGGTAGATATTTTAACTACACTTTCAAGAGTTTGAGATACTTGTTGTTGTTGTAGTATTTTGATCAGAAACTCAAAATTTTTAGTTGAAATATAATTCAAGAAATAAGAATTGCATAATTTAAATAATGTTATCTCTGAGAAGAGATGTTTTATAGATCAAATTTGAAGACCCAAACATTTGCCTATCTTTGAGAAGAGATGTCTAATTTCCATTTCAAGTTACATCTTCAGTTATACATGTTTTGAAGGTATGAGGAGGATGTGGAAGGTCACCAATCTCAAGGGAGATTAAGTGGTTCAACCTCCATGATTTACAACAATATAGAATTCAAGGAATTACTATTTTTAGAAACTTACTATTTTTAGACTACACTACTAAAATTGAAATTTGGGGCACTTCCATTAGGTTTTTAGGGTAAAAATTCATTGAGAAAATCTCCATGCCATCTCATGACATTCCCCTCATTATTATATTTCCAATTATTCAAATTGTGAGTCAATTGGAGCTATGGTGCAAAAGTTATGGCTCCCAGAAGTTCCATCATCAATTGGGGTGGACCCATCACCTGAATTGTTACTCGGATCATTCCTCCCTCCTTGAGAAGAAATGGTCTCCATTACATCAATATTTTTCATCAAGTTTGGTAGTTATACATTGATTTGATTCCTAATGCATACTTGGAATGGACTGTGATTTATGGAACTGTGCAGGGCCTGGTTGTTCACCATTTTTGTCTGACCATCAGTCTATGGATGGAAGGCCATGAACTTATTCAACTCAGTATCTATTTTATTCTATTATTGTATTTTTTTTGTATTTATGGATATAAAATAAACCTTTTTGAATTCTTATGGCTTGACCACCATGAGAATAAATTTCTTGGCACTAATCAAAGAGACAGATGTAGAAGGTGGTACCTTTGGTACCCTATAGTGCCATGTTCCAAGAGTGAGAGTGATCCTTCAATTTCTTGACTCATATATTCCATGTTGATCATACATGAATGGATGACCAAAGAGTACATCAAAAAAATCTAGATTGACCACATCACATAATACCTCATATTGGAAAGGTTTGATTGCATATGAGAGAAGACATTGGTGGGTGACACGGAGGTTTCTCCCTGGACTCAACCATCCAATACTATATGGATTTGGGTGAGGCTTCATGGATAGATTTAGGGTTTTCACAACATTATTAGAGATTAAATTCTTTTGACTTCTACTATCAAGAATGAGGTAGAGCAGTAGATGTTGAGGATTGTGACTCAAAAAGTAGGGACTTGATTGCTTGACATTCTTCTTTGGAGTGAGTTCCATATTTGTGATAATCACACTACTTCCTAGTCTTTCCTTCCTTTTTATTCTAATTTTGGCCTCGTGTTTGACCTTCTTTGTCACTTTTCCATTTTGAAGGCTGATCCTTCATATTCATTCTTCTATGCTTCTACTCAATCTTCACTGTGAACTTGTATGCCTCACCGATGGTTTCCAAATTGAAGAGTTCCATTTCTCCCCATATGTACCATTGTAATCTGCCATGATATTTGAGAACCTTGTGTTGCTCACTTTCTTGGATGCCTAATCTCTCAAATAAAGAATGAAAAATGTCAGTGTAATCTTGAAAAGACTATTCCTTACCTTGGTAAAGTTGATGCCACTCTATATACAGATCTTCATATGCTCTAATGGGGTAGTATTATTCCTTTATAGCTTCTATGAAATCATCCCATGTAGGATCTATCTCAAGGCCAATATCATCTGCACTAAATATCTTTTTGTACACTTCCCACCAATTTTTGATAGGCAATGATGCTTTCAGAAGAGTAAAACTAATTTTCTCTTTATTAGTGAATTTATTTAAAAAAATAACATGAAAATTGATCCAACCAATTTTATACTACATCAACATTGATTTTGCCTTCAAATGTAGGGATATTAAAATTTGCCTAAACCTTGAAGGGTGTTGGGGCATTGAAAGGATGTGGGGGTGCAGATGAGGAGCCAGAATTTCCCATCAAGATTTGTTGGAAAATTTGAGCAAATTGTTATATCATATGTGCTTATTACTATTGGAGGGCTTCATTCACCATTTCCTTGAAAGGATTGGATGTCTCAGTGTTTTCCATCATTTGAAGTCATTTGGAGCGAATAGGTGGATAGTCTCCTTGTTCTATTTTCCACCTGAGCTTCCTATAATATAACCTCATCCTCAAGATCATACAATCTAAAGAAAAACCACTCTAATACCAAAAATCCAAAACTCAAAAGCTTTGTTTGAAAGATAATTCAATAATTAAGAACAACATAATTCAAATAATGTTATCTCTGAGAAGAGATGTTTTATTGATCAAATTTGTAGACCCAAACATATGCCTATCTTTGAGAAGAGATGTTTGATTTCTATTTCAGGTTAAATATTCATTTATACATGTTTTTAAGGTGTGATGAGGATTTTTAAGGTCACCAATCTCAAGGAATATTAAGTGGTTTGACTTTCATGATTTACAATAATACAAAATTCAAAGAATTACTATTTTTAGACTGCACTACTACAATTAAAATTTAGGGAAATTATGTTGGGTTTTCTAGGGTCAAAATTAATTAAGTAGAGATACATTCCATCTCATGATGTTACCCTTATTATTATCTTTCCAATGGTTCAAACGGTGAGTCAATTGGAGCTACAGTGCAAAAGTTATGGCTCCCTGAAGTTTCGTCATCAATTGGGATGGACCCGTCACCCGAATTGTCACCTAAATTGTTGCCCGGATCATAGTTGTTGCACATGATAATTTTTTGGCACTTTTATAATTTCATTTCCTATGATTTCATCAATTATTTCATATTTTATATTTGAATTTTCTTGCTTCTTTCCCTGTAATTGATCTTTGTACATGACCTTCTCATTAAAGATCACATCTTTACTTCTAATGATTTTACAATTTTAAAAATCCCATAAATGGTAACCAAAATCATTAACTCCATATCCAATAAAATTACATTTCTTGGATTTTGATTAAGTTTGGCTCTATTTTATTTATCAATATGGATAAATGCTTCACAACCAAAAGTCTTTAAAAAGGAATAATCTACCTTTTTACCTATCCATGCTTCCTTTGGAACGCCACCATCCAAAGGACTTCAGGGCCCTTTTTTTATTAAGTAAAAAATAGTATCCATAGTGTATACACATAATATTTATAAATTTTTATCAATTAGTGACACTTTTCTATCTTACAGGAATTCATCGAGTCTCAATCTCTTTGAGTGCATACCTTAAGGGGTTCACCAAGAAAGGCGTGGGTAGACCATTGGTGATTCATAAAATTATTTTCCTTTTTACCAATTTCCATCTACACACTTGTATCCTAAAAACCATTTACCCTAATCTTATTCTTCTCTATTATACTCATGCTAGTCATTTGTCATATCATCATCCTTTGTGTTCCTGCCTTGACCCCCTTTTCAGTAGTTGACTATACTAGGTTGACTGGGTCAACCCTATGTAGTTTTTAGCTTATGATTACTGTATAGGGTTGACTGGGTCAACCCTATACTATTTAGGGATATTTTTCATTAGGATTTTCATTAGCCCATTGGCTGACCTATTTTAAGACCTAGTGATTTATCTCTAAAAAACATATAAGGGTCAATTGGGTTGAAATTATAAATCTAACATATTCAAAAGGATTTAGGGCAAGATCCACATATATGTACAAGTTTATTTCCAACCATTTGAGAATATATAAGTGAAGAATAATAAGTATGAATGAACATCTACTTATTGACCATTATACTTGAGGAATAAAGCTTAGGGTTTCATAATTTCTTTAGAGATACAAATCTTGTCTTATGGGGAAGTCTTTTGGATGCATAGATAGGTTGTGTATCCTATAAATGATTTGTCTTTGTTATCTTTACATACCACAACAATCTCTTGCAAGTCACCTTATCCAAGGGAGAGATTGAGGCTTTTTAGGTTCTTCTTCAAAAGTAAGTATTCCTAACTTTATTTCTCCTTTGTAAGAGTAGATAGATAATGCAGTTGTGCTTCTCTACTATGCATTAATATTCCATGTACATTGACATGAGTATATGTCCTCTATTCATGTTTAGTTTAATTTATTTTGTTTCTAACCCCCACTTTGTGTCACAAGCTTTGGTGTGAACTAGATTATATTTACTTTCTTGTTTATTAGAATAGAGTGAACATTAAACCTAGGACTCTTTTAGGGTTGTTGTATGATTGTGTTAGACTGTAGGCTTTAAAACCCTTACTAGTATGGTGTATTATGATAAGGAATCCCTTAATCAGGTTTAAAGGATCCCCATCTTATTCATGATCCTACTTAACAAATATATTCTTGATCGAAAGTGTAGGTATGCTCTATCTTCTCCAAGATAAGATTGATTTATAGACATGATGCATTTATGATTACATATATTCTAGTGAACTCAATGTGAACTAACCCTTTTAGGATTTTTTACCTTATTTATTTCTTTAATTCTTTCATCATTATTTTTATCATATATTTGCCATACTAGATCGACTCTATCGACCCAGTATCTAACTTTGATGCATAGGATTTTAGGTACAGGCTATTGGATCAACCCTATCAACCCATTATATTTTTTTTATCTTTCTAGACATCTAGTATAAACTATTAGGTCAACTTAATCAACCCTATACATTTTAGGCACCCAATAGCAAGTTTTTATAAATCTTGATCGACCCAATCAACCTAGTTAATAGAATTTGAAAGCATATATCAAGGTTATTAAATAAAAATATTCATTCTCTACATATCTAATCCACCAAGGTTCCTTTTTATCTCTTTTTATTTTTATTTATAGTACTTCCTTTAATAGTTTACAATATTTAAAACTACCCTTGCATAGTTAACTAGATCAACCCTACTAACCTAGTTTTGTGTTCTATGTGCTATCTAGATAACTAGGTCAACTTTGTCAACCTTTTTCATTTTTAGACCTTGATTCCATAGTACAAGTTCAACCCTATCAACCCTATTCTATATTTTATGCATATATTTTTGACTATATCAACATTTTACCTTGTTCAAAAGTTGGAATTAACCTTATATACTAGTAATTAGTTCATACTTTCTTTTCTTATTACTTGCATGATTAGAATAGATTACATAAATTAATTAGGTTGTTTTCAATTAATCATTTATTTTCACTATTTTATATTTTATGCACACATGACCAAATCACAAAATCTAAACAAACATTTTAACATTTGTCTACCCAAGGATAGCCTACTTGGATTTCATCACTAAAGGGGAAGCCAGCTTGATGTTATGATAAAATAGAAATCTTAGTTAATGGTATATTCTGGCTAAGCACCCAACACCCTTATCAATTTAGTGTGTGAAGTGAGGGGATAGGCCCCAATACCAAGAATTTATCATTACCACTATAGATCCCTTTCCGCCCAAACTACATAAAAAATCCTTAGATTTCCATTCTAGTTCCTTGCTTATAACCAGCTTCCCATCAAATTTAAAATCATATCTTAATAATATAATAAAAATTTAGGTTGACCAATTAGTTATCTCTTTACTTTACAAGTTAATTGCTTGTTATTTTTTCATTTGTATTTTGTATTGTAAAAACTTGCATTAGCTAGTGTTGGTGCAAGATTTTATGTTGTGTGCTTCAATTAGATTGGCCAATGTTAATTTAATTAATTATTTTCTCCTTTCAATTATCTCTTTTCAAACTACTTGCAAAATTTATCTTATTTTAGTTCACAAATATGTTATAGGTTTCTTAATTTTCCCTCTCTACTATACTGGGTCAGCCTAGTCGACCTTGTACCTTTTTCTAGCCTCTATGCACTATATTGGATCGACCCAATCAACCTTGTACTATTTTTAGACCCTATTTTATCTTTTTATAACCTTTTTTCACTATATTGGATTGACCTAGTTGACCTTGTACTAT
Organism: Torreya grandis; assembly: GCA_037957365.1. Taxonomy (NCBI): domain Eukaryota; kingdom Viridiplantae; phylum Streptophyta; class Pinopsida; order Cupressales; family Taxaceae; genus Torreya; species Torreya grandis. Next base: position 1,193,305 of record JARHVA010002648.1, read on the forward strand.
TTATAGACCTTATTTTTATGCTAGGTCAGCCTAGTTGACCCTATACTATTTTTTTCATTTCTTGTTTCCTTGTTTTCTCAACTTTATTTCCCTTCATCATGGAATTTATTTTCAATGGAAATACTGAGTTGTAGTTAATATACATGATGAATATTACCAACCCTCATAGGGTTTCCCATATATAGAGTAGGGCTCCTCTCTTGGATGTTAGTAATGTTCATATTACTACTCACACAATAAACTATGGGACCCCACCTAATACATCTTTATAACATAATCCTCTTTATCATGAGAAGACCAACCTAAGTTAGATTATAGCCCTGAAATGATCTTTTTTATTTCTAAATTTCCTCAACATTAAAGAAAAGATCCTTCTACCATTTACAATCTTATGATTAGTAGTCAAGTTGAAGAGCCTCATTCACCTAATCCTACATTCTCAATTGGATTTGGGGGTACCACTTTCTTTGATTCTCAACCTCTTCCTTTGATTATGAACCATTCTCATACCATGACCTCTTCTTCTCTAAATTATTCCACCTCCATGCCTAGTATATCCACTAACATGGTAGGTTATACATCTAGTGGACCTCTCATAAGATACACTATCCTTAATCCTTCCACTAGTGTATCATTTGCTACCCAAGGTAATCATGCTACTAGTGCTTCTTCTCAACCATTCACTAGTCCATATTTTTCTACATAAGCAAATTTTCCACTAGTGCCTCACATTCTCATAATTCCTCTCAAGATCCTATTAACACCAATAGTGGTACCCAAGACACTAATACCAAATCTAATGTTTCTAATAATGTTAATAAAACACATCAACTATTATTACAAACACTCAATCAAATGGATACCTTTAAATTTCATAACACAAATCAAATGATGAAAATACAAAACCACATTCTTCATCTTCAATATCATCCTCAACCAATGGCTTGGGGCACACATAACCAGAATGTTCCCACTCCTCTTCTTTGAGATTCTCAAGTCAATCTCATTCTTCAACCTCATTTTTTTTAACAAAACCATTAAGCATCTCCAAAATGAACCTATCACTACTCAAATTGCTCACATTGATATAGGAGGTATCACAACAACAATTTATTATAATGGATCAACTATTCCTACCCTTCATCTTAAAAATTTGTAAGTATTTATAAGGATTGGGTCAAATTGAACACATTTTCCATTACCAAAATCTTAGCCAAAAATCTCACTGGTAATGCCTTAGATTGGTACAACCAACTTATAACTCATTCCATTACTAGTTTGGAGGATTTAGTGAATGCTTTAGTTCAAAAATTCCAAACTAGTGATCTTCCTAAAAACACTTTAGCCCACTTCATAAATTCTAAACAACTTGAAAATACAACTACTCAAGCCTTTGTTAAAAGATGGAAAACTTTATCAAATAAATGTGAACATAACATGGATGATGATAATCTTTTCCATCTCTTTACTAATTCCCTTTTTCCTAAACTTTAATATTGGGTCCACACTCTCTCTTCATGTACATTGGAGAAGGCTATTGACCAAGCTAAATGATAAGATTTCCTTATGTCAATTCGAGCCACCCCAAACTTCTGTGGTTCCTTGTCTCTTACTTAAGAAAAAAATTCATAATGTTATTAATGATGGTGTTATAGATTATTATGACACCATTAACAATGTTCAAGCTATCATTCTTACCCCTTCATTAGACCCAACTCACCCTTCTTAACAATATACTAATCCTCATTTATCTTTAGCAAATAACATTAATGTTCATAAACCTTTATCCTAAGCTAAATTACTTAATCATCTACCTAGGCCTCTTCCATGAGATCTTGACCCTAACCATCCTATGAAATCTTAGTATGATCCTAAAAAGTTTTGTTGGTTTCACACTAATTGGGGTCATTCTCATGAGACCCGTAGACAACTTCATAATTTAGATATGAAATTTATTCTTGACCCTAATTTTTATCATGATTATATCATTCAAAAGTGTTGACAAGCTTATGAAATTAATTTTAAGGATTATAAATCACATGATAAAACTTAAGCCTTAAACCAAGATAATGCTCATTTGGATATCTATAAAGATCCTTTTCCTAATCATCAATCTATCCAAGATAATCAAGACAAATCCACCCCTTCCACCAATAATATATAAAGTCTTGTTGAACAAACTTATGAAGAGAATGTGGTTAACATGACTAATATGCGAATTGTGGTTGCTTTTATTGATTCCCAATCTATCTACACTCCATCTAGAACATATCATGTTATCCATGATTCTTATCTAAATTATTTAAATGAGTTGGGGAAATATGAATTTATTAATTTTGATGATTCAATTTATTATTCTCCCTTAGATAACTATTCCCATTCTATTTCTACCATTCTTCCTTCATCTTCTAGCACTAATTATACTCAAATTGTTACTAACACTTCTTCTAAAAATTCTCAAAATTAGCTTGAACCAATTACTTCATCATCACAACATGATTTACAACATTTTACTAAACCTTATTCTTCTTACCAACATAATTTTTAATGTAATTTGATTCCTCCTTTCAAGGACCTCCTTAATCATTATGCACCGATATCTAACAACCTTCTTATGGGTTATGATGAGTGGGATCCCATCATGGAACTCACTAATCTCCCATCCCAAATTCCATTCCTTGAGCTTATGAGGAATTTTATATGTCATATAAATCATTTTATGTAACTATTATTTGAGATGAATATCCCTTGTCCTCCCCTCGCAAGATGGGAGGTAACATTATCTAGATTTAAGGATAGTATATTACAACAATGTGAAGAGATGTCTATCAATGTTGATGAAACTATGAAAACTTTTCTTTCCTTAAATTTTCATTTAGATTTTATAATTCATGATGAGAGTATAATTCATGTAGATGATCATACCTTAATCATTAGTGTTCAAATAGGATATATCCAAGTTAAGCATACATTGATTGATGAGAGTTTTTGCACCTATGTTACCTCTCAAGTCTACATTCAATACCTACCAAAGATATGATATAAGGAAAATGCCTCCTCTAGGTTCTGTGTGGCTTCCAATTACTATCCCACCTATCACCATTCATGTGAAGGTGATTCTATTTTACTTTCCCCTTTCCTATAACACCTTTCTTGGTAGGACGTGGACTCATCATATGAGAGCCATTGCTTCTTCCACCTGCCAATGTGTTAAATTACCTCATAATGGAGAAATTTATATGATTTAGGGTGACACTAACCCTTTAAATTTTAAATAATTCCAAGACCATCATGTCTTTAATATTCATACTCTTGAACCTTTTCCTAGCATTCTATTCCATGAGTCTCAGTGTCTCAATTTTCCCATTAATTCAAATTGAGGTTACAATGGACATCCCAAACTCATTAGGAAGATTCATCCTAACCTCTTATATTTTGATGATGATGATTATAATGAGATTAAAATAAATATTAAAACTTTTGATCTCTTACCTCACCTCATCTTGTAGCTTCCTGCCTCCTTACATCCTCATTCTTGCAAGCCTCCTTGTGATGATATTCGGATAGTCTTGACCAAGACATGGAATTATATTCACCATATTTATTTAGATGAAAAGGTCATACCTACTTGTGTCATTAATATTCATACCCTAAATTATGATGATGGTTATTCCTTAGATGATCCATTCTTAGGCAATCTTGTACAGGCATGTGATGTCAAGATTGTCTTTTATCATTCTTATTTACTTAAGTCTTTTCACGTATCTTCCTATATTCCTTAATTTATAATTACTAATTTTAGAATTTTTCCTCTTTATCATAGGGTAGAGATGGTAATAACACCTTTAGTTTCTAAGGAGCCTCATAGGAGTATGCTCATAGATCATGCTATGACTAGGCCTTACCAATTTGCTAGGTTCTCTGATCACTATAGTTGGTTTACTCTTAAGATTAGTGAAACCCTTCTTAGACATTATGTATATCTTGATCCTTAGTAGATCCCTTATTAGAGCCTATTCCTATTCTTCGTATAGTTGATCCCATTCTTTCTTCTACTATAGTTGAGTTTATTTCTTATTCTTTCTCTTGTTGAGCCTACCCATGCTTCTCATCTCATTGCTCCTTTTGTTGAGCCTAGTTCTATTCCTCCTCCATCACCACCTTCACTTGGTGATGGTTAACTCCCTTGAATAATATGGCTTTGTTTCCCACCAAATGGGTTGATGAGTCTTCTCTAGCTTCTTCTATTCCTATTATACCTCTTTCTGTGAATGCTTCTCCTAAAACCACTCATAAGAATATTTGTTTCTTCTATGGGATAATTAATCATTCTTATACCAATTATCACAAGTTGTAAAAGTATATTGATATTTCTCATCCTTCCTCTCTTTCCTTAGACAAAGTTGTGCCTCCCCAAAAGTTTTTGCATGAATATATACCTAAGTATGGTGAGGTGTATTGTCTATGGCACCCATCACACTAATTATTGCCACATCCTTCAACAACACCTTAAGGATCACTTTATAGCTATTATTTAATATTTTTCCATTTTCCCCATAGGTTATCCCAATAATAAGGCTTATCCTTCATTTCCCTTGTCTCCACCTCTTGTGGTTTCATCCCCTCTTATGGTACCTTTGTCACCTTCTATGCCTTCACCCATGATTATTTCACCTATGGACCTTCCCTTACATGTGTATCCTTTTCCACCCATGAGTCCCTCACCCATAGATCCTTCTCCATTGATGAATCCTACATTTCTCATAGATCCTACTCCCATGCATTCTCTTGAGCACCCCTTGCCTAATTTCCCTCATCATGACCTATTGAGTATTCCTACTTTTTTAGTTGAGGAGATTAGAAGAGAAGTATTTTCCTAGTTTTCATTGAAGATTTATTAGACATAAGAAATATTTCATATCTATATTCATATAGATTTATTTTATTTTTTAGATAATATGTATGGGCAGATTTATTAGTATTTTTGAGCACATGCATGGTGCCTTTACATTTACATTTTGATTGGACATGTGTTCTAATTTTATTTTTATCTATCTATTATATACTTTGATGTTGTGTCAAATTCATATTTTTGTTACATGGTGATTCTTTACTTTGATATTATATCTTGATTATATTGTCATTCATATTTGCATATGACTATCTTTCTTTATCATTGCTTTCTCTTTCTTTCTTGAGTTTTTCTAAAAACTCTATTCTCATGTATTCATGATTGTTTGATTTCTTATCTCTATTTTTTATAGATAATTATCATTGTGACTTGGTTATACAAACCCTATTCCCTTTGGTCCTTATCTCCTTTTACCATTTGATCAGTTAATAAACAATGCATCTCATTATACTTTCCTTTCACCAATCCACTTTTGGATCTCCTTCTTTCCTTCTTTTTTTTTTCACAAACTATGCATATACACAATTGAGACTTGAGATCACATGCTAGTTCAGTATTAAACCTAAGTGTCCTAGTTAGTTTTTGTATTTGGTTACTTAGCATCCTTTAGCCTTAGCATAAAGTTCATTCATGTGTATCACTACATCTCTCATGATTGGTCTTTCCAAATCCATATGAAGGAGAAATCTTAAAAAGCCATAAAAAGTTAAAATCTAAATAATTTTACAAAAGGTAATGATATAAAAGGCCAAAATATTCTTAAAAGTCAAATCACACTAAAAGACATGATTTAAAACACATCTCCTTCTTCTATTTGAAGCTCAAAATCCACAGTTGGACTCACAATAGAGTGGAGGTCCTTTGGGGTGTGGTAGGATAGTAGGTTAGAAAAGGATAATAATAAAATATTTTAGTGCTACCTACTTTTTAACATAAGTACCCAATCTTCATAGTGGACCGATGACTCTATAAGGGGTCCTAAAGAATAGAGAACACATCATTGGAAGGTCGATCCATTTTAATTTTACTTGTACCAATCTACCTTTATAAGTTGATCTTAGTAGCATGATTATCTGCTTATAAAACTTTGTGTCTATGAGGAATATGTTTCTTTTGCACATTGATGATCACTAGTCATTTAATGTTTTCTCATGTCCTTAGTATGCCTCTTGCCTCCTAAGGTCTTATCATAAGATAACTAAGTCTTACTTTTTACATTCCCTTTTTCATTCCCTATATCCCTCATATTTCCTTCTGAGAAATATTGTTTTGTCTATTGATCACTCCCATTGGAATCTCATTTATGAGTTAAATTATAAGACTATGGGTAGGACTCAACATATTTAACATCTTTTTCTTTCCTATTACCCACATTTTTGTTACTTGATTGCCCTAATTTTTCCACCTTAGTGGTGTTATCTTTATGAGTTACAATGTAAGACCATGAATAGAACCCAATATTTCTCACAAAAATTTCCAATAATACAAGTCATAAATAAAATTACATGTGTTAAATATGAAATAAGATGTGATTTATTATGAAGTTACACATCATTGACATGATTCTTAGCTTGATTTAGTGTGTTTTATGCTTACTTCATTTCTCTTTCACTTTTATCTTCTTATTTTTTGAGCACATGTAAAAATACAACCATTTCTTGAAGTTTTCATACTTCCCAGCTTGAATTAGTGTGATCAATTTAAGACCAATATTTTGCCAATTTTGTTTTTCTATTATACTCCCTAACGTGGTATAGTATAATTAATTGACTTAATTAATTTGT